>OZ007578.1:33844772-34005197 GCA_963931925.1 Onchidella celtica
AAAAAGAGCACATTCTTTGTGTTGTTTTTTTTTCATTATTTTTTTTTTTACATATGTGATAAAGGACACGAACCAGGCATACGGTATTTTAGAGATAATCTGCATAATTCAGCACTCGAAAGAAAGATACATGTTTTCTAGCTAGGCCATTGTTATTTGTAAGTTATGTGCCCCAAATGTTTTGCGCTGGGGGCGAGTACGTGTACGTATCTATCCCTGACCCCACATCTTATTTTTAACCCTAAATCATATCGAATCCCTAACCCTGCCTCTTATCCGTTCAACCAAAAAAAAAACAAAAAACAGGAGGAGAGGAAAGAGGAAATCTGAAAGAATAATTCATTAAATTAATTAAGGCTTTCGTTAGGGTTATTTTTTTTGGGGGGGGGGGGGCTTCCTAGCTATTGAGTCACAGAATGCTTTAAAATACGTTCCCCTAGAACAAAACACTTGGGGTGCGTACGTACAAGTAACAACATTCTTCTATCTATAAGACATTTTTTTTTTAAATGTCAGTACTGATCAGTAGTGAAAGAACATTGCCGGTTCGTAATAATGCATTATAAAGACTGAAATTGGATGGATAAGAGGATGGCACGTCTTCCTATCATATTTGAAGCAGAACGACATTTCAAAAAGCATGAATTAAAGCCAACAGTTACAATTGGATGGGAGAAGTTAGAAAGGCTGTTTTTCTTCATTAGAAGAACCTCAAGTTAGTACATTCACCTGTCTGAAGGTAACCAAACGCAAATTAAAGCAAGTTAACATGACCACTAAATGAACGCTGATACCAGTTCACATAGTATTAATTTTTGATTTTGGACTTAAGAAGGTTCCAACAGCCAACCGACGATAAATACTTATTACCCCTCCTAATAAATCTAGCTTCACACTATTTGGTGGGCGGAAAGGGTTGGGATATTGGGCATGTTTGTTTCTAAGAAGATGCTTGCAGATAACAAGTATACAAAATCCTCTTCGCTAACCATTTTTCGTTTATTTGAGTCATTATAATACAGTATATCATGAAAAAAAAAAAAAGCACACAAAATCTGTGAGGTCGCACAAGACTTAAACCAAAGTCAAAATATGGCAAAAAGAAAAAAAAAATGTGTATGTAGCAAAACCTAGCATCTATACTATATATATTTGTGGACTTGAGATTTTTCGTTGCAAAAGACACCTGAACAAATCAACACTCAGATTTCAAATTTTATATGGTGCTTAAGAATGGATGTAAGGGTGCACAGTTTTTAATAGAAGTCTCAAATCGGTGTACTTTTTTAAATTGGAAATTTATTGTTTCCCCAATTTTAGATCTATTTTGAAGTCATGGTTCGCCATTTTAAGGTTTCATTGAATCTGCGCATGCTCATTCTGTTTGTTTCGAATTTGAAACTGAAAGACAGCGAAAGTGCAAATCCCTACCAGAAATGAGTGCGCTGTGTGCTGGTGCGCATGAAATCTGCAGTAAGGCTCTAGGACATGGGACGTTTTCCACATCGAAAAGAGAGAGACATAGAAAGGTGGGTTCACAGGTTTACCCGGATAATGCCGGGTGCATCAGCTAGTAAGAAATAATTCAGAAACGATACAATAACACGTAAAGGAAAAGGAAATACGAAATCAAACGTTCGGTCAACTAGCCTTCTTCAGGAAAAAAAATGTAACAGTATAAAATTAAACAAATACAGAAACGTGGATATCATTCTTGGTTTGCGGGTTACGGGAACACAGTCCTTCCACCAAGATGGAGAGGTTCGTGATGTGATGAAATAGTGTGGATGATGACAAGTAATTAAGGGGGGGGGGGTGGCTAGTTCAATACTGTGCCTAAATCCAATGCTTGCGTTTCATTGTAGCGTCTGGATATTATTTCTTAACGCGTGGCTTTGCTACATGGAACTTGTTCTTTTTGCTGATTTTTGACTTTGCTTTAAGCCTTGCTGCGACCCCACAGTCTTTCTGTGGATTTTATAATACGAAGTCACAACGATGTAATTTTGAGAAAAACAGCAAACACTAATGGACGTAGGCACGATGTCGCACAGGGATGCAATGCAGACGGGCGGTAACTCCAATATTATTTGTTTAATTGTCTTCAAACTGTCCATGATTGTTTATCGCCCTTTATTTTTGAGCGAAGTCCAGACGCTATTTTTCGATGGAGTGGATGGACTTTGGCAGGGTATTGAACTAGCCCCTTCAATTATTATGTACCCTGTGACCATTTTCAAGAGGGCTGTTGTTATAAGTACGTGTGCACCCCTACTATCCCGAACGCTGTCCTTATCCTCAACTCTAAATCCTATCGAATCGCTAACCCTGCACCCTGCCCTTTCAATCTAAAAACAGGAGGAAAACAAACACATCTGAAAGAATAACTAATCACAGTTAATTAAGGCTGTATTCAAGGAGCATTTCGGGAGGAGCTCTATAGCTCTGGAGTCCCAAAAGGCTTTTAAATACGTACCGTCAGCGCCAAAAAAAACACAACAACAGAAAAGAAAAACTTAGGGGACGTACGTACTTTACAACAACAACAACAACAACAACAACAACAACAACCACAACAACAACCACAACAACATCCTGTCCAGAGATAATGACTGTGGCTATTATCATCTGCGCTGAAACGGAAGATCGTGTCTTGCTCGTCTAGTAAGAAAGCACGAATGATGGGGAATAGTGATAGTGAAAGAACATTGCTGGTTCTTAATAATGTTTGAAATAAAACGCCTGTCGTTCGTGTCCGCCCTAAGCATGAAAGCACTCTGTGCCGAAAACAGAAAAAAGAAGCAAAACATGGGCTGGCTTTAGGGGCGGGTTTGATTGCCAAAATTTAAAGGGGGGGGGGCGGGAGGGGCATTGAGTCGCTTTGATGCCCCCCTTTCTCGATGCGGCAAGAATATATGTGGGCGATTGCCAGGAAAGTTAGACACGACCTAATAAAAGTTCAAGCGGAAGGGGAAAAAAAGGAAATGAGTGAGCCAAACAAATTTTGGGTTCAAATAAAAACAAAAAAGGGCCAAAACGCCATCCAATTGATTCTATTTGGCTCACAAGTGAAATAAACATCAATCATTCTCGAAATTAACATCACCAGCCACTATAATGAGTGAAAACAGCCACAGACAATAACACCAGCATTCACTGACCTGTCTCTATAATATTATTTGATAGTTCTCTTATTCAGTACCGGGCGCTACCGGAACCGGGCGGACCTCATTAGTTCCATTGTCAGGAGGAGGAAAGTTAAGTCCCTAGGAAAGTTGACCGTTTGGGTGAATGTAAGTTCTGATGAGTTCTTGATTAATTGTGATCTGCTGACCTACGTAAAATCGCACACAATTAGGGCTGACAATGATTTCAGATTGTTTTTGTTTTTTTTTCGGGCCCTGTTTTTTTTTTTATAGTTTTGACACTGGACGCTTACGTTTTATTCTGGCCGTTGGTGGGATTTCATTTTCTTCTTGTGTGCGTATAAGTGTGTGTGCATGCGCATGCATGTCTGTGTGTATGTGTTGTGTCTTAGAATTGTGGAATTTGCACATTTTTTTGAGTATGTATCCTGTTGGTCACTCCGCTTTGTAAATTGCACCTATATAAGTGGTGGCAATAATGGTTTTAGCCCAATCCCATTCCATTCACACATTGCTTCCTATACTGTTATTGGCTGTCCACCCCCCCCCCTCCCCCCCACCCCCCACACACACACAACTTCGCATCGAGATAGTCACGCTCTTGAGCTCTCGTAGTGCATAGTAGGACTGGGCAGCATCAGTACGCACTCAGCGTCCCGATTTCAGGCTCTGACACCATGACTTCTCGTTTGACTCGACAGCTACACCGACTCCAAGGACGACACTGGTGTCGTCTCTAACCCAGACACTAACCCGGGGAGTGATGTCACGACTCCAACACTAGCGTCGACTCTGAGACTAACCCTGCGACTTTGCATGATATGTAGGTGAACGGCCCAACGTTAGTTGGTCATTTTCTGTCGTGTTGGGCACTGGTAAGATACTGCAGTGTATGAGGAACGCAGGCATAATTTTCTAAATATTTAACATCGTTATAGTGTAATGCTTACACATATTAATTTAAATTAGGTAGCGACATGGAATGAAAAATAGAGAGTCCGACAATGTCGGCACTATCTCAGTACATTTTGATGTCGGAGTCCCAAGGTGAATGTTATTGCCGCTGGAGTTGACACTGGATCGGAACTGAGCCCAGTCTAATGCAGGGGGCAATTCCTGTATTTTTTGTACTAGGAAGTATTGTAATTGAAGAATGTCGCAAGTACGCACGTCCTCGAAAATGTATTGTTTCCCCTGCTATATATTAGTATTACCCGTGGTTAGGTAGTCAGGTCAGAAAAATCTGCTACTGGTAACATGTAATCCATTACAACCTGTTTCATGAACTGGTACGCTAGCATGGTATCAGTGGGCGTGCACCTGTCGGTGCAAACGGCCAGGGCGGAGGAGGTTTCATCTAACCCAACGGCCACATGCTAGGGCACAATGTGACCCTCAGTACTTGAGTCCTTCATATTGGCCCCCGGTAGCGGTGTGGTCATAAGCTTGTTTGCCTAAATCACAGACGAAGAATTGAGCAAACTTCCCGGACGCAGCTTCGAAGCTGGCGGCAGCAGGCCAGTGGTTGGTTGATAGGGCAGATGGCAATATACCGTCACTCTGGCCTGGATATCGTGACACAGAGCATCCACCAGTATTGGTGTTCTTTGGTTTGGGTCTTTCACCCTAGTCAGTTGGGACTGCGAGGCTGTGGAGTAGCCTACAGGCAGCCGGTCAGGCAATATGACTGTCCCTCTGGCATCCTCCTGCACCTGGATACATTTCCAGTCGTCTTGACCCTGCCTTGCCACTTGGATAAGTTGTGTCCAGGCGAGAGAGTGAGTCTGATGTTTGGGCAGCTCTTTCTCACTAAAAACAAATTCTTTGCGCCAGTCTTAACACTCACCTCGTCTTCTTTCATCTTTGTCTCGTCTTCTTTCCTCTCAAAATTCCAACGGCGATGGGCGAGTGCGGTGGCAGCAGGTTTGGATAGACTGGAAGCTGTTAGCACAGACCTACACGTTGGTGGCTGTGGGCTATGGTCGCTTCATCGTCGATTGAAGTGGAGGCGTGGGGAGGCAGCACCCACAGTAGCTGAGCAGCCTTATTTAAGGATAGCACTGCTCACCTCAACTGAGGAAGGGGCTAGAAAAGGTGCCCTAAAGAAAGCCGACTTCACATCACCCTGACTGGTATACCGCGACCAGTGGGGATCCCTTTTTGCGGTCAAAACAAAAAGAAATTCAGCTTACTCAGGCTAGGAGCCTGGAATATACGCACACTACAGGACAACTCAACAACCCGGAAAGACGCACTGCACTTATTGCCATTGAGCTCAGCAGGTACAACCTGGACATAGTGGCACTCAGTGAGACCAGACTTTCTGATAGTGGCCAACTCAAAGAGCTCAGTGGTGGATACACCTTCTTCTGGAAAGGCAAGGGTGCAGTCGAACCGAGACAGCATGGTGTTGGGTTTGCAATTAAAAATGACCTTGTCAGAAACTTGCAGTCCATGCCAATTGAAATAAATGACAGGCTAATGACACTCAGGATCCCAGTTGGGAAAAGCCAGTCAGCCACCCTCATTAGCGCATATGCGCCCACCATGACAAACCCAGATGAAGCCAAAGACAAGTTCTATTCTGATCTAGAATCTGTCATATGCTCTGTCCCGGCAGCTGATAAGCTGATTCTCTTGGGGGACTTCAATGCTAGGGTTGGCTCAGAAATCTCAGCGTGGCCAAATGTTTTTGGCCCTCATGGAGTTGGTTCATGCAATAACAATGGGTTGCGCTTACTTACTTTGTGCGCTGAATTTGGCCTGTTCATTACCAACACAAATTTTAGTCTCCCCGTGAGAAACAGAACGTCATGGATGCATCCCCGCTCAAAGCATTGGCATCTCATAGACTATGTCATTGTGAGGAAGACTGACAGAAAGGATGTCCTTGTAACAAATGCGATGTGTGGTGCCGAGTGTGGAACTGACCACAGACTCATTGTTTGCAAGCTCAGACTAACATTGAGGCGCAATAGACGCCCTCAAGGGAAAGCGCCACCTAAACGCCTAAATGTTTCAAAACTCTGCTCAGCTGAGAAACAAAGCGAGCTCTCATCAGAACTCTCCTCAAAATTGGATTGCGTGACTTTTGACCCTGAGAACATTGAACAGAGCTGGACTGACCTAAATACGACTGTACACTCTTGCGCCAGTAGCACAGTTGGTTTTCCTGTCCGCAAGCACCAGGACTGGTTCAATGATAATGATAATGAAATCAAAGTGCTCATCAAAGAAAAAAATAGTCTCATCCAAGCTCACTGCAGTGACCCCTCTTCCACAGCAAAAGCTGATGCACTGCGTGCATGTAAGGGTGTACTCCAGAAGAAGCTGAGGAAAATGAAAAATGACTGGCTTGAAGAGCGAGTAAGAGAAACTCAGAAATATGCCGACACAAACAACACTAGAAAGTTCTTTGAGAGCCTCCGAGCTGTGTTTGGACCATCCCGCTCTGGCACTACGCCACTTCTTGCGTCAGATGGTTCAACACGCATTGTTGAATTGAATGCCATAATTCAGCGTTGGGCAGAACATTTCGGAGGTGTCCTAATCCGGCCATCAAATATAAATACTGAGTCCATTGACCGCCTCCCTCAGACTCCTATTAATGCAGCTCTTGCCAAGCCATTCACAGGAAATGAGTCCGAACTGCCACAAATCAGATGTCCTTTAACAAATCACCAGGCGTGGATTCAATTCCTTGTGAGGTGTATGCCTTCGGTGGAGAAAAGCTTATTGAAAGGTTGACCGAGTTGTTCAATCATATGTTGAAAGCAGGGAAGCTGCCACAGGACTTCAAAGATGCTTCAATCATCCATCTGTACAAAAACAAAGGGGACAGCCAAGTCTGTGACAACCATCGGGGAATCTCTCTACTTTCAATTGCTGGCAAAATATTGGCAAGAATGCTTCTGAATCGCCTTCTTGATCACCTCTCGTCAAATGACTTGTTTCCCGAGAGCCAATGTGGCTTTCGTAAAGAGAGGGGAACGGCGGATATGATATTTGCTGCCAGACAGATTCAGGAAAAATGCATGGAACAAAATAAAGCGCTGTATATCACATTTGTTGACCTCACAAAAGCATTTGACACAGTGTGTCGTGAAGGCCTCTGGAAAATCTTGGCGAAGATTGGGTGTCCACCCGAATTCATCACAATAGTGCGCCAGTTTCATGATGGCATGCAAGCTGCAGTCAAAAGCAACGGCAGTGTTTCAGAGCCCTTTGCTGTCACAAATGGGGTAAAACAGGGTTGTGTCTTAGCCCCAACTCTGTTCAGCATCATGTTCTCTGCAATGCTACAAGAAGCCTTTAGCTCTCCTCCTCAAGGGGTAAGCATCAAGTACCGAACTGATGGCAGTCTATTCAACCTCAGGAGACTTCAGGCAAAAACCAAAACCAAAAGTACTCAAGTCTGTGACCTACTATTTGCTGAAGGTTGTGCACTTCTGGCACACGATGAGGATAGCATGCAAAACTGTGTTGATAAGTTCTCTAGTGCCTGTGACAACTTTGGCCTCACAATAAGCACAAAGAAGACGGAAGTGCTCCATCAGCCTACTCCAGACGACAAGTATCCTGTGACCCCAAATATCAAAGTCCATGACAGTCTTCTGAAGGTGTCGGAGAACTTCACCTATCTTGGCAGTACACTGTCTTCCGCGGCTCGTGTTGATACTGAAATTCTCTCAAGAATCAGCAAAGCCAGCTCTGCATTTGGCAGGCTTCGAAAGAGAGTATGGGATGTTGCCGGCATTCGCACAGACACTAAGCTGAAAGTGTACAATGCTGTGGTCCTTCCCACCCTACTCTATGGGGCTGAAACCTGGACAGTGTACCAATCGCATGCCAGAAAGCTAAATCACTTTCATCTGGCCTGCCTTAGAAAGATCCTAAGGATCAAATGGCAGGATAAAATTCCAGACACTGAGGTCCTCAATCGTGCCAAGGAATTGAGCATCTTCTGCCACCTGAAAAAAATTCAGCTACGTTGGGCAGGACATGCTGTCAGAATGCCCGACTCCAGACTCCCTAAGCAAATCTTCTTCTCTGAGCTCTCCAATGGAACGAGGAATGTTGGGGCCCCAAAGAGACGTTACAAAGACACTCTCAAGCAATCACTGAAGGCCTTTGCCATTGATGTGAGTGAGTGGGAAAAGCTCTCGCTTGATCGTGCAAATTGGAGGGCGACCCTTACCAGAGGCAGCAAAGCATGGGAAGCTGACAGAGTCCAGCAGGCTATCGAAAAAAGAGAACGGCGCAAGAAAAGGCCCAGCGGTACTGAACCAACGGAGCACTCTTGTCATTTATGCGGAAGGGTCTGCAGGGCAAAAATAGGACTTATCAGTCAACTGAGAAGCCATAAGTCATGAAAGAACACTCTTTCCATTCTGTCCTCTGTGTCCTTTAGTTCTCTTTATTGTCCATGTGTTGAAATTCTCAACAATTTCTGTTCTTTATTCCTCTGGTGTTGTTAAGGTCATCATCATACCTGATGGACGAACTATTATTATTAGGTAGTAGAATGTTTAGTGTGCAGTTTTCATTGATACGCCTTGCTTATCACAAAAGTTGTAATTTTTTTTTTACCTGAAAATGTCAATAAAGCAGGGAATGCTGCGGCCTCCCGCCCAGCGTATACGGGGAATAACTTGCTTAGCGCGGCGCGGCGTGTAAAGATTAAAGGTATGGTCTCATTCTGAAATGTCCTATGTTTTTCTACAAGACACTCTTTTTCCGTAACTATTTTTGAGTTGTTCGTAAGCTAAAACTGCGTGTGGACAAACAAGATAGATTAGTTGCCATGAAATAATGGAGTTTAGGTTTTGTAGTTCCAGGGCTCTGAAATATATCATCTTTTTTTTGTGATAAATGGTATCGTGGCATTATACGAAACCTTTCTTATTTCTTTTAATTTTTTAAAAATTTATTTTTAATTTTTAATATTAACATGAAAAGAAACCTGTTCCATGCTTAGGCATCCTTCAGTCTGAGACACAAACTAATAAAATACCCAGACTGGATGATCCCATTGTGTGACGTCAAAAACAGCGAAAGGTCATGAACCGTCCGCCATATTAGGTTTAAGGTAGCGACCGATGCTTCAGCATAGCTACAATTTTGAATGATGCCATTTTGACGCGCCTACTGAACGCGGAAGTTTGGTTCCGCACCAAGAAATTCATACATGTACAACCAATCTTGACAAATAAAAAGAAAATTCTACTGCAGATAGAACTAGAATCGGAATTTCCCGAGCGGCGGCCATGTTGGTTATACAGTCGTCGCTCGGGAAATTCCGTAAAAAACGACACAGCCCGAAGCTCGTGTTTCCAGTCTGGATAATTTATTAGTCTGTGGTCTGGGAAGACTATGGGGTTATGCTCTGTGTGTTTTTTCTGGTACGCCGTCTGGTGTGGCTGGCCAGTCCGATGCGGGAATGGCAGTGTTCCATGACCAATGCATAAGACCCCAATAACAGAGTCGGTTCGACTGCAAATTGTGCATTTTGAGGTAAAGCCAACAAACTTGGCACAGCTGTAGAAGATATCCATGAAGTAAATAATTACTGATACAGAAACTCCTCACCAAAGAGCCCTGTCCACCGCAAAATAACCTGTAATTTCCCCCATGTTTCTTTGTACTTTGAATAATTTCGATGGAGAGCTGGACAAACTCAAATATGGGGGACTTTTTTTAAAAATAATTTTAATAAATCGTCGGTGTAGAACAACACTCCTGTAACCCACAAAATATGTTGATGTGGGTTACAGGAGTGTTGAATCTCACCGAGAAAAATACAGTGCGTACACACACACACGCTATATAAAAACACACACATATAAACACACACAGACAAAACAATAACAACAACAACATCATCAATAACAAGTAAACACTTCCGCTAAAGGAAATTTGACACCGTTGTGCCTTGATTATTGCCATTAATCATCTCTGAAAACAAACAAACGAAAAAACAGACGCTTAAAACGCTGATTAAACTTTGGCACCCGATCCGGGGATTTGTGCCAGATAAAATCCGTTTCTGGACTCATTATTACTTTTAACCAAGTGCCAAGAAACAAAGGTAAAATTAGGTTATACAATCTAGCACAGACGTAATCAGTTACATAAGATTTAATATGAAATATATTACGCCAACGAACATTATGAAACAAGTCCAAGAGACGATTTACGAGAAAATCGGTGTTTATCCGGCTCATTCTAAAAAAAAATAAAAAAAAATAACCGGACGCATTATAGGATCTGCACAGTCACAAGAAAATCTCGGTATCGGATACACCCAGGAGATAAGATAACAGACTTAATTCCCAGGCCTGACTATAGAAAGATATCGGTTAATCATGTTAATGATTCTAGTGTTGGAATTAACCGTACATCATGAAAGCCATTAATTAGCAAGGGATTAAAGACAATAGTGCACAATTTCAGACCACCAGCTGTGTTCAGTTTTTGTCCCTTAATGGATACAGTTACAGGCATTCGCGTCGCAGAAGTTTAATATTTAAGACATTAGGGATGCTTAACTAAGTTTACCTTAATCGATGTCTGAGGCAGTTCACTAAGACCGGCAAGCTCTACGATGCGATTCAACTGGCTGTGTCTTTTACTGGTGTGATCATTTATAGCAAAGATACCAGATACGATAAAATGTGACACCTGGGATCGTTTTGTATCCATGGGTTTGGCTGCTCGCACCACGCCTAGCTGGCAATTACGTGAGAGAAATGAAAAATGGCGTGTTTTACAAAATCCGAATAGAGGAAATACTGAGTTGTATTGCCGTCACGCTAGGCCTTGACTGAAGTAGCTTTACTTTGTAATTGAAGAGGTTAGTTCACGATCGAGTGTAAGTCACACTTTGCTTGAAATAGAACTTCACATATCGGTGGAAACTAGATCAGATGATTTTTAAAAAAGGGGGGAGGGGGGGGGGGGCTATGTATTTATCTTAACATGATCCTTCTGCCGTCAACAAGCCCTGAGAAAGTTTAACATGAAAATGGGCAACATCAGTACAACAATTAGCTTATGTCCAATGTTGTTTTTTTTTTGTCTTTTCTGGAAATGGCTCAAAATTAATGTAACTCTAGCCTGGTCTTGAACCGACATCTTCAGTTATAACTTCAGTGGCTGTAGGAAATCTCTGGCCATGGTAGGCCCGTAACAAATTGTAACTTGTCATGCAATGCGTCATGCATAGGCCACGCTTTGATCAACGTGCCGCTGTGTGCACGGTATGTTTATAAGCGCCAAGAAGACACTGACAGCCCTGCCTTATCTAATTCTATAGACTTTGATTAGAGCGGTGATTCTCAACCTTGCTCAGGCAATCGCCCCCTTAGGCTGAAAACTTTCTTTCATCCCCCCTCCCCCCCCCCCCCCGCCCCCCTACCCCGCATCCCATCCACCAAGATCCTTACTCCCACCCTACAGGTACATTTCACAAGCAGACAGACTACACACATTTAAAAGATATATTGGGTTGTTGATTGTTCATTATAAAACAGAAAGCATTCTTTATCAAATGCACTGCAAAAAAAAAAAAAAAAAGCCTTTTCTGTTCATAAAACCCATCTACACGTGCTGTTGAACACGTTAGTGGATGCTCTGTTACACTGTATTTAACCCCAAATCATCATCCATTCATGTCCCCCCCCCGCCCCCACCAACAATTCCTTTATCATCGTTTTCGCCCCCTTGTGGCCCTTTCTGCTCTTTCGCCCCCCCCCCCCAGGGAAATCAAAATCCCCCCTGGGGAGCGATATTACCCACGCTGAGAACCATTGGATTGGATTGGAACCATTGGAGCAAAGAGAATGATGTTGGGCTGGGTGAAGCGGGGAATCGATGTGATTATTAACAGTATCGACTAATGATAAACATTTCATCCATTTCATTCATCTCTGCTTTAATTTCAGTAATCTCACCCGTTAATTAATTTGATCTGCCTTAGGGTATCACTTCACTACTGTCAGCACTCGTGATATCGTGACTGACAGCGTTTGAATTCAGCAGAAGGTGATGTTTTATAATTATGGTATGTTAGATAATGCTTCTCACATAGCGAGGTGGCTTGTGAAGGTCTTGACTTGCCGAGTAAAAAAAAGAAGAGCAGCAACGAGTTTGAAAACATTTTTTAATGTTTCTTGTGATTTCCCGATTTCTTAAGTTCAGCAGAATTTGACATTTTACACAGATCTTCAATGGGTTATATTAGATAGTCACGTGACATGCGCCGACAGCCATTTTGACGGACAGCCGATTAGAGAAAATGGTGGCCGGACAAGACATGAGTAACGCATCCGCTCTGAATCCGCGATCGTTGAGACGCTATGATTAGAAATTATTGTCTATAGACAAGACTGACCCCTCCAGTGTTCCCCGAGCAATGGAGTACCCGCAAAGAAGAAATGCCGGCTGTGGCAATGCCAGAATTATATCTTCTGGTGCTGAAATGCAATGTCAAAATTGGGCAAAAAGAAAAAGTTGTATGTAGCCAAAGCCTCGCGTAAGAAAAACTACCCAAACGATATAATGCAGACACTAATAAACACTCCATTGCAAGAATATGCATAATATTGATAAACCACACCAGATATCGAGACCAGATGCAGTGTATAGATAAAAAAAAATAAAAATAATTAGATTCTAGATCTAGATAGATCTAGATTGATCCATTGATCGACATGTCAATGCTGTGACTAGATTCTAGTACGAGATCTAGATCCAGATAGAGATTTAGATAGACTAGCAAGCCTACATGTACTGTACATCTAACTAGATCTAGTAATAAGTGGTAGTGCGTAGTAGACGACCTATCTAGATTTTCTTGGTAACTTTTAGTCTTAAGAAGTAATATTATAGAAGATGTGTGTGGAAGATAGGGGATAGAAGATATAGATCTATACGTCAACAATGACCTATTCATGTATTATTGTCCGGGATAATGGAATCAGATCTTATTAAAGCAGTGTTGAATGAGTATGGAATAATAGTTGTAGATCTACTTGGCATTGGATTAAAGATACTGTAACAGTTGATGCAAATTTCAGCACGTTATGATGGGGAGAGTCAGATGAACTGATCGTCTACCCCTTAAAAAACGAAACTGTCTCGAACTGTTGTAGAAATAAATAACAGGATCCGATGAACAATTAATACTAACTTTAATAACTGTAAACACGAGCTGATATCCACAAGTTACTTACACCTAGCAGGGAAGGCCTATAATATATCTGACCACGACTAGATTTACACCTACGACCTGCATCCATGGTTTGCACACACACTATCCTACTCGCCTGGCCCTCCTTATATATATTCTGTCCAGGAACGTTCAGGAAGCGGCTTTACCGCCCCATAAGCACGAGACAGACCTAGATCGTTCGGGACACATACAGGCCACCCAATCGTACACAGACACGTCACAGCATTACATCACTCAAGGTCGACCTAGCGTAATCTCGGACACTGCAGTACATTCTAGATTTTCTAGATATTCTACAGTGAAACAAACAAACCACATCAAAGAAAAATACCGGCCTTGCTGGCGAGAGGGGGGGAGGAAGGTCGCAGAGTGAGACTCGCCAAGCGGGGGGGGGGGGTGAGAAAATATCGATCGTTCAACTAGTGGGACGCTACAGATACAATGTAGTATTTAACCAGAAGTGTTTCAGTGATGTCGTGGTCTATATATGTAATAGCTCTATATAGTCTACAACATTTTGTATTCTGCATTGTCTTCTCATTTTTTATAAATCTACCCCGAAAACCCTCACCGGTACAATAAAATAGGAATTTTGTCATGGATCCTGGTTCATTTAAAATAGATCAAGATCTATATCATTTGTAGTAAAATTATTTCGAGTCTTTACTGGAAAAGTCAGATAGAAAATGCACCAAACTACGCTGTGATTAGTCACAAATAAATAAATGCCATTGAGATAAAAACCATACTGATAATGAAGCCAGGTGATAGTCATGTGTGCATTTCTTTTTGCTTCCTTGTCTCCTAAATTCTTTCGATTAATGCCTTTTAACAATGCTAGGGGGCTCTTCCTAGTCAAATTTTCGGTTGCTTGACCTTCTAAAGTCACCACCTTGGGTATCCGGAAAAAAACAATTGAGGTCCTTCAGCTTTGATCTTTTATTGGTGCACCCCACAATACAACAAAAGACAGGCATTTCAAAGGAAATTTAAAAGAAGGCCTAGTACCATGTAAACAACCCTGTCGCCAGGTCCGTCAAAATGGCGGATACCTGTTCACAGCAACCGGAAACGCGTCATATCTCATACAACCCATTGAGCATGGCCGATGTGAGGTCGTCAGAGCAACAAGGGCAGCAACCACATTAGAACATAATTTATCTCCGAAGGCTTATACAGTTTAGAGTTATCCCCTCCTCCACTCCTTCATCCACTGTCGCGGATCGGGATTTTGGGGAATATAGATCGAGAGGTCCGCTTCCCAATCACACGAGCACAAAAAAAAACAACAATTAAACAATTTCACTCTAAAAACTAAATGAATCAATTTGAGTAACAGACTGTAAAGTTTATATATCTAACAAATTCAAAGATAAAATATACAATAGATAACGAATACAATAGCAACTGAAAATGCTCAACTAAGCTGAGGAGCAACTATCAAGTACTTAAGGCAATGTAATATGAAGTTATCTAAGTCACAATAAATTTACATTCAAAAGAATCCGCGCCCGAGGGCGACGGATCCTGTAAGGTTTAAAGTTCTATCTCTCTTCATACTAAAACATATTTATATAGCGTCTCTGCCAGGCGCGCTCTGGTGTAGTTCACACGTGGTCGCGGGAAATGCATGTGGTCTGGCAGTACTGGTCAACAGTCTACATGTGTAGGTGGCTGTAAATTCAGCATGGAATTAAAATCTTTAGCTCACCATTCGGCCCTCACAATGTGAGGGCTGTTGATATTAGCGCTGTGGGTTTAATGCTCAAACAAGTAGGCTTGGGCTCAGGAGCGTAGATTTCTGACAATGCTCCATCACTGTACATATCAGCTCAATCGCTGCGTCTCTATGACTTCTCATCTGGCTGAGAGCTCGCCGTCCACCTCGTAAATGGATTGTCTACATGTGGCCCAGAACTAAGTTCTGTATGGCCTTAAATACTGGACTGCATCTGCAGCTTACCGTCTAATTCCTGGATTGTGATTGGTGCAACCACTTCTAGCTCAGCTGCCGAACTGAGTTATTTTAAGTAACAGCCCTACGCAACGACCTTGGGTCGACATCAAAGGTCGAATCACTCAAGACAATAAAATGTAATTTTATAGCAATAAATTCTTAACATGTTCAAAACCCCGAGCTTTTACTCTGGATCACGGTATTTCTGTACGTCAACCGACGTCTCAATAACATTTAATTCCTACTCACCCCTTCCCTCTCTACTAAACCTAGTTCAAAACACGAGATATAAAAAGTGCTCAGCCCTGCACACCTACGCTGTCCGTCTATCCTTCCCCACATCTTCTGTCTATCTTTTAGGAAAAAAAACTGTTCAAAACAAATTGTTTACGAGACCAAGTTATGCTGGCTCGCACAATAATTACGTTTGTAAAAATTATTCACTGCTCTCTCATAAAAATTTCGTCAGTGGAAACATTTATGAATTAAATCTGTTCTTGACACATCCCCCACCCCAGTGAAAACTTAGGGTTTGAACGACATAACTGTCTACTAACGTTGCTATGTAATAGTACTTTGGAAAGGGCTATATAGTAAAAAAAATATATCGTTACTGAAAGTCAAAAAAAAAATTCTAAGAACGTGCATTATCGATGGACAATAGCATATGTATGTTTATATGCGACGTTCTGTGATAATATATAATTATTGTAGCACTTAAGAATTAAAGTGATAAACTTATCTCACACAGACATACTGTAAAGACTGAAATATTGAGCAACTAGCTCATCGCTTCATTGAGCGTAATTAATACATTCATAGAACATGAACGAACAATAGTTAATTAAAGTAATGGTATCCTGGCAGCAGTAGGTCTGGTCGCTCGGTTTGCCATTTTCTCATCTCATTGACCCGCAGACAAAGGCGTCAAGGTTGTCTGAAACTCAGGTCATGGTCAGGATGGACGCTAGTGGAAAAAGGAATCACATGGAAATTTTGAGAAAGAATGTCCATAATTGGTAGGACAATATAATGTGAAACCATCCACGGTCTCCGAAAAAGGTGAAAAATGCTCAACCTCAATGTTTAACAGACTATTTTAGAACACTAAATCAAACGTGACAATACATCAGCTTGTAAATTATCCTCCCCAGGTATAGCCCGAATAGTAAATTTGTATTCCTGGAGCGCAAGGCTCCATCTGGTTAGTCGAGCATTCTTGGCTCTGTTCGACTTAAGAAACAGTAATGGTCGATGATCCGTTTCAATTATAAATTCGGACATTAATAAGTATCGAGAAAATGCATCTACCGCGTAAAAAATTGCGAGGCACTCTCGTTCGACAATCGCATAGCGCGTCTCTCGATCAAGTAATTTCCGGCTTGCATATAAGCACGGTCGCAAGAAACCGTCACGCTGTTGGGGTAACACGGCGCCTATTCCTTTATCTGATGCATCCGTTCGGACGATGAATGTCTGGCATATATCGGGTAAAACAAGCAGGGGGGAAAGTAGAAAATAAATTCTGAATAGTCTGAAGGGCATCAGCGCACTGAGGCGTCCAGACGACTCTATTTGGAACATTTTTCCTCGTTAGATCAGATAACGGGGCTGAGAGAGAGGAAAAGTTTGGTATAAATTTCCTGTAATAATTCAAAAGTCCCAACAAGCTATGGACTTGCTTTTTAGTTTTAGGAGGTTGCAGTTTCAAAATACTGGATATCTTGCGATCGTCTGGAGTCTGAACCCCGTGGGTTATGGTATGACCTAAAAAGTTTATATGGTGATATCCTAGGAACACTTTACTGGGTCTCGCGGTAAGGCCAGCTCGGCGAAGAGCGGCAAAAACTTCACGAAGGGCCATTAAGTGGCCAGCCCAATCAGCCTGAAAATCTATTATTTTAGATATATAAACTTTACAGTCTGTTACTCAAATTGATTTATTTAGTTTTTAGAGTGAAAGTTGTTTAATTGTTGTTTTTTTTTGTGCTCGTGTGATTGGGAAGCGGACCTCTCGATCTATATTCCCCAAAATCCCGATCCGCGACACTGGAGGGGACACCCGAGTTCGAACCAGGGACCTCTCGATGTGAGGGCTGTTGACATTAGCGCTGTGGGTTTAATGCTCAAACAAGTAGGCTTGGGCTCAGGAGCGTAGATTTCTGACAATGCTCCATCACTGTACATATCAGCTCAATCGCTGCGTCTCTATGACTTCTCATCTGGCTGAGAGCTCGCCGTCCACCTCGTAAATGGATTGTCTACATGTGGCCCAGAACTAAGTTCTGTATGGCCTTAAATACTGGACTGCATCTGCAGCTTACCGTCTAATTCCTGGATTGTGATTGGTGCAACCACTTCTAGCTCAGCTGCCGAACTGAGTTATTTTAAGTAACAGCCCTACGCAACGACCTTGGGTCGACATCAAAGGTCGAATCACTCAAGACAATAAAATGTAATTTTATAGCAATAAATTCTTAACATGTTCAAAACCCCGAGCTTTTACTCTGGATCAGGGTATTTCTGTACGTCAACCGACGTCTCAATAACATTTAATTCCTACTCACCCCTTCCCTCTCTACTAAACCTAGTTCAAAACACGAGATATAAAAAGTGCTCAGCCCTGCACACCTACGCTGTCCGTCTATCCTTCCCCACATCTTCTGTCTATCTTTTAGGAAAAAAACTGTTCAAAACAAATTGTTTACGAGACCAAGTTATGCTGGCTCGCACAATAATTGCGTTTGTAAAAATTACTCACTGCTCTCTCACAAAAATTTCGTCAGTGGAAACATTTATGAATTAAATCTGTTCTTGACACCTTATATAATATAATAATACGAAATTGATTGCTTCACCTGCGGTGCATTATTTCCCTTGCCTTGGGCGCACACGCCATTTATTTGTGACTTGGCTGTGTTGCTGTCATGTCGGGTTAATCTGGGGCAGGGGTCACCAGATTTTTGTCCACGGAGGGCCGGATAACTGACAGGTTTACAATCGCGGGCCGCATAAGCAGTCTGTCCATCCCGAAGCTCTAGACATCCCTGGTTTTATCAAACAAAATCAAGTAACCCGGCGGACCGGCTGAACTGACGTCGCAGGCCGGATGGCCGTAGTGTGCTGACCCCTGATCTAGGGCAACGAATGCAGATGAGCGCATAAACGACACCCGGGCTTATTACAGAGTCAACAGGGACATGAAACTGCGACCATTTATTCAGCAATACGAAACCAGGTCACGCGTGCGCGCATAGCCTGGGAATCAGAAATTCGGAGCTACCAGGCAATATCCATTACAGATACTCATCTCCCAGGTTACATACAGGTCAAGATACTCATCTTCCTGAGTGCATAGAGGTACAGATAATATAGCAGTATGTCGAATAATTAAATCTAATGAGAAATTGTTATTAATTTACAGTGGGCTTGAAACAAAGATGAGGTTTCGCTGTGTTCGGTAAGGACTTCCAGCAATGGTGATTCGCATCATTCATTGTTCCTGTCTCTGAAATTATTTTGTGTTGTTAATGTGTGATGTCAAAATGTATGATGTCGTTAGTAGATGAAAGAGGAGTGACGAAGAGAGATAACGAGAGAGGGAGAGAGAGGGGGAGATATGGGCAGAGAGAGAGAGAGAGAGAGAGAGAGAGAGAGAGAGAGAGCGAGGCAAAGAAACAGAGAGAGAAGGAGAAACCGACGAGGAGACAGACAGACGAACACGGGGGGGGGGGGGTGGGGCGAGAGATAGGCAAGAAAGAGAGAAAGATAAAGAAAGAGAGAGACAGACAGACAGACAGGCAGAGGAGAAGGAGAATTTAGCAAGAGATATCTGGGGGTAAGAGAACGTATTTGTATGGAATATCATATCTGTATGTGCCCTTACAATGTAGAAATTGTATAGCCTGCGATGTTCATGTTTGTGGCTTACGCTCACCTCATCGGCTTTTCGAACATGAAGGAAAACAAAAAGTATTCCAAACGAAATTCCACTCTGCCTCCTCACAAAGTGGCCAAAACAACAATCAGAACGATATCAACAACAACAGCAACAACAACGACAACAATAATTATCAAGGCTACACGAATATTCGAGGAAAGTTGTTTCGGGCAGAATTTATTCCATGTACTTCACGACAGTATCAATTTCTGATATACAAAGCGTACACATCGAAGTTCATTTTATCAGCGCAAGGTGGGAAAAAAATAATAATGACACACTGCCCTCCTTTAGAGACATAAGCTGTGTGATGTCCTTCCTGGAAACGCTGCCTTTATGAGAACAGTTCGTGACCTCAGGTCGTGTTTGACCTATCTCCATTTTCTGAAAAACAAACTGGAGATCTTTTAGCATGTAGATGCATACTTTGACACTTGTTTTAAGTGCCTTGTGACAGTTATCAAGCTGCTTCATGGTACTGATTTATTCAAACTCCTTTCACCATCCTAAAGGCGCAAATGTTTAACTTAGAAATTAGATAGAATAACAGTTGTGCAAACAGTTGAGTTGGAACAGACAAGAACTAAGGTCGCGAGTCGTCAGAAGCGGGAGGAATAATACTGGATTTCTTCAGTGGCAGTTTCTCAGATGTTCTCATACATCAAAACAGGCCTATCGCCTCCTGACTTCAGTGTTTTATAGTCGTGTTTAAAGCACTGTTTAATCTTTTGGGACTGCCGTATCACAATGGAATAGACATTTTATGCATGAGCCTCATTTACTGTTCATGAAATGCGGATTCCGTGGACGTATTTGAGAAGAATACCCAAAACATAAAAAAAAATCAGCTTGATCAAATGAAGAGGTTGGTTCAAGAACGAGGTTGAGTCACATATTGATGAAAATCGAACGCGCTTATCAGTGGAAAGTAGATAAAAAGTGCTATCTATTTACTAGCGCTGAGAACGTTTGATTTGAAAGTGGACCACACCAATGCAAGAACACGTTTAAGTCAGACGTTTTTTTGGGCATTTTCTCGAAATGACTCAAATGTGACTTAACCCTGGTCTTGAACTAATCCTTTCAAATATGGGTTACGTGTTATGTGAAAGGAAGGGAAATTTAATGCAAAAATCAAATCTGTAAGAATTAAGAGCGACAAGCCCTTCATGTTCGAGTTACAGTCTATTGGGGCAATTATTCACACCATGACATGGTACAGGTGACTTCACACTCAGTGCTCTATTTTTTTATTTTTTTTTGCTCTGTAATTTGTCATCCGAGTTTATGTTATGATTAATACATGTATTTATAAAATGATGTCATATTCCAAGAAATGGTACAAGAAGAAAACCTGTACGATCTAGGCAAGTTAACTTTGTCCAAGTAACAAGTTCAAGTAAAATGAAGGGATGGTGTTATAAAAAACACGATCAGGCCATATAAAAAAATAATGGAATAGATAATTATGTTAATGTTAAAGTTACATCTGTCACAAAGCTGTGACTATTTATTGTACACGAAACTTAAGTGACAAAAAAAATACAGAAATTAGTGAACATAATGTAAGTATTGCATTCAGTGCGTCTTTACTCGTGGGCACACATGACAGTTGATCAAAGGGCCCAAATGTTTAAGGAGCCCATGCAAGGAAATTTACATTGGTTATTCAAACAGGGAAGAAAATCCCGCCTCAGCCTACAGCTTTGCCTAAGGGTCCAAAATGATGTTAAGACAGCCCTGATTGCAACTAAGGAGTTCCACATCAAAAAGGTAATTTGATCTACTGATTGAGCCTAACCAAGCTCTCCAGCAGATCGATATCGAATACCATCTTCCGCTACATGATTTTGAACAGTTCGAAATGAAGAAGTTCTAAATGGTTATTTGACCCAATTGGTGATTTCTAGCCCTTCAAGAAATCAAAATCGAATACTATCTTTTGCCTCATAATTTTGAAAATCGAAGGTTCGTTAGTGTTGAAAACACACGCACACACATACATGCACACACACACACAGATGAAAACCATTTAGTTCCAACATAATTTTAAAAGTAAACACAGCAAAAACTTCATTTTCATCAACATTATTGGTTTTCCACTCCGTGGCATTTGATACTCAACTCATCATTTGGTACAGTAACAATCGAGCAACGAAACTGATAACTGATTCCACTCAGCGAATAAGGCTACTCTATACAATTTTATATAATATATATAAATGGTACGTTTCTGAAGTGACAAGGTAACATTTTTTTTTTTTTGCATGATTTTCATGTAAAAAGTATACCGCTTTCTCGTCTCACAGAGCTACAAAAACGCACGTGTATAATAACAAGCTATAAGGTCTTGACTATGTTTACTTCTTAACATTTGGCACTGGAAAAGTCAACCAAATTGAGTAAACACATGATAGCAGCAAAACCAAAAAATCACAAATGTGCATTTTCTCTATATTACATTGCTGCGGCTATGATGCTTGAAAGTTGGCCTGATATTGAAGATTAACAGATTACTTTTGGCACCTTCCACCTCGGCTATGCTCTCCTCCTCTGCCAATACAACAAAAGCAACAACAAAAAACATACATGTAAAATAACTATTTGTGCTCATGAACATACAACCCAATCCGCGCTCATATTTGTCAGAGCAAAATTTAATGTCACACATACTTCCTAGCACTGCGCACACATAATTAACTTATATATAAAACTTAACAATATTACTTCGAATCTATTAATATACATGCATAATGATAATAATAATACCACAGTCACCACTTTTGTCTTTATCACCTCACGTGTGTGCAATAAGGACGGGAAATAACTCAACAAAATGATCGCACGCACCCGTCAGTTTATCAATACTTGGCATAACTAACCAGCCTTATTAGAAATACCTCAAGAGGCACAGATTATTTCAACGGTCCCTGTTTCTAACTCAAATTTAGCTCGGGCTAACAAATAAAACCGTATTCGGACATTACAGTAAGGAAGTGCTTTGATGTTGACAGTGGTCCCTGTGCTAATGCTAGAATATCGATAGGGATACTTGCCAAGCCTTTCAATATGGAAAGTAGGGATAACTGTCCCTATTGAAAACAGTCCCTTATGATATAATGACAGAACCTATAGGGGCCGTGTAGCCAAAAAACTAACAGTATATATCGTGGCTATGTCGCGGGTGACGTGTTTAAATTTGGTCCTACCCCTAACCGTAAGGTTACACACAAAGGCCACCGAATTCGGTCACCGAGCCACTAGGCGCTTTAGGTGAGAAGAATTGCACTACATAAACGGACCGAATCTAGGTGGGCTCTGTGTGCAGTTGTTGAAATTATATAGTGCAATTCCTCTCACCTAAAGCGCCTTGTGGCTCGGTGACCGAATTCGGTGGCTTTTGTGTGGCTACCCTAAGACAGGCGGCGTACATAATCAAGGTTGGTTTGCCTCAGTTTTTCTGAGAGATGTTGGCTGTGGAGTTAAACGGGATCTTGCGAGCATAGTGTGAATGAAAATGTCTCGCCCGCTAGCTGAGGAAAAAAGAAAGTTGAAATCTGATTCAAAACCGACGCAAAGCCAGACTTGAAGCAGTGCCTTACAGCCTGAATTTTTCTTTTTAAAAGTTCAATGCTGTTGCAAACAATTTAATAAAACCCAATTTGAGGGCGTGGCTCAAAGAGCTATTGCACTTTATTTTTTCTTTGGCCTTTTTTTGTTGTTTTTGTTTTTATAACTATTGTCGACTGAGAGACTGGAATTTAGATCAGATGTCAGACAAGTCAGACAAGAAATCAATCGACGTCTTCAGTACAATAACGTTTATTTTCCATGGCCTAGTTCTAGTTTCAATCTTTGTTACGGCCATGATGCAAAGACAGGGGGAAGTGAACGCTCTCCCAAACATACAATCGTGGACTGTGACTTTCCTTATTCCAATTCTTGCTATCGCTGTGGTAAAGTACAGAGCGAAACGGACGTTCTCCCAAAAAAATGTACTATCCTGGAATAAACTCAGTTACTACAAACTGGCTCATATCGCCATTTCACATATAGAGCGAAATGGACATTCTCCCAAAAAAATGTACTACCCTGAAATAAACTCAGTTACTACAAAATTTCTCTTATCGCCATGTGGCAAATATAGAGCGAAATGGACGTTCTCCCAGAAATATGCTATCGTGGACTGTAAATTCACTGATATCGTCCCGGACACTGTAATATCGTCGATAGAAAGCGAAGAGGGCGAACATGAGGGGGATTGCGAGGATAAGGAAAGCAATGCTTGCCAAAACGATCCCTGCGATAGCGGCGCCGTTAAGTAGTGATTTGTCGTTGTTGCTGTCTCTATTAGAGGCAGCGGAAGATGTGGCATTTGTTTCATTTCCGATGTCAGTTGTACTGGCAGAAGCACTCGCTGCTGTAGGAGAAGATGAATCTTGTGATGTTGTGCTGACTATTGAAGTGGTACCTGCATTTGTAGGGGTGGAAGATAGTGTCGATGAAGTTTCATCCGAAGGAGTGGCAGTGGAGACAGTGGTTGTTACGTTTGTAATTGATTCTGTTGTTGTAGAGGATGTGGGTGTAGAAGACGTTGTAGATATTGTTGTTGGCGGTGTGGTCGTTGTAACGGACCTTCCTGAAGTTGTTGAGGTTGGTGTAGTTGTGGTAGTTGGTGTGGTTGTGGTAGTTGGTGTAGTTCTAGTAGTTGGTGTGGTAGTAGCAGTTGTGATAGTTCGTGTGGTTGTGGTAGTGGGTGTGGTTGTAGTAGTTGGTATAGTTGGTGTTGTTGTGGTAATGGAAATGGTTGTAGTAGTTGGTGTAGTTGGTGTGGTACTACTAGTTGGTGTGGTTGTGGTAGTTGGTGTGGTTGAGGTAGTTGGTGTCGTTGTGGTAGTTGGTGTGGTGGTGGGAGTTGGTGTGGTAGTGGTAGTTGGTGTGGTTGTGGTAGTTGGTGTAGTTGTGGTAGTTGGTGTGGTTATGGTAGTGGGTGTCGTTGTGGTGGTTTGTGTCGTTGTAGTGGTGGAAGTGATTGTGGTAGTTGGTGTAGTTGTGGTAGTTGGTGTAGTTGTGGTAGTTGGTGCAGTTGTTGTAGTTACTGTGGTTGTGATTGTTGGTGTGGTGGTGATAGTTGGTGTGTTTGTGGTAGTTGGTATAGTTGTGGTTGTTGGTGTGGTTGTGGTAGTAGGTGTGGTTGTAGTAGTGGGTGTTGTTGTGGTAATAAAAGTGGTTGTAGTAGTTGGTGTAATTGGTGTTGTTGTGGTAGTTGGTGTGCTTGTGGTAGTTTGTGTGGTTGTGGTAGTTGGTGTTGTTGTGGTAGTTGGTGTAGTTGTGGTAGTTGGTGTGGTAGTGGTAATTGGTGTGGTTGTGGTAGTTGGTGTGGTTGTGGTAGTGGGTGTTGTTGCGGTGATTGGTGTAATTGTGGTAATTGGTGTAGTTGTGGTGGTTGGTGTCATTGTGATGTTGGAAGTGGTTGTGGTAGTTAGTGTAGTTGTGGTAGTTGGTGTGGTTTTGGTAGTTGGTGTAGTTGTAGTAGTTGGTATGGTTGTGGTAGTTCTTGTAGTTGTGGTAGTTGGTGGGGTTGTGGTAGTGGGTGTAGTTGCGGTGATTGGTGTAGTTGTGATAGTTGGTGTCGCTGTGGTGGTGGAAGTGGTTATGGTAGTTGGTGTAGTTGTGGTAGTTGGTACGGTTGTGGTAGTTGGCGTAGTTGTAGTAGTTGGTGTAGTTGTGGTAGTTGGTGTGGTTAAGGTAATTGGTGTGGTTGTGATAGTCGGTGTAGTTGGTGTTGTTGTGGTAGTGGGAGTGGTTGTAGTAGTTGGTGTGGTTGTCGTTGTTGGTGTGGTAGTATTAGTTAATGTGGTTGTGGTAGTTGGTGTGGTTGTAGTAGTTGGTGTAGTTGTGGTAGTTGGCGCAGTTGTGTTAGTTGGTGTGGTTGTGGTAGTTTGTGTTGTTGTGGTGGGTGTAGTTGTGGTAATTGGTGTGGTAGTTGTAGTGGGTGTTGTTGTGGTAGTTATGGTGGTTCCAGTAGTCGTTGTGATTTCAGTAGTTGTTGTTGTGGTTTCAGTAGTTGTCGTTGGTGTTGTTGTCGTTGTCGTTGTTGATGTCGTTGTCGTTGTTGGTGTTGTTGTTGTGATTTCTGTAGTTGTCGTTGTTGATGTAGTAGTTGTTTGAGAACAATAATCACGAATGGCTGCATCCAACATCGATGCCCTTACACCACAACTAATGTTAACGAATGCCGTGTCTATGGGTGATGTGACTCGAAGCAAAATCTTTGCTGTGTGACGATTAGCACTTGTAACCAAGCTAAACTTTAGTACATTTGTTGCTGAAGTGAGTATTTCTGTCATTGGGGTTGTACCATTTTTGCTGCATTCCACCTTTGCATTAGTTGTTGGCTGGTTAACATCGCTGAAGTACAAGATTTCATCGCAGTCATCCAATTGTAGTTCCAGCACTGTCACTGTCAGAGTAGCCGGACAGTCAGTGGCAATGATACATCCACAGGACATATCTGTAGAGTTGTCATCATTGATTAAGACGTTGTTGCTGTCAAGAAACCCCATGGCCGTCGCTCCTGTGTCGACGTCATCACAGATATTAGTTCTCGCATCCGCTGAAATGCAACCATATTCGATAAATGAGAACGCTGTTAATTCAGGATGCGTTCCGTTGTTGCAGTAGTTGTCGGCAGACTGCAGTCTTGTCCCCTGAAATGTGCACTGGTTCGTTCCCGAACAGTTTCTGATGATGCTGTTAAGCTCTATATCATCTTCAAAGATGCATTCAGTCAACTCGTCTCGTAGACAGCAGTTCTCATAAGGGGCGGTACTGTTACACTCGCTGTTGGTGGAATGGGCATTGTATAGACGAAATTGTTGAGCACACTTTTTGCCAATCATGTAACAGAATAATTATACCAAATGATTAATGTATTTCTCCTAACAAAGGTGTTACGTGCATAGGCTACTGAATTAAATTATAAAATACCGTCTCAAATAGCTCTTTCTCCCTTTTATTTACCTGTATGCCCAGATACATATTAATAGTCATTAACAAAATTTAACCCTAGGGGCACCAGTAGAATTTTAATTGGCCGACTAATTAGATGGCAACTTCATAGCAGATAGGTAGAATGAGACCTGGCATACCAGCCAACTAGTTGGAGCTATCAAATACCAATGTTGTGACGTCCCACCCAACTGGTTGAATCGATCAGAATCGGATAATGCGAGTCTACGCTAAGACCGTAGAAATCTCGACGGTTCTTCATAAATGATACTGGGTAGTCTATGAGCGCCAATCATGCGTGGACAATAGTTGAGGCAACAAGCATTGGGCTTATTTCCTTTTACAACTTTATATGATCCAGAGATGATATAATGTGGTCATAAACTTTTGTTAATGACAGATTGTAGATGGTTGGGCAAACACTACTGATCCTATTATATTAACCTGATATCGTCATTGCCCTACGCTGGTGTCATACGTTATTGATACTTTGAGATATTAAGAAAAAACCGTTTCTTTTCCTGCCATTTGGTGACTTGTGTCATCATTATTCTATTGGGTTTTTAGGTTTTCCTATTGGCACATTTCTTTTTCTATAATATCTGATAGTCCTAATGCCCAGGATACGATAATAATTAATACGATAATGGCACATGTCAGACTTATGCCACAAGTAAGTAGCCTTAATTTTGCAATGTTTGACACACCCTTAACTGTACACTTTCCATAGCCTGATACCATCCCCTTCCCACCGATACGAGTGTGGCATAAGGCCATTAGAAAGACCATTCCATGATATTATAAAGAACCTTTTCCATGGGCTCTTCGACTCCTTCATCAGAAACATAATTTTTATGATGATTCTGCAATTTGCTTTGCTGAAAAGGAATAACCATATGTTTTTACTTAATTAGGATATGCTGAAAAGCGTACCAAGAGGTTATTGGGAACATAATTTCTTTCGCAATCATGGTTTTTGTCGTTTTTTTCTCTGAATTTTTTTGAGAAACTGGAGATCTTTTAGCATGGTAAAGATATATCACAAATGCACCTGTTGGCGAGTGTTTAAAATGCTTTGTGGCACTTATCAAGCTGTTTCTCAGTCCTGATTTATTCTAACTCCTTATCATGTTACAAACGCGCAAATGTAAAGAACAAAAAAGGATTAATACACCGCCTATGCCTCACCAACAACACCAAAAATAGCAAAAAATAAAAACATCAACACCAACGAAAGCCTTTCATTATCATTATGATTTTCAACATTAGCCAGCCAGCAATTTAGTCCTTAAGAACACCTGCTGATCAATACCTGCTCAATGGAGGAGTGCCGTAGAAAACGCGAGAAACAAACATCCCGTCCTCTGGTGACGGGCACATTAAATCATGGGAAGTCTGGTTGACGCCCCGCGTGCAGGCATGCGTAGAATTCCGCAAGGTGCCATCCGCCAGTGCTGAAGACATCAATAAATGTAGGCCAAAGACAGTCCATGACCACGCCCGAAGACGCTTCACTGATACTGCCATAATGCTGTTACTGACTACACACGACACTGTTCTCAACTTCTTGACTGTGACATGATACTCTGCAAGGCAAGAGACAAAAAGGCAATCTCCAATGAATGAATTTTTACTTCTTTCTACACCTCCGGTTATATTTTAATAAAATAACAAATATTTATAGATAAATAAGTAAATAAATACATAGCTTTAAATGATTAAAAACGCGTACTTTTTGTTGTTGTTGTTTTTTTTGAATCGAGTGGGAGTTTTGTTTTGTTTTGTTTTTAGAGAGATTGGGGCAGATAATACAGTTTTACATTAAATTTTGAAACATATTGTTCCCACAGTTATATGGATTTCCTTCTATTCAAACCACAACAATATTTTTATTATCACACTATTTCACAGCAAGCACACCCTCTCCTTTACCGAAGTCAAAAGATTGATTAAAATTGGTCTTTTTTATTTTCCCAAAATATCAAAGTTCGAAATAATATCGAAAGCCGACAGTTTGATCAAATCATGCCAAGAGTCCTAACATTTATCATATATAATTACGATCACAAAACAGTGCTAAAAAAACCTTCACATGTAATAGTGATAATTTTCGAAATTCTTCGACATAGACATCAAAGGTAAAGGAAACTAGTTGGGCTCTAACACTTTGTTTCAAGGGGATGAGAAACTCGGAGTTAAAATCAGAGTCGTTTCAACGCAAGGGCACACGGGGTAGTTGGCCAAGGCCCAAACGGCTTACGGGGCCCCATAGATGCAAATTTACTTTGGTTTTTTAACAGGGAAGAAAAACCCCGCGTATAACAAAAGAATCTGCCCAGGGACCCATAGCGATGTTATGATCGCCCTGGTTAAGATAAGATGGTTTTTATTTCTAAACCAAATATTGTTGTTTTACTTGACATGGTGGACTCCTCAGTCAATGTTTTCATACATCATTATCTGAGTGCTGAAGGATACCATGTGATGGGTAGGATCGAAAATAATATCATTTGATGTTACCGAATAAAGTAATCTTAATGATTGTGTTGCTTCGTGTGATTGTGTTCTTGACAAGCACGACGATTAGGGCGGGGCTTGGAAAAGTCATGCCAAAGACGGACTTGTAAACTATTTATAGACAAACTGACACAAAGACAGATAGGCGGACATGCAGATAGACAGATAGATAGATTAGACAGACAGACTGACTGGCAGATAGACAGACAAACAGATAGGGCGGGGCTTGGAAAAGTCGTGCAAAAAACGGACTTGTAAAATATTCATAGACTGACAGAAAGACAAGACAGGCAGACTGGCAAATTGACAGATAGATAGATAGACAGACAGACAGATGGATGGATAGATAGATAGATAGATAGATAGATAGATAGATAGATAGATAGATAGATAGATAGATAGATAGATAGATAGATAGATAGATAGATAGATAGATAGATAGATAGATAGATAGATAGATAGATTCACAGTAACAACATTACCTTAGTTGAAATAACACAATCCTTGCAAGCCAAATTAAGAACAACTCATAGCTTACCTACAACACAATATTGCACTTCTTCAGTTGCATTTTTGTCTCCTCAAATGTCAGTCTCTATCGGCGAAAGTTAAATTTGTATGGGCTTTAAAATCGCACACAAAATCAGTTCAATACACTCGCACAAACATAAACTATTCAAAGTGTTCCAAGTCATACATTAAATGCCAGCGACGTATTCCACTTTGCCCCATATTTTCAAGTTTTTAGGAGTCACCCTTTGGGTCGTCGAAATCTGGGGCGAAGGATTTTCTTACAAAATCAGTTTAATAGACGGTGCCAATGAAAATAAGCTCTAAAAATATAAGAGAAACACGAAAGCTCGCTCCTACATAAATTGTAATGAATGCTTTATGTAGCATTGACTTGCTTAATCGTTTCTGCTTTGAACAATTATGCTTTAGAATTTATAAATCATGTCACTATCTATCTATCTATCTATATCTAGCTATCTATCTATCTATCTATCTATCTATCTATCTATCTATCTATCTATCTATCTATCTATCTATCTATCTATCTATCTATCTATCTATCTATCTATCTATCTATCTATCTATCTATCTATCTATATCTATCTATCTATCTATATCTATCTATCTATCTATCTATCTATCTATCTATCTATCTATCTATCTATCTATCTATCTATCTATCTATCTATCTATCTACCTACCTATCTATCTATCTATCTATCTATCTATCTATCTATCTATCTATCTATCTATCTATCTATCTATCTATCTATCTATCTATCTATCTATCTACCTATCTATCTATCTATCTATCTATCTATCTATCTATCTATCTATCTATCTATCTATCTATCTATCTATCTATCTATATATGTATGTACCTATTAGTCTATCTATCAATCTATCTATAAAACATGGGGGTCACTTCCCTGTCCTCCCCTCTCCCTCCCCACCCCAACTACTTCTCTCTCTCTCTCTCTCTCTCTCTCTCTCACTTACTTAAGAAGTCTCTGTTACCAATGACAAAAAAAAATTAAAAAATTCTACAGTAGTAGTGAAAAATGAAATAACCGGCTGTAGGTTTCCAAATCTGACGTATAAAGATAGTGAAAGTGTTCACAGATGCAGAATCGTATATCTGTTAGAGAGAGAGAGAGAGAGAGAGAGAGTGAGATAGAGAGAGAGAGAGAGAGAGAGAGAGAGAGAGAGAGAGAGAGAGAGAGAGAGAGAGAGAACACAAGACTAGGCCGGTCAGGACATCTTCAAAAGAGAGAATGCCCATCAAACAAGATGTTAGTGTTAGACTGGTTAATTTGTTGGCATTGTCTGATATCTATACTCACCTGTGCAATAACATTATAATAAAAACAGTAATAACATTAATAACAATAATTATAATAATAATCACACTAAGACTGTACCAATAATAAATATGATTATTATTCTCCAATGTTTAAGCACTTACTATCACAAGCGCAATCTTTTGAAACAGAGAAAAAACACCTCTCTAAAGCAGTAATGTAAACGTGTCTCCGGTCCGCCGCTGTGAATCAACTTTTAATGCACTAGATACTGTTATGTACCAAGCGTTACCGGCAAAGTGTGAAAAATAATAATTAATATGAAGAAAACTGCAAAACCAGAGATTTCTTGGTTGGATGGGTGGGTCAAAGAACTTCTGAGGAGGCCGACGGAAGTTCCTGAGTGAACTTGCAACCATCTGTATCCTATTTCTCACAATATGTGTGTCACGCTGTCTGTGTGTTCTACATGAATAATTTTAGTTTTGTTCTTATTTGGTTCTGTCTGAAGTCCCCACCTATAATCTGTTACTGACAATAATAATGTGATTGTGTTTCACTCTGTATGTGTGTTCTGCTTTTGTTCTTATTTGATTCAGATCAAATTCCCCACCTATAAATGTTTCTGACAATATGTGTTCCACATTGTATGTGTCTTCTGCCTTTGTTCATATTTGATTCTGAAAAAAGTTACCCCTATAAGCTGTTTCTCACAATATGTGTTTCACTTTGTATGTGTGTTCTGCTTTAATAATGTTCTTATTTGATTATCACTGAAGTCCCCACCTATAAACTGTTTCTGACAATAATCATGTGTTTTGCATTGTATGTGTGTTCTGCCTTTGTTCTTATTTGCAGAACTACACACTCTTCTCAGCACTACGGGAAACATATTGGCCCAAACCCACCGACCTGAATATCAAACCCGATGGTGCTCTGTCAGAACTGCAGAAAACCTTAGATTTTCTTAAAAGAACAAATCTGCAAAGTTAGATTTGGTGAACGAAAGAAGAAGAAGATTTGATTCTGAATACACTCCACACCTGGCCTATAATAAACTGTTTCTGACAAAAATTGAAACGCAGTGCAATGTTTGTGATCTTGTTCACACCCGCTCGGCCACACTCTTTTTACGTAAAAAGACGTATGAAAAATAGTAAGACACTCTTTGCCCTGGTATACTTGTCCACAGCATCCGTTCCGCTCCTATCCTCATCGCCATAGAGGCAAAATTTCCATACGTCATTTCCCATATAAATAGCGGATGCTGTGGGCAAGACCATTTTCCCTGTAGTAAACATTGGGATTTCATTCATTTTTTGAAGTCTTCCTTTTTGAAAATTGCTGTTTAGAAATCACCCGCTGATGACTCGAAAATAAAAGTCAATATAATTATGATTGTGCACAGGAAATATTCAGGATTAAAAGCCTGCAAAGTTGATGTCCGTATGAACTTCATAAATGTTAATTATTTTATCAGAAAGCTGTCAGTCTTGTGTCGATTATAGGGTAAGAAACAGACAAATTTAACAGTATGTAATGTCATTTGTCATGTACGAAAGTTGCATTGGCGCAGTCAGTAAAAGATGCATGAACTGACGGTGTTTTCCAAACATCATGGAGACAAAAAGCAGCGAGTAATGTTGAATGATAAAAAGCGATTTTTTAAGTCTTTAATTCCTCTGGCCCAAGAGCTCAATGAGCCGATAAACTGCATTGAAGACGAGACATTCAGTGCCGCTGTCAATGCACAATGGGGATGCGACGGACCTCCCCTGTGAGAGTACGGGCAGGTGCACCGGGTTGCGAAAATTACCCAATATTTAAGAGTCGAGGAACAGCCATGGGGCCTGCATTTCACGACCCTAGTTCTTGTTGATTCCATCTCCATTTTCTGGAACACTGGAGATCTCTTAAGTGACACCTGTTTTAAATACGTCATGGCACTTACCAAGCGTTTTTTTTTTTTTTACAGTTCCGATTGATTCTAATTCCTCATCATAATACTACAGCCGCACACGTGGAATGTCTTAGTTGTGCAAAATGTGGAGTTCGAACAAACAAGAAATTACTGAGGTCGCGATTGTCCGTCTGGCTTGGGCGTATTATACATTTTTATATAAATTTTGTGGGAATAGAAACGGCATTTCCGCACGCTTGAAAACATTCTTTCTATTCTTATTACTTGAGGGGACTTTGACGTTTTTGTTGCCCTTTCCGTTTCCGTGTCCGCACACATGGAGACACAGCTTTAATGTGAAAAAAGTGACAGCCGCCATGTGCGCTTTTGTGATATAACATAATTATTCAGCTTCTGAACAATCACTGTGGTGTCTTGCTCTATATTATGTCTAATTGTCTTCCGTTTTTGATTTGGTTTTTTCTTTTACTCTTGCTCTTGAATCCCTTTTCTGTTCTCATCGCACAGTTTTTGTTTGTTTTTATGTCATATTATATCATCCGTCTGTAAGCACCAGACAGAATCAGTGAAAGTGCATTAAAGAATTATCGATCGATTGGCTGACTTGAAGATTGATGAAAGCAGACTGAACATTCTGATGTTTGCGAGAGTGTCTTTTTGAAAGTAGACTCTTTTCTGTTACAGAATGACTATTTGTTTGCAGGGCAATTTGTCGAAAGTCGTTAGGGTTAAAGTTAGGATTACAGTCTGGGTTTTGTTTGGTTGATTCGCGATTGTAATCTCTTCATTGACTAAACGGTCAGTAATGTTTTTTGGAAATTGACCAAAAAATCTGTCTCTCCCCCCTCTCTATTTCTTTTCTCTTTCTCTTTCACTCTCCTCCCCTCTCTTTCTCTGTCTCTGTCTCTCTTTCTCTCTCTCCATCTTCCCCTCTTTCTGTCTATCAGTCTTTTACGCTCACAATACACACACATACACACATACAAATCTAATCTGAATATTTTAGTTGCACAGCTCAAATCGCCACCATCGACTCTGTACACAATAATTGTGCCAGTGGATGCTTTCTTGAATTTCCTGAACTGCAAGACCAAAAAACTGTGTTTAGGAACGTTGAATTCAAAAAATAGTTTCACCGTCTTGCTGGAACCCTCAACATGTGTGGGTTTGACGACACAGATCCTTTCATGAACTCTTGACAATGACAAGACTATTTTATAACGTGGACGATTTCTGACAGGAGTGACATTATTATTCACTATGCCCATCAAAGCGTAACGCCTTCAGCCGTGCTTCAAATCGTGTCCCATTCACTGACTGTAAAATGCCAGTAGGCGGTGTAGCTCTGTTACTAGGTGGGTCATATTTCAACTTGTTATAGACATATAGCACGAATGTTTCTTAATGTGCTTATTTTTTTTTTTTTCTGCCGCAGTGCAATACTATAACACATTGTTTCGCACCTCTTTTTTTCCACGCACCACTTCAGATTAAAAGAAAAATTAATAATAAAAACGTACAGCACGCCATGGTCGGACAACGTTTGCGGGGCGTGGTGACACAGGGTACCGAGACGAATCAACTCGTGATAATAATTCTGTCTGTCGATTTGTGTGCCTGTCATCCATTGTCAAGAATCCCTTCATAATTTGACAAAAACGACCAGTACTCACTGTCGCGATGTGGGTTACATGGGGATATTTCGACTGACACTCTTTCGAGGTCCGCTCCCACAATCGACGAACACACAAAAATAAATACTTGCACTCTAGAAACTAAATAAATCAATTGCTTTCAATTTTAGCAGAACTGTAGAGCAGTTTAATTACAGGAATTAATGTAACAAATATAATTATAAATATATATATCAATTCAAAGGCAACTGAATCTAACTAATGGAACTACAGCTTTTATAAAGACTAACGAATTCAATCTAACTACTTGCAGGTCATATGCGTTATATGGCAAATAGAATCCGCGCACGTGGCGACGGATATAACAGTTTAAATTCTATTAATTCAATGAGACATGTTATGATGTGGACATTTCCTCTAGACACGCCATGGAGAATGCTTGTACAACCATGCGTTGTCTGGCGGTAGCTCTGAAACTGTCTTCAAAAGTAAGTAGAACGGTTCACTTTCATCATTACAAATTAGTATAGACTCTCACCATGCGGCCCTCACTGGGAGTGAGAGCGCTGGATGTAAACGCTGTGGGTTTATATCAAACCAAGTAGCTTAGGCTCTGGAGCTTTAAATTAGGCCCCTCACAATGGACTGCTCAACTGCGTCTCTATGTCTCTCATCTGGCTGAGGACTATCGCCGTCCACCTCGTAAATGGATTTTCTACATGTGGCCCAGAACTAAGTTCTGTATGGCCTTAAATACTGGACTGCATCTGCAGCTTACCGTCTAATTCCTGGATTGTGATTGGTGCAACCACTTCTAGCTCAGCTGCCGAACTGAGTTATTTTAAGTAACAGCCCTACGCAACGACCTTGGGTCGACATCAAAGGTCGAATTACTTCAATACAATATAATATAAATTTTATAGCAATAAATTCTTAACATGTTCAAAACCCCGAGCTTTTACTCTGGATCACGGTTTTTCTGTACGTCAACAGACGTCTCAATAACATTTAATTCCTACTCACCCCTTCCCTCTTTACTACCCCTAGTTCAAAACACGAGATACAACAAGTGCTCAGTCATGCACACCTACGCTGTCCCTCTATCCTTCCCCACCTTCTGTCTATCTATCAGGGAAAAAACTGTTCAAAACACATTGCTTACGAGACCAGCTCAAGGCCAAGTTATGCTGGCTCGCACAACAATTACGTTTCTAAAAATTACTTACTGCTCTCGCAAAAATTTACTCTTATGAATTAAATCCGGTCTTGACACATCCCCCACCCCAGTGAAAACTTAGGGTTTGAACGACACAATGTGTACTAAAGTCATTAAGTCAGAATACATTTGGAAGCCATATGGAAAAACTATAGCGTTAACTGAAAGTCATGAAAAAAATTGTTGAGAACGTGCATTCTGAAGGACATATGCGACGTTCTATAATATATGTGGTAATAGTGTATAGTGTAATATATGTAATGTAACAATATCGTTACAATTAAAGTGATAACCTATTTCACAAAGACATACTGTAAAGACTTAAAATATTGAGCATCTAGCTCATAGCTTCACTGAGCGTAATTATGACATATATAACATGTACAAACAATGGTTAATGTAACGTAATGGTATCCTGGCAGCAGTAGGTCTGGTCCCTTGGTTTGCCATTTCCTCATCTCATTGACCCGCAGACAAAGGCGTCAAGGTTGTCTGGAACTCAGGTCTTGGTCAGAATGGACGCTAGTGGATAAAGGAATCACATAAATTTTGAGAAAGTATGCCCATAACTTGTAGGACAAATAATGTGAAACCATCCACGGTCTCCGAATAAGGTGAAAAATGCTCAACCTCAATGTTTACAGACTATATAATGATACTAAATTAACCGGGACAACACATCGGCTTGTAGATTATCATTCCCAGGTATAGCTCTAATGGTAAATTTGTATTCCTGGAGCGCAAGGCTCCATCGGGTAAGTCGCGCATTTCTCGCTCTGTTCGACTTGAGGAATAGTAATGGACGATGATCCGTTTCAATTATAAATTCGGACATTAATAAGTATCGAGAAAATGCATCGACCGCGTAAACAATCGCGAGACACTCACGTTCGATAATCGCATATCGAGTCTCTCTATCAAGTAGCTTCCGGCTTGCGTAAAAGCACGGACGTAAGGAACCTTCATGCTCTTGGAGCAACACGGCGCCGATACCTTTATCCGACGCATCTGTACGGACGACGAAGGTCTGGCGAATATCTGGTAAAACAAGCAGGGGGAAAGTAGAAAATAAATTCTGAATAGTCTGAAGGGCATCAGCGCACTGAGGCGTCCAGACGACTTTATTTGGAAAATTCTTCCTCGTTAGATCAGATAACGGGGCTGAAAGGGAAGAAAAGTTTGGTATGAACTTCCTGTAGTAATTCAAAAGTCCCAACAAGCTACGGACTTGTTTTTTAGTTTTAGGGGGTTGAAGTTTCAAAATAGTGGATATTTTGCGATTGTCTGGAGTCTGAACCCCGCGGGTTATGGTATGACCCAAGAAGTTTATGTGGGAATAGCCCAAGAAGACCTTACTGGGCCTCGCGGTAAGGCCAGCTCGGCGAAGAGTGGCAAAGACTTCACGAAGGGCCATCAAGTGGCCAGCCCAATCGGTCTGAAAAATACATATATCATCGAAGTCGGATAACACGCAGCGCAGTTCATTTAATAAGATGTTCATCATGCGCGCGAAAGTTGCTGGTGCAGTAACCAGTCCAAAAGGCATATATTTCCATTGCATTAAACCCAAAGGGGTTTGAAAGGCTGTATACTGTTTACTATCCTCTTCGAGAGGAATCTGCCAATATCCTTTGGATAAGTCTATTTTAGAGAAGATAGTGGCGTTAGATAACCGCGCGAAAAGGTCCTCCTGATTGGGAATGGGTTCCGCATCATAGATGGTAATAGCATTGAGCTTTCTATAGTCAATGCAGAAGCGCACGGTATCGTCTTTCTTCTTGACCAAGACAATCGGCGAGCAATACGGACTTGTTGATCGCTCTATGACGCCTAGCCGTAGCATGGCACGTACTTCTGTAATTATCGTTTCGTGAGCGTGCAGCGGGCGCGGGTACGGTTTAACAAACACTGGTACGTCTGTCTGAAGTCGTATTACATGTTGGACTAAAGACGTAGAACCGGGCAGGTCAGTGAACACTGTCGCAAATTCTTGGAGCAGGTCCGTAAGGTCCTGTTTTTGAGACGGCGTAAGCTCATCACTGATATTAATATCACTGATGCTCTCGGAGGCTTGTAATATGGGCAACGATTTGTCGATACTCAAAGGGTCCTCGTCGTCGACAGTAACTAAAGCCGCGTTGGCCCTTGGGACGACATGAACGGAGTTGTTACGACGATCATCGCTAGGCAGGTACTTTTTGAGCATATTAATATGGAATACTTTTTGCTGCCCGCGGATGTCTATCAAGTAATTGACTCTGGAGAGTCTCTTTTGGACTCTATATGGTCCCTTCCACGTTAGAAGGAGTTTATTTTGCGTTTGAGGCAAAAGTACAAGTGTCAGATCTCCGACGGTTAAGGCGCGCATTTGGGCGCCCTGATCGCGATAAAATTTTGAAGAACTCGCTCTAGCGCATGCAAATTGCAGAGCGGTTTTGCATGCATTAATAATTCGTTGTCGGAGATCGACAACATATTGATACGCGGAGCGCGTATCATAATCATCGGTTTCCGAACCGGTGAACAATTGACTAAGAATGGCCATCGGGCCACGTGGTTTACGTCCGTATAATAGTTCAAATGGGGAGAAACCCGTGGACGCGTGCGGGAGTTCCCTATAGGCGAAAAGAATAGCGGGGAGCTGACGGTCCCAGTCTCCTGGTCTATCGGCAGATACGCGGGCTAACATTGCCTTCATGCTCGCGTTCCACCGCTCGCAACAACCGTTTGATTGCGGATGATAGGGGGACGTTAATTTCTGCCTAATGCCCGCTAACTCAAGCACCTTTTGGTATAGTTCAGAGGTGAATTGTGGACCTCTGTCGGAAAGAATCTCGCCGGGAAATCCGACTCGCGAGAAAATAGTCATAAGCGCTTCAGCGATATGGTCAGCCGTAATGTCTTTCAAGGGAATAGCCTCAGGCCAGCGCGTCGCGTAGTCGATGACCGAAAGAATAAAACGGTGGCCCCTATCTGATTTAGTAAGAGGGCCCACCAAGTCAATCGCGACCCGCTGAAATGGGATTGAGACTGGAGGCATTTCCTGTAGGGGCGCGCGCGATGCCTTACCTTTGGGTGTACGTTTTTGACACACATCGCAGCGCGCCACAAAACGGTTGACGTCCGCGTATACTCCAGGCCAAAAAAAATGTGCCAATATTCGTGACTTGGTTCTGGCTGAACCTTGGTGGCCTGAAAAGGAAGTGTCGTGCGCGAGACGCAAAATATCACGACGGAACGACTTAGGAACTACCAGCTGTTCGACGGCGTCGTGTTTATTTCTGAAATTTCTATAAAGTAATTTATTCTTAATAAGGAATGGAGAGGCATTTCCATTCTGAGGTTGAACCCTCGCAAACAGCGGTTGAAGTGAAGAGTCGTTTTGTTGTTCTCTGTAAAAAATGGAAGGCGTGACATTGAAATCAAAAACGGGGGTCGCTAAATTACTATCCGGTGGACGCTTTGACTGTTGTCGGGTGATTACACACGCAACTTCTTCTGTCCAGATGTTCAAGTCGCCGTCAGGTGTATCGTTCACCTGTGGTAAGTTACCAATTATTAAATCGGCAACCGGATTCGGTAAAACACACGCCGTTACGACACCGGTAATAAATGGCGTGGCGACGTAGACCTCCGCGAGTCGGAAACGCTCGACGGAGCCCCCAAAAGTAATACATGTTGCCTGTTGTTCAATAAGTTGGGTCGGTCGAACCAAAGACTCCCGGACACCTATGGTGGTGCATCCTGTATCCCGTAACACGGACGCGGGTATGGCATTTACATGACCTTTATATAATGTCAATGACCCGTGCTGATGAAGGGCCGACATCACCGGGACGGCGCCCGTCATGGGCGACGTGAGTTCGACGGGGCTGACATTCTGTGCAGCCGGAACTACGACAGTGCAAGCATTCGCAGCCTCGAATTTTACTTTACAATCCTTTGATATATGCCCAGGTCTATTGCACCGATAGCACCTGATAATATTGACGTTACGTTGGGGTGGCATTGGAGGCGCGTTATATGGAGTAGTAAAATATGCCCAAGGAGGTGGGCATGGTGGGTCTTGATACTGGAAGCCCTTGTAATTATCCCGACGCGGTGGACCAGAAAAAATTTGCGCTTGTGGTCCAGTGGGTGGTCCAGCACGTCGCGGAAAACCGCGCGATCGATTCGGTGGCGGTTGGGAGTATGCCCTCGGAGACGGTGTCTGGCGATTAGTAGGACGGGAATTTCTACTTCCCGCAGGTGGAGCACCACTGACTCCGGCATAAAAGGGTTCGCTTGTTTTTGGTTTCGCCAGCGAACGATTGGGATGGGCAGAAGCGTACTGCTCCGCCAACGACGTGGTTTCTATTAATGTTTTCGGTGCCCACTCTTTAAGGTGGGACACCAGATCAGGGTGACACGCGTTATAAATTTGGTCCTTTAATATTAGCTCGTACAGCCCTTGAAAGCTACCGTCAGCGATGCCGGCTAACTGAATCCAGCGGTCGAGGTAGTGCTTTAATCGATCAACGTACGTAGAGAAGTTTTCGGATGGGTCCGGTTTACACGTCCGGAATCGTTGGTGAAACCCGTCCTCTGTATGTTGAAATCTTTTGAGAAGAGCCTTTTTAAGGACATCATAGTTTTTAGAATCTTCAATATTGAGGCCATGAAATACCTCAAGCGCACGACCAGTCAATAAATTTGCAAGGCACGAAGTCCATTCCGTGCGGTCCCAACCGGCGGCTACAGCGTGGAGCTCAAAGCGATGGATGTAAGAATCGATGTGGTCGATCTTATCATTGTAGGTCGGTAGCTTCGGCTTAGTTTTAACATTATTCGCGGATGCTAGCGGAGCCGCGGTGGGCTGGATGGCCTGCAATTCTAGTTTCTTTAGAAAAATTTCATGCTCTCTTTGAGCCGCGTTCTCAGCTCTTTCTCGTTCTTCTTTTTCTCTTTCTCGTTCTTCTTTTTCTCTTTCTCGTTCTTCTTTTTCTCTTTCGTGTCGTTCTTTTTCTCTTTCTCGTTCGCGTTCCTCGGCCTTCTCGGCTCGTTCTGCGGCGCGCTCCTCTCGAGCCAGCTCTTGGTCTTCCTTTTGTTTCCTTTCGCACCAAGCGGGTAGCTGATCATCGGGGACGCCCAACAGCTTCGCCGCGTTAATATAGGCAGAGTAATCAGTCATTATGGTTAAGACTCCGAATAAGTCTCTATATGAGATCTAGTATTGATAAAGGTCAGGTATCCGGATCCTTCACGCGATAACCTGCGTACAGTGAACTATGTTAGCACTGTATTCTTTACGATTATCCGATTAAAATAACAATCTTAATTATTAACCTGAAGTTATCAATTATCCCTGAGGCCAATTGACCTCGTCGGGTGGCCGCTACTAAGAACGACGAATTACCAACACTGTTCCTTCGTTATACAACTTGCAGTGTCCTTACTGTTATCACTGCGTAACTAATGTTTATGACGTATAAATCAACGACAATTTTATTTCGTTGATTAAAATTACAGCTATCTTTATATAGCTATCGTATATTTTAAATTCCGAGGTAAATTCTATTACCTGAAGTTCTTTTTAAGAACTACTATTTCGGTACTTAGTTACTGAAGATTCAAGGCAGGTGCACAACTGCGCTTGAATGGGGAATCTCTATTCCCAACAATATATTTAACTTCCGGCCTATGAGCCTTACTCGTCACAACAACCAGAGAATATAATCAATGCGTCAACATTGACGCATGATTCACACAGGCAATATATTTAAGAAAAGGAATGTATAATTACAATGTACGTAAGGTGTAATAAAAAAAAAAACACGAAACTCGACGCTAGACTAACAAGAAAAGACGGACAATAACAAACTCTACAGTCTGAACATATTTACAGATAGGATTAAGAAGAGGACAAGAGAGACGTCTTCCTAAAACAACGAGGAAGATAGAAACGCTACAATCTAAACAAAATGTACAGATCCCTATCAAAGTCTATTCTCACGAATGCGAATCCTCACTGTTTTAATCACCACTGGTTGTTGCGAGACCGCAGACGTTGTCGTCGAAACGGCAAAATCGGCGACCAAGCCACCACTTTGGCACAGAGGACACGCACACGTAAGAACGCCCTCGCCACCGCCCGTGGGTTCCTAAACACAGAGAAAAAGTAAAATGAGCCTGTAAAACAGAAGGAGGAACACTCAACTCCTTAACGCAGACGATATTAAGGATGGAATCACTTAACTCAAGGAACTGGTGGAGATTCCTTTAGCCCTTGCGTACACCACAGTCAGTACGTTTGTCTTTCTTCGTTTAGTTATGTTGAAGTCTCCTTGGCCTCGATCCTCGGGTCAATGGGAGAGCCGGAAATATGTGGAACAAATAATGAAAGAAAGCAGTATACAAAACTAAATACAATGAAGTAATTAAAGTAGCTCAACGTGAAGACCCCGTGAGCACTGAAACTGAAAAAAAACAAAAGTTAATCAAAGAGAAAACCGATATTATACTCCAATCTAAATAACCTATAAACTAAACAATGTCGTGTAGTGTCCCCTCCAGTGTCGCGATGTGGGTTACATGGGGATATTTCGACTGACACTCTTTCGAGGTCCGCTCCCACAATCGACGAACACACAAAAATAAATACTTGCACTCTAGAAACTAAATAAATCAATTGCTTTCAATTTTAGCAGAACTGTAGAGCAGTTTAATTACAGGAATTAATGTAACAAATATAATTATAAATATATATATCAATTCAAAGGCAACTGAATCTAACTAATGGAACTACAGCTTTTATAAAGACTAACGAATTCAATCTAACTACTTGCAGGTCATATGCGTTATATGGCAAATAGAATCCGCGCACGTGGCGACGGATATAACAGTTTAAATTCTATTAATTCAATGAGACATGTTATGATGTGGACATTTCCTCTAGACACGCCATGGAGAATGCTTGTACAACCATGCGTTGTCTGGCGGTAGCTCTGAAACTGTCTTCAAAAGTAAGTAGAACGGTTCACTTTCATCATTACAAATTAGTATAGACTCTCACCATGCGGCCCTCACTGGGAGTGAGAGCGCTGGATGTAAACGCTGTGGGTTTATATCAAACCAAGTAGCTTAGGCTCTGGAGCTTTAAATTAGGCCCCTCACAATGGACTGCTCAACTGCGTCTCTATGTCTCTCATCTGGCTGAGGACTATCGCCGTCCACCTCGTAAATGGATTTTCTACATGTGGCCCAGAACTAAGTTCTGTATGGCCTTAAATACTGGACTGCATCTGCAGCTTACCGTCTAATTCCTGGATTGTGATTGGTGCAACCACTTCTAGCTCAGCTGCCGAACTGAGTTATTTTAAGTAACAGCCCTACGCAACGACCTTGGGTCGACATCAAAGGTCGAATTACTTCAATACAATATAATATAAATTTTATAGCAATAAATTCTTAACATGTTCAAAACCCCGAGCTTTTACTCTGGATCACGGTTTTTCTGTACGTCAACAGACGTCTCAATAACATTTAATTCCTACTCACCCCTTCCCTCTTTACTACCCCTAGTTCAAAACACGAGATACAACAAGTGCTCAGTCATGCACACCTACGCTGTCCCTCTATCCTTCCCCACCTTCTGTCTATCTATCAGGGAAAAAACTGTTCAAAACACATTGCTTACGAGACCAGCTCAAGGCCAAGTTATGCTGGCTCGCACAACAATTACGTTTCTAAAAATTACTTACTGCTCTCGCAAAAATTTACTCTTATGAATTAAATCCGGTCTTGACACTCACGTCACCTTATTTATAGGCACGCAATTTGTGGACATATAGTGGACATTTTTTTCTGTGTCTCGGCAGGCCTATACATTTATAAACAGACTGAAAAATATGTACGTATAATTATATTCATCGTGTATGCATTCAGAAAAAATATTTAAATTAAAAGCTGATCGGCATCTGTTAAGTTCGATGTTTTAACCCAAGTTTAAACAACAGTTAAGTTAGAATACGCTGTAAAATTAAGCATGCCATGAAAAGTCCATAGGTCCCATTCTGACGTCCCACGCTCCACCCAAAATATCGCCGCGGCCTGGCTTGAGATACAATGCCTCCAGAACACTGGCACAGTTTAAGGTGGAAATCTCAATGCAGTAGTCTGTATTGCTACCATACTCCGCGGTGGAGGACTTGTGAAATTTTGTGTGTGTTAAAGTTGTTATTTCTAAACTCTGTACCGATGGTCTTAAAGGCGAACAACGTGGCCACGTGTATAGAGTAAGAAAACAAACTATAACCTTAACTTGAAAAGTCAACATACGGCAAAAAGAAAAAAACAACAACTGTATTTGGCAAAGTCTCGCGTAAGAAATAAAACCGAGACGATGCAATAAAACACAAAGAAAAAGGGGAGACAATCCAATATTTCGATTAATACGTTCTTCAAAACAACAAGAAACAAACAAAAATGGAAAATTGAACAGATAAAACAATTGATTGAACAATAAAAATGTGTCTTGAAAGCCTCACAATGAACGATCAAACTTTAATCATGTTTCTTGAAATGACCATGGTAATCTCTGAGCCTTTTGATCGTTCTATAAGTCCAGTCTAACGATGTTCTCATCTAAATCCTGATGACCATGGTAATCTCTGAGCCTTTTGATCGCTCTGTAAGTTCGGTCTGACGATGTTCTCACCTAAATCCTGATGACCCGGTGGAATCAAAGAGAGGATGTGAGTTTAACACGAAGGAAGGATATCCGAGACATGATTAATATCACCACATTTGGTATTTCTAGCAGGTGACGATGATTAGAAAGGCCAGTATCATTTCATTTCAAGAGGATGCAAAGGCTTTTATAATGACAAGACGGGTGCAATTCGATCTGATTACCTCGAAAGAACGTCACAAAATCAATAAGATAACTCATAATACAATGCCTTGACCATTTTACACTACGTGGTTATTAAATTATGGTTTACCTGATGAAATAGAGGTGAAAATAACTATATATCTTTAACATCGCTGTCTTTCTTTTGGGATGAGTAAAAAAAAAAAAGAGGAAGAAAACGCAAATTTGCACGATTTCAAGCGCAATCCTTATAAGAGTGTCATGCTGGCCCTTTGGCTCTGGTCACCTTTATCAAAACTGGCCAAACCGCGGCTCTTTGACCTTCAATATGACTTGTGGAAATATAATTATTCGCAGAACTTTTTTTTTCCCTGAAATCATTTGGTATAATGTATACTTAATGATTACTGAAACTAATACAAATAACAGTCTAAAAACAGCACACATGAGTAAATGTTGCATATGTCACGATCACGTGCGTGAAGATGGTCACGACCACGTGTGTGATGAGTACCTAACTTATTTACATTTCAAACCCAGCTAACAAGCCAAGCAAGCAGACCAGCGATCAACGGACACATGGAGTGAGATTTAAATTAAACGATATTTAATTCTAAATGCATGACAAAACTTATGTCAAAACACTCAACTCATGATAATCACATACATAATCACAAAAACAGAGATATTTCAAATTTACTCTTGGGGATCATGGCTATTCTCTATTCCCCGTTTCACATCTAGATCTAACCCCTCTGTCCATAAACTTAATTACGTATACTTAATAGCCTGTCAACAGCTGCCCTCCTCGTTGATGCAGTTTCACGTCTCCAGAGTTCACACGATCCTTTCTAGATCTCTAACTTCGACGATAAAAGGGGAAACAGACGCCCCCGGCTTCACACAAATAAGAACACACAGTTCACACCCGCCATCGTAGATTACTAGCTCCTTGAGGGGTTCTTATCATCCCGTCCTCAGGACTCTTCAACTTCTGCAAACACACAGCACATCGACGGTTCACACCCGCCATCGTAAATCACGAGCTCCTGAAGGGTTCCCATCCTATCATCAGGACTCCTCAACTTCTGGTCCCCATGGCACGACCTTCCACTTGTCGCCCGGACCGATAAATTCTTCTTATTGGGAAATAAATGTGAACATCATGGATCCCTCACACACCTAACACTTCTGGTCCCCACTGGCACGACCTTCCACTTGTCGCCCGGACCGATAAATTCTGCGTCTTCCTTTAGGAATGAATAACTTGGGAACCACGTGTGTCGAGCTTCTCTACTTATACTCCCGAGGCCTTTGCACACGCGACTAGTTTAAAGCGAGTCGTGTGTATCTATTCACGCTCGTCAACAATGTTAAAAACCGTGTTTTCCCCTGCTAAGCTCACCCCCCTAGACTCGTGGCGCACAAGGCCACCGACCTTCCTCGTGATAGTAATCTTTCATGCTAGTCAACAACTTAAAAACTCCCCTTCTCCCCTACTAAGTTTACCCCCTCTATACTCGTGGCGTACAAGGTCATCAACCTTAATCGTGACACATATTATGCACATTTCCAAATATTTATATAAACTTTTTGTAATGAATTATGTATGTAACAATATGATCATGTTAATATGTAAATTTTGTTGATATCTTTTGGCTCTCGAACATCTGAAGTTCATAGCATGTGGCTCTTATATTAAGCAAGTTTTGCCACCTTTGCTCGAAAGTAATGGCTCCCACTACCCCCCCTCCCCCCCCCCTCCCCAAGAAAGCCCACCAACCTATAAGCCTGTGACAGATTATACAGTTGCCTCCTAAAAACAAGTTATCTAACATGGAAAGGTTGGGACATTTTGATTTTTATTCCCACAGTTTTTGATCATGAATGTTTTTTCCTTGTGTCATCCACAGGCTGTCCAAGATTCACTGGCTCAGGATATCATCGACGGCTTAGGCTCAGAGATGGACAACCTGACTCAGGACCTGGTAGAGTCAGTCTGTGTCATGGTGGTGGCTTTAGTTTTATTCCCACTGGTCATCATTGCAGTCTACAGACTGACCAACAGGATACAGGACTATGCACAAACATTACAGGTAAATGGAACCTTTCAGCTGAGAAGCGCTTCTGAATGATCTCGTGTCCATCTTTAGAATCTGTCGGATGAATAGAAATAAGATGTCGTTAGGGGAGCGCAGTATGTTACATTATAGATCATAGGCCCATTGCGCATCTCGGCCATCTTTGATTCCCTGCTATCCGTGAAAACAAGAGAAAGGAAGTGAAAGAATCGACCGAACGTCTCCCATGTGCATATACACATGTGTCATTGTTTACAGTAGGGAACTTTTTTTAAACTCGCCGCCGATTGGTTCGCGTCGCCTTAAGTGCACACGGTGCAAATCAGCTAACGAATCAAAATCAATGCCACCATCGCCATAGAAATATTGACCTTTCAGAAGCCGAAATGCAATGCATAAAACAGTATTAACCCTATAAGTGGCAATAACAGATTAAATCAGCTAATTGACCAAATAATATTGGAGTGATTGTTGTCAGGAGATCGTAGTTTAATAAGAAAACCGCTGTAGAGATAATACTGATTATTGTTCACTGCACAACTACAGTTTACCCTGTAACATGCCACGGTCCCCTAAACAACAGCCAAGTCGGAAGTTTTTGGATCTTGTTAGGAGAGCATAATATTTTACATAGAAAGCTAGAGCTGAGCAGTGAACACAACTCAATACTCTCTCCATTTGCGTTTGTAAATACGCTCCCCCAACAATATCCAAAAGTCTGTCATGGGAGAGAGCAAATTACCTGCCACTAATACGGTTAGATCTAAGTCTATGAAGTACGACAACGAGCACTACCTTACAGGTCCACTGATTCACTTGACTTGTCTGTGTCAGCATGATTCTCTACGCGTGTATAAGAATACGAAATAACAGTGTGGTTTTCAAACTGAACATCTTCTATACTATAAGTTTGTGGACTTGAGATTTTTCGTTGCAAAAGGCTTCTGAACCACTCAACACTCAGGCTTCAAATTTTATGTGGTACATCACAATGGATGTAAGAGTGCACAGTTTTCAATAGAAGTCTCAAATCGGTGTAGTTTTTTTTATTGGAAATTTATTGTTTCGCCATCATTTAGATCTATTTCGAGTCATGGTTCGCCATTTTAAGGTTTCGTTATCACTTCCTGCGATGTGTTCACTATCAAACTCATTAACCCGCGCGCAAATCATGCTGTTGTACGGGATGCGCAGGTGTCTACTCACAAAGGCATTGCAGTAAGACTTATTTAAAAACAAACAAACAAACAAAAATAAAATAAACAAATAGGAACAGGCCAGATGAAGCAGGTCCATAATAACCACCCAGAACTGAAACTAATATTCAAACTAATTTATCCCGGGCAGGGCCAGGGACCTCAGCTAGTTAAATATAATTCAGACACAAGGCAGATAATATATTTGTCTATTCCACTCCTGAACCACATAGTTGAGGCCCTTTAAGTGTAGCTTTACTTCATAATATGTGTAGCTGCCCGGCAAAATGAGGCACTTCATGCATTTTGGTGATATGGAGAAAATAATATGTATCTCCAAATAATTTATTCAAAGCCCTTTCATTTTGGTAAAAAAAAAAAATATATGATGGTAATTTAATTAGCGGAGAAGATAGGACCTCTCATAGAAAGGCAGTGACACAACCACAGTTTTGAGAAAAACGCTTTTAAAGTTTCAGCTTTTCATCAAAATTATTTATGGGGACTCGATTCAAAGTCAGTTTTGAGGCATTTACCCTTCTCACACAGAATTATCATTTGGTAAAGAAATAGTAAAGAGATTAAATTTTTTAAAAACTGAAAACCCCAAATTGATCAAATTGACCCCATTATGCTTTTTAACAGTTTTCTCGAATCAGGTAGTGCCGAAATGAGCATCATTATGTCGGGCGGCTACGCAAATAGAATGCTACTTAAACAACAGAAAGATATCACCAGCTTACACTTACAAGATAAGTACTCCGGTCATCAACATATTTTATTTCACCTCAGGAAAGGAAATTACTAAGGAAACATGACACATTGGTTTTGTAACAGCCATCAGTTAGAGCCATAGACACAGTGAGAGAGAATGTTCGTTCCAAAATCACTCATCTTCAAAATTCAGCAACGCACATAACAGTTCACCCATCTCATTGAATGCACACGACAGTTTTAATGACATTTCTCAACCTTATGTCAGTACGAAACACCCGAGACTGAACAGGCGGTAAGGCTTGTGGGACTTATTTTACTGACAGGTGAAAAGTTAAAACAGGGTCTTGTTCAAAGTAACTTTGTTTTCTCTAGGTAAGAAATTGAATGATAAATGTACTAGATCTAAATCTACTCCAAATCGTAGGAGATAAAGACAGAATGGAATTGTGGCTATTTTGGTTCATGTTATAAGAAGTAAGGCCCCGCCCCGCCTTCAAAGTATTATTATCAGTATTATATTGTTATTGATAATAATAAGGACTCTGTCGATCTTGAAACGAGCATGTATAGAATGGCCGTCTTTCTGGCAGATGTCACACTTATGCGCTATCTCGGGTCTGTGGGAGCTGATGCGCTCTCTTCTTTAGGCCGGATTCTGATCCTCGGCATTTATCACCTTCTCCTCACCAAACAGTAATAAATTATTATCATTTGTTTGTTTATTTATTTATTTGTGTTGTTGTTGTTGTAATATTGTTTCTTAACATTTAAATTATTCACAATGTCCATCCCACCATCTTGAGCTGCATTTTGAGCATCATAAACATTGCGCCATTGTTTACTCTCCAGGAACGCACACGTGACCTCGATGTTGAACGACACCGAAGTGAAACCTTGTTATTTGAGCTCCTTCCTGTTTCAGTGGCGCAAAGGTTGCTGGTCCACGAAGACATACCTCCTGTCTCATACCCAGCGGTTACTGTTTTCTTCTCCGACATCGTCGGTTTTACCAGTATCTGTAGTCGCAGCACACCTATGCAGGTACGAATGCAGTATGGTAAAAACAATGAACATGGTTGTGTTATTGGAAGAACATTTTATAGGCCATGAACAGAATTTTACTGCTGTTTTTTCATGTGGACAAAAACTAAAATGGCAAAGGAAACGTCAAAAATCCACCTAGAAACAGAATGAAAGAGTGTTCCCATGAGCACTGAATCGGCATTTCCATATACATCTTTTTTTTCTAAAGCTGAGTTTTCATGTTAACGGAAATGTATAATATGGAAATACCGATTCATTGCTCAAGGAAACACTCTGTCATTCTATTTCTAGGCGGATTTTTGACGTTTCCTTTGCTTTTTCACTTTCCGTTAACATGAAGACCCAGCTTCAGAAAAAAAAAATCATGTTGCGCTCCGCTTTATGGCGTATTCACGCTTTCTTCGTAACACGTCAGAGTAAGGGAATTTTAAATGTTTTGAAGAGTGACTAGAACACAATGACTTTAATATTATAATAAAGATACACAGTGTTTGGTTCTCACCGTCCTTCTCTAAAATCCCTCAGGTCATAGACATGCTGAACTCACTCTACCGTGTCTTCGATGACATCATAGACGTGTATGACGTGTACAAAGTGGAGACGATTGGTGAGTTGAAAAATGTAATGTAGGAAGTACGATTTACTTAAGGTATCATTATTATTTCATTTCTTCATAATTGTTTTCTTCTACTCTAATGAACATTCCCAAATGTGATTGACAAGTACCTTTAAGGTGTCTTAACACTGTTTGCTATTTTAAGAATGATTAAGGACAGTTAAGGACGTCCTTCCCAAGATTATTTCTATAGAAATCGCTGAAGATCTCGTTGAGGGCGAGAATATCCAGTAGTACAGGTGTTCTTGAACACCATTTAGAGAGAAATATTGTATGTATTTTAATCTTGTTTTGGCCCCGGCTGGATATACGTGGAACTGTAGTTATGCATTGGCCGGAGGTACTCGGTATCAGCGTGTAATACAAATATTTTTGCATCGGCGTTGTATCCATGCTATACATTCTTAGAACTTTGTGACCAAATGTAACTTTTGAGAATGGGACCCGAAACTTTATTTGGTTCGATTTTTCTATATTGTTACGTTTTTATCCTGATGAATATTAATCGATTGCAAGCGTGATTTGTCTTCCCTTTTCATTTGCCTTTTAGTATATCATTTCTGTATTATTTCTCACGCGAAGCTTTGCTACATACAACGTTTTCTTCTGCCACATTATGGCTTTCCTTTCAGCCTTGCTTCGACCCCATAGGTTTTCTGTGGCTTTTATATTGCTAACTTTATAGGTTTATTACTAAATTAAAGTGGGTATCCCCAAAGTTTCACCGTGTCGCAAACTGTGTGATATGCCCACCATTGGTTTTATACTAGTCTTGTGTTGATTATCTAAAGCTCAATGAATACTTTACCACAGGTGACGCCTATATGGTAGCCAGCGGGCTTCCCCAACAAAACATAGATGGCCACGCCACTGAAATGGCCAGTATGGCTCTGGAAGTCAGAGAAAAGCTAAGCCAGATGACAGTCCAACACTTACCCGAGATCAGTTTACAGATGAGGATAGGTCTTAACTCAGGTAAGTCATGGTATCAATGAAACTATCGTCCGTGTAAACGTGATAAATGGAAGAAGGAGAGAAGGAGAGCGCGCGAACTAGATAGTGATCGAGAGGGAGAGAGAAGGGATGGAGAGAGGGAGAGTTACAGACACGGAGATCGAGAGAGAGAGTGAGAGACGATAGAAACAAAGGTCAAAAGAAAGAGCGAGGGAGAGCGAGAGAGAGCGAATTAGATCTTGAGCGAGAGGGAGAGAGAAGGGATGCGGGGGGGGGGTTAGGGACACGGGGATCAAGAGAGAGAGAGAGAGAGGGGGAAGAGAGAGAGAGAGAGAGAGAAAGAGAGAAAGGATGGGGGAGGTAGAAGAGACAGAAAGACACGCACAAACACACACATAAAGAGATAGAGACAGAAAGACACGCACAAACACACACATAAAGAGATAGAGACAGAAAGACACGCACAAACACACACATAAAGAGATAGAGACAGAAAGACACGCACAAACACACACATAAAGAGATAGAGACAGAAAGGATTGGGAGGAGGGAGAAGAGAGTGAAAGACACGCAAAACACACACATTCAGAGATAGAGAGAGAGAGAGAGAGAGAGAGAGAGAGAGAGAGAGAGAGAGAGAGAGAGAGAGAGAGCTTTAAGCTGAGAGAAGTGTTAATTTATCTGAGAATCTTTGTTCAGGTTTGTTGGAGCTAGTCAAGGGCAATAATCCTTGCTGTATTACTCGCAGGTCCAGTAGTAGCGGGAGTTGTCGGCCATAAGATGCCTCGCTATTGCTTGTTTGGCGACACAGTCAACGTTGCCTCCAGAATGGAGTCCACCAGTTTACGTAAGTTTGATCTGGCTGAACTGATCCTCCACTTTCTTACTGTGTAATCTCAACACAAGTTTACATTAATCAGACAAAACTGGATGACTTTAGGTCAAGAAATAAAAAAGTAATAGAAATCAACATCTTAATAACATCAAAATTAGGTACATATAATGGGTTTACTAGCACAATGCGATACTTATTTCTCAGATATTTTTAAGGGGGTGGAGGGGGGGGGGTGGGATTGTGGATTGCCAATGGCGTTGCAGAGATTTGGTGAAGGCCCATCATGTGCCAATTAGTTGGCTGTATGTCACAAGACTTATGTATAGGGCCTAGACACTCTTTGATTGGATGCCCCGGACCATCGCCCCCTCTGCCCCTACTCCCTTTCAGCACCCCAGAGGGTATTGCAAAACGAAGTGTATTCGGATATTACTATGTCAATCGTCGATTTCCTGTCTAAGTCACGTGCGACTAAATCGTGAGGAGCAGCCAGGCGTTGATTGGCTGTTATTTTTGCGATGGCCATTGACGGAACGTCGATCGCCAATGGCTACCCCAGGGCAGTTTCGCCTGATTAGCCAATCTGACTACCGCCCATTGATACACACTGTCTAGACTCTCACGCCCCCAGGTCCATCTGATCATTCCAATGCACACTTGAATCGACTATGGACACCGTATTCCGCGGTGACAATTGCAGGAGCCAATCAACGCCCGGCTGCTCTTTACGATTTAGTCGCAAGTGTCAAGGACTTATTTACTTTTATGTCAATGAGTATTATAAACGCACCCACGGTTTGGCATCAATGGTTCCAAAATAATTCGTTTATTGTCCATTGTGCTAAGTGACATTTAGATGTTAGAATGGCTGCAGTTTAATATGCGTGTGTGTAATATTTCGTAATCGTACGTAAGTGTATAATATAATTATAAATTGCGAAAAATAATAAATATTATAATTATGCCATCTTATTATAATGAAGCTAGGGTGCCAACATATAAACCCCTCAGACTTCGTGACTACGCGAAGAAAAACTCTGAATCCTGGCGTATTGTTTCAATTTTTAATGACAAGTTAATTGGACATCCCTGTTTTGGACAAAATTCAGTCCTTAACATTATTTACTCACTTTTTTTTTTTTTTGCAACCACAAAATAAGGGCCGGATAGTTCGCCGGTTACAATTATGTTGAAAGTAAGATCGAACATTTCATTCTTCACATCTCTTGACATTTAATATGAAGACTTTGCAAGATGTGTCTTATTCTGGTTAGTTAGTACATGCAACATGTAAACTATGTTTATTGTAGAAACTTAGACGGTCTTTAATTCATTCACAGTCAAATGTTGTTATTGATCATAACTGATTGTATGAGAGGGGAAGAGGGGTTTAACAAAGGGCGCAATAATTATTTCTTCATGGTGCGAGTGGTGCTGATTGTGTTCGTTTTTGTGTGCCATTCACAGCTCTGAAGATCCAGATTACCGAGATTACGCGGCGAGAGTTGGAGAGAAAAGGAGGGTATGTCATCGAGGAGAGGGGCCAAGTTGAAATTAAGGTAAACCTGGTACCTCTGACAATTTCACTTCTATTTATTTCGTTTGTGTTTCCCACATTACTTTTAACATCTCTGGAATGTGTGCATAGATCTTGCTTTATAGCGTTTTTAACCACCACCCACTAGGGAGCGCTTTTGAGGGACAAGAGAGCCAGGGAGACTACAGAAACAACAACACCAACCAAACAAGCACAAGAGAAATAGAAACAAAGAAAAGAGAGATCTATGCAAAACCCTAAGGGCAGTGACCCTCTAGAAACAAAGAACGGAACACGCCGCATTAGGCATTTACACCTTTTTTGGTTGTTGTTATTGTTGTTGTTTTATCTTGTCCCCTCGTTTCTGCATGTTTTTATTCTTTCCTTTTCAAGACCGGCCGATGCTGCACTGTGGCGTCGACGTGTTACAGGACTGCAATGACACAAGGGTCAATTTCCCAAATGCGATTAAAGCAGTATACAAAATATAAATTATACAAAAAATACAAAGGGTTTAGCGATGAAAAGGGCTGCTGTTATAATAGCCCTTAAATGCGCTGTTTGGGCATACGCTATAAAGAATAATTATGGCGACCTGCGGCAGAGTGAGAAGTTAAAAAAGTTGTTGTGAAAAAGGAATGGATTTGAGGTCCTTGTGTCTGGAGGATGACTGCTGTCAGCCTTTACACCTCGCTTTTCTTGTTTCTGTTTAATTTATTTGCTTGTTTCGTTTGTTTGTTTGTTTGTTCCGTCTCCTGCCATGTCTTCCACTTCCTCTTCTTCTTCTTCTTCTTCTTCAGCATCAATTTGTCCCTGGTTTTCAGTAGTGTTCTTTTGTGTCTCCTTTTTTTTCTTCTTCTTATCCCTGAAAGGGCTGTTTGGTCTGGCGCCTTAGGGCCATTTTTGTTGGTAGAGAGAGGAAAGAGTGGGGTGGTGGTTAATCTTATATTCCTTACTGGTCAATCAAACACTGGCAAATCTTGCAGTCTTTGACATTCTCTATTTGGCAGAAGTAATACGTCTTTATTTATTCATGTCCTAATCTGGGTTTTCATATGTACGGAAACGGAAACGTCAAAAATTCAACAAGCAGTAAAAAGAAAGATTGTTTCCCTGTGTACGGAAACGGCGAATGAAAATGTTCTTGTTATTTCACTACTTGGAAGATTTCTGACGTTTTCGTTTCCGTTTCGTACACATGAAAACCCAGCTTAAGCTGGCACTCAATGAATTATCCGGTCAGTGTATACAACTGTATGGAACATTAAGCTGGTGAACTACTGAATCAAGTCTGTCTCGGGTCTGTTCTGATTCACTGGCAAGCTCTCTCTCTCTCTCTCTCTCTCTCTCTCTCTCTCTCTCTCTCTCTCTCTCTGTCTCTCTCTCTCTCTCTCTCTCTCTCTCTCTCTCTCTCTCTCTCTCTCTCTTTGCCAGTTGATCCAACACAGTTCAGATGCCACCGACCCAGTGGTTTTTTAAAAAGATTTGTTTCGATTTCGCCTATGTGCAAAGTCCCGTTCAACTCCACGGTTCAGATCTCACTTTAAACCGAAACAAAAGGAACTTGGCGCAGTGTGTCACCGGCCTGAGTGTGGATGTAAATCTCTGGCTCTCATTAATTCTTCTGTTCCAAATTTCTGATCTGTTACAGGGTAAAGGGCCAATGACGACATACTGGTTGATAAGCAAATTGTCAAGTAACGGCGACTCGGACTTCCATACATGACGATGCTTTATAGATCCTGTCATCAATGTTTTCAAAAGGACACCCATCATCTTGTCACCGCTTGCATTTTCATCATTTAATATCATAATAATGATGTAAAACAAAACAAAAGCAACCCACTTTTGTCATTTGGGTCATCAATATTGTCATCAATATTTCCACACTAATCTCTGGGGTCACCAACATCAACTGATGTTATAGTTTCCATATTTTTGGAAAGGTGATACCCTTTCTTATTCTGGAATGTGGCAATGGTAATTTTTCTTCATAGTGAATGATCTCGTATAGATGGCAGCTACTACAGTCACTAGACAGCTTGTCTTTCCGTTTAAGGTCGGTGTACGGGCCTTAAAGAAGAAAAAAATAGTAAAGAGCCTTCTATATTGAGGTTCATGTCGTGGCATTTTTGCCAGGCTGCAAACAGTCTACAGTCTCATTATAAATATCAGGTTTTAGGCACTGAAGGCTGAATTGTCTATGAAAGTCAATACATTCAGTTACTATTGTAATATGATATGCTGCGGGCAATGGTGTTCATATTTCAGGTATAACTCTGCCGGGCTTCATTTTAATAGAGTTGACGCGTGGCACAGTGTAAATCCAGTGTTACAGAACGTAACAAGTTAGTTTTATTACTACTTGATTACTATGCACCTCATACAAAACGTTTTGCTAGCCCTGTACGGCTTCCTACTATAATATGAAGCTCAGTTGGCAGCCAGCTAGGCATTGTAACGCTTTTTGTATGCATGACTCTGTATTACGGTCCGCATTCCCAAATTTACGCCAGGCCCCAAGTTGCCTATGTCTACTTTCACAGTAAAAAAGCACTGCAGATAAGTACGTGTAATACTCATAGTAATACTGTGTCATTATTAAAGAGCATTAACCAATCAAATCAATTGAGCACTATCACAGCGTCACAGTATCATAATGTGTACCAGTATACTCTCGCGTTGTTACTTTGTTAGATTATTCTTGTCAAGTTCTGTATCTTCCAACTTTTGCTGAACAGTTGTTGTAGACAAAACAATGCATGATAATGTTTCATTTTGATGGAACTGGAATGTTTTTGTTGTTTATGCGATGCAATATTTCAGGGGTCAAGCTTTGAAGTGATTTATTTGTAATTCATGTAAGGGAAATACAGTGATGTAGTGTTTTAATGTATTTTTAACGTGCATAATCTAGGCTGAACCCTGGGCTCTATGTCTCACCTTTGTTGCACAATACCAGGATATGAAAGGCGTTGGGAAAAGGTGGGATGTGGATTTTACGTTTCTCAGCAGCACCTCCCCTTAAGCCTTGCATTCTTGTGCACTATATGAAATTTGTAAATACCAAAGTGAGAGAAAGAAAGGGTGAGAGAGAGAGAGAGAGAGAGAGATAGTGTTACTATTGTAAAGCACCTTGAGTCCACTTTGTGGAGACAAGCTGTGAATGTATTCCATTGCTCTTATTAATATTTTTTATCATTATTATTGTCATTGTTATTGTTATTAAAAATCTATCATTATGTTTCAATATGACTGGCCTTGTTATTGATTACTTATGTACATCACTTGTTAATGTCTACAACATTTTGAAAAATATTAAAATTTTCCATGTCACAGTTTTTTGGATTGTTTTGGTGGGGGGCGGCGGAGGGGCTGGGTTCAATCATAGCGTAGACCTGCAATATTCTCCATATTTGGCGTTGTTTTTTTTAACACCACCCCCCCCCCCCCCTTTCCTGACTTATCTATAAGTTTCAAATGCTTGGCTTACACGTCTCTACCAACTCCACCCACCCCTTTACCGAGCTTACGGTCATGAGAATGTGGCAGTGGTAAGAAACTGCCCACGTAAAGCAAGGCAGATGGTGATCTGCAGAGGAAGAGTGGACTCTTTCATTAAATGTTTGGGCCTTTAACAGTTTAACATCTGGCATCTTCTAGAACCCCGGCCACACCTTTTCTTTTTTCTCTTCATCGCCAGACTCTTCTTTGGGATTGAACCGGTACCGCTGGTTTCTGTTGCAGGTGTCTTGAGCCATTCTGCCAATACTGCCACTGATCAAATATAAGGCCTCCTTGTTTGAAATCTTCAAGTGGTATTTTACGACTGTTTATTTAGAGACTTGGTTTTTGAAAAATCGAAAAACTTAATTTATCGACACGAGCTAAATAAATATTTGGGGGGGGGGGGTGGGAGGGGAGGGGTAGGAGGGGGTTGTGTGTCGACGCTTTTCACTTAGTGTAAACGAATTACGTTTTTTTTTTTTTTTTGTAGCACAAAAGTTGTAGGATTTTACAAATATGGAATGTAGGTTACATATGTAGTGAAATAAATTAAATTGTCAATGTAAAATATCGCTAACAGTTTTGAAAACATCAAAGACATTCCTCGTCTTCATCAGGGAGTTATGATGGAGCTAGCGAGTGAATATGTAAGCACCTAAAAGCTTCGTAACCACGTGACCATAAATTATGAAATTTTGTGAACTTTTTGAATTTTGACCATAAATTACATGGATACATCCATATTGGACAAAATTTAGTCTTCAAGACTGTTTGTTTTTTTTCTTTTTTACCAGCACAGAAAGAGACGCATTTTCAACAAGGTGAGTCAAAACGTTTGATAAAAATGTTTGTTTTTCGTCTCTCTTCACACGGTGCTGCTCGAAACCAACTTGTGTATATTATGTATTCTGAGAAGAGTTGTGGTGTGGCAATATGGGGCCCGAGCACACTATCCCGGTTCGCCTGCTGCACGGCCTGCAAATGCAGATGTTTGCTTGCTTGGCAAAGAGTTTAACGTGCTACACGCCACGCGAAAGATTGCTTGCATTGAACGGGTGGTTAATTTTAACATAGTACGCGCGGGGCCTAAGTTCTATTAGTCTTTAAGTCGAATCCAAATGCCACCATTAGTGTGACTTAGTTCTAGATGTTAAACGTCAAGTTTGGCTCGGCGCAAAGAGTTTGCACAATTTGTCTTGCTCGTGTGGGAGTAATTCCAATGGTAGTACGCTAGGGGGCTCGGGAAGGAAGGGATGATTAATATCTGATGACTGATGCCAGGAATCAGAAACCTAGCATACCGGGCATCCCATAAGTGCTTCTCTCCCTGCTCCAGCATCCATTGAGTGTTTTTCAACTAATTGTACCAGTGGCCAGCTGGGTCCATATTTGTCGGGTTCGTCCGGTCTTGTCGCACATTCTTCCCTCGCCCACCGTTTGTATCCCATGACCCACCTCAATCATTCCAGTTTTGGGGGGGGGGGAGGGGGGCACCTCAGTGTCTTCATCGGCTCGCAACCGATGGGCGATCATCATCCTGCATGAGCTCATTCCTGTCATGCTGCAGGTCACAACGGACAGCAGCGTTGCCGGCAAGTAGATCGGCTTTGTCATTGCCCCTAACACTAGTATGGTCCGGGCAGTATATCCAGGTGAGGGACAGGATAAGGCCTTGGAGGATATCAAGCCATTCGCTCCGAACCTTTGGGGGGGGGGGGGAGGGGGGGGGGAGGGAGGAGGTTAAAAAAAAAAGAAAGCCAAAATCGAGCGTACGTACCTATATATTTATTATGGCCCCTTATCGATATTATTAATTATCATGCTTATTATAAATTATTATTTTTAGAATTGCACCCAGTATGAAACTTTGCATGTGTAAGGATTTCTTTATTTTGTCATGGATTGTGTTTGTGGTGTTATTATCAAGCGAAAGTATGTTTTGTGGTAGTCGGCCGGGATATAAGGTTGGTGGCGCACTGGGTAAGACTGTTTTGTCTCGGTTTTAGTGTCAGATGTGGACTATGGAGTTACACGGGGGTTCTTGCGCTGGGGAGACCGAACGGGGTGAGCCAGAACCGAGGCTGGTGGAGGCCACAGATCGGTGGCTCGAGACTTAATTTTAAAAAAATGATTATGCATCACACTATAACACTACTAACTGCCCACACGGTCGCGGATTGGTGGCTCGCCACCTAATTATTATGACGAAATATAATAAAAACCACAGAAAAACTGTGAGATCGCAGCCAGGGCTATCAGCAATGTTCTTTTGTAACAACACTAGTTATTATGAATCACACTAAAACACCACTCACTGCCCACAGCGGTGGTGTGGGCAGTGAGTAGTGTTTTAGTGTGATGCATAATAACTAAGTGGCGAGCTACCAGTTTGGCGCCAACGCCAGCCTTGGTATGGCTTACCCCCTAATTATTTGGACACCCTGACGACTCGCATCTTCCCCGAAAGAGAGACCTCACGCACTGAGTCAAAACCATTGGTGTGCAGAAAGAATGGGGGGGGGGGGGGAGGGGCAGAGTGGACGTCGGCCTCGGGCATGCATTTCAGGAGGCATCCAACCAAAGAGCATAACGGCCCTATAGACCCTTTTCACTTCCGCGTTACCGTTCTTTGCGGGGAGCCGCACGGCTTCGAAAAGCACCGTGTAGGGCAAAAACCTCCACTTGCCTTAGTGATGGCGTCTAAATGTGTGCACAGTCTAAGCAAAGATGCATTATTATGCCAGAACCAGCACTTAACGGGTACAGTACGGTTGGCTGCCCTACAAGAGGATGGCATCGTTCGACTGTTGTCCACCGCTTCCGCCCTACAAGTGGGGCACGCCGCCATTTAGTTTGCAAATCACGTGATATGGAGGACGGTAAATGAAAAGGGTCTATATTTGAGAACAGGGTCGTACAACCCAGGAGTTGTCCCCAGGCATGATGGGGCATCACCCAACCTCTGCACGCCGCTGGTCAAAATAGACTTGACTCAGTATTTCATCAGCCTATACGAGTATTCTTTGATGGTTTGATTGTTTGATCTGACTCGAGACTGGACATTTGTTTCTGCAGCCAAAGTATTGTGTTCATCGTGTGAGTGGGCCCAGTTTCGTTGCGTTTGTTAATGTACTATTGTACTAGAATTGTTATTTACTATTTATCATTTTGTACTTTAGTATTGCGATTGCCATGTTATTGTCACTGTCCGATTGACATTTTGCTGCTAATGTACAATTTGACATTATATTGCCAGTGTCACAGAAGGTTTCTGGGCCTGTAATTGACCGAAATAAACTTCTCAAACGATGTAGCCACTTGATTGACTCATTTTGTACTTAGCACATCGTCAGTTGTCTACATCTTTGTTAGGCTAAATAACAAGAGGAAGAAGAAGATGAAGAAGGGGGAGGAAATTAAGAAGTTGAAAATGAAGAACAACATGAGATGATGATAATGAAGAAGAAGATGAAGAAGAAGAAGGATAAGATGATGATGATAATGTAGAAGAAGATGAAGATGATGATGATGGTGATGATGATGATGATGATGATGATGATGATGAAGGAGAAGAAGAGGACAATGATGAAGAAGAAGAAGAAGAAGGAGAAGATGATGATGTTGAAGAAGACGATGATAGTTGTGAAGAAGAAGATGATGAAGAAAAAGAAAGAGAAGCTGATGATGATGATGATGATGAAGAACGTGATGAAGAAGAAAAAGATGATGCTGATGATGATGATGATGAAGAACGAGATGAAGAAGAAAAAGATGATGCTGATGATGATGATGATGAAGAACGAGATGAAAAAGAAAAAGATGATGATGATGATGATGATGATGAAGAACGAGATGAAGAAGAAAAAGAAGATGATGATGATGATGAAGAACGAGATGAAGAAGAAAAAGACGATGATGATGATGATGAAGAACGAGATGAAGAAGAAAAAGATGATGATGATGATGATGATGATGAAGAACGAGATGAAGAAGAAAAAGATGATGATGATGATGATGAAGAACGAGATGAAGAAGAAAAAGATGATGCTGCTGATGATGATGAGGAGGAGGAGCAGGAAGAAGACGATGATGATGGTGAAGAAAAAGATGAAGAGGAAGAAGGAGAACATGATGATGATGAAGAAGAAAACAAGAAAAGGTTCGGACAGAGACGCTCTGCGTGTGAATAACGTTAATCTGTGTGGAAGGGGAGGAGCAAGGGGGGGGGGGCGCATGTTAAAATGTTGAAAGATCAAGTCCTCACCATGCAAAAACGTCAAGTGCCAAAAAAAAAGTCTATCTAAGATAGATTTCTTTCTTTTTGCCGAAATTTAAAAAAAATCCTTAACAACTTTGATCAAAGGATTGGGACATCCATCTTCTCAATAACACTTTTCTGCTTCCTTATGATTGTTTCATGTAGGATTCTGACCTAAAATTTCTACTTTTTTCAGTTTCCTAATGTTTCATGTATGATGTTGACTAAAGGTTTAGGACTACACTCTGCTTTGTAACGCTCTCTGTTTCGCATTGAATTATGTAGGGTTCTGAGTCAAGTTTTGAGACATCAGTGTTTTTTTTTGTAACAGTTTTCTGTTTCATATGGAATTATGTCATCAGACATCTTTACAATAATGTTTCTATTTCATACAGTAAAGTGCACGATTCGTCTTGAATGTTACCATAACGGCAAGAGTAAACTGCCAGTCTGGTTGTACCAAAGACTTTACAGCTAGGCCTTTCTTCACACAGTTTCTCCTATAGCACTAATCACAAATTCATTGCCATTTTGTTTCCAGGGGAAGCTATACTGGCTTGCCCGTTCTAACGCGGGGCCTATTCTATGGTTTTTTCCCTTTTATTTCAAACTCGATTACAATAGGTTAGATTACATTTTTTATCATAGACTAGCTGACCTCCCCGGCCCTGCCCGGGATAAATCGGTTTGAATATTGGTTTCAGTTCTGGGTGGTTATTATGGACCTGCTTCATCTGGCCTGTTCCTATTTGTTTATTTTATTTTTGTTTGTTTGTTTTTAAAATAAGTCTTACTGCTCTGCCTTTGTGAGTTGACACCCTGCGCATCCCGCACAACAGCATGATTTGCGCACTGGTTAGTGTGTTTGATAGTGACACATCGCAGGAAGTGATAATGAAACCTTAAAATGACGAACCATGACTCGAAATAGACCTAAATCATGGCGAAACAATAAATTTCCAATAAAAAAAACTACACCGATTTGAGACTTCTATTAAAAACTGTGCACCCTTACATCCATTCTGATGCACCATATAAAATCTGAAGTCTGAGTGTTGAGTAGTTCAGAAGCCTTTTGCAACGAAAAATCTCAAGTCCACAAATATATATAGTATAGATGAAGGTTCGTGTTTACATTCTATTTGCTCTTGTTCCTATATTGTGTCGTGTCCACTAAGCAATCAGTCCAGGTGGACAAGATTCAGAGAGAAGGAATAAGACCTCCAGCCCCCAGATGGAGACTTGATTAAAAAAAAAAAAGGTGATTTAAAACAAACAAAACAAAACAAGACAAAAAAGCAATATTGAACAGGGTGGGTTTTTTTTTGGTTTTTATTTACGTCTCGTTTGGTCTTTGAAATTGTACAGAATTTCAGCTGTGGTGTCTGTTATTACGGCTAAAAGTTAAAATTGCCTTCGCTAATATCAACCAAGCAAATTACTTGCTGTGGAAACGTTTGCAACCTAGAACAGGCTGGTGGTCATTTTCTGTCTCGAAAAATCGTCCGTGTTTTCATTTACTGTAGTAATTTAACTTTATCTGGTAGTTTCCTTATAGAGATACCTCAGAGCCACAGTTCAGGGCGGATTTGGCGCATATCCGAAGAAGACGTTGTGCCTGCTGATCCATGAATTATTTTCTAATGTGAACCTACACCGCATCCTGCCATTTCTGTAAGAGATTGAATTCTACAAGTTGATTTAACAAATTACTTTTTATCGTATTTACAAGATTCATACCATAGGCATACCTTCACTAAGGATCTTTTCCCGGTAGATTTTTAACTTCACTTTTATTTGATCGTAATTATAGACATCTGAAGGCTGAATCACAGAGGCTGGTCCAAAGTAAGATAACGAAAAAACCTCGAAAGGCGCAACTTGGCCGTTATCATGCTGACAGGCAACTCAAACTCAAACTCAGATAATTTGTCTCTTTTTTTGGGCCTGTTTTCTTTTGTTTCTTTTTCAGACGCAAACCCATTGTAAATACGCAGGGGTTTCAGTATCAGTGACAATTCTTAAAGATAAGTGTCTTTTGAATAGTTATATCGTATGGCCTAATTCAGGTAGACTAGGTTTTCATAATACGAGGGAACATGTGGTAATTGTTTGCTTGGCCCTATAGTAGGGCCAGCTCTGATTTCATCATTGTCTTACACATCTTGATTTTCAACACGAGGTCCGCGAAGAGAAGGAGAAATTGGACGAAAGTGCCCCTGCGGGAAACTGAAATCTAAAGTTTAATCAAAGAAATATTATTTACGTGCCATTGTTTTACTTGGGCATTTTCGCGTTAGATTTTTACTGGTGAACTTTTGGCTTGATCAAACTCGAACAATCAAACAACAGTAAAATCCCCCCCCCCCCCCCTCCCGAAAAAGAAACAACCCGTGATAGGCGCAAAGTGGCCATTAAGGTGGCGACGCCTTGTTAAACCCAAACTCAATCTAACTCAGTTTACAATAGGCAAAAAAAAACAACAACCGCATTTCAAAGTAACACTGTCCACACCGCGACCCCGGCGGGATGCAGCGGGCAGTGCCTATTGTGCTAGTGTGAAGCAACATTTACCGCAGGCGAGCCACCGTGTCTGGCACCTACGCCAGCCTTGGTCTGTTTCACCCTTTAAAGGATAATTTATGGAGCAGTGGCCATCCTCGCCTGCCAGGGACGAATATCATTCATTGCCAAAGCACTCGGAACCCTTTTACTTGGCCTTCGCCAAAGGAAGTTGTCCCCTCCTCAAGTAGGTCCATGTCAAATTGCCAACGTCCCTCCGTTAGTGCAAACATTCTTTTAGTTTGATTTGAGGTCTTTATTTTAGGAGGTTCGCTGCCCTTGGCATTTACACCTCACTTTACTTGTTTTATTATTTCTTGTTCTGGCGGGGGGGGGGGGGGGGGGGGGAGTTGATATGGATACATTTTTAATCTATTAATTTCAATTTTGCCCGGGCAGCGGCCTTTCGGCCTGCTCTTTACGATTTCCAACTGCCAAGGTATCTTTAACGTTCTTTTAGTTGTTCTACAAACATGTATAAGTATTAAACGTGTATGATTATAACTTTACTGCTCGGAGTGTTGTCAGGTGAGTATTTACCGTCAGTGGGATGTAAATGTTTGGTGAAGACCCAGCATGCCCGGGGTGAACTCCCTGATTGTATGCCCCGGTGTCCTCAAGTATAGGGCCTAGACACTCTTTGTCTAAGGGGCCTCCGCCCCCCGACTTTCTGCACGCCATTGCTCTCCCTCCGCAGAATGTGCACTTGGCTGGAAATAGTAATGTGGTAGGAAAATGCACCAGAATCTGAAACTGAGCCAACTCTAGCGCTCGCCAAAAACACTTTAAGTCCTGTCACAAATCGTATGCCCTTTGGTACCGTATGCTCCCGCCACTTCGTAGACTGTGTTTCTATGGTAATCCCTCCAGTGGACTGATAGTCTTGGCGTGGGTAAAGGGGGCATTCATAAAGTAAGTTCGCTGGAGTTTGGCGATATTTTAAACAATGTTCCTTCTAAGTTTTCCAAATCCCTGAGCAGAGCTTTTGATGCCTTGAGCAAAATGAATAAAACAAAAAACAAAAAACTTTTAAATAGTGCCTAAAACAATCATATTTTGTAAATTACAATGACAGGCAACATTCTGACATGGGTTGCACCAATACAGCCAATGCGGCCGCACATCCAGGCAGCTTGGAAGGAATGTTGGTTTTAAACTCCCCTCCCTCGCATTTCCCCTTGTGCCCCTTACTAAAACATCGGCCTCAAAGCCATTCCTCCCTACCTTTGTATGGCCGAAGAGTCACTGACATGATGAGTGTCAACGACAAATTCTTGATTTTCTGAAATTTAAAATGGCATCTTTCATGGACTATTTGACTGTTTCATTTGAAACATAGATCTAGCCTTATTTGAGTGACACCGTGGTGTAGGGGCAAGGTGCTCGCCTCTCATGCCGAATGTACCGGGTTCGAGCCCCGGTCGGTGCAGTCATGTTGGAATTTCTTTTCGGCGGGAAAAAATTCCTGTCCTTGATCCTATGGCAGGTAGGATCAAGCACCTAGTCTTCTCGGACAAGCACGGAAAACCCGGAGGGCCCATATGCATGCTGCGCACGTTAAAGATACCTTGGCAGTTCAAAGACGAGAAGAGCAGGCCGAACAAGGCCGCTGCCCGGGGAAAGTTATAAAAAACTCATCCCTACCACAAAACCACACAGAAACAAGAACAAGAAATATAAAAAACAGGAAAAGTGAGGTGTAAATGGCAATGGCAGCGAAACCTCCTACAATAAAGACCTAAACACACAGCCTTATTTGAGTTGTGTACAAATCCTACACCTTATTTTGTAACATAAAAGTGAATATGCGTTTTACAGAATCCACCCCCCCCCCCCTCCCCATTACCATAATGTATGCTTTTCATACGCAGTGTACCCCCTCCCCCCTTTTCTCCAAGTACTTGACGAATGCCCCCTACAGAACGGACACACTGTATAGATAGACAGGTCCGTCTGATCCACCATGTGTTGACTTTCCTGAACCTATCAGAGGGTTTTTGTACCATATATGCATAGTTCTTGGCTCAGGTCAGACAGTTTAGTTTCCGTATGTATGCATAAATGATGAACAAAACAGGACAGTAAGTTGTGCCCCTGAATAAAAGAGTATCTAATGTACTTGAGTTTTGTTTATTTTTATTTATTTATTTATTTTTGTTGCAGAAAACAGCGCGGAAATTATAATTGTGTATGTATGTGTGTGCTTGTGTGCACTTGTGAGTGTACATGTGTGTTTGTACGTGAGCGCCCGTGCATGTGTGTGTATGTGTGTGCGCTGGTTAGTGTCTGTGTAGACGCTCATTAGGCAATCTCAGTTTCCAAGATAAATGGAACTAGGCTATGCTTTAGTCCATGTGTACAATTTAACTCAGTACACTGTGTCTCGGATCTAACTACATTTCATCTAAATAGTGTGTAAGCTGTGTATTCTTGTTAATACCTCAAATTAGTGTACTTCATTTACGTCACCAAAACTGAGATGTAGACAACCATGCAGTGCGGCGAGGCCATTTCGAGTAGCAATAAATTAAAAATTTAGGAAAAGTGCAATTTCTATGAGATTGAGTCCCTGTCGACTTTTAAACAATAACTTTCCTCCGCACATCGCGAGGAAAATCATAGACATAATGCTTCACTGTAGTAATATTATTGATAAAAAATATTACAGAAAGATCAAATACGTGAATAAAGACGAAATTAAATGCTGGTGAAATACAAGAAAATATCTTTGTTACAGAAAACTAAGGAGCGGAGCTGTCGGAAATGTGGCTTGAAGAAGTGAAATAGGGTTGACAACCTAATAGACTATAATATGTAGAAGGTGTCCTTAAAGTCTGGGCATATAGGAAATCTCATTAACGCATAAATATATACAGGGTGTCCTTAAAGTCTGGGCATATAGGAAATCTCATTAACGCATACATATATATTATACAGGGTGTCCCTGAAGTCTGCGCACATAGGAAATCTCATTAACGCATAAATATATATACAGGGTGTCTCTGAAGTCTGGGCATATAGGAAATCTCATTAACGCATAAAAATATATACAGGGTGTCCCTGAAGTCTGGGCATATAGGAAATCTCATTAACGCATAAATATATATACAGGGTGCCCCTGAAGTCTGGGCCCATAGGAAATCTCATTAACGCATAAACATATATACAGGGTGTCCCAAAAGTCTAGGCACATAGGAAATCTCATTAACGCATAAATATATATACGGGGTGTCCCAAAAGTCTGGGCACATAGGAAATCTCATTAACGCATAAATATATATACAGTGTGTCCCTAAAGTCTGGGCACATAGGAAATCTCATTAACGCATAAATATATATAGGGTGTCCCTAAGGTCTGGGCACGTGGAAAATCTCATTAACGCATAAAGAGTGAATGACGGCAATGTGGAGTTATTGCATCGAGTTCAGGTGAATCTTGCAAAGTGCGTCGATCTTTGCATCACAAATGGCGGAAATCATAATTATTGAAGATTTTATTTCTTAATATTCCAATTGAATTAAATGTTGTTGAACATTTTACGTGGTATTTCTTGAAAATATACATTTTGCCTATGCGCCCAGACTTTAAGGACAACCAGTACAGTAGATCAGGGGTGGCTAAACTTGATTTATGTAAGAGCCATATACGGTAAACATCAGCTGTTCTAGATCCACAAGATATGAAGACACTTTACTCAAACGCTTTTATTGTGACATGTATGCATTTTGTTACACAAATTTAATGTACATTACTTGAGTTAGGTAACTCTTGCTAACCTCATAATTCTTTAATCCCTTTGCCTCTCACCATTCATTCCTTCAGCACTAAAGAACAATCCCTCATTCAGATCTAGAATTAAAATTTGGATTCAACAATTTAAAGCCACTCCCCATGGAGTGCACAAACGGGTATTGTTTACCGCCGATTAATTTGCATTTCGTTCAGAATGGCGGTGTGCATATTGTGTGGTCACAGGGAGTTGGCTTCTCTCGCTTCTGGTAGTTCCCTATTCTGTGTAGCGAATACATCGATACGAATTCGATCATGACGCCAAACTCTTGCGTTCGTGGAAAAAAAGAGGATCAGCAGTTGCGATCAATCAGCGACACAAACGTGATCTCAAGAAAATACTTCCCCACCATTTCAAGACTCCAAATATATATATACTAGATGACCTACTGGGCATTGTCCGGAATAAACAATCATGTGCCCTCTCTCTCTCTCTCTCTTTCATCATCATATAATAATGGAGCTTGGGCCCAACTTTGTTCCCGCAAAGGCTTTTTTACTACGCAAGGTAGAGAAATGAAACTTGGCACATGTATGTAAAATGTATAAAGCCTGTACGTGTCGTGCTTATTTTTTCCCGAAACTCTTTACTTTTTCCAGAAATTCAGTTATAATTATCAGTTATCAATTCATGATTGCGAATACGACGTGATAATGTACTTCCGTCAATTTCGTCATTTCCGCCTCTTACCGGAAATGTAAACTAGAGTTCACGATCCAGCCACGCCAAGAAAACTTTGATACCGAGTATATTGTTATACAGATGAGATGAGTGCCATTCATTCATACCAAGAAAACTGTGTAGAAATAATCAGAGTGTGCTTCAAGCTCGGAAGGAAATATTTTTATTATAGACTAGATCTCGGAGTGTCAGTCATGCCAAGAAAACTTTGTCGAAAGGCTAGATCTAGGCCTCTCACGCCTCGAGGGTCGAACTACAGCTAATGCTCAAAGTAGTCATAGAAAGGAAAATGTAGATCTAATAATAATATTTTAATAAACCACGTGATTTTTAATAAGACCTACTGCCGCTCACACAGCTCGGGTTTGCGTGACACTTTACATGTGCCCTCCCTTCGACCCCCAAAAAGGTTCTTTTTCAGATTTGGAGTCTTGAAAAGGTGAGGAAGTATTTTTTTGAGTTTGGGGTTGCTTTATGCCGCTAATTGACTACCTCCGATTCTTCATTTTTACGAACACATGGACCCATGAAAAATTCTCGGTGTGCACTACTGTGCACTGCATACTACTGTGATACTATCCTATCTATCTATTGATCGCCGATTTTATGTGGATGACCGAAAGTGTCTCGACATCAATGTCTTTGTGCTGATTCCTTTCGGTCTGGACTGGTGAGCTTTGTTTTTTACCATTCGAAGAATGGGACAGTTACTAGTAATTATAATAAAAGTAATAAACTACAGTCTTGCTTCAGAACTCATGCGCACCAGAACACTACACACCAAAATGAACGCTTGATACGGTTACTTTTTATAACATGCACTGTACTATATATTACGAAACAAACATGCAAAAATACAGATGTTACATAGTATTCAACATTGTTATTTATTAAAAATACATGCTTGAAGTAAACATGTGCATAACACCAAACTTTACAGGAGAGCTAAAAAACTGAATTCATTGAAGAGTTTCGCACAAATTACTATAATACTGAATTCAAATAATACAGAAATACTTTCTCCTCTGATGTGTCTTACAATAATGTTCAACGATGGCAATTTTCAGAGAAAATAAGTCTTGAAAATAAAATGTTGGATATGGCCGAAGTCAAGCGGCACGATGAAATCGGCCTAGCGACATCAACCGCCCTGGCTGAAATCATCATGAAGGATCGAGGCCAGCCGCGGACTGGCGGTTTCGGCCAATCGAAATCTGGCGCGCAGGCTGAATTCATCATGCCGGATTGGGATCGGCCGCGGTAGATGGCCGACGATTAGATGATAAATTAATGGGCTATTATGAACTAACACAATATTTTGTCGACGGAAATTTTTAACATCAGCAACAAGAGACAACCAAAAGAATCACACCGCACAGTGATCAGAAGTGCAACAGCAACAACAATTAAACATTTATAAAATAAAACTAGAACAGAGATTTAAACAGATAATAATTAATAATACATGCTTGAAGTAAACAACTTTAAATTAATTATAGCCATCATCTTCCTTATCTCAATTGCCACATTCCTGCCAAATTTAAGGCCTGAAGAGTGTATAGTTTGGTCGGTTAGTCATGGTAAAGGTTGCAAGTTCCTGAAATATATAATAGATATATAAAAGAACCTTCTGCAGGTCGAAATAAAATTCCGTAAAATTTCCGGCCAGTCCGGGTTGTTTGGACCGTGATGGGGTCTTGTTAAAAATCCTTTTCTTTGTTTTCTAATTACATAGAGTAGATGATTTGATTGAGATAAACCGCATCCTCCTTGCCTCCCAAGCTCTCTGCTCTTCCCCCCCCCCCCCACGTCCAGTCTCTCCTTATCTGCCTCTGTGCCCGCCTCCCACTCTTTCCCCTCCCCGCACAGTCCTAGGTCCTGTGTATGTCTGTATGTCTGTCTGTCTGTCTGTCTGTCTCTCTGCCTGTCTCTCTCTCTCTCTCTCTCTCTCTCTCTCTCTCTCTCTCTCTCTCTCTCTCTCTCTCTCTCTCTCTCTCTCTCTCCCTCATTCATCCCCATCATATTTTTTTTTTGTCTGTGAATGTGATCTGTTAAAACAGATCATACTATTAGGTGATGGACACGCATCTTTGTTGTTTTAGCTGTCACCTTTATCATGCACTGAAAGATGTTCATTGCTTAATTAACACATCTCTATGGTTGTCTCTGCCGGCATTATCCTACAAATGAAAACGTTTTATTGTGTCATTAACACCTACCTTTATTGTAGTCATCATGGTTATGCCATGTCTGCTATAGTCATTCTTATCGTCAGGATCTGTAAAATAATTATAAAGAAAATAAGGGCCACAAGGTAAACTGTCGTAACTCCACTTTTGTTTTGAAAATTAATGTATTTATATCTTGATTTTAGGAGGCTCGCTGCTCATGGTATTTACACCTTACTTTTCTTTTTGTGTGTGTGTGTATCTGTGTGTTTTTGTGGTAGCGATTAGTTGCGTTGTGTTTGTTTTTTCTTAGAATTTTGCCCGGGCCCTTTCGGCCTAATTAACTCTTCTGGACTTTCAACTGCCAAAGTGTCTTTAACGCTCGCAACACGCGCATGGGCCGTCCGAGTTTTTTTGTTGTTTTTTTGGTCCTTGTCCAATAAGCCTAGTTGTTCGATCCTACCTATCATAGGATCAGGTATTGAACACCCCCCCCCCCCAAAAAAAAAAAAAAAAAAACAATCCAACATACCTGCATCTACCGGGGATCGAACCCGATACCTTCGGTATGAGAGAGGAGCACCTTGCCTCTATCTAGTCCAACGTGTCCCCCATTAAAAAAAAAAAAGAGACATTCGGCTTCCTTGTAGCCCTTGACAACGCAGGTTGGTGACAAGGGTTGAATAACTTTTTTTTTTTTAATATATCGCCATTATCAATCTGCTACAGAAAATGATTTAGGTTTTTGCTTACCTTGAAAAACTTGTTAAAACGGAGTTACAGCCCTCTGTACTATCTTCCCTTTGCAATTTCATTTCACATTTCAGGCTTTTGAAATGACCATTTAAGTAGGCTTGATGGCAATGTGAAAACCCCATATGGTCATCATACACCTGGTAAATCAACCAAGGCAGTGGATATCGGGCGGTGTCTACCTTTACCTGGGATATCTCCATCGATTCTGTCATCGACACCATACGTTTACAGAATGTGAAGTCCCCTTTGTTGTACCGAATAATACTAACTCTTTGTGTGCCATGTACTTTTCTACCTTTGCCGATACAGCAAGAAAATAGGGGGGACATGGACGAAGACTAACTACAGCAACATCTATTAACAGAAGGTTGACATTTCTTTTTTTCTTCCCGATACAACTAGCCTAGCATTCTTGTGCGCCGATACATCGGTGATTGGCACAAAATGTGACCAGCGGAAGACCCGATATATTGGTGACTAGCACACAAAGAACTAACGTATGGAAAGGAAATTATTTATAGACTTTATTGCCTGCTATCGTGTTTCATGTCTACTTTGCATTTCATCCGGGGGGCGGGGGTGTTGGGGGGGAGGCAGCAACAAATAAAATGTTTATCAGTTGCAGTCTCGTTCTTTATCCCGGGTGCATTAGTGGGCAACACACACCATTCTTGGGAAGATGTTGTGACAAGTGCGTACCTCCCCCAAGGTATTTTAAAGCCATTTGTGACTCCAGAGCGCCTTGACAACAGCCTTAATTAATTATGATTAATTATTCTTTCAGATGTTTTTGTTGTTTTCCTAGAGTGGTTTTTGGTTGAAATTGTAGGGGGGCAGGGTTAGGGATTAGATAAGATTTAAGGTTGAGGATAAGGGCAGAGTTAGGGATTCGATAAGATTTAAGGTTGAGGATAAGGGCAGGGTTAGGGATTCGATAAGATTTAAGGTTGAGGATAAAGGCAGGGTTAGGGATTCGATAAGATTTAAGGTTGAGGATAAGGGCAGAGTTAGGGATTCCATAAGATTTAAGGCTGGGGATAAGGGCAGGGTTAGGGATTCCATAAGATTTAAGGCTGGGGATAAGGGCAGGGTTAGGGATTCCATAAGATTTAAGGCTGGGGATAAGGGCAGGGTTAGGGATTCCATAAGATTTAAGGCTGGGGATAAGGGCAGGGTTAGGGATTCCATAAGATTTAAGGTTGAGGATAAGGGCAGGATTAGGGATTCCATAAGATTTAAGGTTGAGGATAAGGGCAGGATTAGGGATAATAATGTATACGTATGCCCCCCCCCCCCCCAGCGCAAAAAAATGCTTGGGACACGTACGTACTTATAACAACAGTCTTTTTGGTAGAGGCGTTTTGAGGGGTTTTGAGCTTGGAGAAAGCAAGTCGATATCACTACGACCACTGACAGAGCAGAGTGATATCCTATCAGATGCGCCACCAACTACCCGCTCCTGGGGAGGGAATATGTTCCTGAACGGAGAGTGCTGAAAAAAAACATAACAACAACAATGAAACAGGCCAAACGCTTCCTTATTCAACATCCACGCACGCAAAAGTTAAACGAAGAGGCACATGAATAGACAGACAGGCTGATCAACACATTTAGGCTTTTCCTGGTGTTAAATCCCCCCCCCCTCCGCCACCTCCCCGTGTACCAAGTTCTATAGTCTCCTGAACTCACCGGTCCGATCCTCTTTGTATTGGAAAAAACAACAACCAACCATTATATTTATTGTTCTCGTTAGGTGCGTATAATATAACTGTTTATTAGTTTTAGTTTTGGATGATTAGAATGGATTTGCTTCACCCTGCTTTTCCAAATTTGTTGTTGTTGTGGCGGTTTGTTTGTTTTTCGCCAAGTCTTAACTCCTCCTCTTTGCGCGTTAATGCCCTTCGCACCCCCGTAAGCAATAATCTGGGGACTAGGCAGTATTTTTGCTAACGAACACATTGCAGGAAATGATACGGCCATGAGTTCATGTGTTTATGGAAAAATAAGGATTGGAGAGCGAAATTAGTGACACAAAGCAAACTGAAGAAAAATCATTATTTCCCCACTATTTCAAGTCTGTCTCCAGGTGTAAAAAAGAGCCTTGTAATTTAGACACACAGACAGACAGACAGACAGATAGATAGATAGATAGATAGATAGATAGATAGATAGATAGATAGATAGATAGATAGATAGATAGATAGATAGATAGATAGATAGATAGATAGATAGATAGATCAAAGCATTGTGAAACGGGTAAATCATGCACTGACGAATCTGTGGGACAACACACAGATGCTGTTCTCCCATGCAATATTATACGCTGGTACCGACACACGATATTTGTTGCAAATGAAAATGAAGAAAAAATGTAAACAATATTATTGAACGAACATATACTTCTTGAGGTAATATATACTTTATTGTGGTCCAGTTTTCGTATCTTTAAAGAATAGTCAAAGTTTTGCCCAAAAAGCTTAATTCGTCCAACTGTTTTGTGTTGGGTTCAATTCCATTGCAATAATAAATGCTTAGATTGGCTATGATTGTTGTCGTAATGGAAAAGAAAGGCACCCACTGAAGTGCCCAGCAGGTAAGTTTCCTTTAGAGCGGTTGATGAGTGCTTAGTATGGCTCTTGGCCTATGTAGTTTCCGGGTGGAGCATACTCGCAGACCACGTAGTTTTGCATCCAGCTAGGACAGTGAGCGATGGCACAGCCTACCTTCTGGGTATTCGCCCACACTACTTGGGAATAGTGACCGCAGGTGTTCTGCGATCTGAAGGCACAGTCCCATGTGCCCTCTGCGTCATACACTGACTTCTCGCTGTTCCACGAATTCACGGCAATGGCAGCAAGGGCGGCGCTGTCGCTGTTTTGAGGCCAAGACGCGTACAGATTTTCTCCGTAGCTGTTGCCAGTCTGGTGCGCCCACTGGCATTGCCCGGCCCAGTTGGCTGCGTTTTGGGCAGCGGCGTTGTCCCAGGTGAGAGCAGAAACGCCCACAGCTTGCCGGGCATCATTATGCGCCATCAGAAATGCATCCTTGTCCGCCTGACTCAGTTGCTCAACGGCAGCGTGGCCAAGTGCACACAACACTAGAACAGTAAGAACAAGGCGCAGCATTTTCCTTGAATTCTGTGAAGAATAAAGCATGGCCATGGTTATAAAATTATTTTATTAGACTTCTAACTAGTAGTTACTTAGATGAGTATCATATTAAGCCCGGTCAGACACAGTCAGATGCCGGCAGACAGGACGCGCACACCACAATCTATTATAATAATAATAAAAAAGATTCGCATGATTTTTAACAAGGCTGAATCAAACTAAAGCAGATGGGTTAGAATGACCCAGAATTGAAACTAATAAACAGTTTATCCCGGGCACTGCCCGGACCATGACTAGTTTTCTATATTATTGTACTAAATCCAGAAAGACCCTATCACACTAGGTCCGGTCAGACACAGTCAGATTCTGCCAAAATTTCTTTGTTGTACATTTTGCTGGGAGCATCTGGCTGTGTCCGACCTGGCTTAGTATGATACCTCCCTACTTGATTTCTTTCATTCCGCACGCCTTTTGATACCATATTTGATGAGGTACCCGCTATTACCCGGGATAAACCTCTTTGATCTGGACAATTTCCCGTAATAATTCAGTCTTGCCTCTAGCAGGACACCAGGCACCAACTGAACATATTGCACACTGGGTAGTTTCAGTTATAGTGAAAACATCGGCGCATGACGAGCTGGTGCGTTTGTGAAAATGAGAACCAGAGGCGAATTCAGCGACACAAAGCACACTGAAGAAATACCACTTCCCCCACGATTTGGAGCCTCCAAATGTAAAACAAAACACAAAAATTCTGCAGGGCAAAATGAAGCCATCTTCACAATTTCATGTAAATCTGAACTGTATGAGCCAGTATTTTTTTTTTTTTTTTGTACCAATCTCTACCACAACAAGAAAAATAAAATAAAGGTGTACATGCCAATGGCAACGAACCCTCTAAACTAAAGACCTACACACCGCCATTGCTTTTTCGCAAACACACAAACACACACACACACATACACAAATATTGTCTTTTATTTATATAGACTAGTAACTGCCCCATTCTTCGAATGGTAAAAAAACAAAGCTCACCAATCAAGACCGAAAGGAATCAGCACAAAGACATTGATGTCGAGACACTTTGGGTCATCCACATAAAATCGGCGATTAACAGATAGATAGGATAATATTATTAGTATATTGTGCGAGGTAGTGCGCACCGAGAACTTTTCAGGAAGTGATGATGTCATGGACTCATGACTGTGTTCGTAAAAAATGAAGGATCGGAGGTAGTCAGTTAGCGGCATAAAGCAAACTAAAAAAAATACTTCCACGCCTTTTCAAGATTCCAAATCTAAAAGAGAACCTTTTGCGGGTCGAAGGGCAGGCACATGTAAAATTTCAAGCAAATCCGAGCTGTGTGAGCGGCAGTAGCTCTAGTTCGATCCTCGAGGCGTGAGAGGCCTAGATCTAGCCTTTCGACAAAGGTTTCTTGGCATGACTGACACTCCGAGATCTAGTCTATAATAAAAATATTTCCTTCCGAGCTTGAAGCACACTCTAAATATTTCTACACAGTTTTCTTGGTATGAATGAATGGCACTCATCTCGTCTGTATAACAATATACTCGGTATCAAAGTTTTCTTGGCGTGGCTGGATCGTGAACTCTAGTTTACATTTCCGGTAAGAGGCGGAAATGACGAAATTGACGGAAGTACATTATCACGTCGTATTCGCAATCATGAATTGATAACTGATAATTATAACTGAATTTCTGGAAAAAGTAAAGAGTTTCGGGAAAAAATGAGCTCGACACGTACAGGCTTAATAAATTTTACATTCATGTGCCAAGTTTCATTTCTCTACGTTGCGTAGTAAAAAAGCCTTTGCGGGAACAAAGTTGGGCCCAAGCTCCATTATTATATGATGATTCAACCAGCGGAATATCCCAGCATACGCGTTGGCTTACAAGATACCACAAAAAGTGAAAGAGACCATGTTTTCCTTCACACTTCGATTCTTTTCGGTTATTTTCGGCACCATGATCATTTAATGCTACATAATTATTATACACCCAGCAGCTAACGAAAACGGATACCACCGAGCTATTCGTAGATTGGGGTTGCTTTGCGGAGAGTTGGATTTTTAGACAGCTGCAAAGGAAATTGAAGGTTGCCAGCAAGCCTTTTTGTCTAATTACATTTCGGAACATTTCTCCACAAACTGGGTCTGTAAACAACCCATGTTATTCCATTATCTTTTCATTTCCTGAAACTTCAAGACTGAACGGCAAGTCCCCAAAAACGTTAAAACATAACCTCTAGCCAAGTTACCATAGAATTATAATTGTAGTCGCAGTACACACCTCTGCTTGTTATTAATTCCCCCAGAAAGTCCCACAGTATAATTCTCAAATTCACAGAATAAAATCCGTGGTCAAGTCGACTAGTGTGTCCTGTATTCTTGCAAACCCGATGACTTTATCTGGCTGTCTCTTTTGCAATAATCTGAATGGAAATGGTTTCACCAAAATGGAAGATACCTCTGGCTTGTATTAAACTGTTAGCTTTGTCACTGATTCAGATAGGAACCGTGTGGAGATGGCAATCCTCATCGAAATAATGGGTTTTGTATTATCTGCCTGAATCCCAGACATGTTCACTGCGATATCATCATCTCTGTCTCTAGATCTCTTTCAGAGAATCTCAAAAGAACGCATGCCATCTAATAGATGGCAGTCTGTAGCCGCATTCAGAGTTCTGATACTCACATTTCAAGCTCTCCGCATCATCGTATTATAAAGAAAGCCAGGCCCCCAAGGCATCTTAACCATGGGGTTTATAATCCACAAAATATCACATTATGAATAGAAAGACGTAAAGATGTATGCCTTGAAGTTCGCTTTGTGTATAATACTTTCTCTGAATTTGAGCCACGAATGGGTTAAACAGAAAAAAGTGTTCAGACATTTTAAGCCGGCAAAAAAAAACAAAAAAACAATGCATTTTTCTTGCAGTAGAATTAAAAACGTCTGACAGGTTATTTCCTTCTGCGCCTCAGTTTGTACACTCGTGATAGAAACTCAATTTTAAAATGATATCTGTATAATCCCGGGGTCAGCGGGCCAACTAGTTTGTTTAAAAGCAGCGCCAACTATTATCCGATTTGTTAACGTTTACTATCTGGCCACTAAGATGTTGATACCGGGATGGGCGCGACGCAAGCCAAAAACAAGTCGGAGATTCCCTCAGGCAGACGATAATAGAAATCTCGTCCTCTTTCTGTAATTGCTGGCAGTGTTTTCACCGAAGAAGGTAATTTATATATCTAGAAATTCACATTAGAAGTAGAAACCGGAGTGTCATTATGAAACCTTGATTAAAGTTAACCTTAAGGAACCCCGGCATTGCATTTTGAAAGCATTGTAATTTCCAGACACTTTATTTTCCAGAGTTGCAGGTTTGGAACATTTTTCCGATTTGTCATTGGACACTTTTCACCCATTAATACATACTTTTAAAAATTTTTTTCGTTCCTGGGACCTAATTTAATTAATCAGTTTTGTACGTTACACAGGCATTTCGGACAAGGCAAATTCAGATCTACATTTTAGAAACTTAAACCAGGAGAGTATATCAACAAAAGCTACCTGGTTTGAATGTTATAAACAACTTGAACAATATTATTTTACCAGCTGAGGTGCATGGTTCTGCCCCGGGTGAATCTGTTTGGGGCATTAGTTTCAGTTTTTGCGGTGGTGGTTTTTGAAAATAATTGAATTTGAGGCTTCCCCTTACTTCTGTTGTGTGTGCTGTGTTTGTTGTTGATTTTGCTGCAGTAAACTATATAATTCTATCGTGAAAGTGGCCGTTATCGTACCGACACGCCGTAAAACGCGAACACAGACTCCCCCTGTCTTTACGCATTGATGCGCTACCCACCCAGTCAACAATCGAGTCGATCCTTGTCATGAAAAGGCAATAGTTTGCGCACTGGTCAGCTTTTATATTGAACACGCAGTAATAAGAGTCATGCGGAGCGAATCGCCTTCATTCTTTTTTCTTAACAAAGAAATGTGAAGATTTTCTCTATGTAAAATCTGTAAATTAAAAAGATTTCCCCAAAAATGTTGTCTTCCTTGGATTAGAAATAGAGGAAAAATAGAAAGCATTTTATTTCACAGTGGAGCTCAGCCTCGATGCTCAGACATTAATTTTGTCTGCCTACCTACCTCATCCCATCTCGCACAACAGTCCGTGAATGTTGAAGCAGTGTGGCCATTGGGGAAGGGAATTTGCTCGGAGTCCCCCAGTGGTAACGAGACAGGTGGATAGATCTACAATGGTAGGGAACCTTGAGAAGCAGTGGAAGAAACCAACCTGCCCGCGCTTTTCACAATCTGTTCAGTGACCGATAGTTCGCGTAGGGACATCAAACCATTACTAACCACCTGTTGCGTGACTAGACTAGACCGGGGGGGATTCCAAGCAAATCCAATGAAAGCTGCACCGGAAGAATGATTTGTTTTATTTACAAAACACGAACAGGGAATGAGAAGAATGTTCGACAATAAAAATGCGCCACGGAAGAAGGTAAGGTTCAACTCTGACATTTGTCACATCGCTAAGAACTAACATAACTCTGTACCCATAATTTCTTGGCCCCGCGCAATTTACATTATTGGAACGGAATTTACGTGGAAATCGCCTGTTTCTAGATTCGTGGTTATCTTGGACTTCTCAGCGCACGTTTTGCAGCTCGCTCTTGTCCATTTCTGTAATGAATCACTGACATTTTCAAACTACTCCATAATTAGATTACTATACGATGTTATGTACAACAATAAGCCACTCATCTCCGGTTTACGGCAAAGTTTATGAAAACTGTGAAAACTTTGGAATATAAAATATTTTAAAACTTATCAAAATCGGTTAACTGCCGCACGGCCGACATACTTACGTGAGATTCAGCGGTTGTTAGACTAGGACTCAGGATGACGCTAACAGATGTCTGTGATGTTGCCTCTGACCAACTGGATATTTATAGGGGTATCCACTTATAGCAAAAACTTTAATAACGGGTCTGAATTTACTGGTGCGTGGCAAAAATAATATAGCATGAAATGTATCGTCTGTCACATCTATATTATTAAATTAAGACAATTTGATCCTACGTACGGATAATACAAACTTCTAAGCCAGTCCACAATTAAATACGGTTGTAGTTTACATGTAATAAACCACCAATGCAGAGTGCGGAAATAAATTGTTTTTGTTTTGCCAGATTGGACCTTGTCAACAGTACGTGTGGCGTGTCTCATACCAAATTATTAATTTATTTCATCCCCGGAAATGGCAATGTTTTTGTTATCAGTTTTCAATCAAGTGTAAGTCTGAGGTGTAATAATACAATACAGATTACCACATAGCCGGTACTAAAAGGTCTTCCAGTGCATGTCTTTCCTGTCACCAAAGATACTACAATAATTGATAAGATGAAACAGCTAGTGCTTTTAGCGTGCACAGATTTCGCACCGCCACCTAGCCGCGAATGCGCGGGAATCATGAAAAGTGCAGCATTTTACAAATCCAAATAGGGAAAATATTGAGTTGTGTCCACTGTTCACCTATCGCTCTAGGCCTTGATTGACGTCACTTGTTGTGGAATTATAACCTCAATAGCTGTGGGAGAACTCTGGCTATTTTTTCCTTTTTTTTTTCTTTTGGTCGTAGTAGCACTGTCACAATTTTGCATCATAAATGTACCATTATTTCAAGCATTCTTTTCATACTGTTCGCCATGGATTCCGCCCCGATCAACGCGCCAGTTGTGGGCACGGTCTTTTTCGTGGTGCGAAGAAGACAGTCAGTGTCTCATTTTATCGTTTCTGATATCTTTACTGCCATTACGTAAGTACTTGGAAATTAAGAAACTATGGGTAAAGTTAGAAAAATGACTATACGTTTTTAGTTAAGAATTCTCAACAAAGCTTCACTGGTCTGGTGTGCAGGTGAATTTAAATTCTAGGTTAGTAGCACAGGTCAGGGTTTCACCCTTGAATGCATCTAGAAAACCACAACAACTTACGGCCTCTTACATAGCACATCTCTTTTCCCAACAGTACTGTGTTTAGGACATTGTTTCATAAGGTTCACTATTCTTGGCATTTACACCCCATTTTTCTTCTTTTTATTTTTCTTGTTAATGTTTGTGGTAGATAAATTTTTTTATTATTTTAATTTTGCCCCGGCAGAAGCCTTGTTAGGCTTGCTCTTCTCGATTTCCAACTCCCAAGGCATCTTTAACGTGTTCAACGAGAACATGGGCCCTCCCTGTCTTTCGTCCTTCTCCGAGAAGACTAGGTGCTCGATCCTACCTACCATAGGACCAGGGACAGGGATTTTCCTCCAAAATTCCGACAATCCTGCACGGATCGGGAATCCTGGGACCTCCGTGAGGGAGGAGCGCCTTGCCTCTAGAGTACCTTGGTCCAATCTTTTCTAAACAAGAATTTGGTATGTTTTATATGTGACCAGGATTGATAAGTAAAAAGCCATGAATGCAGTACTAGAGAATATGTATGTATAAAGAGAAATCACTGTTTGTCGGTTTGCACAGGAAGGCACGGGAGGCTTTGCGAAACCACTGTTAACATGGAGGGGAAAGTAGGTCGCTGCGGTAAACAAGACCCAATTGTACATTTTCACGGGGAGTAAGAGCTTACAAACGGCTCTAAATAGTTTCACTCAACCTCAAAATATGAACACATCACAGTAAATAGATACACACACTGTCGTTGGTGAAGACGGTCCCTTCCAATTCTTGTTATCTCCGTAAACAAATAGAGATTTGCCAGAAGAGATTTCCCTCTATAACAGGCCCGACAGCACTCCCTAGCTTTACTCTCAAGGTGCACAGATTTCGCAACGCCACCTAGCGACAAATGCCCGCAAGTCATGAAAAGTGGCGTATTTTACAAAGCCAGAGAGGGAAAATATTGAAATTAGTTCTCTGTGCAGCTATCGCTATAGGCCTTGATTGATGTCACTTATTGTGGAATTACAACCTCGATCGCTGTGCACATGTGGGAAAAACTCTGGCTTTTGTTTGTGTTGTTTTTTGTCGCAGAAAACACCGTCACAGTTTTGCATCATGGGTCCTGGGCCCTTTTCAGGGCGCAAATTGTGTGCACGGTTTTTTTTTAGTGGTGAGATGAAAACAGTGTCTCATCTTATCGTTTGGTAATATCGTTGGGTAATATAACATACTAATATCCTTGGTATTAGTAAAGTTAATCTGCGATCTAGCCATAATAGACATGTTGAGATTGTAAAGAAATAAAGAAAGTGTAACAAGCCCTTCCGCCGCTTAGGTAACTCGGATTTGCCTGAAAGTTTATGAGGTGCCTTCCTTTCGACCTGCAGAAAGTTCTTTTTTAGAGTTGGAGACTTGAAATGGAGGGGAAGTAATTTTTTTCAGTTTGCTTTATGTCGCTAATTGATTACTTCCGATCCTACCTTTTCCCCAACATTTTCACAAACACCTGGGTACATGACATCATCACTTTCTGAAAAATTCTCGGCGCCCACCGTGTACTGTCCTATCGATCTACGAATCGTTGAGTTTTGTGGACGAGCCTACCCATCTCGGCCTCAAGGTTTTTGTGCTGATTCCATATCGATCTGGAGTGCTGTCCTTTGTTTTTTTTCACCATTCGAAGTATGGGGCAGTTACTAGTCAATAAATAACTAAATAGGCTTATTTTATATGACGTTTTGTAAAACAAGCCAATACTATCAAAATCAACAGCACTTTTAAAAAAAATCTTTTTGAACGTATTGGTATTGTGTGTGTATTGTTTAAGATTTCTTCTTCGGTGGAGGGGGGGAGGGGGTGGGGAGGGGTCTTGAAGATTTAACCCAGCTCCACTTTTGAATTTACAACAAGGATTAAAGTAAATGTTTGTTGTGAGTATTTGACGGAAATAAGAAGAAAAAGATAATTTCATAATTTTGTATATTTGTAGTTAGGGCTATAATTTGGAGAATAGGCCACCTGGTGCCATTGCACAGATACCATCTGGACAATACGCTATGTAGGTTTGTGGAACCTGGACATAATATAATAAAAACAACACCGTGATATTACCTGTACACAATAAAAACTCATTACTGTGTGTTCTTTCATGGAGATATATCACATTATCTCACCCAGGTATCTGCGCTCGTTTCCATTATGCCACCTGGTTTATCTTTTTTATTAATTTGTTTTATTGATAGTTTACCCTTACCTACCCCATTTTACCTCTCTTTCTTACTTAACACACTCACTCGTTCGCTCTCAGTCACTCATTCACTCGCTCACTCATTCTCTCTCTCTCTCGCTCTGTCTCTCTCTGCGTCTCTGTCTGTCTGTCTGTCTGTCTGTCTCTCTCTCGCTCGCCCATTTTCTCTCTTTTTCACTCACTCACACTCACTCGCTTTCTTTCTCTTTCTCTCTGTCTGTCGATCTCTCTCTCCTAAAATTTTCTTTCCGACACTGTTGTGTTCGAATAAAAGACATACGATACTTGTATGACTTCTCCTGCTCGTGAACAAAAATCAAACAAGCCAGCCAGTCAGTCTGCCATGCTTTGAGTGAGCGAGTGAATGAATTCCAATGATTTTCTAACGCAGTAAGTGAAACTAAATTGTAGCCACAGGGATGTACATGTTTGTGTGTGTGTGTTTCACATTGGGGTTTCACCACAGACCAATAAAATACCAAGACTGGATGAGCCCATTGTGTGACGTCACAAAACATCGAAAGGTCATGAACCATCCGCCACATTAGGTTTACGGTTGCGACCGACGCTTCAGCATAGCTACAATGCAGCCGTCGCTAAAAGTCCATACAGTTATCATTTATAACAATAAAAAAAAAGGCAGCTGTAGACAATGAAATGAACGGATAAGCAAGTTAATGCATTATTAATACATGTACAACCAATCTTGACAAATAAAAAGAAATTTCTACTGCAGATAGAACTAGAATCGGAATTTCCGGAGCGGCGGCCATGTTGGTTATACGACCGCCGCTCGGGAAATTCCGTAAAAGAAGACACAGCCCGAAGCTCGTGTTTCCAGTCTGGTTAATTTATTAGTCTGTGAAGGGGACAAAGTCTGTCACAGTCGTCCATCGCGTCACAACTGACTGAGTCAGCTGGCGGGAAAGAGACCCCACGCACTGCGTCAAAGCAAGCACAAAACAGACTTGACTCAGCGCCATAAAATTTCAAACCTCTGCAAAGGTAATTTTCCATGCGAAACAATTCTTGTAACAGATTTTAACAAAATATAAAAAAAAAACAACAACAACAGAAAATGTGTGAAGTCTCAGCCAGGCTTGAAGCAAAGTTAAACTGTGGTAAAAAGAAACAGTACTGTGGTGGTTGTTTGTATGGTTTCTGTGTTATTTCGTAAGCGATCCTTTGCTACACACAAGTTTATATTTTTGCCACATTTTGACTGGAATATATTTTGAGGGTACTGATTCCAACTCTGCAGTCAGAATTTACACGGAAGGTCAGATTTGGAGGAAATGGAAAATAAAGTTTTTCTTCTGTTTCAATATATTATTTAACATAATTCATAATTCATTATGAGTCTGTTTTATCACTGTGATGACTTTACATCATTTTTTGATGTCCAATTTTTGTGATAACATTTTTAACTTTTACATGAAAGAGTAATAATCGTCGGCCGACAAACAAAACTTTCGATTTTTACTCCTTTTTTTTTTTTTTTACATCAATCAGTAGTTTATGGCCTGATCATAAGTCCAAGAAATGTTTCTATGGAAAACAAAAAGCTCTAAATGCATTAAAATTCAAAGGAATTGTGAAGACGGCGGACAAAATAAGCCATGGTACGTCGCCATATCTTAGTGATGTTTGTAACTGGTAGTGTGGTTAACATTATAGCTGCCATGGCCGATATTACCGTTAGTCTGTAATGGGATTTTGAGCTGACAGTGGTAACCATATAAAGTTTGGTATTTGGAACTTGGGTTGAGCTGCAAACCCCAACAGAGTATATTTTTCGTATTTTCATAATGTTTGTTCTACCACTGTAATGAATATTGCACCATCTGTTAATGTCCATTTTTTAGGATAAAATTTTAATTTGTACATGAAAGAAATATTGGTCCAGCAAAACCAGTCACCAACACCTCCAATGCCAACTAAACATGTTTAAGGGAAACAATCTGAACTTTGAAATTGAGTGCACGAACACCCGCGGACAGTGTCAATAGACTATTCTTTACTCCCTTGATTGGATGCCGTTCGTTCCAAAATCAAAGTAAATTAAAATAATTGTGTGCGGCGTAGTTATTCAGCTCCGTTCCCTCACCAGTCCTAGGTCGTTTTGACCATGAGCAAACAAAACATAATTTGATCTGTCACGGTTTAAATTCTGTGACGGTGTGTCGTTGTTTAATGATCAGCTATTCCGCCAAAGGACGAGAGTACCGGATGAATGTTCACACCTTCCATCAAACTCAGTATTGACGCAAGATTTGATAGCATGCAAAATAACTGCTAGGACTTAATCAAAAACACTAATGGAGACATAGACACGCTTACTGTACCTGGCAAAAGACGCCAATCATATGGACATGGTCTTACCTTTCTCCCCTAAATCATTTAGTTCTAAGAAATTGCTTATGGTTGCCCATTTCTTTCCGAAAATGACTTATATTGTTCAAAGCTATGATGACATGAAACTTCAGCACTCGATTTCTCAGAAGTTGACTGACCGGAGTTAGAACCGTGGCACTCTAAAGGGCCGCGCGCACTATCCCGTTTCGCCTGCTGCACGGCGTGCAAAAGCAGATTTTTGCTTGCTTGGCAAATAATTTACCATGCTGCACGCCACGCGAAAGATTGCTTGCATTGAACGGGTGGTTAATTTTAAAACATAGTGCGCGCGGGGCCTTAGGGGACGACTTGTTTGGTTTTCGGGATTCCCCGTGCGTGACGTCCCGTTTAACTCTATAGTCTACATCTTGCACTGAAACCGAGACAAAACAGGCCTGACACTGCAGTGCGCGACCAGGCTTTTAAGTGTCTGACCAACCACAAACAAGTCAACTGTTTCTATGTTGGACTATTTGTTTGTTCTAGTACATTGCCTCTTTCTTATCACGTGTTTGGGGTTCCTGTGTGTGCTCTTCTTATGGTCACAGATTTGATATTAAGATGGATGTCTTTGTTCTTTTCTTTTCAAAAGATACTAGTCTGTATTGCAATCTTCACAAATTGATGAGGTACACTAATATACCAAAATGTGAGAATTTCCCTGCAGAGATCTGAAATCTAACCAAGAAACTCAAAAACGGACGTTAATTTATGTTTTAGGCTGATCATTCCCTGATTTGGCCTCGTTGACTATATTATATCTATCTATCTATTTATCTATCTATCTACCTATCTAGAATTACTATTTTTTTGGTAGTCTCTCTTTCTCTCTCTCTTTTTCTCTTTCTCTCTCTTTGTCTCTCTCTCTCTCAATCTCTCGCGCTCTCTCTCTCTCTCTTTCTCTCTCTTTCTCTCTCTCTGACGGTCTTTCTGTCTGTCTGTCTCTCTCTCTCTCTTTCTCTCTCTCTCTCTCGGACGGTCTTTCTCTCACTCTATCTCTATTTTAAGCAAATTTTGCAGTTTCAAGAGTATTCCGCCCATTAATATTAGCCATAAAAATGTAAGAATGCTCAGGGAAGACGGGAAGACAGAACAAAGAAGGGAATGTTTGTTAATGGGATCGTAGAACCCTAGCGGAAAGGATATTGAAGGCGACAGACGCAATTTAATGTGAGAATATTCCAGACCGGCAACCGTATCTGGACCATAAACAAGTTTGGATGCACTCACGTTCTCTATGTCCGACACGTCAATCTAAGGACACGCGCAAGGAGTGGGGCTGGGCGGCACCGGCACTCTTTCAGTGTCGCCGCTCCAGGCTCCGACACCGCAACTTCTGGTTGGACTCGACACCGACACCGACTCCAATGACATCACGGTTCCTTGCTGAAAGGTTCCGACATTTGTGTTGACTCTGACCCCGACGCTGACCCGAGAAGTGACGTCACGACTCTAATACAAAGCACGATGCCAAAGAGGAACAGTCAGACTTTAGCTGGCTTTCTCCTGCCCAGTGTGGGACACTGGTACCGTACTGAAGTGTCGAGGAGGGGGGAAGAGACACAGAAATAATTCTCTAAATATTTACTCTTTTCTTTTGTTGTTGTAAAACTTACACGTATTAATTATATATGTGGCAGTGGTAATTATAAGGAAAACTAAAGAGAAGTTGCAGTAACGATACCGTGTTCTGGTGTCGGGGTCGCAAGGTGTCGGTCAGTACCTAAGGAGTCGATGTTGGTGTCGGAACTGTGCCCAGCACTAGCAGGGAGTTACAGACCACTGGTAAGAGAACAAGCCACATCGAGGTGACCATTACTGATTTCCTTTTGCCATCCGTGACAGAACGGAAATTAGTTTGGAGAGACAAGAATGCCTGGGTGGTGGTGGTTAGAAGGTTGTGTAAGCCTAGGCTACAAGTGTTAAATACTATAGTAGAAGTTATCGTATTGATCAAGAAAGTTATATTTGGGAGCAAGATAATGGTGAAACGTTGTGATTCTTGAACATTTCTGAATGTTCCTCAGCTTTTCTGTCTCTCCCTTTATCTATCTCACTCACTTTCTCTCTCTCCCTCTCTTTCTTTCTGTGTATGTGTGTATGTGGTTCACCTCCTTTCTGTCTCTGTTCTCTCCCCTCCAGCTGTCTCTCTCTCTCTCTCTCTCTCCTTTCTCACCTCTCTCTCCCCATCATCTCTTTCTCTCTCTGTCTCACTCTTTCTCTCTTTGTCTCTTTCCCTCTGTGTATGTGTGTATGAATGCGTGTGTATGTGTGTGTTTTATTCCCTTTCTCTGTCTGTTCTCCCTTCTATCTCTCCCCACCTCTCTCAACTCCCCTCTCTAAGCCTCTCTCTCTCTCTCTCGCTCTCTAATTTCAGCGGCCTGTAAACGATTACTTCAAAGCAAGAGCAATGTTGACTTCTAAAATAACCATTTCAGACCAAACATCGTGTATTAAAATTTGATAAAATCATCGTCAACATGCAAATTAATTGCAGGGGATCGAAAAGTGTGTCAATGCCGCTTGCAATGAGAAACTGATATTAACTCAGTTATCGACCTGGGCTGACTAGAACAAAACATGTCTGAACAGAAATTCTGTTGTTTAATGCAAAGTTCGAGCAATGGCGGGATAATTGAAGGGTTGGAATGAGAACTGGTCTAAGTGCCAGATGCTTTTAAACCACTTCTAATTCTAAAAACCATATCAAATTTAAAGGTTTCGAATTTGTGCAACTGGCACGTAGACCCGTTTTAATTCTAACCCCTGCCCCCACCCCCTAATTGAGTGATATCATAGTCTTTAAAGGGAGCATTTTATATCACAAATAATTACAACAAAAAAATGACAATGGAAATGGCAGAGAACATCACAACTGATTTCAGTGAAGTTAAAATGTGATCAAAACGTATATTATAAAAAAAAAAATTTTGACACACACCAAAAAAAGTCTAATAATATATATTGGTATCCCTCCCACCCCCTCACCCCCGAAAAAAAAAAAGTGTGCCAAATGTTATTGACATTCCTAGAACTTTTCTTTTTCTGTGTTTATTGTGATTTCAATCATGTTTTTATCCAGCACTAAAATTCCTCTTCAGAATGATGTGCGAACTCGGTAAAGTACTACACGCCTGTCACCGTACTTAACTGGTTAACAAACTTAGGATACAGTCATGGAGATTTCATAGGCTGGTGAATTATTGGAAACGCTCTAGATGACCACGAACTGCCAGCGGACGAAACTTGGGCTGCCTTCATTATGTCAAGCTAAGAAATAGATAAAGGGAAAACAACTATGAACGTGAATTTACGAATGGAATGTGGACTGATAGAAAACGGACTCACTCTGAAAGAGTGCAAGGAAAATAGTAATTGTATGTTTGGAATTTACATGCATGAACTTGAAATTAGCGGATCCACAGTGACTGCACTGTTACCTCCAACACTTTGCTTTGAAAGCTCTAGAACCACTGATATACAATTTGACATCTGGACAAAAGGCCCGGCTGCGCACTGGCCGATTTTGATTAGCCAGCCCGTTGGATGATGACGTCATGACATTGAGTTTCAATGAGATCGCAAGCACCTGCCAACCGGTTTAGATCTCAGTAAAACTCGTGACGTCACCATCCAATCAATCGGCATATCAAAATCGGCTGATGTGAGTCGGACCTCAATGTGGTTGGAGCAGGAATCGCGTGTCAACAGTTGAGAACGGATGAGAGACAAGGAGAAATACAAAACTTCGGGCACTCTAACATCCTCAATGACTGAGCAAGTAACACTAACGATCTCGTGCATCGGAAGTAACGGAGGCCGTGGGAAGAAATGGGGAAACGAGTCACTTTGACAGGAATGACGTGGCCACATCAAACCGAGAATCGTGGACGAAAAAACTGCGCTACAACAATTAATGGCGCTGATTTGGGGATATGGTGTTTGCGTGGGCGGTGGAGGTGGGAGTTGAAATGTCTGTTTACATGCGAAATTTAATACAAAAGAAACAATGCATGTGAGAAACAGACTTAATTTGTTGAGCTCAATCACACAAAATCCGAACATCTCAGCATTGAAAATAAAAATGGTTAAAGGTCAAGGATACAGAACGCGCCTTAGTTCTGGTTTGTTCCAACACCACGTGTTCCATGATTGAGAAATTCGACGAAAAATGTGCGGCTTTAGTATTTTCCGAGACACAGGATACCGAGACCAATCAATTCGTCATAGTCCGTCCGTCGACTTCTGCGCGCATCGTTGATGTCAACGGTGCAAAAAAATTCGTACCACATCCTCTCATAATAAAGAACGAAGAAAAGTAGGACTCAGTGTATCTACACGCACGCAATTTGTGGACATACTTATAGTGGGGGCAAGGAATGGTTCGTCTCGGTATTCTGTGTCTCGGGTATTATGGTATGGTAGGGAATTCCAATAAATCGGAACTGTGAAACAGCTTACTAAGTGCCACGAGGCATTTCAAAGAAGTGACAAAGTATGCATTTATTATTTCTTTTCCACATACTACAAGATCTCCAGTTTTTCACAAAATGGAGATCGAACAAACGAGAACTAAGGTCGCAAAAAAAAAAACTTTTCAAAAATGTATTTTACTTTCTAAACATGGTTACTGTGGTAAGCCCCCGAAAAATAGTGGAAATTGAAAGGTATCCAGCTTTAAACGTCAAGCTACTGATTCTCATTGCCATTATGTTTCCTTCCCTGTTCTTGGATATGTTTTTTTTTGTTTTTTTCCATTTCATGATTCAAGTTACCTATATAGACATCGAACTCAGACCTTTCATGTAGGGAGTAAAAGTATGTAGTTGTGCCACACAAGCCCGATAATTACTAAATAATTGGTGAGCCAATATTATCCTTTTGATAGTCATGGTAGGTTGTAGACATGGCCTGCAGGGTAATTTTCACGAGAAATTACTGGCGACAGGTTATATGACATTCTCCATATCAAGTGGGCACAGGATTGAGAGATATTTCTTCTTAATGTGCACATAAAAGAAGGCGCTGTGCAAATGTGCAAATGAAAATTCACACACAACACAGATCTGACATGAATTCTTTCGGCCAAAAAATATAGGACGTTTTTTTTTATGATTACTAGCTGGATCATTGTCTCGGGAAATGCGGGTTTTTAAAGTGCATCTTCATTTTTCAGGCTCAAAATGTCTGCACACTTTCTTCTCTCCAACACAGTTCTGGCCCAAAAATCAACAAAAGTATTAAAAATATAGTGAAATCCAAGGCCTTTTAAAATAAGCCCACGCACACCCTTACGTCTTTCCATGGAAAATAATTATGATCTTTTGTAGAATTTAAGACTCAGCGATTAAAAATCCTGTCATGATTACGCTGGAGGCCTTACTGCTTTTATAATATGATTATTTTTTTCAGCAGGAGGGCATTGACCGGCTGGAAAATACGAGTCAATTTTAGAGAATAATGATTAAAAAAAAACAACCAACCATACAATATGAAACTAAACGTAAATTCCCTGGCCTGCCATCGATTTTCTGTGATATCTGAGGCCGGAAAAGAAGGTTCTCCTTGTCAAGTTAAGCAAATATGACCTCAACTCGTATTGTTCAGTAATCACTAAAACTAAGCTACAAATGGGGGCAAGGCGAAAGCCGATTGAAAGATGTTCTGGATAAAATGGCCCCTAGGGAATTGTTACAAGAGATCCACTACCCGCAGTGGTTCAGTTTACATCACAAAGTCTATCAGAAACAACAACAACAAAAAAAAGTGATGCTGGACACCGTTTCATGGAATGATCTTTCAAAGGTCAGCAATGCATTATTTATAGGACAACCCATTACTTGGCAGGAAACAAATGTCCAGAGTTGAGTATTTGCTCTCAAGAATAAAATTATGAATCTCTGGTGTTCGTTTAAAGCGAAAAGTCCTTCAACGAGTAAAGATGTGTTTTCATGTGTACAGTAGCGGAAACCGCAATGGAGCGTCAAAAATCCGTCAAGTAGTACAATTTAAAGAGTGTTTTTCTGTGTGCGGAAATAGCGGTTCCATATATAATGAAAACATAATTTCTGTTTCACTACTTGAACGGTTTTTAAGATTAACGTTGCTGTTTCTGTATCCGTACTCATGAAAACACAGCTTAACACCTAGGTGTTTGTCATAGAACTTTACTGAAGTTGTGTATTGTTTGTTTCAATACTGGGGCGGTTGTGTTGGTATTTCTCCTGGGGCTAAAGGTGTCTGAATTGACACATTTCTCCAGACCTACCAGATATTTCACGTTGTCAAGAAAATCACCCCCCCCCCCGGCCACCCCTCCCCCCCCCCCCCCCACACACACAGAGCGAGCTGTGATCTGGTTTTCAAAAGGTCATTGCCATTTTCATAGCATTACAGTATTGTCGTGGCCCTTTGCACTATTATAATCTTGATAAATTAGACGCTCTGTCCTAACTGTTTGAAAAGGACAAACTGTGAATGTACCGGCATGAGCCTCTCGGAGGTAATGGAATCAAAATGGTTTTCAAAGGAGCCAGTTTGTAGACTAAACTGTTCTGGAAAGTAATTAGGCACAGGAAAGGACTGCCATTTTCGTAGATTTAATTCACAACGTTTTTAGAATCCAATTCTCCAGTAAATAGAGGAAAGTTGGCACAAAAAAACAAAGTATTTGAAAAACACACACAAAAGAAAGAACGCCGCATATGCAGAGCCCATGCGTGTGGATAGACAGACACAAGAAAACGTTACAAGCAGCGCTGCACTGTGGCGACCTCGTGTCCGCTTCAGTTGTAGCTGGGCTGCAATGATGGAAATGCAAATTTCCCAAATGGGATTAAAAAAACGTGCAAAGATATTCATTTGAGTCTTATTTTATATTGCCTATACTACGACAGCCTAGCAGTACTCAGTTGTACACAGTAAAGGCTTATAATGCGGGATAATCCTACAAGAGGCTGTAGTTGATCCCGATGATAATTGAAACAAGATCCTCTAATACCCGACTTCCCAGGGAAGCCTTGTCGCACAGTCTCACTCTGGCAACTGATCATGGTCTCCAGTAAATACCGTCGGCCTATGAATCGCACCATGCCATCAACTTTCAGTAGCTGGGCGACTCATTGCGGTGTAGAATTAAATTATGACGGTGCACCGAATAATGCCAGTCCCTAATCAATGCCCAGGAAAACAAATTGCTTAAGCCCGGCATAATTATGCTGAGTTATTCTTAAGCTAGTACATGATTATCCTTGAAGGGCGGCGCCATGCCTTCCTCTGACTCGAGCTTACTCCTTCCTTTCATCTTTGGTCTGCCGTGTGTTATCGAGTCTTTTTTTTTTCAGATTGCAACCTTGATTTGTGTTTGTTCCAATGTTTGCGCAACTGGGAAATTCGACATTAAATGTTCGCGGACTTAGTTATTATGATAAGGAGTTAAAAAACATAAATCGGAATTGTGAAAGCTTGATAAGTACAACAACGCATTCTAAAGAAGTGCCAAAGTGTACTTAGTGTTAGACTTCTTCTACATACTAAAGATCACCAGTTTTTTCAGAAACTGGAATTGAACAAACTAGACCTAAGGCCGCACGATTATAAAACATAAAGGAATGTATATCTATGTCATTTTCTACCACATAGCCGGCATGTGGTGACCAAGGGAAGCAAGCAAGTTTTTGCTCCACTTTATTTTCAAGGAATAAATAGTGTATACTTCTCAGTAAAGGTACGCGAACAAAATATAACAAAAAAAATCAGAATGGCGTGCTACTGGCATTCCAAGCACTCTGGTAGACTTTATTTGATGCGTCGATTTATGTTTAATTAGAGGGGGGAAAAAAGGAAGAGAAGATAGAAAGACGTAGACACATGGAAGACGTTGATGGATTGACTGGTAAATCTATTGAAGGAAAAAGGCAGAAGACACTGAGCCAACTAATAAACAAATAGTTAACAGACAAACAGAGAGATAGGTAGACATACAGAAACACACAGAGGATGATAGAAACTGGCATTTTATTTACAGACTAACACATGCACCAATCTCAGCCGTCAGCCACGGGCCCATTTGGCAATCCATTGTTGTTAACAGACTAGCAGCTCGTGTGACACAAGGCAATAAAACACTGCTTGATTCGTTAAGTGTACGGATTTGCTAGTAATGACCTTTTGCAACGCTATGTTTATCTCGATGGGTGGTCAAGCTCTCCCGAAATGGTAACATTCTTTTGAAAATAACACTTTATTTTTGTAGGATGTCCAAAAAAGGTAACAGTTCTCTGAACCTATTGTTTTCCTCACAATTTCTCACTTACTGACCTGGGTGGGCTGTGTCTGCGATTTGAATTTCACCACTGAAATTGAGGATAGTGACCTTCTCCTTGTTGTTGTCTTAAGGCGGAGAGTTGGGAATTCTCAGGAAATTTCGTGATTTCAGGATTTAATTTTTGTTTCCTTAGCAAAGACTATTTTGTTTGTTGACGAATGCATGAATTGGCCTTAGTTTATGCGTCCATTGCGGTTGGCATTGACGAGTTTCGTCAAAAGTTCTGGAAATTTTTCTATCAGTAGTTCCCATCCCTGTAAGGCGCAGTGGAATTTTCAGGACCGGATTATGATTTTCTTGTCCCCTAGGCTACAGATAATGTGAGACCCCCCAATAACAAGCACGAATTTTGGATTCTTGATATAATTAGTTTATTTAACTTCTACAGCATAATATGATATCAATTATTATATAATAAAAACTGCCAACATTTTCATAAAAACAATCCTATTTCTTTTAATGAGAACGACACAAATTAAAATATCGTTTTGACATTTGTAATTTTACTTAATCTCTGGAAGCCCTCGGCTGGCGGAGGCCACTGGGCTGCAGGCCATAAAGCCCATGCCTTAATCCGACACCGACAATAATTGTTGGTGAAGATGTAAGTTAAAAATATTCCTTTTAAATCATTTTTGTTTATCATAGCTGTTTATTTTATGTATTACCCGTAGATGTTACAATTTTCTGTTGATATTTACACATTTATTGTGGTTGATAATTTGTTCTTGAACAAATTAATTGTTTGGCTTCAGCAATCAAATTGATCGAGATAAATATTTAATGGATTTGTCACACAGGCGAGCAGACCAGGCAGACATGTGCATAGATAGATAGACAGACAGACAGGTAGACAGCCAGACAGATGTGACAGAAGATTAATAAATATACTGTACATCCGCTGAATTATGAAGGGACATAACCACTAACTCCGTGGCAGAATTGTGTCGGTAATGTCCCGTGCAACCTCACTATGCCCAGCGAGTATATTGTATGTATAACATACCTGGCGCATGTATATTTTTGTATTATTTGATTCCAGGTTTTGAATTTTAACATTGGTAAATTTCCCCCCCCCCCCTTTCTTTTTTTATCTCAATATATTGTATATTAAGACGGGTTTAGTGTACGTGTACTGTACAACAAATGTCGAAATTCTAGTATTTGTTTCTATAGATTTATATTCTTCCAAACAGCGTCACTACAGAGTGGGCAAAGTCCACATTTTTTCTTTGATTAACACAATTATATTATAACTAAACACAGTTAAACTTCAGGTTGGGAAACAATGCATTTGATTTTTTATTTATTATTTTTAAAAAGCTCGGTTTATTTCTTTAATTGATTTCTGATTTGTGTATATTTATTTTCCAGATGATGGTACGGTAACCTTTGGACACACCCTTTATTATGGCTTCATCACTGTAGTTGAATGAATAAATCTTATACTGTAAAACTGGAGGTCAGTCTCTCAAATCAGAAGCTCTGTTTATTGTTACACCAGTCGGGTCCACTTTATACCTGAAAATAAATGATAGGGCGCGGGGGTGAGATTCTGACATTTGGCAGGGTTTTGAAGTTCTGGTACTACATGTTACTGACATGATTCACAATGGCAAAAACATGGTCAGAATTGCTTTCCTGCATGATTTTATCGACGATGTTAGAAACAACAAGATGAGACAATCCATTCTTTGCACCTCTAAAAAAATCATGCAGACAATTTGCGCGCTGATCGGGGGCAGGGCCCATGGCGCATATCATGAACAAAATGTTCGATATAATGATAAATTCATGAAGCGTATTTGGGATGGCGCTGCCGTGAAAAAAAATAAAAAAATAGCCAGAGTTTTTCACACAGCCATTGAAGTTATAATTACAAAAAAAGTGACGTCAGTCGAGGCCTCCAGCCATAGCTGAACAGTGAACAATATGCAATGTTTTTCCCAATTTGGCTTTGTAAAATACGGCACTATTCACGACTTCGCACGTTCGCCGCTAGCTGGCGGTGCGAAATCTGTGCACGCTATAAGCGTTAACTGTGTCATCTTATTAATATGTCTGGTATCTTTGATTGTATTGCGCAACAAGTCACACCGACACTTGCACTGATTGAGTTCGTTTTAGATCCTAATTATTAAAGTGAAAAGCTATATCGGTCAATTTTCACCCGTCTATCCAAGAAATCGATCGAGGAAAGTTGAGGGGGAAAAATGTGCATCTGTGGAGCGCAAGGTGTGGGGACAGATAGACACAAGGAAGCGCTGGAAGCAGACCATGCATGTTAGAAAACTGCTTGTCGGTTTCCATTTAATCGATCCTGACAGGTATTTAGTCGTGTCAAGTTTAAACTTTATCAACATTACTTTATTTCAGCCTGTTAATTAAAGAGAAAGAAATCAGTATCACAGCTGAAATATCCCAAGTTTATGAAAAACCAACTTTAACAACAAGCAAGAGACACCTGAAATTATGCTTCACAAAGAGGAAGTGTACAGGGTGTCTCAAACATGATATCGGATAATTTCAATATTTGATATTACAATGTCAATAAAATTAAGATACGTCCAAAATTTACAACTGAAATTAAACTAGGTAGATGTGTAATTATTTTGAGTGGATGACGATGCAGTTCAATAAGGTTGCAAGCCACATTCAGTTCATATCTCCACATCAGATCTTCTTTGTTCTAACTATATTAACTGCAAAACTGGAGATCTTTTAGTGAGTAGAAAGGTAATAACAAATGCACATTTTGACACTTGTTTAAAATGCGTTGTGGCAGTTCTCAAGCTGTTTCACAGTTCAGATTTATTCCAACTCCTTATCATAATAACAAAAGCCCCGAATGTTTGACCTCGAATTTCTCAGTTGTGTAAAAGGTGGAGTTGCAACAAACAAAAGCTAAGGTCGTGATTTATGAATGCATTTTTTCATACACACCGTATTTCAGGTCATCAACAAACCTCGAAAATGATAAAAATGGCTAGACGGCAGTCATTACAGAGCGTGTTCGTATATTTACCATGCCAGGCTACCAACAGCACGAACCCACCTCTCCACAGGCTATGAAACCAAATAAATTCTCTCCATGGAACTTCAATGGCCTCTCTCAGTGTCCTACTTGTCAAAATAAAAATGTCACCCCTTCATGTTCTGCATGGATTTTCTGGGCCCAGTGGCTATGAGTGGAAGTATACTGCAAAATATTTACAGTAACCCTGACATTAAAAAGAAAAACAATGGCAAATATCCATCGACTCCTTGAAATGGCACAGATGTAACATTTTCATGAGAATATCAAGTTTAACTTTCCAGGCCAAATAACTGAGATTTTCGAAAACAGAACTGATTATGTAATAACAAATGAACAAAAGCCATCCTGAGTATTGTGAGTAGAAAAGATAAGTTTACTTCAGTCTGGCCATACTGCCTCGGGTCTTATGCATGGAGATGGGTTAAAGGAAAGAAAGTGTTTAAAAAAAAATAAATTTTAAAGCTCTCTCTCCCCTAGGCCATTTTTACTGACGGACCAAGTAAAAAATGCACCCGGCAACGGTTTGGTTTCCATTAAAATATTCGCTAATTTACACAAATGGCGAGTCTGTCTGACAACGTAGTCTCAGGCTGAGATAATTAGGTATATATTTATATACGTATATAATTATATCTATATCTATATATACTAGCTGAGGTCCCCGCCCTGCCCGGGATAAATATTGAATATTGGTTTCAGTTCTGGGTGGTTATTATGGACCTGCTTCATCTGGCCTGTTCCTATTTGTTTATTTATTTTTGTTTGTTTGTTTTTAAATAAGTCTTACTGCTTTGCCTTTGTGAGTTGACACCCTGCGCATCCCGCATGATTTGCCTACGGGTTAGTGTGTTTGATAGTGAACACATCGCAGGAAGTGATAACGAAACCTTAAAATGGCGAACCATGACTCGAAATAGATCTAAATGATGGTGAAACAATAAATTTTCAATAAAAAAAACTACACCAATTTGAGACTTCTATTAAAAACTGTGCACCCTTACATCCATTCTGATGCACCATATAAAATTTGAAGTCTGAGTGTTGAGTGGTTCAGAAGCCTTTTGCAACGAAAAATCTCAAGTCCACGGCACATTTTAACATTGAACACGCGAGTGAAACAACAGCAACACCAAGTCAACGCTTGTACTTGTACTCGAACTAATCACACTTTCTTACGGTTTTAGCCATAACAGATTACCTGTAATTGTATGCCTAGATCTAGATATTAACATTTTGTTTCACAACATATCATTAAAATTTATAAACACTGCATTATTTGGTGCAGGACACATTTCACTGAACACGTGAAAGCAAGACGAACAGAAAGTTGGAAAGTTGGAGTGTAGCTCGGTAATTGTGCTTTGAAATTTACTGCGAAATAACGATACCTTTGGCAGTTTCCAGGCAAGATAGCCAGATAACGTTTAGGTGTGGCCAGATCGGTCCATTTAAGGAGCCAGTGGGATAGGTGAGGAAACAAAACATAAAAGACGCTCCCAGGAAATTTTAATATTTTAATAAAACAATGTCAACACAGGTCTAATTTATATGAAATTGCTGTACTGTCTTTTGGCGCAAAGGAGATGTCAATATTTTGGTATTTAATTTGAGAAGCCAAACTTTTTTTTTTTTTAAACTGGCAAGTAACCTTCGTTAGTTGTTAAAAAATGTTAATGGCGTTCCCAAGTCTTAAAGAACGCGAAACAAAGAAAATAACGGAAAATCACAAATAGAATGCAAACAGTTTCGAACATCTGAATAGGCTAAGAACCTCCGATAAATCATAAAAAGATTCCATGCCAAATTTGGCCCCACTCTGGTCAGTGGTTTTTGAGATAGGCGCACACAAAAATCCCAAGTCCACAAACATATATAGTATATATATATATATATATATATATATATATATATATTATTATATATTATGTATATATATATTGTTCACTATATTGTCATCAATGTCTGGCCCAAAACAGCTATCAATTTGAACGCGTGCAATAACCCAATAATTACAAATCTATCCTCTCACATTTCAATGATCATTCTTTGTCGTATCTCAACTGGCATTGTTTCAATAAAAGACCACCATGTGCATACAGTTTTTGAGACAACCTGATTCATATGGGAAAGACCCTGTGAGCATCTAGGTACCAGACATTGTTTTGCGCAATACTATTCCTAGTTATGTCGATTTATTAATAACCAGCTTAATACAACAGTACGGACACACTGATGGAAATTCATTGTCTCACCTGTTTCCTAGTTTTTATCCGTACTTTAAATAATTGCAGGGTTCGGGTAATGATTTAAGCGCAGAATAAATTTAAGAGTAAAATGCAAAATGTGCGGTAATCACGCAGTCTCGAAACTTCGTTGCTCATGATGGAAAAAGTAAAAAAAAAAGGTACCTACTCCATCATTCATTAAAATTATCCATTGCCCCATCTATCCTCCCTATCCTTCACATTTGCCCCTTTGTCCTCTGAATCCATTTATAAATCCATCAGTCCATCCATCCCATCTATCTATCCATTCATTTACATCTCTTTGACATAAAAAAAACAAACTTTTTGTCACCTAATTCAGGATAAGCATCGTAATGCAATAAATACGATAGTATCAAATCCCCCACGTTTCTGCCGAAACCCGAAGGGGACGCTAAGGTGCCGACAATTCGGCCAGGGACGTACTGGCCGATATTGGATCGACAGACTATTTGGATGGTGACGTCACGACATCTGGTTTCAATGAAATGCCGGGCACCAGGCAACTGGTAGTTTTTCATTAAAATGAATTAAAGTCGTGACGTCACCATGTTACATGCTCGCCGATCAATTCAACTGGGTCCCGCCGGGCGTCCCCTTCGAGATACGGCCGAAAAGTAGAGTTTTGGCAGTATAGTATTTCTTGCATCACGATGCCAGTCCTTATTATCTAATGTTAGTTTGGCTAATATTGTGTTCTTGACAATCTGTTATTGAAGACTGTCTTCACCCTAGCAGTATAAACTGTACATTACGGTATTGATATCGTCGTTTATTTGCCACATCGTTGTGTGTGTAAGTTTGGCCTTTTCGAGAAAATGAGGATTTACGTTTGGTCGGTAAAAGACCTAAAAGGCATGAAACATTTCGTCACAAACACGTAGCTCGAAAAATTTTTTAAGCGATTAGAATGACACTTAATGAAATTAGGAGGCAAAGAACCACTTCACGACAAAAACGTCAAATTTGGTAAAATGTCACATGCAACAATATGGCAAATACCCCTCGATATTTTTTTGTAACATTCTAGAAATGTCCACCATGGGAAACAGAAAATGTCATTACTGTCAAGAGCCAACCTGACTCCTCCCAGTAAATCCCCGTTCTCTGGAGACGCCTTGCTTAAGTCCTTTAGAACCACATGCCTCCGGGAGGGGCATTAACAATAGATTGTGCTCACCCATTGGTCGGCTCTGCAGGTGTCAAATCTCATTGGTCACCTCATTTTTCTCCCGTTTTCTTGACGCCTAAAAAAGCTGTAACTGAGAAAACAACGACACTATATCCAACTAGATGACGTCCCGGGTATTGCCCGGAATAAACAATCATGTGATCTCTCTCTCTCTCTTCTCTTCTCTTCTCTCTCTCTCTCTCTCTCTCTCTCTCTCTCTCTCTCTCTCTCTCTCTCTCTCTCTCTCTCTCTCTCTCTCTCTCTCTCTCGCTCTCTCTCTCTCTGTCTCTAGTAATCTGCAGGCCTGCTTCAGAACTCATGCGGGCCAGGACACTGCTCACCAAGTTTGATATGGTTACTTTTTATGACATGCACGGTACTATAACAGAATGGAGCCAAGATGTAAAACGAAATAAACATGCAAATATGCAGATGTTACATAGCAATAAACATTGTTATTTTTTAAAAAATACATGCTTGAAGTAAACAACTTTTAATCATAGCCATCATCTTCCTTATCTCAATTGCCACCTTCCTGCCAAATTTAAGGCCTGAAGAGTGTATAATTTGGTCAGTTAGTCATGCCAAAGGTTGCAAGTTACTGAAATATATAATAGATGCTCCAAACTCAACTTTGAGTATGTACCGCATCTTGAATGTTTAAATGTCTTGAGTTCCACTGTTTAAAGGTTTTGCTTTGCTTTATTTTGGTTTCTGGCTAGTTAATGAGACTTCTTTGCATATTATGAAACCAAGACTTTTTTTTTTGTTATTCATGAAAATCTCGGCGTTCCTTTGTTACTGAGACACAACAAACTCCCTGATACTTCAATGAATGAACTTTAAAAAGCCACAGGTATTAGCAGAAAAGTGATGGAAAGACCAACAACATCCAAGAAGCTGATACGTATTCAGTTATTCATTGTAGTAAACTTTTTCGAGAAATTAAAAAACAAATCCGATCTTCCCTAGTCTCGTGAAGGTCTTACGTCGGTGGACTTACAGTTTTTTATTTATTTTATATTTTATTTTTATCATTATTATGTTTTGTGTTGCTGTTGAAAAAATATCCATTAGAACTAATTGCACTCTTTTATTGTTGTTTGTTTCTGACATGAGACTTTGAGCTATACAGGCGGGTGTTATTGGGGGTATAGTTTACCTTACCGATTGTAAGTTTTACAGGCATAATAATATTAATAATTTTTCACTTGCCAAACCGAGCGAGATGAAACTTGCGTATTTTTGGTACCAAACCCAACCAAATTAATAACGGCTCTCGGATTTGACGCAAAGACTAGTAGAACTTATTAAATATTGTTACACCACCATTCTTGGCAGTATACACAGATGGGGATGGATCGGCCACACATTACGAAACCTGGATCCAACATCACCAGGCAGGCTCTGGCCTGGAACCCACAAGGAAAGCGGAAAGTGGGCCGACCAAAACACACTTGGCGCAGGAGTATCGACGCCGAGGTGAAGGCAGCTGGAATGACGTGGACCGAGCTAAGGAGGACCTGCCAGAGCCGCGTGCGTTAGAGGAGTGTTGTTGCGGCCCTACGTTCCTCAAAGAATCCACAGGCTTAAAGAAGAAGAAGCAGACACAGATGTGATAAAGTTGGATTTCGTCCAGCAATGTGTAAAAGAGGCTAAGAACGAAATTTCCGGTCACACTTTTCGGTTTTACTCGTCCAAAATGCGTTTCTATTTCGTGGCTCAAACACACACACACACACACACACACACACACACACGCACACACACGCACACACACACACACACACACACATCACACACTCACAAACACACACACACATCACACACACACAAACACACACACACACACACACATCACACACGCACGCACACACACACACACACTCACACACACGCACGCACGCACACACACACACACACACACACGCAGGCACGCACGCACGCACACACACACACACACACACGCACGCACGCACACACGCACACACACACGCACGCACGCACGCACACACATCACACACACACACACACACACGCGCGCGCACACACACACACACACATCACACACACACACAACGGACATACTTAATTATTATTAAAGTCTGGATTTTGTCCACTCTGGTTGTGTTCATGTAATTCACCTCCAAAAATTGAGACAGTAAACACAATTTCATAATTTTTGGTCTCCTGGTCACCAAATTTTAGAAGCTTACGGTAGTCATTCTCATTATATGATAATGCTTACATGTTCATCCTAACAACATGATGGTGATTCCACATATACATATTCTTACATGATCCCCCCCCCCCCCCTTTCCCCTAACCCAACTCGCACACAGCGTTCTCCCTTTCCCCTTTGCCATCCTCACCAAACAACCACAATAATAATTGTTATCGAATCAGTGATTTTTCCCTTTGGCCAGTGAACTCACGGCTTGCGTGAAACACAAACATTATGGAGAGCAAATTAAACCCATCAGCGTTAACTTTCCCCCTTGGACAGGGCACAGAATTCCTGTCCATTACCTTGCTTTGTGGTTAAATTGTTTCCCTGCCCCTTCCTATTTGTGTTCTGTTAGTCTGTGCTAATTGCTTGATTCAGCTACTTTTTGCGTTAAGGCTTTCGTCAATCAGATAATCAAATGATGTGAAAATGGCAGGCCTTACATTAATGGGGGTAAAATGTCCGTTTTTGGCGCACTGCGTTATGAGTGTTTAAAAAACAGTGGGAAAATGTGTTGGCTAGTCGTAAGGTCAAGGCTATTCCTCGATGCTGTTGTTAGGAACTGTCGTCTGATTACAGTGCCAAAATTAGATAGAGAAAATGCTCAGTTGTGTTCATTGTAAATCTAGAGCTTGTAATCCTGAAAGAATTGCATTGGCTCCCCGTGAAGCAAAGGATAATTTTTAAAATCTGCATCCTGTGTTTCAAATGTCTGAATGACTCGGCTCCTTCTTATTTACAAGATTTGATAAAACTGTATACACCAGGGAGAAGTTTAAGATCCTCCACTGATTCCACCATGCTAGTGACACCTGTGAAATCATACAGATGTTATGGTGAACGATCATTCACATATATTGGCCCCTTAATGTGGAACAAGTTACCTATGGAACTGAGACAAACAAAATCATTAGTAAGTTTCAAAAGGCAGCTAAAGCATTTTTTGTTCCAGCAGGCTTATTTTTCTTGACTTACCTGAGGGGAGAGAGCATGTGATAGAAGGAGTGAGAATGTGATGGGAAGGGAGAGAGAGGGGGGTGGGGAGAGGGAGTGTGGGAGAGAGAGGAATGAGTTTTTATTACTTGTAAAGCGCATTGAGCATTTATTGGAAATGCGCTATATAAATGTAATTTATTATTATTATTAATGTAAAATACCACTAGCCTGGCTTTAACAACAGCTTCTTCTCCCGATGAGTGTGGATGTTGTTTTAGTTAGAGAATTATTCTGTTGTTATTAATATCTTAGTCAAACAAACCCGTCACATTCCGTCCGTTAAGTAGAAACTTCGGGGCGCGTGGATAGGGCACTGGTAGCAGATATCTCAGGTTCAAGCCTCTCCTGGGTCACTTGTCTCTGTTCTTTCTTTCATTCCCGCTGGTACTGAGCATTGAGCTGTGTTTTCATGTATACAGAAACGGGAACCGCAGAGGGAAACGTAAAAAAACCCCTTCAAATAGTGAAATAGAAAGAATTTTTTCCCACACGCCGTTTCCACACTCTTTCTTTTTACTGTATGATGGATTTTTTTTTTTCAGTTTCCGTTTCCGTACACATGAGAACGCAGCTTTTGGCAGTCACACACTTCAAATGCTTCAACCTTATAATGAATTGATTCACATTCTTTCTAAACATGCTTTGCAAGTCCAGGTCCTGATTTTTTTTTCTTTTTTTAGCTGACTTACTGTACACACATTTTGTAAAGGTGGTAACTCTTGAGTTCAGGCTGTCCGTCAGCCCCGACCATTCTGCCTCCCACAGCAACACACAAGCAGGTTTGTGCTGTCGGCATGTTCACATCGGAGATCCACGCCCAGCTAAGCTCTTCGTCACGTACATGAGTCATTGCCAAATAAGAGTGGGTCAAATCTACCTACTAAAATAAGATTATTGTAATTCATCATAACTCTAGAATTACGGGAAATTGAATACTTCCCAAAGAATCAAAGTTGTAGGTCACATCTAGAAAAGGTGAAAAATGTTGTTTTTGATGATATATTGAATACTCATCCGGAGTTATTGCCCTTGCCATAATAAGCTAATATTAACTACTATTTAGCGGTATTTTTAGGTTTTTTAGTCTACAATCATTGTGAAATATTACTATTTAAGGAAGGAAAGTTGAAGAGGACACTAAGCTAAATCGATAATAACCGTTCTTTCAATATTTTAATAATTTCTTAGCGAGTTGCGCCCCTTGGTTTTGCAAACTGCCGACCATCTATAAAACCACAGTTATCTCGAAAACCGTAAAAAAATCAATACTTTTCAAAGAAGCAAAATTGCAGGAAATTGAATTTCATGCTTAGAATGTAGCATTTTTTTTTCTACTGAAACTCTTTGTGTAGGAGTTACGTCCCTTTATCAACCAATTGTGAGTGTCCATTCAGCAAAACTGCCACTGTCTCACAATTTCTGCACAGATCAACAAACCCACCAGAAGCAGATCAGTAGAACAGTGTTTGTGATGTTTGCAGAAGTTCTTATTTTGTCATGCTGAATCTTGTGTAGGAGTTGTACCCATCAATTTACCTATCATGCCTATTCATTCCTCAATGTGTAAAAAATGTTTCACTATTTCTGCCAGTACCTAGATACACCCCAAAGGAGCAATAATAATATTGTCGAGCAGTGATTGTCACATGCAAACATTGCCACTTGTCAAGCAATCTCACTGCGTAAAAGAAGCGCCCCCCCCCCCCCCCGATTTTTAAAATGTAGGCCCTATGTGTGCATTAATCAGAACCATAAATACCTTTCACTCACCCAGAGTCTGCTGAAATGAATAGTTCTCAAAGAACAAAAATTATTGAACAAACAACAATTATTACAATTAAATACGATCATTTTGACGTCCTTGATCAATTGTGACTACATATTTTGTGTACATAATTACATATAATAGTGGGCGCCCATATTTTGAGGTTCTAATGCATGGAAATTCCCCACTTCATTTCTGATTAAATAATTATAAATAAACACACTATTATTTCTCTTTTTATAGACAACAAAATGAAAAAGTAAAATACAAGTTACATATCAATTGTAGCATAATTTAATCGTGAAAATTCCTTAAAAGTTAAATCCTTAAATTCCGAAATAATCAGCACAGACAATACACCAATACTTGATGTTAAACCATACCTTAAATAAATATAAGCAAATGATTCATTTACAGTTTCACACTCTCTCCCACAATCAACCTCAAAAGGTTCTCCGGCGCTGATAATCACAACAGCTTCATCATTAACAACATCATCCTCTTCTTCATATTCAATAAATGTAGTATCAAGTGCACCACTGGTACTATTTTGCGAACTGTCATTGCCAGCTTCAGCCTGTCTCACAGTACTCACACAATCATCAACATATTTCTTGGTATTTGGCCATTTGATCAGTACAAAATCTTTCAAGTTATTTGAACATTGTTATTTTCTCCTTACTCAGAATCTTCAAAGCGTGAATCTTTGTAGTGCCTGGCATTGTTTTCAAACTGGATGACTTAACAGTTTTATCAATATGGGATGGTTTTTATACGATGAAAATGCCTCTCATGGTGAGAGCAAGCCGATCCTGAAAGGGACAAGGAGGAATTTAAAAATTCAAATATTTCTTTTAATGCTCTCAATATCATCCTGTTTGAAACCGCTGCCTGGGTTAGAAAAGCTTTAACCATTCCACCACAAGCGTCACATTCATTTATCCCCATGCCTTTCTCCCCCCAAAAAAACCAACATCTCTCAATACTATATTTAGTTGAGAGTTGACTCAGGTGGTGGGATGGCAGTTTGGACTTGTATTGTGTCTCACAGCTGTCAGAGAAGATGACAAACCGGGTTTGCGTACATTGCTGCAACACATACTCAAGAACAAAATGAACAAAAATTAAATCATGTATGAGATCATCTGATATTAGTGCACATGATAAGTAGTGTGGAGCTCTCCACAAGTAGAATATTTGGTGTATAGGACAGCAGGGTGGACAGTAACCTGGTTTAACATCCAGTGAGCAGATTGAACTTCAAACCGATATTTACAAGAATGATTTTCTGAAAAATCAAGCACAAGAAGTGCAGTATCACATGGCAGATTCTTTCTTAATAAATTGAACTGGTGCCACTGCCACCTGGGTGTACAAACATGTAAGCTCAAAAGTTTGAGAAAAACGGTAGACTAACTCATCAACTGTTCATGATTTTTCTACCAACTTTGTTTGTATTATACTCCCAGTGCTGGTAATTCACTGAAGCCGTGATGTCACAATCTGTTATGATTTTCAGCTTAACAGAACCTGTGCCACAATATGATCATTGACGAAAACGCATGTATGCTTCAACAACTGTCCTAAAGACATAGGACAAAGTGAGGCATTCACTTCAGTGCTTCATTGACAGACTTAAATTGACTACCAACAGATGATAAGGCACAAAGCATCATTGTTGCATTCTCACAAATACCACACATGCACTGAACAAATTTAGAGTATTTCATTGGTAATGCATGAGCAGGGGGACACCTGATAAAGGTTTGTTTTGCTATTTCAATTTGAGGATTCTCAACAAACAAAAAAATCATTGTACAAAGTTGAAGGTGATTGACTGAGAATTTTGTTTCTGCTCCTTCAATCTCTTGCTGTACTGCCCCTTTCCTGGCCAATCGACGGAATGTTCCAGATAATACTCAACAATTCTTGTTCTATCTATCTATCTATAGATCTATCGATCGATCTATCCATAGATCTGAAGCTGCTTCTCTCTGCGGGCGGCCCATTTTTCCGATTCTTCCTTAGCCTCTGTGTGTAGGCAGCCTGATGTTCTGCTCTTGGTTTTCCCAGTCTCTGAGGCTTGAAATTGATGTGGTCCAACCACGAGTATTCTGTTAACGACAAAAATAAAGGGAAAGATTAAACACTAGCGAATTGCATAATAACCCCATATTGACTTACTCTAATCCAAGGCAAGCTCCAACTGTGCATGTCTGGGATCCAAGCAGAAGAATTTAATTATTTCTAATTTCTTCGCTATTTGTTTAAAAAATTATTTTGTCATGTAATTATCAGTGCATTTCACTTTACCGAGACATGGACAAAGTTTAAGAAATTGTTTTACACACTACATGTGAGATATAACTCTCTCTTCGTCATTCTTAGAAATGTTTCAGGCCAAAGAGGGCCAACTTTGCCTTCACCAGGTCCTTTATTTTCACTTTCAGTCACCTGAAAACACACATTTGATTCCATCAAGTTGGGATGAGTTAAGTTGCAATTTCAAATGGAAACAAATGCTTTAGCAGCATTGCTTATTAATTTACAATTATTACATTGGTATACAGATTAGGCAAGAAAATATTCAGGACTTTCTCAGGATAAAACCTGCCATTTAAATCTTACCTTCATTTCTGCCATTTTCAGCCTCTGTCTTCTGAGCTTCCTCCACATTCCTGCTGACCTCTTCTGAAACATAAAAAGTATTCATGGTATTTTTCCAACTGACAAAGGCTCCTCAATCTATGATCAATGGCAAAAAAAATTAAGAGTTAAATGTGACAGTCCAGCCTTAACAATCACAGTTCACAAAAACAATTTATACCTGTAGTTTTGACATGATTTCTGAACACTTTTTTGGCTTACTGTGTTCATTTTGTTCATGATAAGGGAGGGAAACTAAAGCCATTATAATTTCCTCTACTTCAGACATTAAGCGTCACCGCCAACCGCGACACACATGGCTCTTGGATATTATATATTGGAGAGTCGGAAATTAGCTCATATTTTGCCTATCTTATGATGTGGTGTTGAGGATATTTTTCCCTCACATTCCAATTTTGATTTTCTGATAGTAAATTCCCACCTCAAGACAGAAAAATCAAACTTTAAATCTGGAAATAAGGAAATCTGCAAAGAAATATGATAGTTAAGCTTCCTCTGTACAAAATCTTTCACTCTGAATCTTACCTTCCTGGCTGCTGATTTGGGCCGCAAAGTCATGGTTGGCATTTTCTACTATGCTGTCTTAGCATGTTTCCTCTTGACCTTCCCCAGGTTCTAGCAGGCCACTGTAAAATTATATTACATTTATTTAAGTCACAATTTGAAAAAGAAACAAAAACAAAAAAACAACAGGCCTAATTAACTTTAAGTTCATCAGATCAATAAAATGAAATGAAATTTCACATTCAACAAATTTTTCACTGTATTTCCTTCTTCGCCATGTCTGCATGTATGAAAGTTACATTTAACATCAACGCGTTGAAGGAAAAAAAAAGTTGTTTGATTCTTGTATTTTACGCTGTAGATCTACTTATTATTTTACACTCAAAGAAACACACACAAAAAGCAACTGAAATCAACTATTGAAATTGTGTGTTAAGAAAAACATTCCAAAAGAATTTCAATTTTTGCATGAAATATGTGGACCTGCAGCATGGCTGGTGATGAACACTTGGAGAGATCAAAACATGGAGAAAAAATGTCACTATAACAAAGAAAAATGAAGAAAAGCGTTGAGAAACCATATTTTGTTATAGATGCCATTAACCTGACAAAGCCATGGTGTCTTAAATGCTTCCTGTATGTTAGTGATCACAATGTGTCGATTACTACCCTCTCCCTGATATGTACACATATTTCAAATTTAAAAAAAAGAAAAGTCTGCTTCATGTTAGTGATTTTTTTCTTTAACAAGATGAGTTGAACCCAAAAAGGACAGCACGATTCGTTTTGTTTCACTAACGTCACGGGTTGGGAGAGAGACGACAAAAACGTTTGTCTACCAAATATCGACAGTGTGATGATGATAACAAAGCAAGAATAGCTCAGAATTTCTTCCCATCAAAGCATAAGAGATAATTCCCAGCCTTCAATACATTTATCAGAATTCAATTAGGCACATAGACTTTCTAAACGCTTGTTGACTTTGATTTTACTCTGGGCTTTGCGACACTTAACACACCACATTGTGTTATTGACGCCATTAACCTGACAAAGCCATGGCGTCTTTTATGCTTCTTGTATGTTAGTGATCACAATGTGTCGATTACTACCCTCTCCCTGATATGTACACACATTTCAAATTAAAAAAAAGAAAAGTCTGCTTTATGTTAGTGATTTTTTTCTTTAACAAGATGAGTTGAATCCAAAAAGGACAGCACGATTCGTTTTGTTTCACTAACGTCACGGGTTGGGAGAGAGACGACAAAAACGTTTGTCTACCAAATATCGACAGTGTGATGATGATAACAAAGCAAGAATAGCTCAGAATTTCTTCCCATCAAAGCATAAGAGATAATTCCCAGCCTTCAATACATTTATCAGAATTCAATTAGGCACATAGACTTTCTGAACGCTTGTTGAATTTGATTTCACTCTGGGTTTTGCGACACTTAACACACCACATTTTGTTATTGACGCCATTAACCTGACAAAGCATGGTGTCTTCGATGCTTCTTGTATGTTAGTGATCACAACGTGTCGATTCCTATATTTTCCTGACATAAAATACACATTTCAAATAATAGAAAGACAATAAAAATATATCTTATGTACTTACAGCATGGTCAGCAGGTTGTATCCCACAAGGAAAGAAGAGGTCAGTACCAAAACCTCATCTACACACACTCGAGACAAAGAGACGCCGCAGCACGTTTTCTGTCATGGCGTCACGCGTGACGGGGTGTGTTATGAATCAAAACCAACAAATAGACGTTCATTTTCGAATTCAAACAAAGCTTGGGTAATCTGTTACAGTCAGTGATGTCATAAAGATCAGGGAACTAAATTGATTGAAGAGAACAAAGAAAACCCAGAGGTGCAGCCTCATGAATTTATCACTTTTCACACGATACTTTGACGACAACGCAGTATTTTCCTCAAGCAGAACCCATTCTTTTAATTATTACGCAGAATATGATAAAAACAATGCATGTTTCATTACTACAGAATATAGATTAGAAACACAGATTATTTTGACAGCGAATTTCTTCGACAGAAAAGACTTGAAATGGATTTTGAATTTTGTGAATTTTTGACGACAAAAACGTGTGATAAGTGATAGCGAAACAACACGCCGAGAAAAAGAAAAACAAGGCTTATATAAAGTTGAACGTTGATTGGAAACATAGGTAAACCATTCCTTTGTTTGTCAATTCAAAATGTGAGCGGCCAAATGATATTTCAATAACTTTATTGAGATTCTTGTGAGGTGACCTCTTTCCAGGTAGATTTGACCTACTCTTATTTGGCAATGACTCACATACGCTGCTGACCGAATGGCTGCTCACGGTGAACATGCCTTTCCATGACTATCACTATAATTGTGGCTGTACTTTCAACGTGGACACCATAACGAGGCCATATTTTTTGTTGGTGGTGGCTGAAACGGCAAAGTGAACGACAAAACATCCATTTCGAGGGTTATCAACCTGAATGTGTTATTTCCAGGCTTATTCATTGCTCAAAAATGCTTGTGGATGTCCAAGACACAAGGTGTGTGACTTTATATCATAACTCAATGAACTATACATGTGGCCGCGTTGAAGTTATTGCAATGATTTGAATGTTCATAAAGATTACAAATTTCAAAATCATTTCTATCAGTTTGACTATTTTGGACATAAAACATTCTGGTTGCCAACCTCGATTTGTTATCAAAGAGAATCCTCTCGATAAGTCTCTGGCAGATAAAGAAAAGTGTATAGACCATTTTAAAGACAACTTACTTCAAATGATATCGTATTTACTGATGGGACGTAAGTTGTCAAAGTAGCAAAAATTAGAAAAAGATCTCATTAAATGGAAAAATAAAGCTGCTGACAGAAACAGTCTTAATACAGCAACAGAACTGACCTGGTGGATGAATGGTGACGCTGATGGATGCAGCTAGTGAATGCTTACATGTGAAATGATGAAAAGTCCGTCCTTTGGAGGACATAGATCTTTTGTGTAAACGGGCACACCAGAATTTCACCCAAGTCGACTTGAATCTAAATGTGCACTCAGAGAACTGATTCTTTCAAACGATAGCTAGCATTTTAGCTATTCCGAACAGGGCATTTTGCCAAGAACTCCTTTTTTCTTATCTCACCCCCCATCCCACCCCCCAAAAACGTTTTAGTTTATGAAACATGGACACAACAGTAACGGACACCATAAGGTCAGACTTTCTTCTTTGAGCAGTTTTAAATTTGGTAATAAACAAAATAATTGCTGTATCTCAAATGATAATTGTACACAGCCACACGCAAACTGTCAGCTGTAATAAGAAAGTTTCGATCATTTAAAGTTTTCATAAAAGTTCCAAATAAATACAATAAAAATATATATAACTGAGAACTTTCTGGAATTATGTAAAGTGTTCTGAACTGATTCTTTTCAAAGCTGATTTTGGGTTCGTATCTCCGTCCACATCACGGTTTTGAATTGGGCAGCTATAATATTCTCTTCAATTTGCCTACTGTGGCCTACTGTAAGCTCTCGTTACAGCTTAGTACACATTAACAAATGGCTAAAGTTGGCTATTTCTGAATGGCGATCCTTCTTATTGAGGTCTAATTTCTCAAGAGAATGCCCCCCCCCACCCCCCCCCCCCCACAAATAAGGCCACTAAGCCGTCGATGAAAAGTTCAACTGAATCTAAAAACCGTCAGTTTAGTCTGGGAGAAAACTACAAGCACGGCAACCGAAATGAAGAAAAAGACACGAAGAAGAAACGAGGAAGGCTAAACCCTCGAGAATAAATCCTCTTAAGAGCTGAAAAGCAGATGTAAGACCATAAAGAGGATATTATCTCGCCCACGCAGGCTGGTCAACGCTTCCATGTCTTGAAATGGGGATTTTAAGAAACCCGCTCTTGTTAAACATGTTTCAAAATTCGGACCATCCATAAAGTATGTAGCTCCGATTTTGGAGCCCCCCCCCCCCCTTCCCCCGACCTGCCTTTTTTTTACGCTTTTCATATTCCTGGCTTTAATATCCCATAACCGTCTCTTTGTACGAGGTTACGGCCATCAATAATTATGTCAATTATTCAGGATAAGGCCCTGATATTTTGAAGCTTTAAATGGCATTTTGGACAGGCTTCGAACTGTTTCATTCAACAGTAAAATAGATTTTAGTATAACCCCCTACCTACAAGGTATTGTGTTTAAAAACCATTACATAAAACCAAACGTTTTAATCTATGCACATTATAACTTGCGGAAATCTCAGGAACGCTTTGAAGATCCACCCACCTCCACCCTCCCTCATTCCCAAATGCACGCTTTCACACATAAGGGGCAACCCCCCCCCCCTTCCAATCACCACCTTTCTGAGCCTACGTGCTCCACGGATGGTCCCCCGCTCGGAACTGAAAAGGAAATGTGTGTAATAAAGAAATCGTGTGGGATTAAGGACAATCTTCATACAGCAGACAGATTTCAGGGAACGGAAAAAAAATCTTTGCGGTTGATTTTATTCATTTAAAGATAGCTCACACACGTAAGGCGATTGAAAAAGAGGATGACACTTGGAAAATGATTACTCGATACCTTATGAACACACAATGTCCGAACGTCTCTTGGTCTTCTTAAGGCACGTTTCCACCAAAGCCGGCCCTGCTCCGTTCACCTTGTTTACAGAATGTAACTAGGTTACCGTGATCGATACTACTTGTGCATATTCATAACAATATGCAGAATTTAAAGTCGGAGTATTATTATAAACAGATACACAAGATCGTACTTTAGCTGGATATGTGCCACATTTTACTAAGGCTCCTTACCATGTCGCTTCATGTATCAATGTTGTTGAGTTATTATGTTTTTGTTGTTATATTATGTATGATTATGTTTATGTAATGGTGCATAAGATGTATGTACTATATTATGTGCTCTTAAGCGCTCTGTGAAAGAGAATGATTTATCTCTTATGCGAAAAATGAAGTGGTTCCTATCTTATCTTGCCTTAAATAAATATATTTCTTAAAGTGTTAAAAAGAAATTTCTCGTAAAATTCACTCGCCGAATCACGCCACGGATTGATGGCTACACTGCTTGTCACGTCTTCACGTGAACTATCTTTAAGTGAAACAGTTGTCAAACGAGCCCGGAATGTCGTGTTTCTTCAACAGGTCCCCATATGCATTTGCCAACTATCAATAAAACAGAATATTTTGTTTGAGTATGTAGATTTCATGCATGTCCTAAGAAGGCACTATACCCGCGGAGCCATGAAAGAGTTGTTTTCTGGCGTGGTCCCACAGTTCGTTCTGTCTTTTTGCTGAGAAAGGCTAAGATCTACGTCTTGATTTAAAAACGTTTATACTCCTCTACAAACTCTTTTCAGATCTATAAAAAACAATTTTTGAGAATTTTGCCAGATGATAAACATTTATACTGAACTATTTAATTCCATTTGTGAAATTTAGAAGCTCTGAATACGAACATATTATAAAGCAATATAAAGTACACACATAGACTGTGAGAGGCAAAAAGTGGTCATTATTGTGCCGACGCGCTGCAAAACTCAAACTCAAACTCCCCATCCAATGTTAATATCTTTGTATCCCGCCGTTGTAGTCACGCGACGCCGGGAAAAACATTGGCGAATCCTTGAAGTTCGTTTTTAAATCGCTTTTTGCAAGATTGTGGTAGATACACTGTTTTCGATCGCCTTCATAAAAGTTGAGAAAAGTGACTTGCGTCCTTTCTTCCTGGCGAACCTGGCGCACGAGCACAGAGAAGCCTGGGGTTGCACTGAATGAAGAACGCGGCTGTCAGTGAGCCGTAATCCAGTTAATCTGTACATGAGCCGCACGTGGAATACAGCGTGAGCTCCTCAGGGCTTGAATGAGCTGCTGTCACTGATGAAATAGCTGTCCGTTTGCCTGCGCGTGTATGCGCGCTTTCCCATCGAAGGCAGCCCAGGCCCGGATCGGCCTGTCTCGTCTTTTCGCGTTCTCGCTGAGAGCTTTTACATAAAAAAAAATATATATATATATACATACCTACAGGTAATTAAAAGTAATTTTTATAAAACAAAATACTGGTGAATTGAAACCATGATTCTAATCTCAACTAGAATTTGGATTCCAATCCGCCCTAGGAGAGATTAGAATTCCATTCTCCACTTGGATTTATTCAGTGCAAATGAGAATTCTAATTTACTCTAGGACAGATTGGAATTCTAATCTCCACTAGTGGAATTCAAAATTCCTCTGGATTCTAATTTCCACTGTGACATGATATATATATATAAAATATAATTATACTGTTTATATCAGAAACCTTGGGTACATACTGACAAAGAATACCGAGACGGACCATTGCATCTTTCACTATAATTATGTCCACAGCTTGTGCGCAATTGAACACGATGAGTACTACTTACAGAGCTCTGTGGTACCAGTCTTTTTCCTTCAGTGATGAAGGGGGTGTGGTGCGAATTATTGCATTGTTGACACGGATGATATGCGCGCAAGACGACGGACGGAATTTCGCAAATTGAACCGTCTCACTATGCTGTATCTCGGCTGACACACTAGAGCCGAAATGATGGGATCAGTGGAAACGGCGGCGTCACGGGCTGACAGAGCCACGCTGGGCTGGACAGGGCTTGGTCGTGCCGGGCGGAGCTGGGCTGGCTTCAGTGGAATCGCGCGGTTAGATGGAAGACGAAGAGACCTGTGGATACAGTTGTTAAAATTCTTCGAAATAAAAACATTCTTCAACTGCCAATGCTTTCTGTTATACAGACATTGGATTAACTATATTAGAATTACAAAATAATCTTTTTTCCTCATTCTCAAAACAACACTCTTCCTTTTTCGAAGAACAAAACAAAATGGAAGTCTTGAAAAGCGAGACTACCGGAATATCCTCAGCGGAAAAGAACCACGTCAAAAACGAGTGTTTCGATCCTTAACGTCAATGTACTTAATATGCTCAATAGTGGCAGTGCAACACTCAAGTTTTTCTTTATGCTCATTCTTGTCTGTACTCATGGTACATGCATGTCCGAACATTCAACTGCAGGCATGCCAACTGCAGGAAGAGTAAAGTAATGGAAAAAAAAAAACGCGTACTGTCAAGATATCCAAACTTTCAGAAATTTATGAACTGGATTACCGTAGTTTGTTTAATATTATTCTACATTTGTTTGCAAACTTTCTGTTTGCCCATGTATAACATTCACTGCGATAGTTGTTATAATTTCGAGCTAATTTGGATAACTCTACATGTTTTTCTTGTCATCATTTTCATGCCGATCACGTTTGTGGCCGCTTAAGAAAATACAGCAACGTTGATATTTCATGCTCAACCCGAGACACGGGATACCGTGACGGGCCAACTCGTCATTTTCCATCCGTCGACTTGCGCGCGTATTATCCATGTCAACAGTGCAACAATTCTCACCACAACACTTCATAATTGAACGAAGAAGAGTAGTACCATAGCGCGCTGTGACCAGTACTCACTGTCTCTACATGCGTGCAAGTTTTGTTCTGGACATATATATAGTGAAAGAATGAATGGTCCGTCTTGGTATCCTGTGTCTCGGATTAAATTTTACACTGCTCAGTCATATTTACAGACATACTTGAGGCTCAAAAGAACAATATTAGTTCTTCTTCCTGGTTTCCTTCGTTTTCTTCTTTTTCTTCCAAACACTGGAAATTCAGAGCAGGAAGTGACGTACGTAATTATATTTAACTGGCAAAATTGCCCACATGGCCTCAGATGGTAAAAATGTTGAGTGGAACACCTGCAGGTCATAAATTAGGCCCGGCGCACATTAGCCGACTTGGGTAGAGAGTGGTAGAGAGGCAAGGTGCTCGCCTCTCATGTCCAAGGTACCAGGTTCGATCGCCGGTCGATGCAGGCATGTTGGAATTTTTTTTTCTTCGGGGGGGTGGGGGGAAATTTCCCATCCCTGATTCTATGGTAGGTAGGATCAAGCACCTAGTCTTCTCGAATAAGGACGAAAAACTGGCAGAGCCCATGTGCAGGCTGCGTACGTTAGAGATGCCTTGGTAGTTAAAAGTCGACAAGAGCAGACCGAACAAGGCTGCTGCCCGGGGAAAATTCAAAAAAGAAATCCCTACAACAAAAACCACACAAAATCCATTACAAGAGGGAAAAAACCTAAAAGAGTGAGGTGTAAATGCCAGTGGCAGCGAACCTTATAGAATAAAGACCTAAACGCTAGCCAATTTGATTGGTTCACTCGTTGGATAGCTACGACATGACATTCGGTTTCAATGGGACCCAACCATTTGGCTGCTGCAGGAGGTCTCTATGAAAATAACGGTCGTGATGTGTCCGATTTCAGATTGGCCATTGTGCGCATATACTTAACTTATGAATTTGGTACATGAAATATGCGTTGAGCTGGAAATCTCAACACGGTCGACATCTGTTTTGATGTCATTGGCTGGGACTTTATTCACCAGTTAAAAAAGCCTACCACAACAAGCAAGTCATCTCCTTAGATATCTCTCTCTTGTCTCTACCCCTCTGCCATCTCTCTACCTCTCCCCGTTTCTCTCCCTCTCATTCTCCCCTCTTCTTTTCCCCTAGCCTCTCTTTATCTCTTACTCTCCCTTCTCTCTCTCTCTCTCTCTCTCTGCCCCCCCCCCTTCTCTCTCTCTCTCTCGCCCTCTCTCCCTTTCGCATTGTAGTATTTTTCCTCTAATATGAGGCGCAGTTTCTATGCTGTGAAACCTTCCAAGTTGAAATTCTGTCCTCTTTCCTTAAAACCGGTCAAGATTGTAATCACCGGCAAAATCGAGAAACTTAATCACAAACGTACATCTCCGCCACAACCTTTAGAGAACGTGCACCTCTGTGTTTCTCTGCCTGTCTATGTATTGCTGTTTACGTGACTGCATGTTATTTACAGATTTATGTCTTTACGTGGGTTAAATATTGGAGAGAAGTGGGTGGAATAGTGGAAGAGGAACAGCCAATCATGTCTAGCGAGACCCGTTGTTATTTCACACCATTTCCCAGGTTAAACAATCAGGTGGAAACAATGTAATGGTTCAGGAGGAAACACATCAAGGATACAGAGAGACACTGAACTGTAAATGTTATAATTATTTCCCAGGCCAGGCTGGAATTGAGAACTCGCGGCCTATAATTCTGAGATCCTGTGTATTCTGTCCCCTGTCTGCTGGAAATGCCAAAGTCAAACTTGACTCTGTCTTGAAAAACAATGCTGAACTTTTCACAGAATTCTATCCGTGAACAGAGAATTTCTCCAAGTGCCATTAATGTTCACACTTATTGATAAATTTTGATGTCTTAAGTTTGAAGTTAATTTTCACTTTTTTCTTGTGATAAACGTAGTTATGCATAGGCCGATTTCGATCGCCCGACTATGGCATGGAGCCAAATAATGGGTATAGAATTATAATATAAGATAAGACAACAATCACTTTATTATCCCATGAAGGAAATTCTCCTTTACACAGCATTTAAGATCACGTACATGGTACACACATCGAACGCATTATTACATAAACATAATATCATGTCAATAACAGGCTTACCATTCGAAACAACGATACGGAACCTTAGTAAAATACGGCACACACCTAGCCGGACTACCTTGTTGAGTCGATTTGGGAAGGGCAAAAACGATCTCCTGTATCTTTCTCTCTTTGCTCTATGTATTATTATGGTACGTATATGTGTAGCCTCCCGACAACATGAGGCACATTTCGGCACTACCGGATTCGAGAAAATTGTTTAAAGGCATCATAGGATCAATCTTATCGATTTTGAGTTTCCAGTATTTTGAAAAGTTTAACCTCTTTACTTTTCTTTTTACCAAATGACAAATGCTCACTGAGCGGTAAATGCCTGAAAAATGACTTTTAATCGAGTTACCATCAATAATTTTGTATTTCTAAGCTGAAACTTTAAAAGCGTTTTTCTCTAAAGTAGGCTTGTGTCACTTCCTGTGTTTGAGAGGCCATAATAGTCTTCTCAGCTAGTTAAGTTACAGCAATAATTTTTTACCGAATGAAAGGGCTTTGAATCAAAAACGTATTTGCTGATACCAATATCTCCATACCACCAAAATGCGAGAAGTGTCTCCATTTGTCAGGCAGCTACACAAAACACATCTATTATAAAAAAAAAACTCGCTCGATTTTTGAAATGGCCTAGCTCCACTGTTTCTGCCCAGAATTGCATGGAATTTTGTATGCAAGTTCCTTTTCATCCAAAAGAGGTCCTTTTCTAGGTTTGATTTGTCCATCTGTCCTCTAAGTATTTTTTTGAAATTGGTTTGTGCCGTACACAAGGCCTCGGGGAAGCCCCATCCGCTGCGTTGCAAGTGTTTAGTGCGATGACGTCACCGGTATTTGTTGTAATATAAAAAAAAGAATCACGGGATTTTGAACAAGATCTACTGCCGCTCACACAGCTCGGATTTGCGTGAAATTTTACATGTGCCTGCCCTGCGACGCGCAAAAGGTTCTTTTTTAGATTTGGAGTCTTGAAAAGGTGGGGAAGTAGCCCATGACGTCATCATTTCCTGAAAAATTCTCCTATCTATCTCTTAATAGCCAATTTTTTTTGTGGATGATCCAAAGTGTCTCGACATCAATGAATGTCTTTGTGATGATTCCTTTCGGTCTGGAATGCTGTGCTTAACCATTCGAAGAATGGGGCAATTACTAGTATTTAAAAAAAGAAAGAATAGGCCTACCCGTAAGGCAAGGACGAAGCCACTGAAGAAACAGCACAACAACACGAGAATACAAACAGCCACAGACTCAAAAAATGCAACACCCAGCACAAACGAAAGCAGCAAATCTGCCCTAATTCTACCACCATCACCCCCCCCCCCCCAAACTTTAAAATAAAACAAAAAGAAAAGTGAAAGAAAAATCACATCCTGTCTCATCAACTGGACAAAAAAAAAAAAAAGAAATGCTATCTAGTGGCCATGAAAGGGATTTTTTTTTCAAGCTCAGCACTGGGCATACATTATTAAGACTAGCAGCCCCGACCAAGCCAACTTGCACTAACTGTGACCTTTTTGTTAATTACTATTTGGCCCTCTCAGTATGATAAGAGAGCCGAAGAACGAACTTTACTATCATACTTTCGGACTTTATCGTACGAAACGGTGTCTATTGGAAAAAAACCAACAAAAAAACAATGAACTGTAAATAAATACCGTTAAAGGCTAAATCTTGTCTCAAATGGATGTGTCCACGTATTGTACTGTCATAAAAGAGGATGTACGCAAAATTTTATAATGTTTGGACGCATAGCCAAAAAGCTTTATGTGCTTTTATTACGCTCACTCATTAGCTTTATTATTATGGTATGATGCCAGAATGCCTCAGGCGTTCACATGATACGTTCGCCCGTACAGACTGATGATTCTGAATTTTACTGTGGATAGACAAGGCTGGGAACTGCACATGCGCCACTGACCCTCTGATACAGCCAGCTGCCCGGAGAATGTGCCAGACAAGGGGAGAAAAACTGCTTTCCTGACAAGAGCGCACGTTGAAGGGCTTGCACGTGCTCGGCCTTAAGTTGCTAATGAAAAAAAAAAATAACAAACGCAGACTGACACTTGCGACAGCCTCTTGAGGCCCAGAATAAGCTCATCAAGCTTTAGCCATTGGAATAAACCCGGCATATGTTCCAGTCTGCCCTGAACAGTCAAATGGCGTTTCATGAATGTGGAAGGCAATATTATAATATATCTATATCTATATCTATAAATACATATATAATTATATATAGGTTGATGTCAACCTCTGGATTGAAAAGGTGGAATATTGGCTAGACAAGATCAGAATCACTTTATTATGGCATGAGGGAAATTCGCTATCACACAGTGTTTAAGAGCACATACATTCTACATACATCTAACTCATCAATACATAAAAATGCCTATCGCAATCCAATAAAAGGCTTATCACGTGAAGGAGTGACATAACCGTTCCGTTCCGTTCCGATCTCTTAACCCCCGAGGTGGGGTTGTTGAGTCACCACTGATGATTTTCGGACGATTTCTCCTCCATCAGTCGCTGTCCTCCGTAGCTCGCTGTGAGTCGGCGAAGGTCAAGCCTGTCCACTCTTTGATGTTGTCTTCCCATCTCTTTGTCTACCTCTCTTTCTCCCTCCTGGTACGGTACTATGCAAGATGGTCTTAGCAAAGCCCATTGGAGCTTGACACATGTCCTTCCCATTGCAGCTTTCTGCTTTTCACCACTGGAAGTAGGTCACCACAGAGTACATAACAATCATACCTGTAATATAACATTGTAACATAACAATCATACCTGTAATATAACATTGTAACATAACAATCATACATAAAAAGAAGTTTAAGATATAGACACTGGCCCTGAGGCAATCTATGTAACCACCCGTGAGAATTTACAATATAGAGGCCGACGCCGAGGCTGCCTACCCATGGTAAAGCACGATATAGGCTGACGCCACCGTATGTAACCTTCCTTCGTAATACCATGATACATGTATTAATTTATTTCATTTTGCTTGACATAATTTTCCAAACTGAAAGTGGCGTGTCACTGGCTTTTCTTTTCTGTGTCACCCCCTATACATTATGTAATAGAAAACAGCCGAGCATGGGTGTGAACATTTCTGTCAATGCTACTTTTTTGTGCTTTCATTCTCAACATACCGTTTGATTTTGATGAATTTCTTAAGTTTTTGTAAGCTATATATAGATCGAATTATTTTTTTTTGTGTGTGTGTTTTTGTATTTTTTTGTTTTACGTTAATCCCATTTGGGAAATTTGCCTCAGTGTCATCACAGCCCAGTTACAAGTAGTGCAGACACATCGTCGCCACAGTGCAGCGCCGGTTGGCAGCTTTTTTTGGGGGGAGGGGGGAGGGGGGGGGGTGCGATAAATGTTATGTAATTTTGCCCGGGCTCTGGCCTCTTCAGCCTGCTCTTCTTGCTTTCTAACTGCTCGGGTATCTTTAACGTGCCCATCGTGTACACGAGTTTTTCGTCCTTATCCTAGAAGATTAGGTGCTCGATCCTACCCACCCTAGGATCAACGACAGGAAAAATCTGAAAAAAATCCCAAATTTCCAACATGCCTGCATCGGCCGCGATTCGAACTCGGTACCCATGGCATGAGAAGAGAGCACCTTCCCTCTAGACCACTTACTAAAAAACAAGAAAACAAAACAGAACATCCATGTGGAAGCAGCCAGACTTGAAACAAACGCGTATAATTATTGTCCAGGCACCTGCCCAACATTCTGCAGTTCATTTTTTCCTTTAATGTTCTGTCCTGGTTCTTTTTTTTTCCTGAAGAAGGTCAATAGACAGAAAGCTTGATTTGGTCTTTCCATTTCCCTTTGTGCTTTATTGTATCGTTTCTGTATTACATTGTGTATTTCTTACGTGGGGCTTTGGTGCATACAGCGTTATCTTTTTTGCCGTAGTTTGACTATATTAATTACTAATGGTACTTCAATTGCGTTTTCAAGTGTACTTTCATTTAAATGTTATTACTTTCTTAACGAGACTGAAAGCAAAGGAACAAAAAATACTTTTCTCCACCTGAAAAAAAACAACAAAAATCACCATATTTATTTCAGTATTTCAGAGTGTTTGGTTACATTTCAGTCTGAGTGCTATTCAAGCCTCTCTTCTCAAGGGTGCTTAATTGTTTTTGTTGTTTTTGTAATTACGAGACTAAAAAAAAAAAAGCCCAGTAACAAAAACATATTTTCTCGAAGGAAAAACAAACAAACAAAAAAATATGCTTATTTCAGTGGTTATTATGATTGTCTGTTTTATTTCAGACGTACAGTAATTGATGTGTCTGGCCTGCCATAATGGATTTCTTCACAGTCATTATTGCGCTCATGTTGCTGTTGTGGAGAGTAGAATTACCGTAAAGCTTTCATTTATTTCAGTCTGCTGTTTATCATTTTGGGGTCGGGGCCATCCATAAAGTACAAAAGCTCTGTGATTTGGGAAGGAGGAAGGGGGGGGGGGTGGTTGAGGAGGGTGTGTGTGTGAAGAGGTAAGGAGATTTCACCCTTGTGATCTTAATCCGTGTTTATTCTATCTCCATTTTTTGAAGAAACTGGAGATCTTTTAGTGGAAGAGGTTAATATAACAAACTAACGAACGCGTCAACACTTGTTTAAAGGGCAGTGTGGCACTACTTGTACCACGCTGTTGCACAGTTCCGATTTAATTCTAATTCTTTGTCACGATACTAAAACCACAAACCTTTTGACGTCGAAGTTCCCAGTTGTGCTAAAAGTGGAGTTGGAACAAACAAGGCCTAAGGTCGCTCCCTAGAGCATCAAAAGCGTATCTGGGGGGGGGGGGGGGGGGACTTCTGGGGGAGCGTATGTATCCATTTATGGTGATATAATTATGAATTTTTGTGAATAAAAATCTGTTAAAGGGGCGTCCTACTCAGAGAACAAAATTTTTTTTATTTGGACCTAATTTAGTGAATTGATGTAAGAACCCGTTAAGCAGGGCTAAGTTAATGTGTATCCATTCATCGAATTTGGAATTCCACTTGTCGTTGCCATGGTAACGGCGGCCATATTGGATTTTGAGACATAGTTTTATAATCTTAAAATCTCTGAATCTAAGAAAGCTACAATCAAAATTCTTTTTGATAATAATACTCCAAATGATCCTATAGGGAACTATGTAATTTTAGAGTCTTCCATTTGTCCCCCAATTTGTTAAATTTTTTGTTGTTGAAAAATTGCCTTTTCAAAATATGCCGGAAATTACATAATTCACTTTACAAGTAATTAGCTATAACATGTATAATTTTTTAGCAAAGTCTACAAAAAATAGACAGTTCCCTATAATATTTTTATATCCCTAAGTCCATGCCAAATTCCAGAGCTCTGGCTTCAATAAATGTTGAGATTTTGAGAGTATTTTTAAATCACTACCCCTATGAAAAATCTACTTTTGAGAAAATCACATTCGAAAATTTATGATCTTGACTTTCGGTGACGGGGGTGGGCTGCTAAAATTTGTTTTCACGGACTTCTAAGCTTCAAGCAAGGAAACGCATTTGAGCTGTCCATTCGGAAGACAATGAAGTATCGTTTGCCCCGATTTGTGAAAATTTGATATTCTATAACTAAATCGACATGTTCTCACCCAAACGCCTTGTTGATTTCGGCCTCTTTCAGAAACAACACGATCTGCTGTGGTTTCATCTCAGTATTGTCAGAAAATAATTCTTTCGTGTGGGAAGAGAGAACCAGACATCGCCAAAATCGGATGGACGTCTTTATGGACAGCCTCTTTCCTAAGCAAGAGAGCCATTTTAATCTTTCGTGAAGTCGTCTGGATGAATGATAAACGGCACTCTTGACCTGAGACATGCTCCCGTCTCTAAAGGGTCAACGTGTACTTCACACACACCAAATTACCGTGTCTGATTGAGGGAAACTACCTGTCTCACTATAACTCAAGTTTGACTTGACACTTTTGCTGCAGTAATGGCTGGTTGAAGCTTGACATGCACAGGTGCAGAGAGAAAAATGCATGTTCTGTCAGAGACTGAAAACGGAATAGAAACGAAGTGAAAAGCTTAGGAACTAAGGAGCTTCAAAATGGTAAGAATGAGAGAGGGAGAGAGAGAGAGAGAGAGAGAAAGAGAGAGAGGGGGAGGGGGCGGGGAGACACACAGACAGACAGAGAGAGAGATGCAGACAATCAGCGAAACAGGCATTCAGAGATAGGTGGTGAAAGAGAGAATGAGTAGAAAGAGAGGGAGAAAGAAAGAGAGAAAGACAGGCAGGGGGATAAACAGAGAGAGAGAGAGAGAAAGAGAGGGGCGAGAGAGGAGAAATGAGAGAAAGAGAGAGAGAAAAAGAGAGAGAAAGACATATAGGGAGTGAGAGAGGTGGGAGAAAGGAAGAGAGAAAGAGAGGGCGAGAGAGATGGGTGGGATAAAGGGATGGAGATGGAGATGGAGAGATGGGCGGGAGAAAGAGAGAGAGAGAGAGAAAGAGAGAAAGAGAGAGAGAGAGAGAGAGAGAGAGAGAGAGTGAGAGAGAGAGAGAGAGAGAGAGAGAGAGAGAGAGAGAGTGAGTTTGGTATCAATAAGAAATAAAGAACACTACCAATGAAAAAAATCTCAAGTGATATAATTTTTATTAGATGTGACAGGGTTTTGGCGTGTTTTCCAATTTTCTAAATTTTTATGGTCCCAAAAACCTAACATTTACGATGAAACTATCTAGCTCTTAATATTTACAATATGGAACTAATTTCGACGTTTTTGTTTTTTTTGATTAACCTTGCCATCGATCAACTTAGTGTCCATTTAGACACATTATAGATTGTTCTTCTACTGTAATTCCTGTTTTCTTTCAGTTTTGTTTTCTTTCCAGATCTGTGGGTCTTTTCATTGCTTTTGACTCAAGGCCAAGTTTTTCCATTTTCCAGATCCATTATAGGGTACAAAGTTCCTGTCAGAAGACATCACTAACAGCTGAACTGATAATTATTTCTGGTTTAGTTAAATATTTTACAGGAAGCATGAGAGAGTCTGTATGTTTGTGACAGTGGAAAAGAGTACGACTTTGAGATTAAGTGTGAGCTTGGCGAAAGCATGTAGACGCGATAAAGGCCATCTAGTGCTAAGGATGAGAGTCACATGAACAGTTTCTGAAGACGTTTGCCTGAATGATAAATGACACTCTCCACCCAGCGGAAGAGGCTATGGACAGAATATAGCAGAATAATAGGACAAAAGAAAACCCCACCAGAAGCGTCCACATACTATCCACTTACGACTTTGAGGCCATTTCCTGCTCATTTCACGTCTAAGTTTAAATGTTGTTTGATAGAAACTTCATAAAATAACAACAACAAAGACATAATAGTAATCATACAATAACCTGAGACATAGGATGCGCGGGCGGTTCAAAGTGTCACATTCCGTCCGTCGTCTTGCGCACGCATCGTCCATGTCCACTATGCAACAATTTGCACCTCACCCTTTCATAATTGAACGAAAAAGACGAGTACCACAGAGATCTGTGAGTAGTACTCGCCGTGTTTATACGCGCGCAAATTGTGGACGTACAGTGGAAGAATAAATAGTCTGTTTTGGTATTCTGTGTCTCTGTGACAATAACTGAGCTCAGCCCATCAGTATGGTGAGCGAAAAGGCCCCGAAACTGCTCACTGAACAAAATTGGAAATTACTAGAAAGATGTAAGTTAACGTCCCAGTTTACGAGCACAAATTTGAGCACACCGAACGGTTACATTTTGGTACTTTTACAATTGTGCCAGTTCGAATCGGGGAAATATCTCTGCCTCCATCTGCCATTTTAATGAAGAGTTCAAAACTCAAACTGGGCGTTGTTAGCTGGGTAATTCACCGACGGCTTTCCTGTCTTGGAGAGGTGCTTGGGGAAAGAGAGACGGAAAGAGAGAGAGAGTGAGAGAGAGAGAATGAGAGAGAGAGAGAGTGAGAGAGAGAGAAAGAGAGAGAGAGAAAGAGAGAGAGAGAGAGAGAAATGGGGGAGGGGGGGGGGGAGTGGTAGATGGAGAGAGAGGGAAGGCGAAATCAAGTTTATTTCCGCTAGCGCTGGTCTCTCTCTCTCTCTTTCTCTCTCTCTTCTTTGTCTGTCTCTCTCTCTCGCTCTCTTTCTCTCCCTCTCTCTCTCTCCCTCCTCTCTTTCTCTCTCTCTCTCTCTCTCTATTTGTTTCTCCCTTCGCAGCTCTCCACAGAACGTGTAATTTGCATGTAAAAGTAATGATAATAAAACCAGAAAAAGAGTAGCTCCATGTCCACAATCATCAAATTAAGAATATTGTAACGATGCAGTCAACACGCTAGAGATCTTACCGGGGCTTGGCAGGTTTATTGAGCATGTTTGCATGACAGCATGACTGGTCAGATAAGAGAATAGCACAGAGGTGGAGAGAAAAATAGAAAGACAGAGAGATTAAAAGATAGAGGGAGAGAGAGAGAAGGGAGCACGTGAAAGGGGAGAAGAGGGACGGAAGGAAAGAGAAAACGGGGTAGGAGAGAGAGAAGGAAAGAGAGATAGAGAGAAGGGGGTGGGGGAGAGGGAGAGCGAGAGAGAAGGAAAGAGAGAAATGCAGTGAGGGAGGGAAGAGGGAGGGGAGGAGAGAGACAAGCAAAAAGAGATAGAGAAAGAGGGGAGGAAGGCGAGAAGGACTGACAGACAGACAGACAGGTGGGCAGAGAAACAGAGAGAGAGAGACAGAGAAAGAGAGCGCCACTTCAATGTAAACAAACCTATAAATGTAAAAGCCCCAACAAGACAAAACAAGACATCCCTGCATATAAATCTACTTTCAGACAGTGCTCACTTGGACGGCAGCCGGTATCTGTTTAGAACTGGACTTTATTCTGACACATACGGCGCTGGTATTGATATTATTAAGGTACTGTAGTAAAAAAAAAAAGGACAAAAAATACAAAATATTTTAATGCTAAAATCCGTCACCCTGATATTCGGAGACGGGCCCAGGTTACAGACACTGAGAAAGTTATACTACGACAAAAATGGATGTGGGAATGAAAGACAACAGATGGGTGTGGCGTTGAAGGAGGCATTGGAAAGGAAAGAGAACAAGAGGACGTGCCGAGAAGAGATGGGGGGGGGGGTGTGGCTGGGTGGGGGGATGGTCCCCACGCCTAGCAAGAATACGAACAAGAACAGAACATTCAGGTTTTTTTTAGCCCGTGGGACGTTTCATAGCCTTCCCAATTTTTGCTTGTGATGTTTTTCAATTTTTGTTTTGAATGTGTACGAAGTTTCACTATTTCTTTCCTGGCAAATAGGCACTGTTGCCCTTAGCACAAGTTCAACACGGAACACTTTGACACAGCTGATCGGCCAATCAGTTTCCCCGGTGAATTCCAGGCAATGCTGTCAACAGAACTGGGAATTTTTCTACTGTAGCATTTAAATACAAACAGATTTTTACCCCAAAAAAATGTTAGTATTGTACCAATTACCAATATGTATGCACATTGAAATGGTGACTTTTGTTTAGTGTGCGGCACAGACTAATAAATTAACCAGACTGGAAACACGAGCTTCGGGCGGTGTCGTTTTTTTACGGAATTTCCCGAGCCGCGGCCGTATAACCTACATGGCCGCCGCTCGGGGAAATTCCGATTCTAGTGCTATCTGCAGTAGAAATTTCTTTTTATTTGTCAACATTGGTTGTACATGTATTAATTTCTTGGTGCGGAACCAAACTTCCGCGTTCAGTAGGCGCGTCAAAATGGTGTCATTCAAAACTGCAGCTATGCTGAAGCGCCGGTCGGTTCCCGTAAACCTAATGTGGCGGATGGTTCATGACCTTTCGCTGTTTTGTGACGTCACACAATGGGATCATCCAGTCTGGGTATTTTATTAGTCTGTGTCTGTGGTGTGCGGGTAGTAAGTGTTAGCTAGCGCGCCTGGTTGGGCTCCTTCTGTATATCACCTAGCTTCTTCCTAGCACAGCATAGCTGTTGTCGTGTCGACCGGCTTCACCAAACTCATACCTAAACTCTGTGCAGTGGCTAGAAATCAGATACCGCAGCTACCCAGAGGTTACAGCGCTGCGGTACACATAATTATCTGTTACTCCGAAAAGTCCATCTTGTGATATAAACAGATGCAAGAACGGCAACCACAAGAACAATAACAACAGCAACTGCTATGCTGATATTACTGCTACTACTACTATTTCTACCACCACTACTACTACTACTACTACTACTACTACTACTACTACTACTACTACTACTACTACTACTACTACTACTACTACTAGGCTACTATTACTACTACTACTACTTAATAGTACTAACTACCACGACTACTTCTACTACTATCACTACCGCTACCACTACTCCTTACTATTACCATCATTACAACTGTTACTATTGCTACTCGTACTACAATTGCTAATATTTTTATTACTACTACTTCTTAGTAACACTGTTACCACTACTACCACAACTAATATTTTTAATTATAAGGAGAAGAACAGTAATATAATAATTGGCCTAATCATAATTATATTTCCAGTGTTAGTGCTATGGACTAAATTCCCCGAATTAAAATCGACTTTTTTCCCTAACCACCAGCTTCGACAGCCTCCTCAGTAATTACAGTCACGGACTCAGGGAGAGCTTGTTATGAAATCTATAAGTACTCTATTGTGTTAGGCACAATAGTCGCTCTATGGAACTCTGTAGACCCATTCTCATAAGTCACGGTGATACTTGACCATCAAAGATATTGGACTTCGTTTCCCAGTATCCAATAGTCCGACAAACGTGCTTTGTTAAAAAGATATTCGCACGGAAGGCTCACCGCTTTCTGAGTCAGCCCTTGCCTCTGAAACATCCCTATGGTACGGTAAAAACCCCACCGGCCGAGTCAAACATAATAAATAGTATATCCCTGACCTTAACATGAGACCCCACAAGCGTGACAACTTACTTGTCATTATTGAAAATATTCTATAAACTCCTGAAAGGAAGCTTTTTTTCCTTCGCTTTTTCTTTTCGCATTGATATTAAAATGTTTATTGCTATAACTTTTTTTGGGTTAAATTGTTGTTCTTGGCCTCTTTCTGTCTCGAAAGACAGTGGATTGAGCGCCCATGGCATGTCAGTTCGTATCGATGCGGCGCCTGCTGTGACCGTATGGTCTGAGGTTTGAGCCGCAGGCTTTACAAAGGTCTTCATATCTGGCTCAGCGATTGCTTCTGCTATCTGCCACTTGCGTTCCTTTTTCTCCTTCCACTGCTCCTGTCTCCGCCTCTTACCCTCATTATAACTAAAGTGCATTTATGATAAGGAATGGGATTCAATGAGAACAGCCCTTATCTCTCTTGCAAAACCTCTGGCAAAACGGGTGGCGCATTGTACCTAGTCTGTTTTGTGTCCAGTTTGACTCAAACGTGAACTTCCTTTGCATCAAGTAGCATGACAGTAGTGCATGAGGTCCCGTTTAACTCCATTCTCCATAAAACCAATGTAAAACAGATCTTGATTCAGTGCCCTATTGGCCTAAAGTTAGGTCTTTTGCACACGAGCAGTTTCACTGTGGGGCCGGCTATGGATTTTTAAATAACCCTGCTTCGCCACTGGTTTTAAGAGAAATGTGTGCTTTATGCATGAAGATCAAGATATTGGATGCAAATTGTGGGCATCTGAGGCCACTTGGTGTAACATTTCCAGATCCATTTGTGTTTATTGTCTTTTTGTTGTTGTTTTTTTCACTTAAAATATGTCCTAATTTATCTCCAGGAGTAGTTTCTAATTGAGGGTTTATTTGAAGGAGACTGAATGAAACCATTTTGCCTCAAGTGAATCTTAAATAAAAAATGCAAAGCGTTTGTCCGGGCAGCAGCATGATTCTTTTGGAGTTCAAGGCAGCTTGATGGTGAAATCGCGTACTTACAATGATAAGGAAGCATAATACCAGGGTGTATTTAAAAGATTCATTTATAAAGTAAATTTGTGAATTTCGTTTATTTTTTAGGGATGGTTGAGCTAACAATGAGCGCAATATCAAGCACAGAACCTTCTTCTTACACCTAGCCCTTCTGCGACTCGCCGCTTATCGTTTCCATTGAACCAGCTTTGGTCGGGTTCACCCTTAGTGCAACAGAGGCAGATCGGAAATAAATATGACACCAGGTTGGTTCTATATCCAGTCAGTCTGGTTTTTCCCATCAGTTGATCTCATCTGGAATCGAGAACCTGATGATTTGTTGCCTCGGTTACCGTAATAAATTGTAGCGTTCGTGAAGGTTAACATTTAGACTCTGCTACAAGCGAACAGCCAGTGGGCTCTGACAGTCAGTGGGTTCTGTTACCCGATTGGAGTCTCTCTCCCCTCTTCCCCCCGCTCTAACAACCCTTGCCTTTCCCCGCCACAGTTATAAATTAATGGCTACACACGATTTGACCTTCAAAAGGTGGGACACAGGTGGCCTAGAGGCAAGTTGCTCGCCTCTCATGCCGAAGGTACCGGGTTCGATTCCCGGTCGGTGCAGGCATGTTGGAATTTTGGGATTTTTCTCGTATTTTCCTGCGCCTGATCTTATGGTAGCTAGAACCGAGCACCTAGTCTTCTATGATAAAGACGAAAAATATGGAGGGCTCGTATGCACCTTGCGCACGTTAAAGATACCTTGACTGTTGAAAATCGAAAAGAGCAGGCCGAACAGGCATCTGCCCGGGCCACAGACTAATAAATCAACCAGACTGGAAACACAAGCTTCGGGCTGTGTCGTTTTTTTACGGAAGTTAATGAGATGCGGCCGTATAAACAACGTGGCCGTCGCTCGGGAAATTCCGATTCTACTTCTATCTGCAGTAGAAATTTCTTTTTATTTGTCAAGATTGGTTGTACATCTATTAATAATGCATTAACTTGCCTATCCTTTCATCTTATTGGCTACAGCTGCCTTTTTAAAAATTTGTTATAAATGATGACCGTATGGACTATTAGCGACCGCTGCATTGTAGCTATGCTGAAGCGTCGGTCGCAACCGTAAACCTAATGTGGCGGATGGTTCATGACCTTTCGCTGTTTTGTGACGTTACACAATGGGCTCATCCAGTCTGGGTATTTTATTAGTCTGTGGCCCTGGCAAACTTCTAAAAAACTAATTCTTACCAAAACAAGAAAAGTGAGGTGTAAATGGCCAGGGCAGAGAATCTCCTAAAATAAAAACACGAAGACAGACCTTCAAAATAGTCTTTCATGCCCGACCCTTAGTGATAAAGGGCAGGACAGTTTGGGGTCAGAACCGTCTTAACGCATGGGCACACTGGGCAGTTGCCTAGTGGCCTCAAGCGGTCTATGCCTTCAAATTTACATTAGTTTTTTTGGTTTTTTTTTAAACTGGAAAGAAAGTCGCAGGCATTACAAAGGGCCTGCCCTAGGGCTCATTATGATGTCAAAGCAGTCCCGCTTGGGGTGCTCGAATCTGACATTAATTTGGTCTTGCGCTCTTCAATTTCCCACGCTTATATTCCTTTCTGACGGTCCAGTTAGTGAAATGAAACAGAGTTCAAATGTACAGTTTCCTAGTGGGTGTATCTGTTGTTTGTTTGTTTTTTTTGGGGGGGGGGGGGCGGGGGGGGGGGGGGGCTCTAGTTTTTAGGAGGTTCAACGCCCTCGGCATTTACACGTCAATTTTGTTTTCTTGTTCTTGTTTCTGTGAGTTTTTGCGGTAGGGATTAGCTTTTATTAATTTTTGCCAGGGCAGCGGCCTTGCTCGGCCTGTTCTTTTCGACTACAATGCCGAGGTATCTTTAACGTGAGCAACGTGCACACGGGCCATCCGAATTTTTCGTCCTTATCCGAGAAGACTAGGTGCTCGATCTATCTATCATAAGATCAGGGACAGGAATTTTTTCCCTAAAAATATTTCAACATGCCTACACGTACCGGAGATCGAACCCAGTATCTTCGTCATGAGAGGCGAGCAGGTTGCCTCTAGACCACGTGCCCCCCTGCCTTCTTCGAGGATACAAGTGGATGTAGCACAAGATTTAAGCTAATAAGTATCCAACCAAATTTTTTTTTTTAATCCACAAAAAAACAATATTTTACGCTGGGTCGCAATACAGCGTATAACAAAGCCAAAGTGGCATACACTGCGATAGAAAACAAAAAATAAGGAAACGTTACATAACGGATATAGAATTACAAATGAGACGCAAAAATGAAAACAATGTAAAACACCTACTTAAAAGTATTTTATACAGTTGGGCTTTGTAGGTAACGACAAATAAATTATTAATTTATCGTAACGAACTGGACAGAACATTTTATTTAAATCAGTATTTTACAAGGTAAAACGTAAAATACATAATTATCCGAACTGTAAAATCAACATAAGTTTTTGGTGTTTTCTTTTGAGAAACAATTCAAAGAGCCGCCCCGTATAGGTAGAATGCGCATATCCTCCATCTTGTCTGTCTGGACCCACTTAAGGCGTCGCGAACCAATCGGCGGCGAGTTCACTGCTGTAAACAATGACACGTGTGTATACGCACATGGGAGACGTTCGGTAAATTCTTTCACTTCCTTTCTCTTGTTTACACGGATGGTAGGGAATCGGACCAGTTTGGATACATCCTTTCCACCCCTGTCACAACAGTCAACTGCAATACAACCAGCAGGCATTTTAACTGCTTAGACACATCTCGAAGTTACACTCATCAGCTGATCCACCGGCCATCTTGTTTGGCGGAAGTACAAAACAAAAACTCTCTGACGTCATGCGCATTCTACCTAAAGCCGTATCATATCAGCAATCGTTATCTTTCTGAAACAAAGAGAAAACACTGCTAGAAAATTCTTCTTCATTGAACCCATACTATCAATTATTAATAAGCGGACATGATTATTAGAATTCATAGCACAGTCTGTTAAGATGATATAAAGTCACAACTGACAAGAAAATGACTGAACCCTGAAGTTAAATCATACCCTAGAGTGCCATTGACTATTAATTATGAGTTCAGGGCAGTGGGTAATACTTGTGAAGACGGGCTCAAATCGCCCATTTGGTCCAGTCAAAATTTGGGAAGGACGTTATTATGTCAACACAGCCATGAAAGTCAATGCTCTAGAGATTGTTAGCTATGCAGGAGGGAAGTCCACTGTGTCTACTTTTACAGTGAGTCACAATGATTTCGTAAACTTACCTAAATAATGTCTATTTTGTTTTCTCTCTTTCTCTCTCTCTCTCTCTCTCTCTTTCTCTCTCTCTCTCTCTCTCTCTCTCTCTCTCTCTCTCTCTCTCTCTCTCTCTCTCTCTCTCTCTCTCTCTCTCTCTTCTCTCTCTCTCTCTCTTTGTATGGTTTTCTTCACAATCTGTTAAAACTTCAAATGTGTGGCTACCCGACAAAATGAGGCACACTTCGGCATTACCCGATTCGAGAAAATCGTTAAAACACATCGTAGGGTCAACTTTATCGTTTTAGCGTTTCAGTATTTTTAAAAAGCTAAGCCACTTTACTATTTCTTTTACAAATGATAATCCCGTTTGAAAAGGGTAAATGCCTAAAAAACTGACTTTGAATCGAGTCACCATCAATAATTTTGACTGAAAGCCGAAACTTTAAAAGCATTTTTCTCAAAACTGTGGTTGTCGCACGTCCTGTCTTTGAGATTCCACATCTACTCTGTGAATTAAATTACAGTGAATTTTTTTTTTTACCAAATGAAAGGGCTTTGAATAACCTATTTGGTGATACCAATATCTCCATACCACCAAAATGCACAAAGTACCTCATTTTGTTGGGCGGCTACACAAATATTTAGCATTCTTCATAATAATATGGATAACAAAGAGAAACGGACAGATAGACAGACAGACAGACGCGGGGGGGGGGGAGAAAAAGCGACAGAGAGGCCATTGTGATTTGGAAAGGTGAAAAGCCGGGAAAGACGTACAGAAAGAAATACTGCACTGTCGAATAATAATATTATTATGAGCAAGTCAAGGATGAGTTTTCAAAGATGCGGATGTATGTATGGCGGGGTTGGATGGGGGAGGAAGGGGTCAAAGAAATCCATGAACGTACCTAAAGAAGAAGGGGGAAAGGGCATGTGAAAATGTCAGCCGTGATTGTAACTGGATAATTATGCCTTGACTGACGTAACCAGCATCACCATGACCACCTTAGTAGCCCCGTGACCATTAGGCTAGCGACCCCTAATTAGAACTTCCTTGTTTATTTCGAAGTCCTTTCACAAAAAAACAAAAATAATCAAAATAGTTACGTCCCAGGAGCGCTGGAAACGTTTTGTAAATAACTATAATTCAGCAGACAGAAAACAAATCTGAGATTAGTGGTTATACTCCTGTCATTCTGTCATATCATGAACTTGAACAACGGCTGAATTTATTATTTGAATGAAATTTTTTATAACTACATATATATATGGAAAAAAAAAATGATGTTTAAGATAGATTAATGTGTTGTAGTATTTTCCCATTGTGTTCTAATTTAAAGTAAGAATTTAAGTAAAAATGACCTTAATTCCTAAGAAGATAAACTTTGAAGCAATTGTTCTACCACATGAAGCATTGTCGCGGAGATCTCATGCTCATAGAATTATTGATGCTTATCTAGACAGTAACGGGATTTCTATTGTTATTACCTGGCAGATGGGAAAATACAGAGTTCATTGAGCTAAAAACATGACAGTAGAGATGTAACCAATTACCGCTCTTCCAAAGGGATCGAGGCCATTGCCCTTCCTGTTAATGTCCTAGTCACTTCAGATTCTTGCCACTATTTAACACCGTATTCACCTTTGACGTCATGGACGTTTAGCTCCTTTTATATTGTTTTTTTTAAGTCAAAAGATGTACATTCGGTCAGAAAACCCACCCTATTTAAGTCATTAAGATTCGCTTTTTCTTTGTATAAGTCAGAAGATCGACTTTTTTATGCAAAAAGATCTGGGTTCTGTGTTTGTTTGTTTTGTGTATGTCAGAAGATAATTATACTCTAATTTAAAAAAAAAACAAAAAAACTTTCATTGAAAACGTAGGCAATTTATTATACACTCTTTCTATATATATATATACTAGATGACCTACCGGGCATTGCCCGGAATAAACAATCACGAGCTCCCCAATCCCCCCCTCCCTCTATCTCTCTCTCTCTTTCTCTCTCCTCTCTCTCTCTCTCTCTCTCTCTCTCTCTCTCTCTCTCTCTCTCTCTCTCTCTCTCTCTCTCTCTCTCACTCATATATGATAAAAGTAATAAACTACAGTCTTGCTTCAGAACTCATGTGCACCAGAACACTACGCACCAAACTGAACGCTTGATACGGTTTCTTTTTATGACATGCACGGTACTATATATATTACGAAACGAACATGCAAAAATACAGATGTTACATAGCAATAAACATTGTTATTTTTTTAAAAGTACACGCTTGAAGTAAACAACTTTTAATTATAGCCGTCATCTTCCTTATCTCAATTGCCACCTTCCTGCCAAATTTAAGGCGTGAAGAGTGTATAGTTTGGTCAGTTAGTCATGCTAAAGTTTGCAAGTTACTGAAATATATAATAGATAAAAAATAATAATACTCATATTTAGTAATATTGTATTGAAGTGTGTTATGATTTCCTCCCATGAGAGAGAAAGGTATTGTGAAAAAGAAAAAAAATGGAAAAAACGGTGATATACATGGGAGATGGCCATACGAGTGTCACACTACAGGGCTCGACCTGACATTCATTTTAGATAGAATACTACGTGTGGACACCTCTCTATTTACAGTTTTTATTTAGGGTGAAGATTTAGTACCTGTATCAGTTGGGGTAGCGCGGGCGGTGCCACGGGGCCGCCTGCACCTGGCGCAAAATTCCTATGGATGCAAAATTTCAAAAGAAGAAAAATAAATTAGTAATAATAAACAAACAAATGAAAAGTTGCGAGCCCTTTCAGTGGCAAGGAAAGTCTCCCAATATTCCAACAGTTCTGAATAGTTTTTGAACATGACTGGTGGAAAAAAACAAACAAAACATTGCAGCCTACTGAAGGCCCACGGGTCAGATTGGCGTAATACTTATCTTCCCTCAGAGCTGGCAACCCACGGTACTCCACTGGTTTGTGTTATACAGTATTCAGACATGGGTCACGTTTTCCAGGGCGGATCCGATCCTGCCTCAAATAGCCCGGATAATGACCTTTACCGACCGGATCCTAAATATAGTGTCATAGGTGTTTGTTCTTTTTAATCTACATTCAAAGGAGTCGAAATCCTGGAATTTAGAGATCAGAGAAATCAGGATAGAACAACAACAACAACAACATCAACAATAACAAAAAAAAAAAACTGCTTAAGTTCCAGATTGGTCTTTTTCTTTGATTTCCAACTGTCAAAGCATTAATTAGTTATGTGTGGGAATTGGGCTTATTCATGTATCTTTGATATTTTTTTATTTTTTTTTTAATGTGTGAGTCATTGGAACATTATGGTTTTCATTTCTCAAAAGAGACTAAAAAAAAAAAATAATAATTGTCATGGCTGAAATCAAACGCAAAATAGACCATGAAAACGAGGTCTGGCATCGTATAAAGAATGTTAAGGCAGCTTTAACTAATTAAGCCAAAGAGCGAAAATACTGAATTATGTTAACTGTTCGGCGGCAGTGGCTTATAATGTAAACTATTACGCCCCCCCGACAGCAGCCACTGGTATAAGGGACATTCCATGGTAACTGACGGGGCGTTCAGACAATATTTTTTAAGAAAGAAAAGACCACTTAGTAAATAACCGACCATTCACTTCAAAATGTGTTCATCAGCCCTCCAGAAAAAAAAAATGGCACAGAAATGATAAAAATGAGTTTTAAATAGTAAAAATTAAGATCAGTTCCCGTTAATTCCCTTCATTTTCGTTGCTAACTTTTGGGACCGAAAAAATACCATAATTTGTTTTTCACAAATCAAAATGAAACTCCAAAATCTGTGAAACTAAATTGAACTGGATTAGTGAACATTGTTTTTTCCACATTCCCCCCCCCAAAAAAGGGCAAATGCAGAAACAGCACAAATACTCAAGTATTTTACTGAAGTTTTACTTTAAAACACAATGCGCTAATTAATTTGAGTAACTGATGGAAAGTTGTAAATATGTGCTATTTCCAAGATGGTCGTTAGGTCACATGATCACGCAAGGAAGATAACGCTAGGCAAAACGTCTAATTTAATTACTACACTTTACAATACAACCATTAATTATTTTCGATCGAAGGCATGGTTTTAAAAAAAAAATGTCTCTTAGGCAACATATTACGTGGAATGTCCCATAAAAGGATTCGAGTTTGTCGTGTTTTTTCCTCAAGCTTCTGCACCCGGTACCCTGTGTTTTGGTAAAGCAATGGTCCCCTGTAGTGAAACGCTTTCGGACAAACGGATTTCCCGCCTAGGCCAGTTTGATATTTCTGTTATTGCCACATAATATAGGCTGGTAGATAGCATAGTGGGCCGTCTGTTTTGTTCTAGTTTTTAGTGTACGATGTGAACTATGGATTTACACAGGACCTCGTGCACTAGTGATACCGAAACACAGACTAATAACACAGACCAACATGGCCGCCGCTCGGGAAATTCCGATTGTAGTTCTATCTGCAATAGAAATTTCTTTTTATTTGTCAAGATTGGTTGTACATGTATTCATTTCTTGGTGCGGAACCAAACTTCCGCGTTCAGTAGGCGCGTTAAAATGGTATCATTCAAAATTGTAACTATGCTGAATCGTCCACCGCTACCGTAAACCTAAAATGGCGGATGGTTCATGACCTTTCGCTGTTTTGTGACGTCACACAATGGGATCATCCAGTCTGGGTATTTTATTAGTCTATGGACCGAAACAAGACTGTCGCACTAGTTCTGGCCCGTCAAAGCTGTCTTGAGACACTTGGCGGAGAGAAAGAAAGCTGCGCGGTGAGTCGAGAGACGCAAAGCGGGCTTGATTTGATTTTGATTTTGAAATAGCTTTCAGTCTTCAGGTTCTTGAAAATAAGACCAACTAAAAGTAAAATTAAAAAGTCTAATGGGAAAAGGCGTCAGTGGCTATCTGTAATAGGAATCTCGTAAATGTGATAAACTTCTGTTAAATTAACTAGTATATTTGGGCCTCCTTCAGAAACAATGAGTTGCGCCGTGGGTCAATGTCAGAAAATAATTCATTTATGGATCCGCCGGCATAGTGCCTTCTTCGAATATGCTCAAAATCCACACATTCTGACAGTTAGCTCGCAGCCAGACGCTCTACATCTTTGTGACCTTCCACCCCCCACCCCCACCCCCCTCCCGGAGTCAAAAGTTATGACCTTGTGTAAGGTGGATTTGGCCCAGACGGAGTCTGCCATGGACAATTTTAATTCTCCGGATTTGCTGAGGGGCATGATTCAGCGGGCCACCAGGTCCAGGGGCAACTGACAAACGTGGTCATTTCTAATCGTTTGCGTGATACTCATTTGTGATCCTTCATTTTGCCACTTTTTGCCAGTGGCGAATCCTATTCTCACAAAGTAACCAACATAATACCCCGACAGTAAGAAATTCAATAGTCCACAGGTATGCAATATAAGAAGGACCCGCCTATGTCCAAATGACCGGAATCCCATTATGGAATGTGTGGATGTGTGTATAAGGGGGGGGGGGTAGGAAACTAAACCCGGAACGGCAGTCAGCTGCTGGCAGACAAGAAATGCACACCATCATTTCTTATATTTTCTTAGTAAAATCTGGGAAGAACTTATCATACCAAGCCTAATCAGACGCAGTCAGCTTCTGACACTATTTCTTGGGTGTACATTTTGCCAGTAGCAACTGACTGTGTCGTCTAATATTTAAAGAGAACATAAATAAATTTTAAAAAGTAATAATTAGGAACGATGAGATGTAAATGGCATTGTGACAAATTAACATTCAATGGAAGCTGTTTTGCGAAGAATGTTGTCTGAAGTTTGAGTTTGAATTGAGTTTGGAGAAGGCACATCGACTTGATCACGTTCACATTGTGCTAGGAAGGAGCAAGACGATGGAGAGAATGTACCAGAAAGATAGAACAGAAGGAGACCCTACAAGAAGCTTCCGTGATCCCCCAACCACCCGCTGGATGGCACGACTAATGCTACATTCTTCGCCCTCTACATAGCACCCTCCCAGAATGTCAGTCCCACGTCTTCCTAGATCCTAGAAAACTAAATTATCATAACCATCATCTCTCCTCTTATACAAAGGAAGAACAGAGTTATTCTAGAAGTCCTGAATTATTTTTGCATCTTCCTTTATAATGGACATTTTTTTTTTTTTTTAATGAACATCATTGTCAAGAACAGATTAAGTCCATAAATGCCGTGCTAGGTCACGAGTTCAGTGAGTAAATTTTCACGACTTGTTAATTCTAACCAGCGTAATTTGTCCTTGAGCTGTTCTCGTGAACAGTTTGTTTGAAACACTTTTGTTTTAGAGATGGAAAGAAAGTGGGGCGAAATAGAATAAATGTATAGCTAGGAGTGACAGAGCCGTTCTCGACCCCGTGATCTTGATGAACTTAGAAGGGAAGAGAAGGGGCGAATAAGGATAGATAGTTTAAGACGCTTAGTCGCGTTCAGAAATTCGTGCATAAAATGTAGAAAGCACGAGGGTTTAAAGATTTCAGTAGTTGTTTTGACATTTTAAATTGACCTTGTCTGTATTAGTGCAAGGCCGTAACCGACTTATACAATAGAATAAATTATACTGCGAGCTCAGCTCGGAGCTGACCGCACCAATGAAATCTAGGGATTTGGACGGTAGTTGCAGGTGGCTAGACAGTATAAAAGTCTGCCCAGACATATTTCCTGCACTCCATACAGAAAACTCCAATCTGTGCAGGCGTCGGCACGATTCTGCCTGAAGAATCATAAAAGCGTTGTACGACTCATGTCTAGTCCACTATAGACATTTGAGATGAATCCATATGCCTGAATGAGATATGCCCACCGCTATTGCCCATCGTTCCCTATTGTCCACCAGGGACTAATCGTAAGTGTTTGTCTATTGATGACTCAACCATGAACGAGGAGCTGAACATAAGTTATCCAGTAGGACAGGATTGCCGCATATACTAGGAGTGCTACCCAAGAATGCAAGATAAAGATATATATAGACTTGCAACTAGTATGAATGTCTGGCATACACATCTGTGAATTGTGATTGATTTGTCTGGATGAGGCTGGGCATTGCCAGCCCATCCTAGAGTAGATCTCTAGACTTAACTACGTCAGTTTGTATTGACGGGCTCGATTATTATAAGCGTTAGGCACAAATGGCTGAGATGACATTGTCGCCAGAGACCATATTAGAGTATTGATTGATATATATAGTAGGCAGACCAGATCTGAGATATATATAATTAGTACTTAGATTGTTAGTGAGTCAGAAGTATAATAATATTATAGGAATCTAGAGTATAATTCTAGTGAGGTATTATTGAATTTGGATTTGATGCTGCTGATGTTGTCTTTACTATATAATAGATCTAGACAAAATTGTTAGGGTAATTAATGTAATTAAATTTGTGGCCCTGCAGGTCTGTTTATGAAACTTATTCAGATTGTTCTTAGTGTGTGGCATGGTACGAAAGTTTAGATACCTCTCGATTTAAATGCAGTCGAAACCTTAAGTAGACGGATTCCCCCCAAATTCGTAACATTTAGGATAGCAACATCGTAACAATCATCTTATTGGAATTTCTTCCGTATTTTCTTTGTCTTGTTTGGAAGAACTAAATCATTTGAATCATGTTTAAATATCTTTAAAAGAAAGTCATAAGAAAAATAAAAATAAACATGAACCTAATTTTGTTGATTAATTTGGCCCGTTTAATTTATTTGAATTAAATTATCAGCGATTCAATTAATTAAACCCACACCGAGCAATCTTACAGCTGACATGTCATCCTGATTCTCCGCCCTAATCAAACGAGCTCTTACACGAACCATGAGCAAATTTAGCCAGATTAACAATGGTCTCCGTTCACAATATGCTTTTCACAGAACATTACATGGATCCTTGATTTCAAACCTCGCTACATTTAATTTGAAGAAGCGGACACTGTTCTGTTTCCAAAGGAGCATGGAATTGTATTGGTTCTCCATAGTTCCCTACCCATTCATGCGTTCTTGTTTCAACAGGTATTTCTGAATTGCAATTCTTCCACCATGGTATCCTACGAATCAATATAAAAATAGTAATAATGAACGTGTAATTGCATTTAACAGATCGAAATGCATGTTATTCAAGAACTGAAACTGAAACAGACTGTTCATTATAAACCTTTTGTCCCCGGGCTAGCACAGTGTTCACTCCTAGAGATTCGCTCCAAGTGACCAAGATGTGATATCCCTTCCGGTCGATCTGACCAGATTTTCGGGAGTGTATTTGCCGTGTTGTGGAGCCGTTGGCCGCCAGGGGTGGTGATAGCCCGGAGAGGAGGACGAGCCTCATGCCAAATGCGACCGACCTAAGTATAATCGTCATCTTTTATTGAAAGACATAACAAAGCCTATTATAGCTGTGATCGTCTCTAAAATAATATCAATCTTCAACGTGGGCTGGAACAGAGAGCTGAGTGGCAAAGCTAGATAAGTATCCAGGATCGAGGCGATTGTATACGAGGAAAGCATTATTTTCTTCTTTGCAGCTACACGTACAGGGATTTTGGTGAAAAATAGATACAAGCCAATCATGAACATACTTCGGCCTTAGTTTTTGTTTGTGCCAACTCCACAGTTTGCAGCACTTAGAAATTCGAATGTTAAACATTTTGCGGTGTTAGTATGACAAGGAGCGACAATAAATTGGAACTGTGAAGCAACTTGATAATAACGCATTTTAAACAAGTGCCAAAGTGTGCATTCGTTATACCTCTTGTAAAACGATCTCCAATTATTCAGAAATTGGAGATACAACAAACGAGCCCAAGGTCGCGATATGTATGTGTGTCAATGACATATAACATGTATTAATTATTATTGTTGTTTTACATTGAATGTTTCTGGCACCTCTCCCCTTCTTTCTCTTAGAAAAAAACAAAAACAAAACACAAATAGAATAATTATGAAAACAAATTTAACGTGGGAAAGGAAATTCAAACGTAAGATCGACATATATTTAATTTTTCCTAGTCCAGGATTTCAACATATGAATGTCCACCGCTTTGAACTTTTGTTTGTTTTAAAATTGTCTTTGAATGGTGTTTCAGTAATATTTTCATGAAGTTCTTTTGTGACTGGACGCTTGCGCTTCTTTCCCTCGTCATTTCTATATTCCTCTGTGATCAATATCGTAACCTATGCTTTTAGTTGATGGAGGCATACTTTACAGTTTTATTCCATTTTAACCCTCTTCATATCCTGTCGTCTTTTTGCAATGTTTCATGGTTGCTGTTGCGGACTATCAAAATATTGATGACATGTAAATATGGGGCTAATAACCCTGCAGTCACATTATTATCTAATTATGTTTAAGTGGCAAACGAAGACAGGCAGAAAGCATTCCCCGTCCACATGCACATATTGTGGGAACATGCAACTTGGAAGAAGCCACCTCTTTTGTCTTATAATAGAATTCAGATATAAGCAAGTATTTGTACCTTGAGAAATATTCTTCGATCCCAACATACACATGGTGGGTTTCCGTCAACGTGAGAGATGGACACTGGCCATGAAATTTTGCCCTAATATTAGAAAACGATGCTTTGGCTTTTGAAGGCTGAGTCTTTATAAGGTGATGCCAGTGCCCCATTGAGTGTGAAGTTCTTACTGTCTAAAAAGTCTGAAACACTTGATTGGCGGATGTTCTCTTCCTCTGGCGGCTTCTTGTTGTTTCAGTCTCACCCAAAAAACATTTCAATTCTTGTTTTAAAATAGGAGGCTGGGTAAACAAGGATATAATGAGTTTTGTTGCTTAGAGAATAGAACATATTACTTCAATGTTTTGCCAATATATTATACAAAGAACGCAGAACATCTGTGGGGTGGTAGCAAAGCTTGAAGCGAAGTCACAATGTATCAAAAACAAAAAGTTGTATGCAGCAATGTACCGCGTAAGAAATCATATACAGCTAAAGATACAATAAAAGTCAAAGCTTTTGCTTCCCTTTGGCCTTTGATTGTATTGTTTCTGTATTATTTCTTACGGGAGGCTTTTGTTAAATACAACTTTTTCAATTTGCTACATTTTCTCTCACTGTATTGCGCACCATAAAAGTTTGATTTCATCTTGTGCACCGGAAACTACGTCACTTCTGGGCTGCTGACGTCACTCGACCACGGATGTTTCCATGCAAGGGTGCGCCATTAGGCAAGAAGAGAAGGCTTCACTGCGTTGAAGTACCGCACTCTTGAAAGGATAAGGAAGGTTGACCAAATCCTGACAGTAGTGAAGTAGAAATGGCCCCCCGACGGTCTAAAGCCAGGGGTCGGAATGCTCGTGGTAGGCGGGGTAAGAAAGTGAGGTCAGGTGTAGGTAGGAGAAACAAAGGCTCCAGGCGTAGGAGAGTCCGCAAGTCTTACTCGGCCAGTTCACATTTTGAGGTGCCACTAAATGTACCAAAGAGCATCCAAGGCATGAAGTTTAACACATATATTAAAAAGGTAAGAAAGAGTGTTGTGTAAATCACTGGTAGTTTGAACAAAATGATTAGAAATCAGAACTAGAAACATGTAAATCTAGAACCAGGTATGTCTCAAATAAGAAACGCTGTGGCTATTCTTACGGCAGCCTACCAACTTACCTAGGCTATATTAGTCCATTGTCAGATTGATATGTAACGACGTGAGGGTCTAGTCAGTTTGTATCATCGAGGCCGTAGGCCGATGTTCTTCTGGGCAGTAGTCAGACTGACATATCAGGGTGAGCCGCCGGGGTAGCTATGTATTGTTTTCACTCGGACTATAGAATGCATTCGGAAGTCCTTCTTAGAGTTGAGTGAAAACAATACATAGCTACCCCGGCGGCTCACCCTGATATGTCAATCTGACTACTGCCCAGACGAACATCGGCCTACGGCCTCGATGATACAAACTGACTAGACCCTCACGTCGTTACATATCAATCTGACAATGGACTAACAGTTGGTAGACTGCCGTAAGAATAGCCACAGCGAATAAGAAAGCATGGAAAGTATCTGATAAAACCACTGAAAAATGTGGTTACTCAACAAATTAAAGCCAGTTTAATGATTATTCTATGGATGCCTCAGAAAATGAATACACAATGATAATTACTCTATTGAACTGTGTTGTCAGCAGTGTCTGGCCCGGAAAGGCCTTCAGCTAGAAGACCTGCGGTAATTCAATGAATGAATCATAACAGACCGGTCCTCTTTAGCTTGAATTATGCATCTGAGTTGTATATTACTTGACAATATATTAATAAATATCAAAAGTGTGTATAGAGTCTACATCTACATATTTTGGGAAAGAGTGCCAAATGAGTTGTGCGTTAATCGCCAAGCCGCCTGTTTACTATGAAAACATCCATCTAATGAAATAATCCGCCTAAAGTCACACACAGCCTTGTAGTGTCCCCATTATGTGACTGAAATGGAACTCCTCCCTGTATTCTAAGCCACCCTGTTGATAATTATACCGTGCCGCATAATATTAATAAGCTGGGGCATATGGACGACAAACTATAGAATTTACTTGCATACTAAAGTTTAACAGAATGCATATCAGATGCAATTGTGTATAAAATTAATGAAAGTGAATGCGTGTTTATCTGTGTGTCCACAAAAACAACAACAACAAAATTAACAAACAAAAAACTGGCTCATAAAACTCGAATTTACATGAAATTTGAAGGTGAGTTCGCCATGCAGAAGGTTCTTTTTTTTTTTTTTTTTTTTTACATTTGGTGGCTCTTAACTGTGAGACAGCGTTTTTTGAGTTTGCTTTGTATCGCTGACTGTTCGTTTCCATCCCTTTTTTTTTCACGAGCACATGACCCGTGACGTCAGCTCTTCCTGTCGGCTGACTTAGTCTGTTCGACGTGCTCACGGCTAAAATTAGAACACAGGAATACCCTGCTGCCTTAAAATGGCCTCAAACTGATTGCAAGAGCTAAATTTTATAGCTTTTATTGCGACTATGAAATGTTTACTCATTAAATGGTGTTTTTTATAATTGTTCTTAAGCGTTAGTTATATGGGCCGAAGGCCTATGTAGCTGTCCGCCGAAGCAAGCTTTAAATTCCGCACGGAGTGTGGCTTTAAGGTTGGGTAAATATGTGCATGGGAAGCGTCAGGTTAACTTACATCTCTATCTAGTAGTTTTCATATTTTTTTCTATGACTAGTTTTGGAACCTTTTCGCTTAAAACATTATCCTTATGAGCCCAGCTAGATTACAAGCGTACATGGTAAGATTTATGTTACACCGGCCGCAAACAGTCTCAACTAGGAAACCTTTTTTTCTGACATAATCATGTATTACATCACTTCAACAATGCCAAGCATGCGAACATAATTATTATTTATGGTCTCAGAACGACATACTGCCTAAAGGCAGTCTGGTGGAGTTGCTGTAATTAATATCCCTGCGAAAGTGAATGCAAACCGTCTAGACCATAATTATTAAGAGACAAAGTAGAGCCAACTGCAAATACCACATAGAACGTCTCTGAAGGGACGGTGTAGAATCGCTTTCTTTTCAAAAGTCACCTTTTGGGGCATGTGATGAAACTGGGAATTACTTGGGGACCGTAAACTGAATGAGTGTGGGTAGGGGGAGAAGGGGTTGTTTGTTTGTTGTGCTTCGTCTTCCCACTGTTGGATGTAGCCCTCCGCCAGTGATCTCCACTCTTCTCTGTTTTCCGTCCTTTTTTGTCCATGCCTGTCCACCTAGATCCGCACAATATCATCTCTATATCATCTCTCGGGCGGCCTCCTGTTGTATTTCCTTTTCTAGGCCCCCATTCAGCGCAACGCCTTTCCATCTGTTATCTTTCAGTTTTCCGGTATGGCCAACCTACTTCCATTTTTGTCGAAGTATTAATTTTTCAACGTTTGTAACCTGGTGTTTCCGAATATCGGTGTGGGAGATTGTGTCGTTAAACTTTATAAAGTATAAGCGTGTATATTAGGAAGACAAAAATTCCATGCTTAGCAAAATGCAACATTTGCTTCTGACTCCCAGATGGTTGAGGAGCTCTTCCAGTGGGGTTTCCTCTTGCCTGTCATTCTCTTATATATATATCCCGACTATTGGATTGCTTCTTCCTACATAGCTGCCAACGTTCCGAAACACAAAAACAGACTCCTAATATCGCCACCCCCCCCCCCCAACACAATTATCAGTTATCATCGTCCTATCTTGACATTAAAAAATTGACTGCCCTCTTAGTCTAGACCGCATCACTTCAGTTCAACAGAAGGTCGACATCCCATCAGGCGAATGTAATCCACCTCTCATTAAGTAGAATACAAATGCAAAGATTCCAAGGGGATGTCCAAAGGCACAGACATTAAGTAGCTGGTGTGCTGATCTTTATTACTTAGCCAAAGCTTCCTTGGTGGTAGCCTTAGCCTTCTTTAAGAATGCTGAAGAGAATGTCTCTGCATAGCTTTGGGATGTGCTCCTTGATTTTTGCACAAGCAGAGCTGCCAGCATGTCGTTCTCCAGGGCACCTCTGAAATCCGTTTTGTTTTTTCGTACCTGGCTGAAAATCCTCTCACACTCAGCATTGCGCTTTGTCCAAACTCAAACTCAAACTTGCATCTGATTCAGGTCCTCAGAAAAGTGAAGCCCCGCCTGAACATAAACAGAGCATCCGTTAACATCATGGACAACCTAATGAAAGATACGCTACATCAGATAGCCACCCATGCCGCAAGTAAGATGGGACGCAGGAAAGTTCTGAAGGTAAGACAACCCTGTTGGTCTTTTGTCTTTTGTAAAAGTGTGTTTTTTGTCACTTACATTTGTCCCGTCGACTTCTTACTGAAAGATGCCATTCTCAGAAAGACGCACTCTTCAGATAGATCGGCATCATCACTGTTGGAGACCTGGGAATTGTCTTTATTGAAGCTTATTATTATTATTTTAATATACAACGCCAATATTACCCATAAGTCCTTTCCTGGGAGAGGCTGAGACCTAGAGGTTGGTTTAAAGATGTTTAAAACATATTTACAAACTACATTCTATGCAAAGCACTCGTTTTTGAAGAATGCAATAAAACTATTTTATTCCGGCCTTTCCCGGTCAAGTTTGTATTTGTCACACTTTAACTGATCAGGCGCTGTTACCGTGCCAACGTACCGTTAAACCCAAACTCGAACTCTGTACAATCATTTTGTTTACTACTTGTTTGGTATTTTTGCTTTTGTTTTGTTTTCTTTGTCGTCAAGTGCCAAACACTTTAAAATCCAGACACTTGTAAAGAGCAGAAACAGTTTGCACGAGGGTAAACTAAGACTGTCGAGTGCTGTACTCTGTGAAAAGAAAAACAAAAAAAAAATGGCCGAAAACTGTGAACTATCTGTCTACATTAATTTCTGGAATTATTTCATTACCTTAAGTCGTAATTGCACAGAGATTTGGAATGGGCAATAAAAGCATCCCCCCCCCCCCCGCCCCCCTACCACCCACTCACACATGTGTTGAAATAATTGTGGCTTTGTTACAGGGAGGAAGAAAACCGTTTGACAAATCGCGAGCTTAGTTCTTGTTTCCTCCGACTCCATGTTTTGTGCAATTGAGAGCCGTAATCGTGCCCACGCGCCATATAAACTCGAACTCAAACTCAAACCCACAGTTGAGAAGTTCGACGTTAAACGTTCGCGGCTTTAGTATTATGGATACGGAGTAAGAATAAACCGGAACCCTGAAACAGCTTGATAAGTGCCAAAAACGCTTTTTAAAGAAATGTCCGAGTGTGCATTTGATATACGTCTTTTACATACTAAAAGATCTCCAGTTTTTCAGGAAATGAATAATACGGAACAAACAAGGACTAAGGTCGTGAAATGTAGCTCAAAGTCCATTACAACCTGTTGTTGTTTTTTTTTTTATTGCTGCTTTCGCCCCCAGCCCAAAATTCTGATGCGTGCCCTGAGAAAGGTCATGCCCCGGTCACTGGTGCTGAAAGCTGACGAGCACGGCCAGAAGGCTTTAGACCGCTACATGACCAGGTCCAGAAGACACTGAAGTTAAAGCTGCTGAGAGAGTTTCAATTGAGCAAAGTCTGTACTTATTGAACCTGTCAGTCCTTTAGACGTTCCATTATACATTTTTGAAAACGTACAATTACACCAGAGATTTTATAGTATTGTGGTCACATGCATATTATAATGTGCCTTCTCGCACACCGTCCATCTTGCCAAATTGAAGCTGACTTAGTTCAATTTTATCACACACTAATTTCATTCTGTTAATTGTAAAGAATCTTTTTTTTTTTTTTTAATATAGAATTTCCTCCTTTCCATTAATGCTAGATTGATTACAATGCCATACAACGTGAAAATCTGATACGTTTAAATGATGCGCCAGGTAATTGAATTCAAGCCAATCGAAATTGTTGGCTGTACAGGAACCAAGTGTGTGACTTGACTGTACAATCTGGCAACATTCTCCACCTCCCCTCGTACAACTTTTGAGTAGACGAAACTTGAGTTAAACGCAGCGTATCATTATGCTTTTTATTACTTTTTTTTTTTAGGTGTCTGATAACTTTAGAAATGCCTTATCTTGGACCAGCCCACACTTTTTCTTTTGACACATTTACCATTGGAATATTAAAATGCTTACAAATTCTATCCTTTGATATCGGTTTTAAAGCATAATTGATAATTATTGTATCATCGTCATGTTGACAGTCAATGAGATATACAGTGAAACGTTTGATAGTCATGCACCATGTAAGGATAAGTTTATGCTGGCGTGTGACAGGATGCTAGTTAGATTTTAAAGTGAGAACATTATTTGGAGTGATTGTAGAGCAAGTGAGGAAGTAGACAATTTTACTGTGAAAGTGAGTGGACCATTTATTTACTCACGGTGAAGGAGTACGTATTTACATAAGAGGAGAGTGATCCATTTTATACGAAGGTTTGATTAAAATTTGGTTTTGCTACATATCTCTTGTCGTCTTCATTGGATCCCGTTACAATTTTTTTGTTCTCACTCAGTTTCTCGTTTTCTTTTCTTTTCTTTTCTCCTTCTGTCCTATCACTCTGTTGTATTCTGTCTATCAGTTTGCTTCTCCCTAACACAATATGTCTGTTATCGTGTCAATGCGCTTTCTCCAAACTGATACTCAAACTCTCTTGGGCATTGGGAGTGTTCTTTTGTGTATTTGAAACTATAATTATTATCAGAGTTCAAAAACAAATGAAATTTGCGAAGACGACATGACCTGAATTTGAAACGAACTTCTCTGTTCTGGTATTAAATTTGCCTTTCTTGGCGTGATCTCGTGAAATGGCTATATTATTGTTTCACATTTCAGGACACAAATGACTCCCGCTGGTGAAATTGGATATCAGATTCGGCTCTCTGGGCACGTTTATCCTAATATTTCCTGAAGATATTAAGTTAAACTTGTCATAATCTATCTATTTTAGCTCCTTTTAAGATATGCTCCTTCTTCTCCTTATTATTGAAAACAAGATTCGACAGAAGTTAAGACTTAACTCTTTCCCTACGGACCAGCATTCCACGTCTGGATAGAGCACGACCTGGATTTACACGTCATACTGTACCGCGCCTTTGTAAACAAAGATCGCCTGAGCGCCTCACTACACAACAGCTGTCGAAACTATACACTTATCGCACACGTGGCATCGCTGGACACGCTAGAACAAAGGAAGCTTTACCAAGAATTCTATTTTTAACGTTCAATGTCAAGGGATGTTCATGTCCAATACATTGGTCAAAGAATACCTTTAAAACGCCATAACGCAGGCTGCGTTGAACCGCAGGGAAAGGTTTAAAAGGATGTAGATGTAACTCTCAGCTCGATAATTGTTTTTGGGCACAAACTAACTGATGAACCACCAATTACATTTTGAGCCTTTTATTCAAATGTATTTCTTTATTGATGGAAATATTCAAAGGGCTCTTAAGTATTATATAAACACTATCTGTGAAAATTAGTTCACCCTCATACTTGGGTTATGTTTTTCAGTGGTTCGGAATGCATTTCACCGAATTCCACCTTCAGATAACTCAATTTTTGTTGAAAAATAAAAAGGTTCAACATTATACATCAAATTCCAACAATTCTGACCCCTGGTCTCATTTTCGTAAGGAGGCTCATTTAATTAGCTCAATACTACAATAGTCAGTCTAGAATTCTAGATAGCACATTAAGTTGATTAGTACTACATGTATCTGCACTGCTTCTCGAACTTGTAAACAGTGGGTGATAGATGATAATACATTCAAAATCCTTCATTGAGATTAAAACTGCCATAGGTGTGAATTTAAAGTGGCTTTATCAGTAGCCCCCGGAGGATAGTAATCCATTAATGCCAGAACTGAAGACAGTGTGAATTGGGCGACCAATTATCAACAAAGCTGAACGAAACAGACTTTAGTGCCCGGTCTAAAATCATGAAAAACACAGTTGGAAAGGTGTTTTAAAAAAAAAAAACACGCTTTTGATACAAGCACTAGGTGTAAAACGTTATTTCAGCCATTGGTTACCGTCTTCAAGACTTGAACTTGAAGAATTTCAAAATAACTTCTTGTTATATTAAATACTTTTAAAAAAAGATAAAAGATGAATTTTTAATACTGAAAAGTTCGCCAATGCTGTAAACAAGTGATAATTTATTTATTTCGCCCGTTACTTGACTTAGAAACGAACAAAAATGAATTAATTGAAACAGCCTTAGGCACCTGATGAACGAATATCGCTAATATTGTCAAATCATTAGGGACTGCTTTTTGCTTAAGACTAGCAAACATACATTTACATAAATTCTAGGAATAATACTTAAAAGTTCGGTGACCCGCATGCCATTGAACCATTAATAAGTTTTGAAAAAAGGTCACATGTCAAACAAAGGTATAAAAAGGAACTCTGTACGTTAATAAAACCATCGACAGAAAACCTCTTGAGATGCCACGCCATTTGGTTCTCAGATTACACAGGCAATCCGCGTTCCAAAACAGCTTAATCTTCCAATAATGTGAATCTCACTTAAAAGGTGTGCTGTTTCAGCATATTGAAAAATAAATTCCACTTTTATGCACTTCACAAAATGTGAACTCGGCTGCTAAAGAAGAACTAAAGTTGCCATGATAACTTTACGAATTTCATTTGGTGGACAGAAAAAAAAAAACGTTTTATACGTCACCTGTCACCTGTCGGCTTCATCGTCATCGATGTTAGCTGCTACAGTGGATGTCACGACAAAATCTCCTCCACCCAATCCTGTCCTTAGCTTTCCTAGTTAGTTCACTTATTTCCAGCTGGCTGACTTTCTTGATGTTATCGTGATATGTAATGGGTGGTCTTCCTTGTTTTCTCTTTGTTTCTGTCTTTCCTTGAAGGATTGATATCATAAGGGCCGTGCTTTTGTTTCGGGCCGCGTGGCCGATGTATGCAAGTCTTCTTTTATTTATTTCAGGTGTTATTCTTCTGGTGGTGCCAAGCTGTTCTAAGATGCTTGTATTTGTTCTCCTTTCTGTCCAACTTATTCTGAGTAGCCTTTTGTAAAGCCACATTTCAGCTGCCTCCAATCTTGTTATGTCTGCCTTTTTGAGTGTCCAGGCTTCACAACCATATAGTAGGACTGGCCAGATTAAGCACTTAAGTATGTTCACTTTGAGGTCCGTTGGTGTGCCTCTATCCTTCCAAATGTTGTTTAGTTGAACCATTTTGTGTTTTGCCATTCCTATCCTTGTTTTTATGTCCTTTGAGCAGCTTCCATCTTGCGATTTATGTGATCCTAGGTATTTGAAATCAGTCACTTTTTCTAGTGCTGTTTTGTTTATTAGTATCTCCTGGTGTTCATGGTGCCCTGTTCCAGTATGCATGACTTTCGTTTTCTTAGCATTTAGGTGTAGGCCTGCTGTCTTGCCCGCTTCATCCACTCTGTGCAACACTCTTTTCATGCTGGTGATGTTATCTGACATAAGAGCTGTGTCATCAGCGTAGCGAAGGTTTGTGATGTTTCGGCCTCCGATCTTTATTCCCATATCTTCTATGTCTGCGTTTCTCATGATCTGCTCAGTATAAATATTGAAAAGATGAGGTGAAAGTATGCAACCCTGTCTGACTCCTTTCTCGATGTTGAAATATGGACAGTTCTCATTGTTCCATCTAATCGTTGCCTTTTGTTCGTGGTATAGTGCAGCGATGACGGTCACAAGGTGTTTCGGGAATCCCATCTTAATCATTATATCGAACAGGTGATGGTGCCTAACGCTGTCGAACGCTTTGCTGTAGTCTATGAACGTGATGAAGGCTTCGTTTCCATTGCTTCTTATCTGTTCAATCATTATTTGTAGTATGAAGAGCATGTCAGCGGTTCCTCTGTTGGTCCTGTAACCAGCTTGACATTCTGATAGTTCCTCTTCTACCTTAGATTTCATTCTGTTGAGTTTTATACGTGTGTGTACGGAAATCCAAAATTTGCAGTGCATAATATTAAAAGGCAACTTTTAAAAATAGGAAATTTTCTTCTGAAACAAAACTCTTCCTTCATTCTTCCTGTTTCAGCTGGTGATCAGTGGGCGCTTCTTGTAGGGTTTCCTCTCTCTCTCTCTCTCTCTCTCTCTCTCTCTCTCTTTCTCTCTCTCTCTCTGTCCCTCGCTCTGAGTCTGTTAGTGTTAGCATGTGTTTGTGCCTGTGTTCATGAAATCAATAGCTTTAGAAATGTCTTTAGAAAGGGCGGCTAAAATACATGTTTGATAAGGGATCTCTTCCCATCGAAGATCTCCAATAGTCTTGCTCTCCTCATAATTTTAACACTATTTTCTGCCCTTAGGAACAGTGTTACACCTCTAGCCCGATGTCATCGCAAAGGTTGTTTGTTAACACATCCCACCTACAAATTTCACGAGCAATGAAGAGTTTTTCATTAAAATTTGTTCATGTGACGGGAGCTATATCCATACGAATACCTCAGATCAGTGCAAATGAACTAAAAATGCACTAGCCATTTGATTCCCTTCCGTGACACGGGTGCTCATTTAGATCCATCCTTCGGTACCTGTGCACCTGGAACACCTGTCACTTTCTCACAGTGAGGCTGAGACGTGGCTGGTCTTGCTCTTAATTCCTCAAAGCCTGCATGAAACTGGGCTTCTCTGAAATTTAATGATAAACAAGCTCCTGAGATGATGGCTCTTCATCTCAAGTCCGGATTAATCAAGATCTTTAGAGGCCCTAAGCCCTAAAGACTTTTTGTGCCCCAAATACTGTACATAATAATATGTGATTGTAATTCAAAATATTAACAAAAATAAACTATCAAATATAATTTTATAAATAGTTTAATTTTTCATTTCTTGTGGGGAAACACTTTTTGTGGACCCTGGTTCAGCTGTACCATATCCAGATTTGCACCATTTGGTCCATGGTAAATCGGACAGTGAAATATTTCAGTGGTGCCCCCCTTCCCTTAGTGCTCTTGCTTATTTTGCTTAATTAGCCCTGCTTGAACTCCTTCCACGCGTCGACAGTGAGACTCAATTCAGAATCAGACCATATCTTTCACCGGAGCTTCTCTGACAGATAAGGCAGCCTCTCCTTACTCCCTTTCCAGAAACAACAGAGATCAGTTTGGTCTTCCGGCCATCCAATCAAACCTGTTCAACTGAGTACCAATCCTTCCTTCCCTTCTACCCTTTCTCTCTCATTGTGAGCCCAGGTAATTTTTGCACTGGTCTTATACCTCCCCTTTATATCTGTACTCTCTCTCTCTCTCTCTCTCTCTCTGTTTCATAATTTCCCCAGGCATCTGATCAGAAAGGTAGCCTGTCCACTTGCTGGCCAAGTGCTCTCACTGGCATGTCCTAAAAATAACCGGTCGCTACTCCCCCTATCATTCGAGTCGGCCTGTCGTGTTCAGTTGAATAATATTATGCACTCCGATTTTGCCCCCAAATTAAAGCCCCAATGTCGCGCACCCTTATGTCATTCACAGTGCCAGTGCTATCACTGCGCTGCCTCGTCGCTCTTCCTGGAGGCAAGAAAAATGTATAGGTATGTGTAAGTGCGAGTGTGTGTGCAGAGTGTTGGCCTAGGTGAGTGTGAGTGCTCTGCTCTGTTCTGCTGTGCTTTGCTCTGTTGGCAGTCTGCAAGGGCCTTCAGACAATAATGAAAGTAGGAGAAGTAAGGGAACGGCAGAAAGAAGGCCAAAACAGCAATAACAATAACAAAAAACACATCGTGTTTTGATTAAATATTTTATTGTTCTTTTAAACATTAAGGGGGACAACTCAGTCGGCATCGATCAAAGGTACAACTCATGGCGTCATAAAAGTGAACTGTGATTACGCAATATACGCTCACGTGCCACATTAAAAAAAACAAACAAAAAAAGTGCACATGTTCATAATACGAATATCAGACACTGACCAGTGCTTGCATGACCTAACCCGCCTCGGAATTTTTATAAAGCTCATGGGCATATTTTACGTCATAAATTGTTTACCTTTTAGACTGGGCGTCCACATGCGACTTTGCTGTGCTGGTTTTAGCACCTTGCCGTGCTGAAGTCCCGGTCGCATGTTGAAGACAGAAAATGGAGATGGGTACACATGCAGGACACGGGGTCATTACACCTAGATCCGATAGGAACATGAAACCACTAAGACGTCACGTCACGTCACGACAGCAAGTCGCAGTTGTGCGCAGAGCCTTATTGTGATAGAGTCAGATTGTCCACTGACCGCAGCCCAGCAAAATTCACGAGATTTTTCGCGACCTTAGTTCTCGTATGTCCCAATTCCACTTTTTGCACAAATGAGAAATTTGACGTTAAACATTTGCGACTTTAGTATTCTGGCAAGGAGTTAGGATAAATCGGAACTGCGAAACAGTCTGATAGGTGCTACAAGGCATTGTGAACAAGACGGTTTCAAAGTGTGCACTTGTTATACCTCTTCTACATACTTAAAGCTCTCAATTTCTTACTGTTTAAGAAAATGGAGAGAAAATAAACAAGAAATAGGGTCGTTATTTTAATCTATAACATGGTGACAAAAAGCGAATTTGACCTACACTGATATGTACGGTATTTTTCCGTAACACAACGGCGTGTTTTACATAGGGCCAGCAATGTTCAACGACAAATGCAAGTGGCTATGTCAAAGATGACTGCTCTGATAAACATGCCTCTCTGTCAAACGGTTAACCAGTTATGCACGCAATCATGCCAGCTCAAACGACTGTTAAGCTTTAACCAGCGAGTATGTAATTATAGAGAGCAATCACATCTGTCAAATGGTGAAAACAGGCCGCGACGATAGCAAGAATGAAAGGGGCCGTGTTCACCAAACACAGTGTGCTTATCTATTTCCTGTGCTTTGTTCGTACTTTTGGGGCCGATTGAAACTATCTAGAGCCGTTTGTAAACTCTGGCTCCCCGTGAAAATGTACAAATGGGTATTGTTTACCGCAGCGACATACTTTCTTCTCCATGCTAACAATGGTTTCACGGAGCCTACCGTGTCTCGTGCTGCAAATCGGCCAATAGTGATTTCTCTCTGTATGTGCATACTCGCTGCTTTAACGGAGAAAATGTTATTATACAGATATTTAGCAGTGGAGGAAACGAATACAGGACTAAGCACTACAAAGTAACTCAGAGAGACCTGGAAACATTGATGTTGTTATGGGGAGCGTAGACTTACAAAGCCAACTCTAGAAATTAGTTGTGTTCACTGCTCAGTGATGGCTTTTAATGTAAATATTACGCTCTCCTAACAACAGCCCCTTGAAACAATGGATGTATCACACATCCCAGTCATCAACCAAACACTCCCAACGGCCCATCATTAAACAGAAATACAGTAAAGTCACATAACATTTTAAGCAATCAGCAGATCAAATACGAACAAATATATGAAAAAAAAAACAGTTACAAATAAAAATTTTATCCTGTGAATAACTACTTTCATCAGTTAGACAAAGGTCTACAGAATAAATATTTTCATAATGTCAGGTATGAGGCAGGCATTGTAAAACAGTCAGACGTTAATGAGAGACAGAGAAATTAGGGTATAATTTGAACAACTGATCGTTAAACAATACAGGACTGACTTAGTCATTTAACTGAACTGGAATATTACATAATCTAAACCATGCGCCAAGAAGTTATTACATGTTATGGTTACAATGGAGGTAATTTGCTAGAATGTGTTTATAACATTCTTATGTTTTTTTTCATCTCTCCACTGCCCAAAGTTTTATTTGTCCATCCATCCGTCCTTCGATCTATCCATGAGCCCAGTCCATCCTTTCATTCATCCATCCACACACCCATCCATTTATCCGTCCACCCATCAACCTTTCAATCAGTTAATCATTCTAATATACAATAAACTAATTAATTACATGATACTCTGTACATCATATAAATCACAGAAATCAACCATCATAATTATCCTGAATGTGAATAAATACATGAATGTAATAACGACACGCTATATTTAAATATTACGCGGTGAATAACAACCACAAGAATTTAAAAAAAATAAAAATTGGCCAGACCAAACGAACATAAAACACCTTGTAATGCTAGTTGTTTACCAACTTAAATAATGTAATAATATTTTCGAATAGACAGCTATTGAATTATTAACAGATTATTATTGTGAAGTCTATTTACAGAACTGTACAGATAATTACCACAAGAGTGGCAGCAGGGAGCAGGTGGATACGGAGAGAGAGAGGGAGGGGAGAGAGAGGGGGAGAGAGATAGGAAGAGATACGGAGAGAGGAGAGAGACAAAGTGAGAGAGAAAGATAGGGAGAGAGGGAGGGGAGGGAGAGAAAGAAAGAGAGAGAGGGAGATGGGAAAGAAATAGAGAGGGGGAGAGAAAGAAAGAGAGAGAGAGGGAGAGGATTTAAAGAAAGACAGAGAGAGAGAGAGACAGCAGAGGGGAGGGAAAGAAAGAAAGAGAGAGAGAGAGGGGGGGGGGGAGGATAGAGGGAACGATAAATGATCGGACTATGAAGGTGATGACAATTCAAGGACAAGTCAGTGTATTAGACATATTACTGCATGGTCAAAAGGATGAAGACACTTATATGCGGACATAGAGAGTAAAGCTGGGTTTTCATGGTACGGACGCCGAAACTGCAATGAAAGCGTCATAAAGCCTCCGAATAGTGAAGACTATTTTGATGGAAACACTCTTGTAACACTTGGAAACTCTCTCTCTTTCTGTTTACTATTTGATGGATTTTTGACTGGTACAGTTGCCGTTTCTGCCTCCGTACACATGAAAACACAGCTTTAGATTATATATAATCCAGCCGCCTTTAATTAATAACCACTATTGTATTGGAGATCACGAATATTGGTAAATTATACTTTTTTTTCAATTCCGACGTCTCAGATCCTACATGCAAATCCTTTGAATACGAGTGGCAGTGAAAGAAACAAAAGTCTGACCGTTGTACGCATTAAAGGCAGACAAATTACAATAAGTCACAAAAGAAGTGGAAATGAGAAGGAAAAACTGATTTATATTTTATACGTTAAATCTTTATGTTTCACGTTTAGCTTTTATTTGTATGTGTCATATCTTTATATTTCATAGTTTCCTTTATTTTTAATTGATATGTGATTTGATATTTGTTTATATTTTATTTCATTTAGTTTAATATTTTATATTTTTATTCAATATTTTATATTTCACTTATAATTTACATTTTCACATTTTTTGACTTCTCTTGTTTGTTTCCAACGTGGAGTTTTACAAAATAAAACTCTTTTTTGCTTGCCATTTTAACTATCTTCCAAGCTCTGACGCCACCCTGCAGATTTCTAGAACTATTACACCTCCCTTATCTTTCTCCATCACAATCGCACTAGGAGATGAACATCCGTACTTTCCTTTTTCTTGTGTTTTTTTTCTTCTTTTGAAATGTCTTTCCACCATTTTCTTCCTTTGTATTTTTTTTTTTAAATAATAATCAACGAGAATTGAGAGATTCGATCCTCTTCAGTTGTTTGTCTATGGCTTCCACTGAAGCCGTGGCAAAACTGTGTTATTAATAAATTAATTCATTCCTCAATCTGATTTTCCTCAGTGTCTTTTTCGTAGGCAATGTGGGCCAAAGAATGTCGCGTTTTCCCCAGGAAGATATTCACTTTGTATTTAATAATTAGACACCATGTGGCAATTACTCTATCGAAAGTGATTCTTCAGAAAAACTGCTATCTCCATCAATAAGTGTCTTTGAAAATATTAGCTGGCCCGCTGACTCAGGAATACACATAATATAATATCTATATGATTTTTAAGGTTGAGTTTCGATCACCAATGCCTAAATTGAGGCACATGACCTAATTTCCAGGAATGCTTTTTCTTAATTCAACTCGATGAAAATGCGTCTGTTTTATCCGGCTCGAAATGTCGGAAAACTTTCTTCAAGTCAAAATCCAACAAAAGTATTAAGAACACAGTGAACTTCAAGACCTTTTAAGATATGCCCGCGTACACCTTCGCGTCTTTCTGTGCGTAATAGGATATTTTGTAGACTTTAAGAGTCAGGAGATGAAAAGCCTTTCGTGATTCCATGGCAGGCCTTAATGACCTTATGATATGCTGATGACGCCCGCAAGTGACTCCTTAAAGTAACGATTGCGTGACAGAGGGGATATTTTGAACACACAAAAGTCATGATATTCTTATGTATGCATTTGCACACGGGGAGTGACAAAATGGCTTGCTTGTCAAATTAATAACAAAACCAGAAACATGAATTACATTCATAGAAATGCCCAATACATTATGAACTGAGACGCACATGACCGCTTCAGAACATTGACTGACGCTCAAACTTCACTGCTTTTCGTCTTTAGTATGGATATGGATGTTAACCATTTCTTTCTTTCTTTCTTTCATTTCTTCTCTATTTCTCCTATGGACAAACAAACGCACACTTCGTCGCACGAGCTGAAACCGAAACTAGACCTTGTCAAACCCCAGTGAAATATTCCCGTTCTGAACATTGAAAAGATGAAGTTTCAAGTCAGAAATTCCCTATGTCAGATTTTGAGACATCTCTCAAATATCTGGCAAAAATCATCATTAAAATAATTAAATAAAAAAGGACCTGTCTTAAATTTCATCAAACTGTCAAGGCGTCTTTTTATTTTGTATAAATGCCAAGAACGTCCTATGTAAACCAAAACTTCAAATATATTAATATTTGCCGCGTAATGAAAACTAAACAAAACCAACAACGCACGACGAAATCGAACACCAACATCAAAAAACACCAACAACATCATTTCACTATGTTATTCGTCTTCGAGCCGTCAGACATTGCTGATTCCAGGTTATTTTATTTTGAGTATTGCAATTTTGTGTCTGATGAGGTTATCTTTTAAAAAGAAGCAGGAAAACTGCCTCGAAAATGGTAAAAATATAATATTAATTTCATGAAAATTGAGGAAATGGAATATCATAATATCGGGATACGCAGAACACCGCTCTGTGGCAGGCAAGACTGTGGGTTTTGTTATTGTTGTTATTGTTTTTTGTGGCTGTTTACATCTTTCATTTAAATTTGAAGAAATATAATATTATATTTGTGTTTCCCTCACTCCTGATCTTATTGATCAATTCTTGTAGCGCCACCATAGAAACAACGTGTATTATTATATTGCCCCAAGTATGAAGAGTCTTAAGGTGGCCAGCCTCGTGGTAACTAGGCAACGCGTCGGCACTGCAAACAGACAGGACGACCATTAAAGCTTTTTAATGTTTTACTAACGGGTTCAGGCAAAACGATGATGTACGTGTGTTTAATACATTTTTTTTTTCTGTAATTATCTCAAGATCTGGTCTGGGAATCCATCAATAATGAGCCCCATGGCGCGCTAATGGCTCATTTTCTGGAAAATGTTGCTGTTTAAAAATGTAGTTTCAGCAGTGGCGTAGCGTGGGTTGCCAGTGCCCGGGGACAAGGCAGGTATTGAACTCACCGACCCGTGGGCTGTTAGTACGTAGCGACAGTTTATTTCACCCGTCATGTTGAAAAAACTGCGTAGAAGGTTCGGACATTGGGAGATTTTCTGTGTGAGGGGCAGCTCCCCCCCCCCGAACCTTGGGAGATTTTCTGTGTGAGGGGCAGGGCCCCCAATTTTTATTTCTAATTTTATTTGGCAACCGGGGTAGCTGCCCCTGTGGCACTCCCCACGCTTCGTCACTGAATTTCAGCTCTACAGCGGGAACGTCTGTCCGTGTGTCCTTACTGTCCTTAGCCTCACCCTGATGTTTTTCCCAAGCTTCTCGACCGGACTCAAGGGGTCATCTTGCTCATGCTATCACATCTGAGAACAACATTTTTGTCGGACGTTTTTACTCGTAACTGTGGACGAAAACAGCATGCATTCTAAGCAAGAGAGAATGCAGAATTTTGTGAAACATCGAGTAAGCACTGTTGTTTGAGGCCGTCACCCATTTTAAGAGAAAAATAGTTTGTTTCGTTTGTTCTTAACCCCCTAGGTCTAGCCACCATTCCTGCTTGTGGAAAAATTCTGATTTTGTGAGAATGTGTTCTTAGGGGCATAATTAAAGGCATTTCATGATCATTATTTTGATTTAGTGTATATTGTAGAAATTACTTCAGTTCTGGTGGGGACCTGCAACCGAGTGATACATTTCTGTGTATCACTGATGATACATGGAACCTAGATGGTTAAGCTTGAAGAAAGTCTTGGCCACCGTAAGATTGCCATTTTGTTTTGTACTTCAAGATATTATATTATTCACTTTCCTTTCTTTTTGTTACCCTTATAGGTCTTTACAAAACGAGCCTTTTTTTATTTTTCATCTTCCAGTTCATCTCTGTATCAACATCTCCATTTCATTCCGATCTGACTAGTGTGTTGGGGTCTTTGTTTCGGGGCATCTCTGCCATTGGCATTTGCACCTGACTCTGATCCTGAACCTCACTGTGTTTATTAAAGACAGAGCAAAGAAATTTGACTCAGATCTG
>OZ007578.1:34005397-34080397 GCA_963931925.1 Onchidella celtica
GAAATACGATCAAATTACAGACAAAATTTATGAAACAAAAAGGGGCAATGAACTTTACACTGTACGTTGTAGATTGCACACACAGACATACATAGACAGACATTAAAGACATAAATTATTATTACAGATTTTAGGTATAAGTAAAATAGACATCGGCATGCCTACGGACAAGCTTATATTAGTCGCGACATTTTCTCAGAATTAATGATAAGCGAAAGGGTTCATAACTGCACCATTGTCCACGTGGATTATCATTCATAGCTGGAAATGTAGTTATGTATTTTATACACAAAACAACAACAATAAAAAAAAAAAACACCGAGTGTCATCCCTGCACATGCCCCACAGATCATTCTAGATGAATGTAATCAGAGGACAGTGAAATTTAAGACAAATGCAGGAATTTATTAGACAAATAGAAAACTGCTACGAATGTGTGTTCATACGTCTAAATAACCTATGTATGAATGAATGATGACAGTGTACACGCACTGAAGTTTGATGGGCTACTGGCGGAGAACGTCGATCGCCAAGTTGACAAAATCAATTTCTTATAAATTTATTCTTCTCTGGCTATTCCTCACTCCTTGCCCCCAACTCCAGAAAAATAATCGCTTTAAGCACAGGAGAGTATCCTAAGAATTCACTCGCCTTGCGTCCACCCAATCCCTTGTTTTAAACACCGAGAGGAAACAAATGGGAGAAAATCCCTCGCCGACTGTGCCCTTTTTAAACCCTTGAAACTCGTACAAAAAATGATCTCTTCAAAGTTTGTTGGAACAAAACACTGGCAGATTTCAAACCAAAAATACGGAAAATCATTGTTCTCATTCACTGTCTGTGGAAATCTTACAAAAAGTCTGGTAAAAATCAGTTTGATTCCTCATATCAATTCCTACTCAGACGGTAATTCTGGACTTGGGGAAAAAATAAGCTGCTGCTCTCCGAAAAGTCAGGATATTTCAAAATATGAGCAAAGCTTGGCAACACTGCATTTTTAAGGCTTCACCATTTCTAAAATATTGGTTTTCTTTGACGATAGCTTAGCCTAGATTTTTTTTTCTTTTGTAACTAGAGCAAAAATTGTTAACAGGCTTTGAAGTGATGGAACACTCCACAAATTTTATACTAGCACATCCGGCAAATGAGTGGAGTTTCAAATTCGTGCACTTGGGATTGTACACCAGTGATTTACAGAATCCTTTATCTACACGCTTACTCAATCAACAGCAACCCTAGAAGAATAACATCATTTTAAGTTTCAGCACAGACAGTGTCCCATGCGGGCTGAAGTTGTTGATTTTAACTCTTTCCTGCCCAGCGAACCATATTCATCCGACTGCTGCCCAGAGTTCTACATTTTGGACAATGTGTCCTTCATGAGTTACTCATTTGACTTGATAATAGGTTTCCTTTCTTCCTTTCTATCATTTTACATTCAATATTGATAAATTATGTAGTTTATAATTTTTTAAAATTTAAATATTCAACAAAAGTCTGGGCATTAGAGCGTTAATGGCATCTTTACCCAGACAGACATTTATCGAGGAGAGATTCAGGTTCACGTTTGCTTTCATTTTTTCGTGTAAACACCCTCGTCAAGAAGTACCAATTCGCTAGATACAAAAATTATTTGTTGAACTACATTTGGAATAGACGTATGGACTGTAGAGCTCATAACTGAAGAGGTTAGTTCAAGGACATTTTGCTAAAACTAAAACTGCGTATATCAGTGGAAACTGGATAAAAGGGACTATCTTTTGAAAGTGGGTCACATCAATGCAAGACGAAGGTTAAGTCCGAAGTTTTGTGTTTTTTTTGCTTTTTCTCGAAATGAATCGAATGTGACTTAACGCTGGTCTTGAATATGAAGCGTGTGTGCCGACTCGGAAGTGAAAAAGTACGATCGATTCCTTTTGCACGGCTTCAAAATTTTAGAAATACCATTGTGAGCGGTGGACATTTGCCTTTCTTTCTGCTCTATGCTGTTGAAGTGACAATGCTACACCATCATAAATACCGACGATATTTTATCATCGGTGTATGAAATAGCTAATCTGCGCCACCTCTTCAATTATTATGGACCACGGTTGTAAATGGCGGACAGTCTCTGGACAGTGGCAGGAAAACCCAGTATATAATGAAAATGGGTGTCCGGGAATTGCATGCTACTGGTACGCATTCATGATATGCCTCGTTCGCCCTCAATATAAACAAACAATGCAATACAGACTATGCTCCTATTTTTCTAATGAAACAGTCAAATAGTCTTAGGAAAATACCATTAGAAGTTCAAAATAGCAATGCTTTATCTAGAACATTCTGTAACCTCCTTCAGGAAAGCAAAAAGGTGGAAAACTGAACAGATAAAGTAATTGAACAAGAAAGGTTTCTAAGTGAGGGCTCAGTTTGACTTCCCTTTTTCTTCGCGTTTTATTGTGTCATTTCGGTATTACTTCTTTACACGTGGCTTTTGCTACATTGTGACTACTTCTTTTTGCTATTTGTTGACTCTTTTGCAGCCAGTGGAAAGCCGTTACCCTGCTAGCACTGAACCTCAACCTGATTTGTGACGCAAAAAAACATTTTTTCTCAGGTTTCTTAGGAAACCTCATGAGATCAGCTCTTGTGACAACTTCAGACAAACACTAGTTCAAGTTTAACGCCATGCAAAACTAAACTGTATTTTTCTTTCCTTCTTTCTTTCTCCTTTAAAAAAAAAAAAAATTGGTACATCTTATAATCGTTTTCTTTTTCTCTCGTCGTCCTGTTCTTGACAGAACAACACGTTTTGCTCATTAGTAATCTATCTGTAGTTATAATATGACCAAAACAAAACAAAGAAGTTACATATATATATATATTTATTTATTTATTTATTTATTTATTTATTAGGTTACAAAACTTCTTTCTGGACTCCCGTGTTGCTCTTTTTTTTATTTTAAAGTACTTCAATTCGTATAATAATAATATAATGTACTTAGCGCAGACTTTGAGATTCTTCTTCTCCATCTTATTATTATACTTTGACTTTTCGATAGTTGGTAATACCAGTTGAAGCCATCACTAATATCATTGGCTTCGTTCTCGTATTGTTTGTGACGCTGAAGTTCTTAGATTGCAAATTTTGTGTCCTAGAGTGTTTGACAGCGGAAGTTAATCCCGACGTCATTTAAAATACAAAGAGCTTTCTTTCCAGTTCGCCACGTTGCTCGAGGACACTCCAGTCCGGGGACATTTTGTCTGCTTGACATTTCAGTCCATTTGATCCATTGTATGTTGACTCTTCGACACATTGTCCCTCGACATTTTGTCAGACTACCAATTAAGTTGTCCGTCACTGCTGGCTCTGAAAACCCAAGGCGCAAGGGTCATGAAACAGTAGCTCTCCCCATTTTCAGCAGTTGGGCGTACTAAGCACACAGAGACCTTTTGTATTTTCTAGACAAGTTTCTCTCCAATGTTTTCCTCTCTTTGAGCATCTTACCAGTTCTTTTTGTTCCAGCTTCACAAAACACCTTACACCTTCCCTACAGAGACGCTCACGGGCACACTGAATAAAATAGGTTCATCACGAGTAAGGCCAGGCGTCTCATCTAGACAAATGTGTAATGTTTAATTTTTTAAAACTTTTTTTCTCCGTTTTTGAAATGGGTACTGCGCTGGCATTATTACTTAATACTAAATAATACATGTATTTATTTATATTTTATCTATTTGTTAAAGGCCCCTTCAAAATCGTAATCTCATCATGCCAACTGCCCCCACCCTCTCCCTGATCTGGCTGAAAACAACGTACGGTGCTGCATGTTGCATGTGCACATTTCATTTGTCTTGGTGTTCTGGAACCGCCGAATATTTTCCAAGCTTTCAGTGGGGCAGTCCCACTACTTCTCTCTTTTCTTAGGAGGGTGGGGATCAATCAAATGTGAGACGCATTAGGGAAATGGTCCACATGGACTTTTTTTGTATGCTGTGAAAGTACAAAATGTCCTGAGAAGAATGCACTCTGTTTCTTGTAGAACTGTTGGAAATTGACTAAATTATGGCTATTTCAATGTGGCAAGGTAGAAGAATTCACCTTTTAGAAAAACGCGTTTAAAGTCTACGTAATTTTTTTTCAAGACAATTAGATTGGATCAGAAAAAATGACCAAAAAAAGAAAAAAATAGTTACAAGTCTAAGTCATTAAAATCCTTTTGCTCAGGCATAAAGAAATGATTAAGGAATCATATTTATGCCGAAAATACAGGAATGAGAAGTCCCTATTTTTTGCTTAATCTCGAAAGTGCAGAGTGCGACAAGTGCAACATTTCCCTACAGTGCCTCACAAATCAATATCAACAGAAACAGCGTGACAGTAAAGGGTGAAATCCACCTGAAAAGAATACTTGTAATAATTATTTCATGTAGTCCTAGTGACACCAAGAAGACAAAGGGAAACGTTCTACATTGACAACAAACATCTGTGATACCATCGGTAACATTCTAACCCATGGAACACTGGCGTGATCTCCGGGACATCCTGGCATTCTGTCTTTACCATTTTCATGTGCTAGGCGAAGACAGGCTTGTAGACACTCTTAGCCATCCATGGTAAAAAAAAAACAAAAAAACGTGTTTTAGAGTATGAATCTGGAGCACAAACTCTTAGGAGCAATCTATGACGAGACAAGTCTAAGAATAAACATTTTCTTGATCATAAATGATCAGTTTGATGGTCACAGCCTTTCACTGTCAGTCAACAAAATATTGGAGAAACTGTTTCAAAACTGGACACACGGGAGGTCTTGTCCGATGTATCTTAGTCCAGTTTTATTCTGAGAATGTCCAGCGATATGAACATACGTCCGCGATCCTTACTGTCTTAGAGGACGTTTTTTTTCTTATAACGCGAGAATATCTTACTGCTACACTTCTAGGGCAACAGGAAAGACTTAAACCATACAACCCTTTTTATACTGGAGGTCTGTGATGAACAGTCTATTGCTGTGCTGTAGGTCAAGTTATAATATCTTTCTCTTGGTCAGGTTTAGGTTTCGAATATTTCACACGTCTCATATGCACATCTGGCACTGGAAAAAGGTAGTAGCCAGGCCAGGCCATGAAGTAGACAGGGCAGCATGCAGACACACAGTATTTACTGAATCATCATTCAGTTGGTTTATCCTCTACTTGTTACATAAATGTTCACATTCGGTAGAGTCCAGCAGAGTAATCAGTCCACCATAATCCAGGGCTCTCCTTTGCTGATATTATTACTCTGTAAAATTGTATACACCCAGCGTGATCGCTGACTCTGAGCTGAAGGCCGCTATGTCTCAACACCATGTCACAGATGCGGAAGGGTTTTCTCCTGTAGTACGTATGCCATGTATCTGGTCGTTTCATTGTCATTTGTCTAAAAAACGTGAGCCCAGCTTCAGTTTCCAAAGTGTCTGTACCGTTTAACCCAAAGCGTCCATAATCCTCACATCTTCAGAAATATCAAGGTCATTACAACATCTCACACAGGCGACCCAGTGGTAAAGGTACAACGTCCTATGCAATGTCTGATGTAAATTCGATCCTGAATATATGAATATTTTGCCCCCAAAACATCCAACCAGTTCAGGGTTTGCTGACAGCAGGCGGACAAATGACCTAAGGCCGAATTTTCACAGACGACTTGCTTCAACCCTTCCGACATCTCACTATCAGATAGCATTACGTTTACCAGGTGGAGTGTAAAGCTGAAGGACATAAGTCCTCCCTGAATCTTAGTTACGATTCACGATAAACTCCCTTTCGAACGTCAAAGTGTTGCCAGCGACTTCACTATTGTTAACAAGGAACCTCAAAACAGTATGGGCTTCCAAGGATGTGTTTTATTGTGCTGATAGGCAATGACTGACCAGAGTTCGTCCACCCACTCATAACTGCTGACTATTTCTGTGATAAGCAACTATTTCAGCAATACTGACTGAGCTGACCAATGGTGGTTGCCAGATAACTTAGAGATGAACGTAACATGGTCAATCACAACTGTGTCGCTCTCTCTCTCTCTCCTAGTGTCTCGCTGGCACCAGTCTACTGTTTCTCATAATTCCAGGTGTCGCGGGGACATCCAGAAGTAGAAATCTTAAAATTAATTTAATCTGGCCCAACTGGACGTTCGTCTCTGAAGCTAATTCTAGGGTGTGGAAATGAGTGACGGACAACAGCGGACACCACAGGCAGTTGCTGTGTCTGCAGTGACAAAAGATGAAAAACACAATCCATTCAAACTCTTCACACAAAAGTGGCGCTTGCTGAGAATGTCACCATCACGTTTTTTCCTGTCCATGATTCTTGTAACCCCCAAAAAAAAACCCAAAAATTATTTATTCAAACTTTTCCACATCGTAAGATACGGCGCAGTTCTGTTTTAAAATTCTGATTCAGAAAAGCGTAGATAAAAGGGTTTACGACATTGTACACAAAATACGTGTAGAACACGATAACGTTCATGCGTACTATTTTCAGCGCCATTAACCAGGCAGGCAAAAACGCCAGGATAAAGACCAATGTCACAATGAACAGGGTGAAGGCCGTTTTGATGTTGGCCACTCGCATGCGCTCTATCCGGGCCTTGGACAAAGAGCACTTGCGTACGGCGCCATTGTTGTGGGGTTCAATGTCGTCTGCCGTGCCAGAGTTGTGTCGTGTAGTGTAACGGTCCTCGCCATTCACGTGACTCAGTTCAATGTCTTGTGTCATCTCGACCGCCTCGTGCGGGGAATCTACGCTGGTGGCATTCCACAGCAGGCAGCACTGCGCAGACTTGATGCGCAGCTTCTTCCTCCGCTGTGCAATCACTGATCTGTGAACAAGAGCGAACAGTTTACTATTTGTGAGTCCAATAAATAAATAAACAACAAGGAGAAATACACGAGCAATGTGCACCAAGCCATTTTTTTTTTCTGCCACTTCAGGGGAATGGCCGCTTCATGTCAATGAAATCTTGTCAATATTTATCATGCTAGATCATTTCATGGCTACATCTGTGTCATGTTATTTCTCTCTCTCTAATTTTAACACTGGCATTGTCATATCCCAACAGTACGATAATTAGCCATCGCAAATCTTTGTACGCTTAAAATACAATTGAACCTTTATTTAAAATAATATTCTTTGCTGAGCCCTCGAAAAATTACTTAGGTATTTCAGATTCCAAACATTCTATCTACAGCCAACAAAGGGAGAGCCAATGGGGAGGCATGTGTGTAAATATGAACGATTGCGGTTCCACTGGCTATCCACGGGAAAAACTATGCCTACAACTTTAAAAACGGTGCACAGCATTGCTTCTACTGATAACTTGCTTTTTATGAAAATCTGATAGTGTCAAAACCGGGATAGGAACTAAGTGACTGATATGCCCCATAATGCAAAAATGTTTGAACAAAAAACAGTAACTAAGTTTTTCTGATCGAAACGTGAATGACGTTCGATCTGTTCGTGATTACATTCACGGTCATTAAATAATATTAAATCAACACAAATTTGATAGTAAATAAGAAAGAGTGTCACTACAAGAAATAACACGACAACATTAATTAGGGCTTAACGTGCAGCGGTCTAGACGCTACTGGAGACAACAACCATTAACGTTTTTAAAAGTACCGTAATTTCTATGTCAGTCCATACCGTGAGTGAAAACACTGAACACTGGAAGGTCATTAAAACCAATAACAAGAAGGAGAAGAAGAAGAAGAACAAAACTACAACAGTCGGGTGGAAGGAGGATGCTGTTGGTAGGGTCTCCTGTCCTATCATTTTGCTATACTCTGTCAATCTGCTTGCTTCGTCCTAGCCCTATGTGGCCATTATCGCGTCCATGTGCTTTCTCCCAACTCAGACTCAAAAGTCAGAATTCAAACACCAACAAAAACTTGACATCACTCACCTGTAGATAAGACTGTACAGGACGAGCACAATGATGCAGCTCACGAGAAAGATACTGGTGTACATTTTCCTGAACACCATGAAGAAATTCCAATTGATAAAATCCTCGTTGATGTCACATTCGTAGCTCATATACACTGACTTGACCGTTGTCAATCTCTTGATGGGCGTGGCATTGCGGGCGGCTCCCATATCTGTACGGTTCAGGGGGATCAGGCCCACTGCGTCCCCGGAGTAGCTTGGTCCAGGAGAGAAAGGGTAGGCGGTGTAGGAGTGGTCAGGCGGGAATGACAGGCCAGTCCCGCCCAGGGTAACGTCCGCAGTCGTATTGAAGGACAAGTAGGCGGGGTCTGGCGGTGCTGTGGCGTTCAACGTGGCGGACACTTCGCGGTAGATGCTGTAGTGCATGCAAACGATGCCGCCGAAGATAAAGATGAAGACGGCCAGAGCCCCAATGATAATGCGGGCTCGTTGGATTGTCATCCAGTGGTGGAAAGGGTGGCAGATACACATGTACCTGTGGGGAGAAATATGAATACATAAAGCACTGATAATGTTCACAGAGAGTGAAGCCTAGCACAACAACAGAACAAGAAAAATGAAAAGAAGAAAAGTGAGGTGTAAATGCCAGGAGCAGCGAACCTCCTAAAATAAAGTCCTTAACACCAGAAGGTGAAGCATATCCGAAGACAGCACAAGGTCTGCGGAGCCAAGAAGAAACAACATTTTCTGACGTGAATCCACAGCACATCTTGTCCTTTCAGAAGTCACCCGAAACATGCAAGTTGATTAAAAAAAAAAAAAAAAAACTTACACATTTGCTAAGCTCCCTCTGGATCTATACAAAGCCTATACAGACAACGTTCTCCCACTGTTTTCATCTTTTTCAAAGTGCACACAAACAAACAAAAGTATTTCACATTATTACAAAGTTACAAATGCAAGACAATGGCAAGCTTTATCTGGTTCAGTGAACATAGATTCTGGTGTAACGTTTTATTTGAACGATCTAGCTATCTGTCCTTTCTGGGACTTTTGTTTCACCCCCCCCCCCCGAAAACTGACCACATTTCTACAGTCATTCCCAGACAAAAGAACATCTACATGCCCAGGAGCATCCACCAGACATCTGCCTTTACACATCCGCGCTTTTTTTTTTTTTTTAATTAAGGCATGCTTCAACCTGACTGTTAACTTCTCACAGATCTACGCCAGAATGCCGTACGGATGCAAAAATCTATACCGCATTGAGCTAGGGATATTACCTTTAATAAAAGTCTACGTCAAATTGACGCAGGGATGCTCACTGGAATGCAAATCTACCTCAGACTGACGTAGGAATGCTAGCTGGTATACAAAACTACGGCAGACTGACATAAGGTTGCTGGCTGGACTACAAATGTACGTCAGATTGCCGCATACAAACCCACGTGAGGCTGACGTTGAGATGCTAGCTGGAATACAAATCTACGCGAGACTGGCGTAAGGATAATGGCTGAAATACTAGTCTACATCAGACTAACGTACGTAGGCTGGCTGGAATACAAATCTACGCTAGACTGACTATGTCCGATTAATTCTAACTCGTTATCAAAATAAGTAAAGCCGCCAACGTTTACCATCGAATTTCTCAGTTGTGCAAAAAAGTGAAGTTGTAACAAATAAGAATTAAGGTCACGAGACAACAGTAAGCTTGGTTGTAGTATCAATATCTGACATAGTAACAGTAAGAAAGAGAATCATAAACCTTTAAACGATGATACGTACCGATCTACAGCAATAGCCACAATGACTACACAGGAGAAGGGTACTGTGGTAGTGATGAGGAAGTGATACGCCTTGCACACCCAGTCCACCTTGATGACGTACTCTAGATACTCCATGGTGATGGTGAAGGGGATGGTGATCAGGCAGGTAATGAAGTCGGTGCCGGCCAAGGTTAAAATAAAGATGGTAGACGTCAGCTGCAACACACAAGAGATGATGGTGGCTCAGTTCTCAGGTTGCAACAACGACAACAACAACAACAAAAACAACCACACACCTCAAAGAGAGCAAGCAGAGCTCTTTTTCAACATGAGATGACTCGAGGGTCTCATAGTAAACTGTCGTAAGTCCGATTTCTCCAAACCTGAGATATTTGGCAGGCTTCTAAACTATCGCAATTTGACACATTTGGCATGTTTCTAAACTATCGTAACTCGAGTTTTTTTTTTTTTTTTCGAAACATGGCATACTTGTAGCCCTTGAAAACCTGCAGATTGTGTTATAGGTTGGGGGGGTTTAAATTCTGAAAACTAAGGTTTCAAAAACGTCCATTGGAATATATTGCTATTAACGCTTTCCCTGCTTTGCCCAGAAATGTTCCGGGCTGTCTGATCTCACTATGCTGTCATGTGCTCGGAACTGTTCCGGGCCTAGTTCGTAAAATAAAATTATGTATTTCTTGGATCATTATAGAGACAATTCCCGAATTATGATTGTTTTGTGTTTCCTAGTTAATTCCCCTACTTACTTGCGTGTATTTTGAAACGCGTGGTGTTTATGTTATGCAAATTTTGAGATTTGCTTGTTTTGTCCCCTTCTGCATTCCGCATAATTATGAGTAGAAATCTGTGTGGCAAGCAAAAAATAAACATTATTCAGATTTTTTAAATTTTCCTGAAAACTTGTGAAAACCGAAATACGCCAGTTTGTCACGAGTCCTTCGAATAACGGAATCATACAAAGACATACCGGTACAGGCATGAAACATTTGAATATTATGATACAGATGAAGTCAGATTTTGTCAATAATATTTAATAACAGATTTTGTGTTCTATAGTGAAGAGTGGCTCTTTGCATGCAAATCTACCATGCAAATCTAACTAAATTCCAGCATGAGATGGATGTCAGCATGCTTCAGTGCATTAAGGGTACTTTTATAATTGGGCATGACGTTCCATCTTAAAATCATGAAACGTGCCTGTGAATTTTATTCTCTGACCAATTTTGAAGTTTGAGAAATTGCCACAAGGACTTTGATTCCACCTCATTACAGTAGAAAATTTTAACAGAATAATAATAGGCAAGCCAGATGACAATCGCATGCTAAGGAGGGCTGCTTCAAGATGGAAGCAAACCCTTGCGCATATAATACTATGAGCTGTTGGGGTTAAAATTTCTTTACGTAAAACACGTAAAGGAAGAGTAAATTAACCGTAAAACAAGACATGTCTGAATCTGTCAGCATCTAGTTCGGGAGCCACAATTTAAGTAACCCTTTTAATTATCTCAGGTTCTCATTAACTTCATTCTAGTCTGCGATTAACAGATCACTCACTTACGTGATCACTAATTTTCCAAGAAAAAAGAAAGGAAAAAAAAAGGTGCATAATAATAATAATATTAATAATAATAATAAAACGGAAAGTAATATTATTTATGATTGTTATCATGATTGTTATTAAGGATAGATACAAGGTGATCCTAGGACATCAATAGGCATGCTTTAATCAAATTTCAACAAGGTCTGTTTCGTCTCCGTATATCGTTTCGGTTTCGTCTCGGTATCGTTTCAGTGCCGGCTGTACGGATTTTCAGCTTTACACTGAAAAGGTACAAAAGACACGTTTACTGAGTGTTATGTTTAGAGCAGACTATGAATTATTGGATTTTTCCGTGACGAATCAAGTGCTGAAATTCATAGCTACGGTGTGGCCAGTAATTAATAATTTTTTTTTCTAAAGCCTCCGAAGAAAACAAGACGAAATTAACAACACGGCTTTTTGATATCAAATTAGTAATAACTGCGCAATTGTCTCGACACATAAATTCAGCCTTATTATACCATCAGTGAAGTGCAAAAAGTTGAATGGTACGGGCTGAGATTACACTAGTTTTTCTCAACCCGGGTGATCTCGCCCATGGGCAATTTTGATTTCGGTGGGGGGGGGGGGGGGGCAAAACGAAGAAAAGGGCGAGGGGCGGGGGGATGACGAAGGGGCGATACTTGGGGGTGGGGCATAAATAGAGGACCATTTGGTGACAAATACATGGCAGTCATTGATTTCTTGAACAGCACGTGTACATGAACAGAAAAGCCTTATTTTTTAATGCATTTGTAATAGAAATGTTTTCTGTTTTATTATCAATAATCAACACGCCTACTGTCATCAACAGAGCTCTGAGAAACTTGGCGCCATAATTAATTTTATTTGCGGTCAGTTTTCTTGTGAAATGTGTCCATCAGGTTTGAATAGGGAATTTGCGGAAGGCAGGGGGGGGGGGTGGGGGATGAAAGAAAATTTGGAGCCTAAGAAAGCGACTGCCTGAAATAGGTTGAGAATCATGTCATTACACCATTGAAAAAACAACACACGAAACTGCCTTCAAGAAACAAATGCGGCCCCGCGTGGGCTGACTAGCGCAGGCATTATAAGGCTGATCCACACTCAACAGAAATTAGAGAAAAATCTTTTTTTTTTTTCCTGCAAAAAAAGGAAAATGTAATTTACTTTTGTGGAGACTCGCGGACGTTGTAATCTACCTCACCAGGGGACATAAAGCTCAGAGGAAATTAAGAAAACTGAGCAAAATGTGCGCTGCTCCGAGGGTCCTGCGGTTGCAGTCCTTCCGGGAAACCGACTAACTAGTCGAATACTGGTACTGTCTCTGTGGGTCCTTCGTACAAGGTGCATGCGAACGAGTGGTACTAGCAGGGAGGATGGCAGTTGCCAGGTCCCCCTACGCAAGTATGCTACTGGTGACCTGTGTCCGAATGCGAGTGTGAATGAGTTTGTGAAAACCAACAAGGGGACCCTAGCGGCGAGGGATCCCCCTGCGACACTTAACATGTTGCAGCTCAACGTCTGCGGCCTTCGCCCGAAGGTCCTGGAACTAACTAAGCTCCTGAAGGCAAAACACATACATGTAGCTCTCATCCAGGAGACTCTACTGAATGGGAGAGGCGCGGACGTCACAGGGTATACCCTGTACACCTGCTCGTGTACCAAATGCCGAGGCATTGCCACACTGGTTCGCAATGACATTACGGCTGTGAGGCAGCACGCCCCGACGAGCAACGGTGAAACTGATACCTTCACCCTTACAGTATGGAAGGACGGCGTGTCCTTTACCATCACGAATGTGTATAATCCCTCAAAGGTCCCCTGCGACCTAGGGTTGACAGAGGCTATCTTTAATAATACCATCATAGGAGGAGACTTCAACGCACGAAGCCCTGAAATGGGATACGCCCCAGAATCCACGAACATCGCAGGAAGAAATGTCGAAGATCTCCTCCTAAGTTCTAACCTGGTCCGGATACAATCAACCGACTCCGCGCCTACTTGCCTGCATCGAGCAAACGGCGCGGAGAGTCGGCCCGACATTACACTTCTATCTGCTGACCTCGTTACCAGACACAGCTACACAGTCCTCGAGGACGTAGGTAGCGACCACCTTCCTCTCCTTGTACAAATCCAGACCAAAACAGCTAAGAAGAGAGAGAAGCGTTTAAACTGGAATTATAAACGAGGCAGATGGGAAGAGTTCAGAGAGACTTTAGGTTTAACTCTGAACCAGGTGGACCCCAACCAGGGTTCTATTGTCGAAGCCAACACCGTACTGACTACGGCCGTGCTCGCAGCTAAGCGGAGTATTCCGCGAGGACTGCAGCCCCTAAATCGCTTGCCCTGGTCAAAGGAACTTGAACAGGCGGTCCGACAGCGTAAGAGGGCGAGAAGAAAAGCAAAAACGAGCACGGCGGCCAGGATCGAGTATAACAGATTGACCGCTAAAGTCAAACTATTGTCTAGAAACACCAAAAGGGCAAAGTGGTTAAACCTGTGCGAGTCTCTGAACGTGGACCCGAGTGGTGGCCGAGCGTGGACCGTCCTGAATCGCCTTAATCGGCCGCAAAGAGTGAAGAATGTCGCTCCGATACGGGCAAACGGGACGGTCGCGGTGACAGACCATAAGCGTGCAACCATGCTTAACCGACACTTTGCCAGTACAAATAAGAGTGGCAAAGCTATGAATACGGACACGGGGCTTCGTAAGGTCAGGCGTCAGCTCGAAAAGTCGCAGGTAGACAGCGATTACGATGGCCTTAACAGTGAGTTTACCCTAGAGGAACTGGAGAGAGCACTTGGCAAGTGTAAAAATCGTAAAGCGCCAGGCCCGGACAAAATCTCCAACGAGATGTTGCTCCAGATGGGCCCCACGGCAAAGAAATGGCTCCTAGCCTTAATAAATAGAACGTGGCAACAAGGAAAGCTCCCTATTGACTGGAAAAAGGCAGTGGTGACAGCTATCCCGAAATCAGGGAAAGATGGTACCGAACCATCACATTATAGGCCAATATCCCTTATCTCTTGCATCTGCAAAGTAGGGGAGAGGATGGTTAACTACCGGCTGACCTGGTATCTAGAAGAGCACGGTCTTCTAGACAGACACCAGGCGGGCTTCCGGAGTGGCAGGCAGACGATGGACCAGCTTATCCGATTGACCCAAGCGGTCAATAATGGTTTCCATAGGCGGGAGCATACTATCGCCGTATTCGTCGATCTCAAACAAGCGTACGATAAGGTGTGTAAAGGTGGGCTACTCCTCAAATTACTCAAGGCGGAGGTCAAAGGAAACCTATATGCATGGGTAAAAGATTTCCTTCACAATCGAACAGTCCGTATCAGAGTGAACGGACAGACCTCAAGCCAACTCACCATGGAGAATGGCCTGCCGCAAGGTTCAGCGTTAAGCTGCACGCTGTTTGCAGCTTACACCGGCGACCTTACCCAACACCTGAGATGCGAAAAAGCGATGTATGCCGACGATATGGTAATCTGGAGGACAGGAAAGCATGTCCAATGGTTATAGCGAGACCTTAAACGGGACCTCGCGGCGCTTGCCTGCTACTGCCGATTGTGGAAGATGGAGATAAACTTCGATAAGACCGTTTATCAACTCTTCACCAACGGCAAACACGCCCAGAAAGCCACCATCACTCTTAAGATTAATGGCCAGACACTCAAAAGGGAAAGCGCACCACGATACCTGGGAGTTGAACTTGACAGCAGGCTCAACTTGCAGACGCACGTCCGCAAGCTTAAGTCTGAGGCTAGGAGGAGATTAACACTGTTGAAAACGTTCGCCAGTACCAACTGGGGTGCCACTGGGAAGGTTCTCAGACAGCTATATCTAGCCTACGCCCGAGCAGGCCTAGAGTATAGCCTACCACTGCAACCAATGGCCAGCGACCGAACGCTCTCGGCGCTGGACCGAGTCCAGAACAGCGCCATGAGACTCATAACAGGCTGCCTCAAAACCACTCCTACGAATGCTCTGGAAATTATGACCAATGTGGAACCACTGGCAACCAGAAGGGAAGAAAGCGTACTACAGCAGTACGAGAGGTTAAAAAGGCTCGAGCCGGACTATCCGGCGCGGGAGGCGATCGAAACCGACCCGCCACCGAAAATACTCCAGAAGAAGTCGTTCCTGGGCGAAGCCAAACGACTAACTGAGGAGTATGGGCTAGAACAAGAGAGAATGCCCCTTCGGTTATGGACGAAAGAGCCACCTCACTCATCCCTGAAACCCCCAGTGGTCAAAACCAAGCTTCTAGACACAAACATGACTAAGGAGGTCAATCCCACGATTCTGAAAACGGCTGCTGGCGAAACTATTGATTCGTACCCAGCACATATGATAAAGGCTTATACTGACGGCTCGGCAGTACAGGCGACTACGAATGCGGGGTACGGAGCAATAATATACTACCCTGACGGCACCGACACCGAAAAGATCTATGGGCCGTGTGGGGCGAATGGCTCCAACTTCGACGCTGAGGCGACAGCGATTTGGAGGACACTGACTACGGTTTTCAATGGCTTTGAAAACGGAACAGTATCGACAGAAGATACTGTTGTGTTCACAGACTCAAGGGCCACGCTGATGGCCGTCCAATCGCTCAACCACAAGCTCGAGGCACGTGGCGCAGATAAAATCAGACATATCTGCCACCAGATCATAAGTGGATACGCTGTCGAGGTCCACCTCCAGTGGATCCCCGCACACATAGGAATCCGGGGCAACGAGGTTGCAGATAGCCTGGCGAAACAGGGGACCAGGGGCGAACATCCAAAGCACCCCATGTCTTACCCAGCAGCCCGAGCCAGAATCCGCGCTCACGGACGCAGGAAATGGTTATATCAATGGGCAAACTCGGATAAAGGACGTAGGGTGTATCATAACCAAACCAAACCAGACATCAAAGACCCGATTTTGACACTAGAGCGTAAATACGCGACTATTATACAGCGTATGAGGACGGGACATGTCCAGTTGAACGCACACCTAAACCGTTTCAACCCACTACGTGAGCCAGTATGCCGGCACTGCGGGTCCCCGCAGGAGACAGTCGAGCACATACTTGCGGAGTGCCAAGGACTGAAACAACTGAGATCCCGCTACCTCCCTGATACCCCGACAGTCTCCAATTGCCTTTATGGGGACGTTAAACAATTAAAGAATACTGCCATATTCGCCATTGCCGTCACGAGTGAAAACTCGATCGGCACGGGATGAGCAATAGAGCAGATGATCACCGTTTCGCCTATGACCATTCCGCAGCCTCCGGGCTCCGGATAAGCCCGATCCCAGGTCTGGAGAGACCCGGGGAGAATTTCTTCTCGACCGCCACGTGGTAGCAGCGGGGCAGCTCAAGCTGGGGGCTGGCTAACAGGGACGGGCTGACGGCTGACCTTCCCGAAGCCGTTAAACACTGGGAGCTTTCCGTTGCTGTAGGCAGAAGGGGGCAAATTGCCTAGCAGAACGCAGTGGTGGCAGTCCCCGATTGAGGGCCGGGGACTGTGTCACGAGTGGAGTGAGCGGGATTCAAGGATTACGGGGGCATGGAAGTGAGGGAATGACTCACGGGATAGTGAGGCTGCTCACCTATATTGACTTCTGTTAGTTAACGTTAAAGCGTGAAATGTTGTGAGTTGGGGGGGGGGGGGTCGGCATGAGGCGAGAGCGCTGTACTAACAGTCACTGCAAGTTAAGAGGTCCCAGGGGACAGACGTGAGATCAGAGCAGTCGGGAGATTGTTGTGTTTTCCAGTGATGACTGGTAGGTTGAACTGTGATTTATAATTATGATGATTGATGTATTATATTCGCCTATGACCATGATGTAAATAAGTATATGTGAGGAATGTGGAAGTCAGTGATTACTGTGTATAGAAATGTGCGCCATGAGCGATAGATGTAAGTTAGGTTCATGGATTCGTAGCGAGAGTGAGTGCTGTGTGGTACGGTGGAGGTGTGTTACCGTAAGATGTGTGGTGAGTGAAAGGTGGACTAGTGTGTGTACGCTTCGTGGTTTGTAATGAGGGGTGAAGTGGTTAGAAATGGTATGGTATTATACCAATGTAATGTTCTTCTTGTAGGTGCCGGGGTCGGGCAGAGACGCCACTCGCGGTGAGCGAACTAGCACAGGGGATAGGCCAGCATAGGGCCGAAGGCTACTCATAGGCCAGTGGAGTGAAGCTGTCGCGCAGGACAGTAGGAGCGCATGAGTCGTGGCAGTCTTGTCACAGACAGGGACGTTGTATAGAACTGTTAATGTGCTATTAAGATGTACTACTGTGATATTGATATACTACTGTGCTATTGAGATACTAATGTGAATTGAACTATTAATGTGCTATTGCCATGTTGAGGGGCTATTGGAATGTTACTGTGCCATTGCCATGTTGAGGTGCTATTGGAATGCTAATGTGTTATTGCACTAGGAAGGTGCTATTGAGAGACTGCGGTGCGAGTGAAATATTGTGCTATTAAGACATTGAGAGGAGAGGCTGAAGCCGAAGTGTCTTTAGAAAGTAATTACCGGGTTGTGGACCCGAGGAAGAGTGCATGTGGGAATAAGGCCGTTGGAGGGTAGTTAGATTCAATAATATACTGTATGTCATTGCATTTCTATCTTTATCTCATGTTTAATAAATGTGTGAGTCTGATGGGTTGTTCTGTTAAGTGTTATACTTGTTCGTTCGTGATTGTTGTCCTGTTATAATCATTACATCTCCCAGTCTGGGATTTGTGACACCGGGGGCTCGTCCGTTGTGACACTCGTCCGTTTAGTTTACCTGTAGTCATTTTGACATTGTGTATTCGTCATATCTAGTTGTTTTTCTGTTGTGCTAGAATTCGTGCTGTTGTCTTTTGTTCGTGGGATGAATGGAAATTTCATGATGGTATAATTTATGTATATTTATGAATATGTATTGATGCATGTATTGCTATAAATATGTACTAATGTGTGATTGAATTTTCACAGAGAGAGTGTGTGTGCCAGCCTGAGAAGTCAAGCAGCCAGAGCCCCGATTAAGGGGAGGAGTTAGACTCAAAAAGTTGAAAGTTAAGTAAAAGTCAAAAATTTGGTGCCCTGGATTGAGGGCTGTCTTTTCATCTGTCTTTTTCTCTGTTTTTGCTGTTTTCGTTTGCTGTGTTGAACTTAGTTTATCCTTTTAAAAAGGTGTGGTAAACTTGGAACTTCGTTCATCACGGTGAACAGTCTTTAGGGCTCTGTCATTGTTTAGTTGTAGCGTCGATATCTTCTCTGTTTCTGCAGGAAGACGTATTCTCTTGTCCCCTCTCTTACCTATCTGTACATACGTTCTTTTTTTCAGGCTCTGTTCTTGTTCGTACCTGGTAGTGTAATCGGCGTAGTTAGGTTGTATTTTTTTTCCCCATTATATTTTTTTTAGAAGTCTTTGTCTTAGTCTGGTTCGTTGTCCTTGACGTACTTGTGGTCCTTCTGCTGAATTTCCCAATTCTTGTCTTTTCTATTCTCTGTTGTTATTTAATAGTGCTATACATTTTATGAACATAGAATTAGTTAGAGAGTATGCTATAAGGTGTTCAGTTAGGTGTGTTTCTGAATTGCATTTGGAAATAGTGGTTGTTATTGTAGTGGCATAATTTCAGGTCTCGGGATACGTCGTTTATAGTAAGTACATAGACAATTTATTGTATTGCAAATTGTATAAATATAAATCCGTGAAATGGCGGAACTCCAGCAACTAATGAAGTTAGGTACGGAACTTGGCCTTGAGGGAGAGGAGCTGCGTAGCTGGATTAGGGAGCAGCAGGCGGAATTGCGCGATGAGCGTGCTAAAGATAGAGAGCGAGAAAAAGAGGCTCAAGACTTAAAGTTAAAGGAGATAGAGGCGCAAGTAAAGATTGCGGAATTAGAAAGCAAGAAGAATGCCCCAACGGAAACAGTTGAGCGGCAGTGGCAAAATAAAAGTGGTGTTCGGATTAAGCTGCCGACGTTCGACGACCGGAAGGACGATATAGACGCCTTCCTTTACAGGTTCGAACTTAATGCACAACTGCAGTGGGGGGAGAATAAGCAATTATGGTCCACGTACCTGGCATCCTTATTGCAGGGGCGAGCGTTAACCTACTTTAAAGAGTTACAGCGCGAAGACGTGCATGATTACGATAAGCTGAAGGCTTTGCTGCTTCGCCGATTTGCGCGTACGGAGGAATATTTCCCGGATCAGTTTAGGCGAGCACGTGCGGATACCAGGGAGGACTTTGCTGCCTTCGTCGCGAGACTGACAGAGTATTTTACGAACTAGGTGGACTTGTCCCATGTTGGCGCAGATTTTGCTAAATTGAAAGACCTAATGATCCGTGACCAGCTGTACGCGTCGTGCCATAAAGATTTAGTGGCTTTTCTAAAAGAAAACGAACCCGCGACGGTGCAGGAGGCGTCAAAGTTGGCGGAAGCATATCGTACGGCACATCCGTCCAAACCAGTCGCGAGGGCGTACGTACAGGATGCTGGTTACGTCGCCGTGGTTGAGGGGTCACCGACAGGACAGAGAGACAGGTCACGTCAGCGTGGTGCCTATAATGGGCAAGCCCAGGTTCAACGTAGGGGGTATTATCAATCACCTGCATATGGAGCCGGTAAGTTTGACCGAGCAGAAGGGCTGGGTCGCGGTAATGGCCGAGGGCGGTTTGTAACCTTTGCCGATCATCGACGGCATAGGGACTTTAGTTCCGGTCGCGATGGGTCACGGGGACCCAGGTCTAGCGGAACACAGGGAGCGGAATGTTGGACTTGCGGACGCGTAGGTCATTTTTCACGGGATTGTAGGGCCGCGAAGTGTTGGAACTGCGGAAGAGCAGATCACATCAGCGTGAATTGCCCTGCAGATAGGATAGCGGCGAACGTGGATGGCAATCACGGTAGCTCCACTCCATGTTCCCCTAATAAATTTCATCATGCGGCCGCGTGTATTACATCGGACAGCGGAGGCGGACAGTATTCTAAGTGTCCCAGTTGTGAGAAATTGTTATCTTCTGGTGTTTTACCTTGTGGGAGAAAGATTCCCGTTATAAATTCATGTCATACAGGAGGTGGTCTTAGGGTTTATCCGGGGTTTGTTGGGGACGAGCCGGTTTCGGTTTTACGGGATACAGGATCTACCGTTGTGGGGGTGCATAGAGACTGCATTCGGGATTCGCAGCTTACAGGTGAAACTGTCCCGTGCATTCAATTTTCAGGGGCCATTGAGAAATTACCATTGGCAAAGATAGTGATTGATACGCCTTTCCTTAGCGGGGAAGTCGAAGCAGTCGTTGGGTTTTTTCCAGGCGCCCAACTCATCATTGGTAATGTGTCTCGGGTAGTTTCCCCTTCCGAAGAGAATGTGCAGGCATGGTCACAATCTAAAGGTATTGACTTTTGTGCCGCAGTCGAGACACGTCGACAGGTAGGTGATAAGGGTAAAATTAGACCTTTGGCAACTCCAGCGGCCAACCTGGATATCACACCAGAGCGCTTGGCGAGATTACAAAAGGAGGATCCATCATTGAGTCCATGTTTTGGGGAGGCGCGAACAGAGAAAACGAGGAAATATAAGAACGGTTCGTCTTCCTTTGTTGTCCAGGCGGGCATTCTGTTCCGAAAGTATGTCACGGTGGGGTCCATTTTAAAGCAGGTCGTTGTGCCAGCGTTGCTAATTGCAACGGTACTGCATTTGGCCCACGATGTCCCATTAGCGGGTCATATGGGTATAGCTAGAACCAAAGAAAGGGTTCTTAAGAATTTTTATTGGCCATCCGTTCACAGAGATGTACGATTGTATTGTAAGACGTGCAGTGCGTGCCAAAAGACGACGCATAAGGGACGTACACCCCAGGCTCCTCTTCAGAAGATCCCCACGGTTTCGGAGCCGTTTAAAAAGGTTTCGATAGACCTTGTTGGGCCCATTCACCCAGCTACCGATAGGGGGAATCGATTTTTCTTAACGGTCATATGTAATGCTACGAGATGGCCAGAGGCGGTTCCTCTTCGGACCATTACGTCGGAGGCAGTCGCGGAGGCGTTGTTTGCAATTTCCGCTAGGGTAGGAATACCAGAACAAATTTTGTCTGATAGGGGCGCGCAATCTACTTCGGAGATGATGAAGGAATTGTTTCGCTTATTTAGCATACAGCCCATCACTACCACCCCATATCATCCGCAGGCTAACGGCATGTGCGAGAGATTGAACTCGACGCTAAAGTCGATGCTGCGTAAGGTAGCTGCTGATCGCCCTAAAGATTGGGATAGATATATCCCTGCAGTATTATTCGCGTATAGGGAGGTACGGCAGGAGTCAACGGGATTTTCTCCTTTTGAAATGTTGTATGGTCGTAGTCCTAGGGGTCCAACCGATGTTCTTCGGGACATGATGACGTCGTCATCATCAGGAGACGATGAGCAAATTTCAGTGTTTCAGTACCTGGTTGATTTAAGAGAGAGATTATCTTCAGCGCGCACTATGGCAGAAGAAGCTTCTAGTATCGCTTCAAAAAGAGCAAAAAACTATAAAGATAGAGGATCCAAACTAAGAATTTTTAAGCCAGGAGACAAGGTTTTATTGTTATTGCCTACGGATCATAATAAGTTATTGATGACATGGAAAGGTCCGTACGCTATTGAGCGAGTTCTTTCGAAGGTAGATTACGCTATCCAGATTGATGGATCAATTAAGGTATTCCATGTTAATATGCTACAGAGATTTTATGAGAGACCAGAGTATCTGTGTGCACAGACGAAACCAGAGGAGAGTATCTTCTCTATTGCTTGTACGGGGGTCGTAGACCAGTTAGACAGTGACGTAAACGACACCGAGGCGCAGGAAGAGGTACAGATTCAATTGCCGGAGTTAACTCCAACACAAGGTTACAGGGACGTAAAATTTAACCCTGACCTTACGAGTTCAATGAGTACGGAACTTGAGACCCTGTTGTCGTCATTCCCAGATGTTATAACAGATTTGCCGGGTCGCACTACGGTGATCCAGCACCAAATAAAGTTGACTTCGGATAAGTCAGTATCTCTTAGACCTTATCCGCTGCCTTTTTCTTCCAGAGATAGAGTTATAAAAGAAGTTGAGTCAATGTTGAAGTTAGATGTGATAGAACCATCAACATCGCCGTATTCATCACCCATCGTCCTCGTGAAAAAACTTGATGGATCGGTGCGGTTCTGTATTGATTTTCGAAAATTGAATACTATTACGGTAGGCGATAGGGAGCCTATACCATTCCAAGAGGAACTAATAGCTTCATTGGCTGGTTCCACGTGGTTTTCCAAGATAGATTTAACGAAAGGTTATTGGGAAATTCCTCTTTCTGAGGAGTCTAAACAATTCACGGCTTTCCAAACGCCCATTGGATTATTCCAATTTAAGGTCATGCCATTTGGGTTGGTAAACGCGCCAGCGACGTTTGCAAGATTAATGAGACTGGTATTAAAGGACATACCTAATGTCGTGTCATTCTTTGACGATATAGCGTGTCATACGTCGTCATGGTCTGATCATATTCAGACACTAACAGTAATTTTTCAACGATTGCGTCATTTTGGGTTAACTGCTAAACCCGCAAAGATGTATTTGGCATGTCCAGAAATAGTATTCTTAGGACATATCGTGGGTAGAGGTGTTCAGAGACCTGAAGTAACAAAAATTGAGAAATTAGTAGGGTTGCAAATCCCTAAAACAAAGAAACAAGTCAGAAGCTTAGTGGGAATTTTAAATTATTACAGGAAGTTCATTCCAAATTTTTCCTCCTTGTCATCTTCTCTTACTGACCTTACTAAGAAGGGACAACCCGATAAGGTCCAGTGGACGTCTGAATGTCAGACAGCATTTGATAAATTGGTGACAGCATTATCATCGTCACCCATTCTGATATTACCCGATTTTCGATCTAAATTTATCCTCAGAACAGATGCGTCGGACTCTGGTGTCGGCGCTTGTCTTCTACAGGAGAAGAACGAATGGTTCCATCCTGTATGTTATGTCAGTAGGAAGTTATTGCAGAGAGAAAGAAAGTATTCTGTGATAGAGCGGGAGTGTCTGGCCATTGTGTGGTCCGTCCAAAAATTAGGACGTTATCTGATGGGACGAGAATTCTACATCCAGACAGACCACAAGCCACTAACGTTTTTATCAAAGAATCGTTCGTCCAGCCCACGCTTGTCTAGATGGGCATTGGCTTTACAGCCGTATACATTCGTCATTCAACCGATTCCAGGAACCAGCAATCATATCGCCGACTACCTTAGTCGAGCCTAGGTGAGGATTTCAGTAGCTTACACATCGGAGGACAGGAACATTCGACAGACAGAACAACGAAGAGTCGCAGATTGTGCACAATTGAAAACGTATATCAGCAGAAATTGGGAAACATATGAACATTGACAGTGATCTGTGTGAACGTTTCTGCGATCATAAAATATTGAAATTATAAATATTATATGAGGAATGGTTGATAGGTTGAGTGATTTTGATTCTGTATTGGGTATTATCTTTTAGTTAGGTATTGATGATGTGATACATATATGCATAGTGCAGGGCAAATTGATCGCCTGGTTTTCCTCTGATTTAGGTATCATATGTGCTAGGGGCATGAGTAGGTCATTTTTACGTAAATATCGCTCACGCTCACTCGTTGACATTTATCTTGATGCGATTTGGAAATTAATTGCATTAATTTTTTTGGGGTGGGGGATGATGTCACGAGTGGAGTGAGCGGGATTCAAGGATTACGGGGGCATGGAAGTGAGGGAATGACTCACGGGATATTGAGGCTGCTCACCTATATTGACTTCTGTTAGTTAACGTTAAAGCGTGAAATGTTGTGAGTTGGGGGGTCGGCAGGAGGCGAGAGCGCTGTACTGACAATCACTGCAAGTTAAGAGGTCCCAGGGGACAGACGTGAGATCAGAGCAGTCGGGAGATTGTTGTGTGTTTTCCAGTGATGACTGATAGGTTGAACTGTGATTTATAATTATGATGATTGATGTATTATATTCGCCTATGACCATGATGTAAATAAGTATATGTGAGGAATGTGGAAGTCAGTGATTACTGTGTATAGAAATGTGCGCCATGAGCGATAGATGTAAGTTAGGTTCATGGATTCGTAGCGAGAGTGAGTGCTGTGTGGTACGGTGGAGGTGTGTTACCGTAAGATGTGTGGTGAGTGAAAGGTGGACTAGTGTGTGTACGCTTCATGGTTTGTAATGAGGGGTGAAGTGGTTAGAAATGGTATGGTATTATACCAATGTAATGTTCTTCTTGTAGGTGCCGGGGTCGGGCAGAGACGCCACTCGCGGTGAGCGAACTAGCACAGGGGATAGGCCAGCATAGGGCCGAAGGCTACTCATAGGCCAGTGGAGTGAAGCTGTCGCGCAGGACAGTAGGAGCGCATGAGTCGTGGCAGTCTGGTCACAGACAGGGACGTTGTATAGAACTGTTAATGTGCTATTAAGATGTACTACTGTGATATTGATATACTACTGTGCTATTGAGATACTAATGTGAATTGAACTATCAATGTGCTATTGCCATGTTGAGGGGCTATTGGAATGTTACTGTGCCATTGTCATGTTGAGGTGCTATTGGAATGCTAATGTGTTATTGCACTAGGAAGGTGCTATTGAGAGACTGCGGTGCGAGTGAAATATTGTGCTATTAAGACATTGAGAGGAGAGGCTGAAGCCGAAGTGTCTTTAGAAAGTAATTACCGGGTTGTGGACCCGAGGAAGAGTGCATGTGGGAATAAGGCCGTTGGAGGGTAGTTAGATTCAATAATATACTGTATGTCATTGCATTTCTATCTTTATCTCATGTTTAATAAATGTGTGAGTCTGATGGGTTGTTCTGTTAAGTGTTATACTTGTTCGTTCGTGATTGTTGTCCTGTTATAATCATTACATCTCCCAGTCTGGGATTTGTGACAGACTGACCAGATCGATCCTTCGATAAGTCGTGCAGCAAGCAATACGTGACAATGACTTAAACGAGACAATGACCGCACGCTGGCGGATGAGAAAGTGAGATTCTGGTCACGACGTGATACGAATCAGTTGGTTCAGGCTGTCATCAGCCTCCATTTGTCTGAAAGGGGCCAAAGCAGCAACAACTTCCCACTAAATATATGATGGTACAATATGGCAAGAATAAACGTGGGGCTGAGGAACCCAAACTGAGTTGCCAGGTCCCCCTACGCAAGTATGCTACTGGTGACCTGTGTCCGAATGCGAGTGTGAATGCGTGAGTGAAAACTAACAAGGGGACCCTAGCGGCGAGGGATCCCCCTGCGACACTTAACATGTTGCAGCTCAACGTCTGCGGCCATCGCCCGAAGGTCCTGGAGCTAACTAAGCTCCTGAAGGCAAAACACATCCATGTAGCTCTCCTTCAAAAGACTCTATTGAATGGGAGAGGCGCGCACGTCACAGGGTATACCATATACACCTGCTCGTGTACCAAGTGCCGAGGCATTGCCACACTGGTTCGTAATGACATAACGGCTGTGAGGCAGCACGCCCCGACGAGCAAGGGTGAAACTGATACCCTCACTCTTACAGTATGGAAGGACGGCGTGGCCTTTACCATCACGAATGTCTATAATCCTCCTAAGGTCCCCTGCGACCTAGTGTTAACAGAGGCTACCTTGAATAATACAATCATCGGAGGAGACTTCAACGCACGAAGCCCTGAAATGGGGTACGCCCCAGAATCAACGAACATTGCAGGAAGAAACGTCGAAGATCTCCTCCTAAGTTCTAACCTGGTCCGGATACAATCAGCCGACTCCACGCCCACCTGCCTGCATCGAGCAAACGGCGTGGAGAGTCGGCCCGACATTACGCTTCTATCTGCTGACCTCGTTACCAGACACAGCTACGCAGTCCTCGAGGACGTAGGTAGCGACCATCTTCCTCTCCTCGTACAAATCTAGACTAAAACAGCTAAGAAGAAGGAGAAACGTTTAAACTGGAATTATAAACGAGGCAGATGGGAAGAGTTCAGAGAGATTTTAGGTTTAACTCTGAACGAGGTGGACCCCAACGAGGGTACTATTGACGAAGCTAACGCCGTACTGACTTCGGCCGTGCTCGCAGCTGCTAAGCGGAGTATTCCGCGAGGACTGCAGCCCCTAAATCGCTTGCCCTGGTCAAAGGAACTTGAACAGGCGGTCCGACAGCGTAAGAGGGTGAGAAGAAAGCAAAAACGAGCACTGCGGCCAGAATCGAATATAACAGATTGACCGCCAAAGTCAAGCTGTTGTCTAGAAGCACCAAAATGGCAAAGTAGTTAAACCTGTGTGAGTCTCTGAACGTGGACCCGAGTGGTGGCCGAGCGTGGACCGTCCTGAACCGCCTTAATCGGGGGCAAAGAATGAAGAATGTCGCTCCGATACGGGCAAACGGGACGGTCGCGGTGACAGACCATAAGCGTGCAATCACGCTTAACCGACACTTTGCCAGTACAAATAAGAGTGGCAAAGCTACGAATACGGACAAGGGGCTCCGTAAGGTCAGGCGTCAGCTCGAACAATCGCAGGTAGACAGCGATTACGAGGGCCTTAACAGTGAGTTCACCCTAGAGGAACTGGAGAGAGCACTTGGCAAGTGTAAAAATCGTAAAGCGCCACCCCCGGACAAAATCTCTAACGAGATGTTGCTCCAGATAGGCCCCACGGCAAAGAAATGGCTCCTAGCCTTAATAAATAGAACGTGGCACGAAAGGAAACTCCCTATTGACTGGAAAAAGGCCGTGGTGACAGCGATCCCTAAAGCAGGCAAAGATGGTACCGAACCATCACATTATAGGCCAATCTCCCTTACCTCTTGCATCTGCAAAGTAGGGGAGAGGATGGTTAACTACCGGCTGACCTGGTATCTAGAAGAGCGCGGTCTTCTAGACAGACACCAGGCGGGCTTCCGTAGTGGCAGGCAGACGATGGACCAGCTTATCCGATTGACCCAAGCGGTCAATAATGGTTTCCATAGGCGGGACCATACCATTGCCGTATTCGTCGATCTCAAACAAGCGTACGATAAGGTGTGTAAAGGTGGGCTACTCCTTAAATTACTCAAGGCGGAGGTCAAAGGAAACTTGTATGCATGGGTAAAAGATCTCCTTCACAATCGAACAGTCCGTATCAGAGTGAACGGACAGACCTCAAGCCAACTCACCATGGAGAATGGCCTGCCGCAAGGTTCAGCGTTAAGCTGCACGCTCTTTGAGGCTTACACCAGCGACCTTACCCAACACCTGAGATGCGAAAAAGCGATGTATGCCGATGATATGGTAATCTGGAGGACAGGAAAGCATGTCCAATGGCTACAGCGATACCTTAACCGGGACCTCGCGACGCTTGCCTGCTACTGCCGATTGTGGAAGATGGAGATAAACTTCGATAAGACCGTTTATCAACTCTTCACCAACGGCAAACACGCCCAGAAAGCCACCATCACTCTACCGCATAATGTTGCCTCAGGGCAACACACCAAAATTGTGCTTACTAAATTGAGTTCATCATTGAGTGTGCTACTGGAGTAACTTCCCTTGATTTTTCAAAGCTATGTATACACTATTAGCCCTACCGTTTGATTTTGGCACTACTGAGGAGGGAAACAGAAGCATCTTTGTCTGACAGGTCTTTGCATTTTGGAACCCAGCTATTCCTACAAAGTTGATTCCCAGCATCGTCCTTATAGGTGAGTAACCACTATTCAAAAAATTTTTATTTATATTTGTATGGTTATAAGAAAGTAGAGGCAGCATTACTGTGCACAGGTGAAGTGTCTGGACTTTGTAGTGTGGTGTCAAGTGTTTGTTGCCTGAGAGCAACATTATGCACTTCCTGAGAAACATTCATCCAGAGGGTATGTTGCTTCAAGGCAACAGTATGCAGTTCAGCCTGAACTAGATGTCATATCATTTATATTCAGTGCATCATTGATTGATGAATATTTATGTAAGTATTATGCAGTAACATCCATAAATGGGGAGGGGGGGGGGGGGAGAGCCCGAAGGCCTAGATCTGGCTTCTATGTGGTTTGTTCTAGAATCCTGTATCACGTTTGTATTTGTAGAATATTTTCCCTGTAGAAAGGACTGTACTAACTTTTGTGTGTGTGTGTGTGTTTTTACATTTCAGTTTTCAAGATCAGAATGGAACTCGACCCCGTAAGATTCTATGGGAGGCGCCACAGGAATGTCGCTGTGCGACAAATACCAGACGAATCTGATGACAGTCAGCTTTCGTCATCTGATGACGAGGAAGTCAACATACCAGATCAAGATCACCAAAACACAAATTCTGGTACAATATGGCCTTTTCATTTCTCCTGCTGTTGTTTGATTGTGTGTCCGTAGTTGTTTGTGTCATGTGGGCCAAAATGTATGTTTCCTCTGTTGCATTGCTAATGCTGTTTTACACTTTACCATGCACAACAGTATGAATTCTAAATGAAATGAGACAGCCATTATCATTTCAAATAATAGTTCTCCGTTTCAAGTGTCAGAATGTGTTGTTTAGCTTCATGTAGGCCTATTTGTTTCAACGGCCTCTGGAAACAAGAAGTTTATTTATTATGGCTATTGTGACAACAAATTGGCATCATTATATTTTTTGTTTCTTTCCAGGAATTGAATTGCTATATTGAATTTGCAAATTATTTATCCATACTCTGTCCACTGTTCTCAGATTCAAACTCAGAAGACTCGGACCCAGACGTCCCTGGTCCTTCCAGAAAAAAGAATGGTCCTCGGCGAGTCATCTGGCGGAAAAGAAGGCCTGAGGATGTGCCTGCACAAGAGCTGCCATTCACTGGTAGGACCCCTGCTCCTGTCAATGAACTCAAAGATCCCATTCAGTATTTCAAACAGTTCCTAACGGACGACCTACTACTACACATGACAATGCAGTCAAACCTGTATGCCACCCAGTGCAACCCGAACAAGCCCCTGGAACTTTCTAGGAAGGAGCTGGAGCAGTTCATCTCAATTGTTCTCACGATGAGCTGTGTGAAAATGCCCAATTCACGCATGTATTGGAGCAAGTCTTATCGTTACAGCCAGATTGCAGATGTAATGACAGTAAATCGATTTGAACAAATCAAAAAGAATCTGCATTTGAATGACAACACCCAAATGCCCGTCGATAACACTGACAAGCTGTACAAGGTACGCCCTCTCTTGAACGGCCTGTGCATGAAATTCATGGAAACAATCCCAGCAGAGAAACTTAGAATCGATGAGCAAGTCGTTCCCTTCAAAGGAAGATCCACCTTGAGAACTTACAACCCCAAGAAGCCAAAGAAATGGGGTTACAAGATCTACATCCTTTGTGGAGTTGATGGTCTCATCCACAATTTTCAGTTCTATACAGGGACAATTTACCCAGTGCCTGGACAGCCTGACTTGAAAGCATCTGGCAACATCGTTCTGCAGCTACTTCAGGCAGTCCCCAGAGGTTTGTGGCATAAGGTCTACTACGACAACTGGTTCACGGGAATCGACCTTATGTCCACTCTGTGGAAGCAGCAGATCGCCTGCGTGGGGACAGTTCGGGCAAACCGCTTGATGGGCTGCAAGATGGAGAGTGACACAGAACTGAAGGCTGAGGGCAGGGGATCAATGGTTCTTTACACGGGGCAAAGTGATGGAGTGGAACTAAACGTGGTAAAGTGGTTCGACAACAAGGCCGTCACTCTCCTGAGCACTTTTGTTGCAGCTGAGCCAGTCAACGAAGTTGAGAGGTGGTGCAAGAAGGAGAGAAAGAAAATCACTGTCTCTCAACCAGCTGTCGTTGGAACATACAACAAGTTCATGGGGGGAGTTGACTTGCTGGACTCCCTCATTGCATTATACAGAACCCACTTGCGGTCCAGAAAGTGGTACCATCGAGTCATCTTCCACATGTGGGATATGACCACCGTGCAGGCCTGGCTTCTCTATAGAAGGGAGGCTGCAGCAAAGGAGATCCCAAAGAAGACTCAGCTCTCCCTTCTGGACTTCAAACTACAAGTGTCTGAATCTCTTATGAAGATGAACACAGGCGCTGGGAATGGAGCCAAGCGCGGCCGTCCATCGATGGACATGGAGCTGCAACTGGCTGCGAAGAAGAAAAGGGGACCAGCAGCTCCCGTCCCGGTTCAGGCTGTGAGGACTGACCAGACAGGTCACTGGCCTGTCTATGGTGAGAAGAAGGGGAGATGCAAGCGCCCACAGTGCAAGAATACGCCAAAAATAATGTGTGAAAAGTGTAGCGTCCACTTGTGTTTTACGCCAGAGAACAATTGTTTCAGGCTGTTTCATCAGTAGATACCTTTTGCATTCATTATATATATGTGTTTAGCACAGCAGAAACTGCCTGTTCTAATTTTAGTTTACTTAGTTAGATGTTTGCTATTTTCTTGAGGAGTGAAGTTCCTGTAGTACCTTTGGTTTGAATGTCTTCAATTTGCTTGTTCCATGTTAGTGCTATGTATTTTAATTACTGTATGTAATCATTTTGTATCCTTTGTCTTTGAAGTTTCACTTTCACTTACCACTAATATGATTTTAGCTTTGTATTATTACATATTTCTTGATTTTCCTGCTACAATTTCAATCAGTCACTGTATTTTCTCATTGAAACAATTGACGAAAGTCCAAGTTTTCCATTTTCATAGTTGTGTTATTTAGGCCTATAATGTAATTGTTCTTGCCAACTGTTATGAAAAGAAAGCTCTTTGAATGAAAAATAAATGGTAAAGCACCAAAATATTACATGAAAAAGAAAAACACTGTGTTGATCTCTTTATGTATATGTTGTGCAAAAAGCATAATGTTGCTTTCAGGCAACAAACCCACCCTGGGTGCCCATATTGCATAATCAGCAAATTCTTGCAAACACACATTATTTGGTGATGAAAATAGCCTACATTCCAATTTTCATGCTGCAATTACAAAATTTTCATAAATCATGCAGTAGAGGGAAATGGCTGGACACTCAAAAGAGAAAGCGCACCACGATACCTGGGAGTTGAACTTGACAGCAGGCTCAACTTGCAGACGCACGTCAGCAAGCTTGAGCCTGAGGCTAGGAGGCGATTAACACTGTTGAAAACGCTCACCAGTACCAACTGGGGTGCCACTGGGAAGGTTCTCAGACAGCTATATCTAGCCTACGTCCGAGCAGGCATAGAATATAGCCTGCCACTGCAACCAATGGCCAGCGACCGAACGCTCTCGGCGCTGGACCGAGTCCAGAACAGCGCCATGAGACTCATAACAGGCTGCCTCAAAACCACTCCTACGAATGCTCTCGAAATCATGACCAATGTGGAACCACTGGCAACCAGAAGGGAAGGAAGCGTACTACAGCAGTACGAGAGGTTAAAAAGGCTCGAGCTGGACTATCCGGCGCGGGAGGCGATCGAAACCGACCCGCCACCGGGAATACTTCAGAAGAAGTCGTTCCTGGGCGAAGCCAAACGACTAACTGAGGAGTATGGGCTAGAACAAGAGAGAATGCCCCTTCGGTTATGGACGAAAGAGCCACCTCACGCCTCCATGAAAACCCCAGTGGTCAGAACCACGCTTCTAGACACAAACATGACTAAAGAGGTCAATCCCACGATTCTGAAAACGGCTGCTGGCGAAACTATTGATTCGTACCCAGCACATATGATTAAGGCTTATACTGACGGCTCGGCAGTACAGGTGACTACGAATGCGGGGTACGGAGCAATAATCTACTACCCTGACGGCATCGACACCGAAAAGATCTATGGGCCGTGTGGGGCGAATGGCTCCAACTTCGACGCTGAGGCGACAGCGATTTGGAGGACACTGACTACGGTTTTCAATGGCTTTGAAAACGGAACAGTATCGCCAGAAGATATTGTTGTGTTCACAGACTCAAGGGCCACATTGATGGCCGTCCAATCGCTCAACCACAAGCTCGAGGCACATGGCGCAGAAAAAATCAGACATATCTGCCACCAGATCATAAGTGGATACGGTGTCGAGGTCCACCTCCAGGAATCCGGGGCAACGAGGTTGCAGATAGCCTAGCGAAACAGGGGACCACGGGCGAACAGCCAAAGCACCCCATGTCTTACCCAGTAGCCCGAGCCAGAATCCGCGCTCACGGACGCAGGAAATGGCTATATCAATGGGCAAACTCGGATAAAGGACGTAGGGTGTATCATAACCAAATCAAACCAGACATCAAAGACCCGATTTTGACACTAGAGCGTAAATACGCGACTATTATACAGCGTATGGGGACGGGACATGTCCAGTTGAACGCACATCTAAACCGTTTCAACCCACTCCGTGAGCCAGTATGCCGGCACTGCGGGTCCCCGCAGGAGACAGTCGAGCACATACTTGCGGAGTGCCAAGGACTGAAACAACTGAGATCCCGCTACCTCCCAGATACCCCGACAGTCTCCAATTGCCTTTATGGGGATGTCATGATCACATTAGGATCATAAATGCCGTGCTAGGTCACGACGTTAGTGAGTTAATTTTTCCCTCTTGTTGATTATAACCAGCGTAATTTGTCCTTGAGCTGTTCTCGTGAACAGTTTGTTTTGAAACACCTTTTTTCTGATAGATGGAGAGAAGGAGGGGCGAGACAGAATAAATGTATAGCTAGGAATGACAGAGCAGTTCTCGACCCCGTGATTTTGATTAACATAGATAAGGGGCGAGTAAAGGTAGTTTATTTAGACGCTTAGTTGGCGTTCGGAAATTCGTGCATAAGAGTAGAAAGCACGGGGTTTGAAGATTTTAGTAGTTAATGTTTCGCATTTTAAATTTTGTCTAGACCGTAAAATTGACCTTGATTTTGGCGCAAGGCCATGACAAGCATAAATTAATATTGCAGGCTGAGCTGAAGCGACTGCACCAATCAAATGTATGAATCTGGACGGAAGGTCGAGACATAGCTTTAGTATTTAAACACGTGCAGAGCTTAGATAGAGGCCACATGTAGACAATCCATTTACGAGGTGGACGGCGATAGTCCTCAGCCAGATGAGAGACATAGAGAGGCAGTTGAGCAGTCCATATTGTGAGGAGCGTGATGTTGTAAAGCTCCAGAGCCTAAGCTACTTGGTTTGATATGAACCCACAGCGTTTACATCCAGCGCTCTCACTCCCAGTGAGGGCCTAATGGTGAGAGTTCATACTAATTTGTAATGATGAAAGTGAACCGTTCTACTTTTGAAGACAGTTTCAGAGCTACCGCCAGACAACGCATGGTTGTACAAGCATTCACCATGGCGTGTCTAGAGGAAATGTCCATATCATAACATGTCTCATTGAATTAATAGAATTTAAACTGTTATATCCGTCGCCACGTGCGCGGATTCTATTTGGCATATAACTCATATGACCTGCAAGTAGTTAGTCTTTATAGAAAGCTGTAGTTTCATTAGTTAGATTCAGTTGCCTTTGAATTGATATTTATATTTATAATTATATTTGTTACATTAATTCCTGTAATTAAACTGCCCTACAGTTCTGCTAAAAATCAAAGCAATTGATTTATTTAGTTTTTAGAGTGCAAGTATTTTTTTTGTGTGTTCGTCGATTGTGGGAGCGGACCTCGAAAGAGTGTCAGTCGAATTCTCCCCATCTAACCCACATCGCGACGGGGGTCGTTAAACAATTAAAGAATACTGCCATATTCGCCATTGCCGTCACGAGTGAAAACTCGATCGGCCAGGGATGAGCACTCGAGCAGAATGTGAGGAAGTCATTCTCTACCCTCTTCTTGTTATAGTCTTTTTTAAAAATTTCTTCCCCTCCCCCTTACTCATCTCTTCCAGAATACATCGACTCTCCGAAGTCATTGTCCTTCTTGAACTAACAAAGAGAATGTCATCAGAGAAATTCTGACAAAACCGGGGAAATTCGAGACCACAGTGTTCAAATCAGAGCTCTGATGTCTCTCGTGACATTCCCAAAAGTTAATACAGACTAGACTTCATTTTCTCATTGAAGTGTCGCCGTTTTCTTGTTATCATCCCGTGAGTAAGTTTTCTTGTTGAACATGAGCAATTGAGCTACAAATAAATTGCACACCGTGCCCGTCGCACGGCAACACGTACTGTCATGACACGTAGTAATTTAAGGCCAGCATTGTAAACAACCCCGCATGCAAAAGTGTGCTTCGCTGTCATGCCAAATGACTTTGTGCCCTCTGGTTTTATCATAAAATGTCCAAATCGATTGTAATTATCGGGAGATTAATAATGAATGACATGATCGCCACGAACACTGAAAATAATAATAAAGCAGACACAAAGAAAACCAAAAAATGCGGATGAGAACAATGGTTGTGATGAGAGCAAATCTTATATTATAATTTTTCCTGCACAAATCGAGAACATTCAGTCATCAAGCTTTTAATGACAATCTCAGGTCGTGTAAAAGAAAATCGTTGCCCAAAGACAGACGGAATTCATTTAGCTTGTGCAAATATTATTGCAACTGTTTCTGTACATGATTGTCTTTCATGTCAAATACCAATGTACAGAGGCGGAGCGTGGATTGCGAGCCCCCGGGGTAAGGCAAGTATTGTGCCCCCCGGCGCGTGGTCTGGTAGCACGTTCTTAGTCCCTTCCACTAGTCTGGTATTGAACCCCACCCCCCCCCACCCCTAATTTACTGAGTCCTTACTGGCTGATTGTAGATCACTGATACGTTTAGACTAATTGAACTTTTGAGAAACGTCTTTAACAACTGGTAGTTGAAACAGTGATCGTTTTGAAATTGTGCTCCCGGGGCAATCGCCAGAGTGGCCCTGCCCACGCTCCACCACTGCCAATCTAGAACGTTCAGCCTCGGCAAACACACTTTCAAGCCTGAACTCAGTCACGTTATTGCCATTTCTCAAGTTCTAAGGAATTTAACATTTAAAATCTAATGCTATAACGTTTCAATTGATGCCAGTAACCTTTTCACTGTGAAGCCACACGATAACTCATTCACGCATCAGATTTGTGGTTCTCAATGCATATTTCTTTACTTGACAGCCTTAAATATCTAGGACATTTTCCTTCTTTTGCACATGAATCTTCTACGTTGATCTTTCACCGGTGTAAAGAATTTCTGTACATTTTGCCATGCACATAATATGATGTTATCATTGTTTTCTATAGTAATTCCGTTCATGCTTGAGTCGGTGAACTGAGGGACAGTATCAATGTCTTCTTGAATTATAGGTTATTATTTGTGTATGCCTATTGTGCTATTTTTTCCCTTCTTATAATGAATATTAATTTAATTTCCCTCTCTCTAATCTCTTTTTAAAAAGACTCCGCTGATTTCATTCTTTACTGTTTTCACAATATTATTACAGTAGATACTAAAATTGCTAGTGATCTGTCCACAAAACATATTTTTTTACATCTTTATTTCATTTTTCTTTCTTTCTTTCCCTTCTGTTAACCACTTCAAGTTCCCTTGGCTAATGGCGTGAAATCCAAGTGAGTTTGAGGCTGATGAGATGTCTGATATTCAGGGCAATCCTGCGTGGACAAATGATTGGGCAATGGCCACAGTGAAGTCACTGACCACAGACTGATGGGAAAGAGGGGCAATGACCACAGCGAGCGGACAATAACCAGCATGCCAGCTAGACTAAGAACTAGACTTACATGTATTACCTTTTGTTTGAGGCTGGCAAACACGTAGATAGCCAGGGCATTGCCTATAGTTCCCGTCACAGACAGGACGGACAGCATGGTGATGACCACCACCCGCTCCGTGTAGGAGATGCCGGAAACACTGGGGGCCTCGGTGCTTATGAAGTCGTCGGTGGCCGTGGCCGTGCTGCGAGTAGTTGTGATGTTGCTGTAGTCCATGGTGTCAGTCATTCTCAGGGGGGGGGAGGGACCACGAACGGATGTGGTTCTGGCTAACCAGCGAACGTTGGAAGCTCAGTTGACACTATGAGTTATTCCAAGTGGCTCTTGGTCTGATGATCCACACTGGGAAGAGTCAAAGAACAATCAATGGGATCAGTAAAATGTGAATACCCATGGAGCATCCATGGGAAGAAGAGTCCACAGGAAAAACGGCCTAAGCCACAGTGTTGAAACTATGGGCTATTGGCCCCAAGCACAAGCGAATAATATTCCATTGCACACTCTGCTTCAATATCTTTAACAGAAATGGGCTCAGTCCTCTAAAATTGTCATTTGAAAATAATGAAAATGTAGTCTATGAAAGAAAGAGCCCGGTTAAAGTTAAAAACTCAGTATTCTCTGAACAAGAAATCTGTGGGTGAGCCCAAATTTCCTGTGGACCCTTCAAATACTAGCAGAGACGAACATTTAGACCAGTTTCAGCCATTTTTGTCCCAGGCAACACTCCCATTTTCCAACCAAAAAAAAAAACAACAACAGAAAACCCAACCTTACGCCCTACTAAGATAAGATAAAGTTAGTACACTGTACCGTGGGGGTAATTGCCACATTGGTTTATGCGACATTCTGGGGCTCTGAGGTTTTATCATGAAAATGCTTCTCTCGCCCCAAATTTCAGTATAATATAAAGTGTCATTCCAATCGGTTCAAAACTTTTCGAGGTGTGTGTCTATGACGTAATGTTGTTCTCCAGTTGTACACATCTCTTCAAAGTTTCGACCCTGATTTTCTCAATAAAAAAAAAAGAAAAAAGCGCACAAAAAATAATATGGAAAACACCAAACGGTTTTCTACGCCCCTTTCTGAAGTCCCAAGCCCCACCAAAATATTGCTACGCTCCACCAAGAGAAACACTGATTTAGAGCAATTGGACTGGACAAAATCCTGGATTTTATTTAATATTTTTCATCCCCCTATCGGAAAATACGCTCAGATCGGGAAAATCGAGGCGGAACGCAACACGATCGGTGCATTTCTGGACCCTTATCGCGATCGAAACAATTTTTTACGATTTCCCTATAGTCAAGTCTTCCGGGAGTTAAAATCTACATAATCTATCAAACTAAAAGAATAGAACACATAGCCAAAATAGTTACAATTGTGTACGCTCGCAAAAGGGAGGAGGAGGTGGGGTGGTTGAGGGGCTTCAGAAAGGTTTTCAGTAAGGGACGAATCAGCCCAAGACTGGGTTTTTCTGTCGTGCTGGTGATTCATCACCTAAGTATTACACATTGCACTGTAACCCTAAGCACTGCCCATACCGCCAAGGGACATTATTAAAATGTTGGTTTCGTTTGCTTTGCTGTTTTGTTTTTTTTTCTTTAAGCAAGTTAAATTGTTTAGACTATATAAAAATCATGTCTCTAATGAAAAAGTGAACTAGTTATTGTGCAAAAAAGTGGCATTTAGAATTTTCAAGCATCTACACCTCATCGCATCGACATTCACCAATTCTAATAGCCAAAAAAGAGCGTGAGCAGTTGTGTAGCGATAGCTTCTAAAGCTGGGTTTTCATTTGTGCGAAAGCGGAAAAGGCACATCCATGCCGTAGCTGTAACTAAATTCAAAATCAACAAAAAAAAAAGCAAAGTGCAAGTGTTACGCTAAGCAGCCGGTCTCTATACCATACACAGGCTATTCGGAAATCGTTCAATAATGGTTTCTCAGCCACGGCTTATGTTTCAGCCACACTGTTGTGCTTGCTGATTTGTCTCCGACAATGATGTTTGTTCCCACTGGTAAGGATTCCCAGGTCTTAGACGTTTGCTAACTTTAGATCAATGATTCTCAACGTGGACGATATCGCCCCCGCCCTTCCCCTGGGGGCCAATTTTGATTTCCATTGGGGCGAAAACGAAGCAAAGGGCGACAAGGGGGCTAAGTCAATAAACGAGGGTGATTAGGGGGGGGGGGCGGGGGTGAGGGTTACAGAGCGGCCCCTGATTTGCCCAACAGCACGCGTAGATGGGTTTTATGAACAGAAAAGACCTTTTAGTGCATTTGATAGAGAATACCTTCTGTTTTAGAATCAATAATCAACATGTTTACTGCCATTTATAACATTTGAAATAGTTAACCTCATAACTTGTGTGACCAGTCTTCTTGTGAATCTGTCTGTTTGAGTAGGAATGGGGGGGGGGGGGGGGGGGAGAGAGCAGTGAAAGAAAATTTGAAGCCTACGGGGGCTATGGCCTGAAATAGGTTGAGAACCATTGCTTTAGACGGTACCAGTTTGCAAAACGTCAGTTTTTCAGAACACAAAGAGGATTTGCTTTGTCAGGCGGCGGTGACTTCAGATGTTACGTCATTGTGTACTTTATTTTCGCTCCCTGCAGGAAGTTGTGGGTGGAAATACAACACTAGTTTTCCAGTATCCATTCGGCTTTCTGCTTCAGCCCCGTACCCTCTTTCCGGATTCCACGTCCCACCTGATTTTGTTATGTCTCGATTTTCTGAAAACCTAGAGATCTTTTGTTATGTAGTAGAGATATAATTATAACAACTGCACACTTTGGCATTTGTTTAAAATGCGTTGTATGCGGGACGGCCGGCACTTATCAAGCTGTTTTACAGTTCCGATTTATTTCCAATTCTTGTCACTAGCCGGGTGACCCGCGTAAGATAAATCTTGCAAATTTTCCATGTACTAAGCCCGACCGCATTATTCAGATCTGGGCTTCATTAAAACGGCATTTGGATTCAATGCAATGGCTAATAGAACTTACTGTTACACCACATTATCACGCAGAAATATACCGATGGGATTACGATGATTTTAGCCTGCCAATGTGTAAAGAGAGGTCAAGGGCGCAATTTCCGCTCACACTTTTCGGTTCTATCCGATGAAAATGCGTCTCTGTTTTTGCGGCTAAAAAAAAATGTTAATATAAATAACAGTAAGGGCTGAATTTTGTTCAAAATGAATATGTCCACGTAACTCTGCAGCAAAAATTGATGCAGTACACCAAGTTTCATAAGTTTTGATGGCGTTGTCGCGAAGTTTTAGCTGCTTACAGGTTCACCCTTTAGATCAATTATAGTAAGATAATACTAAAGCGACAAACGTTTAACATTGACTTGCTCAGTTGCGTAAAAAGAGGAGTTCGAACAAATAAGAACTAAGATCGCCAGATGTTGAACCGATGAATCATACTTTGTTCAGATGAATGAAAGTTCATGCTGAATGCAATAATAATAATAACATCGCGACGGGCCTGTAACAAAGGCCAAGCCAGAAACTAGGGGTAGAAAAATCAGTTGTGACACTGTCAGCTCCGTTGCTTTCCCCTCCAGAATGAGGTAATGGAAGCTAATGAAAAGTAAATGTCTGGGGAATTTTGAGTCATTAAATGTAGGAAAAACTTACACGCAAGTAAAAAAAAAAAAATAGATTGACGCTTTGAGTAAGAAGGGGTGACCGAAGGGAAGAACCATAGTGTGACCTAGAAACACGTATCTAGTAGATGCGCAGTTAAGCAGCGACTAACGTAAATTAATTTCGTTGCTGTTGTTTTATTTTTTATTTTTTTAGGAAGCGCATATCTGTACAACATGTTGTACGGATATGGACATGCGTACAACACACACAATTCGATGACGAAGAACATATACCGGAATACACACAGTCAGCACCAATGACCTATATTACTGACCTTGTTAATTTGTATAGTTTTTAAAAATATGAATCGGCTTAGTAGTAAAACAATCCGGCTTCTGCTCGGAGATTGCGTGATCTGCGCTAATAATATACTTGAGTGTACGTCGATCACCAATGGCTACCCCGGCCCCTTTTCGCCTGATTAGTCAATCTGACTACCGCCCATTGATACAAATTGACTAGACCCTCACGACCCCAGGTCCATCTGACTATTCCATGTGTTGTCACTTTAAATTCGTGAACACCATACCAAATTTTGTTTCAGCAAACCTTCACCAGTCGCGCTTTTTGGTAAACATGTTGTACGGATATGCACTGTCCATATCCAAAGAACGTGTTGTACGGATCTATACAACATGCTGTGCGGATATATACTTCCTTTTTTTTTTTTTTTTTTATTCAGACCAGGAATTAATTTTCAGTAATTACTTTTCTTCCCTAGAGTACAAAGAAAACAACAACATGCAAACAAAACCTTCGTCACGAATTGTTTATTTCCAGTTCACAGGTCCTTTATTAACTGAAGCAAACGCTCATAACTGTTACAAATCTTGGCGTTGTAGTACAAAGAGAGGACCTTCTGAAACAACAGCAAAAACCAGCAAATGTCCAGTGACACTGAAAGATCAGCAGACAGTGATAGCAAGACAAAAGACTGAATAAAAGCCTCGAAGCACAAAGAAACATGAACTGGCTAAATGAAACATGAAAGGGCAAAAATACTATTTCGACATCTTTCTGAAAGGATTATGCCAGGATAAACACACGAAATTAGTAAAAAATCCAGACAACCGAATGGAATTACTGGTCCTAAATTAGCGTGTTCAGACCCCGACCTCGTCCCTCCACCGGCTCCACATTGTGTCGTCCAAGTCTAATACCACTTTAACCCTGTAGGCACCAAAAATGTATCACCAGACATACACTGACATTTATCACTCGGTTGCAATTCCCCCAAGAACTCAGCACCAGAAATGTAAGTAATTTTTAGAGCTTTCTACGATATACACAATAAATCAACTACAAGATCATAAAGAAAAAAACCCACTAATTATGTCCCTAAGAACAGATTCTCATGAAATCAGAATTCTCTCACAAGCAGGAATGGTGGCGGAGTGCAGAGGGTTAATGTTGCCAGGCCAGACGGCTGCATCAGCCCCAGCCAACACCACTGTTTTTTATAAACTGGTTTTACGCAAAGGGCACTGGGTTCACATTCACAATACCACAATAATGGACAAAGAGCACAGAAACTGGTTTAAACAACAACAAAAAAATTGCAGTTTTTACACCTAAAGATTACGGTAAAATGGTTATGAGGCCAGTGAGTTGAAAGACACTCTGAGTTAATGCAAACTATGAACAAGAAAGACAACGACAACAAAAACATCAACAACAACGACAACAAGAACAGCGGCACAACAACTGCTACTGCTACTACTATTACGACTACTACTACGACTACCACCACTACTACCACTACTTAACCACCACTAATACTACTGATATTGCAGATGGGATTACATCTGCAGAATCATCCTAATAGTATTACTTTCTTTCCTCTAACCAGTTTGTAGCACAATTTTGTGCTGTTTTGTCTGGCGTGGTACTAGATTTTGATTGCTGTTGATGTTTTGTTACTGCACTAGCAGAGATAGTAGTAGTAATGGTAGTAATATTAGTGGTAATAGCAGTACTGGTAGTGGTGCTTAAGTAGTTGTAGTAATTAAGTTGTAATAGTAGTAGTAGCAGTGGTGGTGGTGGTGGTGGTGGTAGAAGTCTAGTATAGCAACATTAAAGTGGTATCAGAACTTGCAGACACATTTTGGAGATGAAAATTTTTTAATTTTTTTTGGCGAATATTCTACGAAATTCTGGAAGTAATTGTAATTGTTTCCTGTGTTATTAAAAGAGTCAACAGTACAGATGTTTATAACTAGATATATACTTGTAATGAGGAATCCCCTATCTCGTAAATTGGCCTATTCGCACTGGAGCAGTTTCATGATAAGGGCAGCGGTGTGAAATTTCATTACTTCTGAGCAATGGGAAAGTACAGATATGTGCACTCGAAAAGTGTATAAAAATCCAACATGACGGATGATATACTTAGTTACGGTGGCAATGGCTGGGGTTATAATCAAATCGAGATCCAGGTTTGTTTTTCTTGCCTCAGCTACATAAAGGTGGTGCATAATATGCATTGACATGTTGACTAGAACATCTCTGTAAAAGTGCATTACAGCAGTCCATTATTGATTGGGGTAATAATGGACATCGCAGGGGTGAAACTCAGGCAAAAATGGATGAGTGGGTGGGCGGATCATCTATTTTTGTCCTGGCAAAAGTACAACCGCAGTGACATTTTAAAAACTCTAGTCCCCAAGACATAACAGAGTCTGCCAAATGTATAACCGTGAAAGGACATCTCCTTTGTGAAGGTTCAAAATAGCTGTCACGATTCCGACAGCGGCGGTCAATGTTTTTCTGTGAAAGGGGACTAGCGTTTCACGTTTTTTTTTCCACCTCCTTTTCGATGGCGCCGCGATGTTGATTAGCACTTCGCTGTTATCTGGCAGTCAATTAAAGAATTTTTAAAATAACGGACTTTTGACTTTCTTCTCTGGGGTTATTTGTTAATGATTTACTTTTTCATTACGTTCTTGTTGACTGCTGGCTTAAAAGACTAGGTAGATAGAGACTTGGAGAAGGTGGGGGAGGAGGGAAGGATTGATGTTAAATCTACATGTGCTTAGGATTAGGTTATGGTTAATATTAGTCTTCTATGCTTTCGTTCCATGTCCATATGAATCTTGAGGCGGAGCAACCCACAAGCCCACACCATAGTGGTGCCATCACTATCAAATATTTTCTCTTCACCATCTTTTAACAGTAGCAAAAAAAAATAACAAAAAAACTGCAAGAGGGCATTTACTATCATTTCAGGTCATTTCGTTTAAGAGTCGACTCTCTGCTGGAGCATAAGGCCGATGGCGGACTGAGACAAATCTGTCTTTCTTCTGCTTTGACTCAGTGCGCGAGGTCTCTTCTTATGCCAGTTGCCTCAAAGACAGTTTGGCGCGTCAGAATTAGTGAGACAAACTCGTTTGGGTCTTGCCATGCCAGTATGGGAGGTACAGCTTAACTCCACATTCCACACATCACACTCAAAATCGAGACACAATTAGACTTGACTCAGTGCCAAAATTGGGCAAAAAGAAAAGGTTGTATGTTGCAAAGCCCCGCGTGAGAAATAAAACCCAAACAATACAAAGCAAACTAAAGAGAAGACAGAAAATACACAAATTTTCGGCTTTCGCCTTTGTCAAGTGAAAAAAACGACATTAAACCAGTCTTAGGTCATTTTGCAACATAACAGAGAAGATGTAATCAGAAACGAGGTTTGTTCACCCGGAGGCCGCCTGGGGGACTGTTAAAAAAACCACGGCCAGAAATAATCTGGTTGTCTCCCCCACCGCCACTCCCAACCCCGTGCGGGATTCAAAACCTGGTGGCAAGCAGTTTAAGTGCTCTCACCTGTGATATCGGACCACGTCGAAGTCTGAAGTCTTAAGTATACTACCATAATGTAATCGGGTATTCATCTCGTTTCATACTATCGGAAAGAGAATTAACCTCACAGCGCATGCTGCTGCAGACTGAACCCACCAAAAAAAAAAAAAGCAACGCTGGCGCAAATATTACCACAGCTTGGATTTGTGCCGATTTCAGAGTGGTACCGGCGTGATCAGACGGGACTTTTTAAGTATTCATACCATTTATTAGGGCATAAATCCTTTCTTTGATTAGACCAATAGTTCGGAATTCTGTTGTTTCAAAATTGGTTGAGTGTTCAAACATGGGCGGTGCCACCGCAGCCATGACAACAATGTTTGTTTTTATTATGGTACATGCCTGGACTGCACAGTGAAGTGACTTGGTGATCTTAGTTCTTGTTTGCTCTATCTCCATTTTCTGAAAAATTGAGATCTTTTAGTGTGTAGAAACTATAGGTATATCAAATTCACACTTTGACATTTATTTAAAATCTGCTATGGCACTTTTGCAAGCTGTCTTACAGTCCCAATTCATTCTGAACTCCCTATCATTATACCAAAGCCACAAACATTTAACGTCTAATTTCTCAGTTGTGCAAAATGTTGAGTTGGAACAAACAAGTGTAAGGTCGTGATTTGAATTTTGCCTATGAAAAGAATGCTCTAATACCAGTTTTAACTCTTTTTGAGAAATTTGAGTTCAAAGTTCCTTCTTTTTTCTGTCTTTGATTTTAGACAGTAGGCTGAGTAACAGAAAACATAAGAAATGATTTCATCTCATCAGGGAGTCATTATCGGGGACATGTTGATCTAGGAGCCTCTCATGCAGCAGGTACCGGGTTCGATGCCCGGTCGGTGGCAGACATGTTGGCATTTTTTAGGGAAACATTCCTGTCCCTGATACTATGGTAGGTAGGATCGAGCACGTAGTCTTCTCGGATAAGGAAGAAAAACTCGGAGGGCCGGTGTGCACGTTGCGCACATTAAAGATACCTTGGCAGTTGACAGTCGAGAACAGCAGACAGAACATGGCCGCTGCCTTCCGACATTCTAGAAAAAACTAATCCCCGTCACAAAAGCACACAGATACAAGGACAAAAAAAAATAAAAAATTATAATAATAAAATAAAATAAATAGAAAACATAAAAAAGTGAGGCGTAAATGCTAAGATCAGCGAACCTCCTAAAAGTAAGACCAAAAACCTGTCAGGGAGATAAATCTTTATTTCACGGCAAGATTAGACGGGATTATAATAAATATTATATAATAATAACATGCTCGCTCGTTTATCTCGGTGTTCAGAAAAAAAAAAAAAATGGAATTAGACCGCTTTTTTGGGATGGGGGTGGGAAAGACATTTTGAGTTAGGTCTACTATACTAATCCTCTTACACTGTCCTCCCCTCTCCTCCCGCCACCAGACAGTTAGTTTATCCGCGTTTTCCCGGGCCTGTAAAGTGATTTATCCCACTATCATTAGCAATTCTCTCTCTATAATTATGCAGTATGCAATGGATTATGGATAAGAAGCCCTAAGTGTTCAGTCAAGGTCAGGCCACAGGATTACTATCGACAGGCTGATGACCCTTTAGTCCGGGATTGATTACGCTCGTTTGCATTGCGGAGACGAATAATGGACAGAGACAGCTTGGGTCCCAATATTCTTGCTGGATATCAGATTATTGCATGTGACATAGATGCACTCCGCGAGTGGTTGTAATGAGGATGAACTCGATTTTCTAATAAAGATGATAACAATGATAATAATTATAATAATAAAACGTTTATATCGCGTTTCAACCAGTAACACAAGCTCTAAGTCAGTATTAACATTTATCACGGTGGGGCATCGCAATATTTTGATGGGACATGGGGGACTTCAGAATGGGGCCTAGGCATGTAATACTTTTTTTTCTGGAAAATTGAAGTTTGAGTTTTAAATTTAGGTTTTACGGCGCGTCGGCGCGATAACGGCCACTTTCCGCCCTTCACGGTCAATTCATCAATACAAAGAACATACTAAAACACGTGAAAGCCATCAGAAACAGACAAGGTTGCATTCCAGCAACTGAAAAGGTGTGTTTTAATATATTTCTTGAACATTTCAGTATTTTGCACATAAAGCAGCTCTTAAGTTTCGAGGCAGCCATTTCCAGGTCTTCGGGCCAAAAAGGAAAAGGATCTTTCAGCGAGTGATTTAGGAGACATAGTTGGAATCCTAAATTTTGATATATCGGATGAAGATCTTAGTTGCAGAGATGAAACAGCCCAGTATTTACTGACAAACAAGATTTAACCTTTGAAATATCATACTGAAACTGCATCTACAAAATGATACCTAAATCTAAAACTCAACTAGCTACGGTTTCTACTGAAACAGAATTTTTGAATCAGAATATCCACGCACAAGAGCTATTTGTTTCGCAATTGCTTATGAAAGTATCCCTCAATATTCCTCGCTTTTGCTAAATCCCACGCAACTACTGACGCAGACTCACTTTGTACTATGCACTAGTGTTAGGTCGTATAGTAAAGTTTATTTCCAAAGAATATCGAAAATTCAACACAGTTTCGAATACTCCAGCGTTTCATACAAAAAGTACAATTCGATCTAAAGACACCATAAAAATAACGAGAGTATCGAATCCTTGCCTTGATTCCTCCCTTCAAGAATTCACAGTGCTCAATGATTTTCTTTGTAATTAGGCTTATTCCCATCCAAACCTGTTAGATTTCGAGATTATCTCCCCATCGATTTCTAATCTTATTATAAAAAAAACTAGTGGTGGGAGTAATTCATTCTGGTGCTCGACGCTACAGCATAAATGACAGTTTAGAAAATTATAAAGTTAATTTTCCAAAGTGTCAACCAGTCCAGTCCAATCGCTTTTGTATCGACCGATTGTGTTGATTCAAGTTTCAGGTATTTTTAAATAAAAAGTTGTAAACATGTAAAATACAATGATCTTTGTTTTGGCTCCCTGTAGTAAGCCCATCACACCGGAGACGAAGTATTAACACGCGTTCAGCTCGGTGCGCGCAATTTCCCTACCAGAAATGAATGCGCTCTGGTGTGCATAAAATCTGCAGTAAGACTGTAGAATAATTATGGGAAGCTTTCTAGACCAAACAGAGAGAGGGAGAGAGGGAACGGTGGGTTCACAGGTTTATCCCGGTAATGCCGGGAACTTCATCTATTGATAATAAATACATGTTCGCAGATCTGGGTTAGGCGGACACATTGGTCTAGAGGCTAGGGGCTCGTCTCTCATGCCGAAGGCACCCCGGTCGGAGCAGGCACATTGGAATTTTTTTTTAGGAAAAATCCCTGGCTCTGATCTTATGGTAGGTAAGATCGAGCACCTAGACCTCTCGGATAAGATGAAAAACTCAAAGGGCTAGTGTGCACATTGCGCATGTTTAAGATACCTCAGCAGCTGAAAGTCGAGAAGAGGAGGCGGAAGAAGGTCATTGCCTAAGTGAAATTGTAAAAAACCTAATTACTACCACAAAAACACACAGAAAGAAGAACAAGAAAACTTAAAACTAGCAAAGTGAGTGTAAATGGCAAGAGCAGTGAAACCTCCTAAGAGAAAGACCCAAACACTAGCAAATCTAATTTAATGTTGAATAATCCAAAAGTATTCGAACGAATATTTGACACAGGTCACCATTCGGATATTCGAATAGTTGTGTCCAATACCCTTCAGCGTTCCACAGTCACTGCATACTTTAGCGCTTCACAATCACAGCCTGATCAAGGACAGGAGGAGACGATTTCCACTAGAACATGTTTATTACATGAACACAGAGACTTGAATGACGAGTACAGTATACAATGTGAGCTTTTATAACACATACACACAACGGCTTTGGGCATAATTACGGTGTCTATAGGCCCATTGCGGATAACGGCCATTTTAGTTCTCAGGACCGACGCCTCACCATGGCGATGGTAGCATTGACTTTGATTCGTTAGCTGAATTGCACCGTGAGCACTTCAGGCGTCGCGAACCAATCGGCGGCGAGCAAAAAAAAAAAGTCAACAATAACACGTGTGTTCACACACATGGGAGACGTTCAGTCAATTCTTTCACTTCCTTTCCCTTGTTAAACAAGTTGTTTACACGGATGGTAGGGAATCTGACCAGCTTGGATCCATCCTTTCCACTCCTGTCATAACAGTCAACTGCAATGCAACCAGCAGGCATTTTAACCGCTTAGACATATCTCGAAGTTACACTAATCAGCTGATCCATCCGCCATTTTAGGTGTCGGAGTACAAAAAAACACGTTGTGACGCCATTCGCAATGGGCCTATACAACACAGTTCACGACGAACACAAAACAAAGGAAATCATGCAATGTTCATGTAGGAGGGCGCCACAACCCCAATACGGCTAAATATACACATGAAACTATTCCGCCCGTCTGTGCGCACTGTTAATCCCCGAGAAAGACAGGGTTGTCTGTAAATTGCTGATCAAGGAACTTTAATCATGTTTAATCCTTCACAAATCAAAGCTGATCTCCCCTGTAAGCTTTGATAAGATAGGGATTGCAGTGCAATCTTTTCCATCACACCACCAGGGACTGTTAGCTCACAAGTCTGGGAATTTCCAATTCCAGCCACTTTCAGAAGGCCAGGACAGATAACTCGTGAAAACACAAGGGAATGAACTCTGGAATAGGAAACCATTACCCTGCAAAAGCCGATTTCCAAGACAGTTTTTATTCATTTTTTTTTTTTCGTAAAAGATAAAAACATTTTAACCCTTCTCTTCTAGTTCTATACAAAAACTAAAGGGGAAGAAAGCCAGTTGTCACAAAATGCGAGTTTTATGGTTACCTCCCCCAGCTCTGAGCTGATATCTTTAGCTTTGTTCATTTCATACCAATTAACCCTACTACTGTCGTAAGACAATTACGTTGCCATATTTGGTCGTCCTTTCACTGTCAGGGCAATTTAATTCAGCTTTCAGAAGTGTATCCTTTACTGAGGTTTCCAAATCAAAGACGGCCCCAGATGTTAAATTTCTAGGATAAAGACTTGCAGTTAGAACACCTTCGGTGGGACACAGCAACTCTTTCCTGACAGTAATAGGGTTAAAGGAAAAACATCGTTGTCCAGCAATGGGAGCAAATTTAAATAAAGCATCCTGTCTTCAACTTATGGACTTTCAAACTTTAAAATGCGAATGTCTTCAAACCTTCATTTTCTGACAACTAACATTTTTCGCCTGAAGTCTTCAGGTGTTATCCTTTTTCATGTTCTGTGTTCCCATCACACTGGGCTGAGACTATGTAAAACACAGCTGTTGTCCTACCAAAACACAAATGCCATCAATCTACATGCTGCCAGCTCATTCGGGAGCGATAAGTACCTTCCGTTTTCCTATGAGGCCTCGATGGTCTAGAGGCAATGTGCTCGCCTCCCATGCCGTAGGCACTGGGTTCGATCCCCGGTCTATGCAGGCATGTTGGAATTTTTTTTTTCGGGGGGAGGGGGGGAGGGGGGGCGGGATTCCTGTCCCTGATCCTATGGTAGGCAGGATCGAGCAACCAGTCTTCTCGTATAAGGACTAAAACTCGGAGAGCCCATGTACAAGTTAAAGATACCTCGGTAGGTAAAAGTCGAAAAGAGCAGGCCGAAACAAGTTCGCTGCCCTGGCAAAATTAATAACAACAACAAACAAACCAAAAAACAACTTACTAATCCCAACCACTTCTTACTTTTCCGATCCAGCAGTCTTCTGGGCATGTGCCCTTTGACTTGTTGCCATGACATACAATTTGTAGGTTTGGTTGAGTTAAAATCCCTACCACAAAAATGCACAGGAACAAGAACGATATTTTTTTATTTTTTTTTAAATAAATAAAAAGAAGAAAAGTGAGGTGTAAATGCCTAGAGCAGCGAACCTCCTAAAATAAAGACCTAAAAAGTATGAAGCCCCATACTGTTCAAACTAACGTATTTTTCGTGTTATGGACTGGCCATATTTTTTTTTCTCTCACTCAGTGTTTTGGTGTACTCCATACATTACTCCCATTCAATAAAAACGGACTTTCCTGAAGACAAAGGCTGTCGATTTTTATGACTTTTATAACTTCGTGATTAATCTTTCATTTTTATATGTTGTTGGAGGGAGCAAAAGAGGGAGAATGCTTGCTTTGTTCATCAGCAGGAGGAAATTTTAAAAACATCATGTGACTGAGACTAAAGTCCCCAAGTGTATTAAGAGATCAGTGTTCTTTAACACATAATCCGTACCATGCAAAATCAGTTATCCCGCACGGGTAATACAAACAGTAACGCTTAAACTCAAAAATAAAAATAATAATATCAGCTGCTTAAAAGAATAACAACAACAACAAGAATAAACGAAGGCAACAGCAACAACAACAAGACCAGTAAATATAACAATTGCAAGAATAACAACAATAACAATGTTAGTCGTAAACATGTAGCGTTATGATAAACATGACGTCACATTTGGGCAGTCCTAAAGGCACCCATCAGCCCTGGAAAACTGAATTATTGCGGGACTGGCAATGAGACAATATGGCATCAAAGCACTGCACTTTACGTCGCCTTAAGCTGTGTTTTCGTGTGCACGGAAACGGAAACGTCAAAATGTATCAAATAGTAAAGCGGAAGAGTATTTCCATGTGGATGGAAATGGCGTATCGGTACACATATAAAAATTCTTTCTATTTCGCTACTTGAAAGGTTTTCGACGTTTCCGTTGCCGTTTCTGTTTCCGTACACATGAAAACTCAGCTTTAGGCTGGTGGCGCCTTGAGGGACAGTTCTATCCTTACCGAAGCATTTAGGCATGGCCGTTTGGCTTTTTTCCGGGCCAATAGACAATACCCAGCCTGCAACACTACGGAAATGAGACACACAGGAATGACATCATTCTTACATGGATCCGCTTGTTACGACATTGCACCACCGTTGGTTTGATGTATGCAGCCCCCCCCCCCCTCCCACTTACGGTTATCCGATCAATCCTACGGAATTCTAGGTTGGAATGATATAGGATTGTTGCTTATATGAGAACAACTGTTCCTATAGAAGCTCTCCCATTAGAAGGTGTGAAATGTTCATTAATTAGCAATTGCTATCTTCATTAAAATCTTCGCCATACTCGCTGTTGGACGAAATCTGACAGACATTTTCGGATATTATACCTTATTCACACCAGGAAAAGTGAAAACATCGTCACATTTTAAAATAGGCTGAAAACTGAATTGTTTAGGGCCGTTTTCATTGAAACTGAATGATGTCGATTTATGGTCTCACAGGTTTGAAGATGAGAGCACATCAAAGTGTTTGTCAATGTATAATATGAGTGGGGGTATGATGAATTGATCTTTTGTTAATCCTGTTTTTAATTATATTCAGCGCCTTTGAGCACATCATTTTGTGTGTGTGTGTGTGTGTGTGTGTGTGTGTGTATGTGTGTGCGTTTGTGGATATTCCAGGAATAAACAAGACATAAGACAGAAAATAACAGATTAATGATAGGATAGAAGGAAACCTTACAAGAAACGGCCACCAACCACCGCTGTTCACAAAGAATAGGATAGGACAACCTTGCACTGAAAATACTTCTGCAGATTGTACCTCTGCATGGAAAATTGATCAGCTAAAGAGTAATGCAGTTCTGTTCATAATAATAATAAAACAAAAAAACAACATCTGGTCTCTTCAAATGTTACTGTCCATAATTACACCCATCGCATATTATTTTACCCTTGGAGCCAGTGTTTCTTAACCGTTTTTCTCCCACGCCCCATTTCACTTTCACTTTCACTTTCACCTAGGTATTGTCCATCCACTGCAGGATGTGCCCCCCCCCCCCCCCCCACAATGACTACTTTTCCTTTGTGTCTTGAGCTTTTCCTCGTCCATGTCCTTCCTCCTGTCTTTTTAACGTTATCCTGCCATCTTCTTACTAGTCCTCTTGTTGTTATTAAATGTTTTCCTATCCATGGTTGCCAATCAGTGCAACGTTTTGTCCATCTAATATCATTCATCCGCCCCACATGTATAACCCAGTTCCGCTTTCGTTGTAGCAGGAATTTTATTTGTCCGTTAACGTTGTTTATTTGCGCATTTCAGTGTGGGACATTTTGTGTTCCAGTAAAAAGAAAACCTACGCTCCACGATGAGCAGACAAAGTCAGTATACACTAATACATATATCTGTGCCCTATTCTGTAGTCCCAGGCCCCACCAAACTATTGCCATAGGAAAGCAAACGAAAGCCAGAGTCAGCTCACTTTCAGGTAAATGGTAATCTGAGCCCATGTTTTCGGCCCCAGCATAGCTTGGTAGGTCTTTCACCACCTTTAAGGGTGTTATATGACTTGTATGATTGTATTGTTTCTAATAGCTATTAAGCGTATGGAGTCTAGATTCTCATTAATCCCTCTTAGATGACAATGAACTGTCTGTTGTCATTAAACCTGATCTAGAATTTACCACCAGCGGCGTAATGAGTGTAACACCTCCGCTCACGCGCAGAGGTGTGGTGCGGCTTGGATTACGGCGATGGACTCAACAGGGAATCTCTTGTATTAATTATTTTCCTTTCATTAAATTTGTCATTTAGAATGACAAATAACATCAGTCACTGGCATATAAGAAGGACGACCTTAAAGACTTGAGCACTGTCCCTTTCGTTGACATTTCGTCACTATCGTTCCACAGCTGCCTAAGTCATGTTTTGAGGTTTTTGAAATGGAAGAAAACTGTTTACTTAGACTATTGTGGTAGCTGTTGTTAGAGGAGTGTAGTATTTTACATAGAAAGCTGTAGCTGAACACTGAAGACGACTGTGTATTGTCTCTACTTGGTTTTGTATTGAGACTACGCTCCCCTAACAAGTCTAAAATGATGAATTAGGTGGATGTGGGTTTTTATATAAAAAACGCAGAGGTCAACGAAACAAAACAATGTAACTGTTGAACGGTGGAACATGATTGTCTGATTAAGGTGGGCATTTAATTTCATCTCAAAACACACACACACACAAAAAATAAGACTGAGGCAAGGGTAGAATGACCGTGACGATAATGCCTCCCTGCCACACCCGCCACCTCTCTTTTCTTCTGTCTTCTTTCTCTTTTTCCTGTCGTCATCCTAACCTTTTTTCTTCTTTGGATTACCTTCCTGTCCACGTTCCATTCTGTCTTCATTTTTTTCTTTTAATCCTGTATCTCTCTACTTTTCTTGCCTCCTTCCTTAAACTGCAGTCTCTCTGTTACTGTCTCTCTCTCACTTCCTCACCAGTTTCTCTGGACTTATGTCCGGGAAAAAAATGGCGGTGGGAAGTTGTGATGGAATGGTCCTTTCTCCTACCAATCCACTACTAATGTAAATGCTAGCTATCGGATTAATCAGTCATACAATAACGCCTAATCAAACAATATAAAATCCTCCTCAATGCGACTGACTGTTCTTTGCTCTCCGTGCCACGCCCTTTTTTCTCTACCCTGAAAGACAAGCACACCTACAAGAAGACACAACAGCCTGGTAATTTCAATTTGGTTCGCAAAGATTAATTCAAATTTACCCTGATTAACAATAAAGTACCATTGATATCTAGTAAATCCTGAACACACGCATTAATTATGTCTGTAATCATCTCAATACTGGGCTTTAATAGTTTTTGTTGATGTTTTTTTTATGCAGAAACAGAAAACCCATGTTTTTCCGGCTTGTTTATGTTGGAATTTTACTTGGTATTTTCAACTTGAAGCTGTGTCAGGACCTTATAAAGCACCCCGAGGAAAAGAATTCAGCTGAGTTCTCATGGAGCGGGATTCGATTCTGAGGCCTCTCGAACCCGGGCCAGACATTCTATCGACTCGGCGAGGTTGGGTTCAACGGTGCATCGGTATGATAACGGCCACTTTGTGCCTTTTACAGTTTTTTCATGACGTCACTTTGGGTTAGCTTTCAGCTCTAAATAGGATCAAATAAAAGTGAAGTTTAATATCTAACTGGGAACGCCCGTACGGTAAAGTTTAACTATATGAACTCTGCAAATAGGATACAAATCTGTTAAACCAATTTGTAGACTTCACAAACGACAAGATGCGCTGCGGGTTCACGACAGAAAGGACTTCTTTCATGCATCAGCAGGCACGGCGCCTTCTGATCTTCGGATGTGCGAAAAATCTCATACAAACAAGTCAAAATGTGGTTGACAGTTTAACTGGCAGCGGCCGCTAGGAAAGCTGAGTGCTAGGTAGCTTGAGACCTTAATTCTTGTTTGTTCCAACTTCACTTTTTGCACAGCCGAGAAATTCGACAGTAAACATTTGCGGCTTCACCAGTATGATAAAGAGTCAGAATAAATCGGAACTGTGAAACAGCTTGGCTAGTGCCACCATGCATAGACAAGAATCAAAGTGTGCATATATGTTATTCCTCTTCTACATACTAAAAGTTCTCCACGTTTTCAGAGGATGGAGAGAGAACAAACAAGGTCTAATGTCGCAGGTGCAGAATAACTAACTATTGGCGGTCTGGGAATGGCTGTGGGTACCTACACCACAGGGCGTGGCATTGGTTCTGTAACAAGAATTGACTTCGATTGTCTATCACGGTAACAACAGACTACTAAATGACACTAAATATCATCTTGCTTATGATTCGCGAAAGGCGGCGAGATTAATGATGGCAATGATGAAGGAAATCGTGAAAGGTGAAAACAATTCTGATGCGAACTTTAATTATGACAATGATAAATAGCGTTCATTATCCTTCTTTAGACTTCACCGTTTTCATCGCTGGATGTATGAATCACACCGTGCTATATGTATTAGATTGACAAAACGTGTTATACAGTTCACAGACTGCACGGAGTTTGTCCACGGTCGCCATTGCCGTTGCTGCTGTAGTTATTAGGATTGGACAAGACATGAAGTCAAGAGTGTGTCAGTACAGCTGCCAAGTTTCCGGATCAATGAATGACGTTTTTGCTGACGTGGACTCATTTCGCATCTTGTCCTCCCTGAAGTAGGCTGAAATCGACAGGTTCACATAGAGATTTTAACATATCTCCATCTTGGTTCTTGTTTGTTCTGTCTCCGTTTTCCGAAAAACAACAACAACAACAACTGGAGATCGTTTGGTATGTAGAAGAGATATACACATGTCCACTCTTGACACTTGTTTAAAATGCGTTGTGGCACTTTCTAGCTGTTTCGCGGTTCCAATTTATTCTAACTTCTTATGATGGCACTTAAATCCGCACACGTTTACATGTAAGGTTAAAATTTCTCAGTTGTGCATAGAGTGGAGTTAGAACAAGCAAGAACTGAGGTCGCCACGTTTAGAAAATGCATTCTATATATAAACAGATTTTACACAGGCTTTTTGCCGGTTAGATTTTAATTTGTCAAATTTCATTTCGTCAAGCGCAGAGAATAAACTTACGTTTACCCCCCCCCCCCCTTCCAAACACACACACACACATACACACAACAAAAGCGTGAAATGCACAAAGCGGTCGTTATCGTGCCGACGCGCTGTTAGACCCAGAATCAAGCACAAAACTTGTCAATACAGTCAATACTTGTCATACATTACCAAAACATTTTATTTGTGTTGCTAGTGTTTCGTAACATGAAGCTTGGAAGAGAAGTTTGTTATGTTAAAACTTGTAAAGTGGCCAAGGTCCGCTTGGGTTTTGACAGGCAGGGCACATCATTCTGTGAGGTGGCTGTGGTGTCCAACAGGCCAGGAAGTTATAGCAGTGCAGGCTACTCTCATGCTTGTCAGGGCTGGCCAGTGGGTTGTGAAGAGACCAGAGAGAGAAGAAGAAGGATAGGTAGATGCACAGTACACCGGGGGGGATTACCTCTGCCAATCCTTCCCCGCCCCTCTCCGGCTCATTCTCGCTGCTCCAGTCTCCAAAGTCTCTCTCCTCGGCCATGCACTTCCTCTTCATTTGACCTCTGATGCACTGATTCCTGGCTACATATCATTTCCAAAGTCTCTCTCCTCTGCCATGCACTTCCTCTTCATCTGACCTCTGATGCATTGATTCCTGGCTACATATCATTTCCAAAGTCTCTCTCCTCGGCCATGCACTTCCTCTTCATTTGACCTCTGATGCACTGATTCCTGGCTACATATCATTTCCAAAGTCTCTCTCCTCTGCCATGCACTTCCTCTTCATCTGACCTCTGATGCACTGATTCCTGGCTACAAATCATTTCCAAAGTCTCTCTCCTCTGCCAGGCACTTCCTCTTCATCTGACCTCTGATGCACTGATTCCTGGCTACATATCATTTCCAAAGTCTCTCTTCTCTGCCATGCACTTCCTCTTCATCTGACCTCTGATGCATTGATTCCTGGCTACATATCATTTCCAAAGTCTCTCTCCTCGGCCATGCACTTCCTCTTCATTTGACCTCTGATGCACTGATTCCTGGCTACATATCATTTCCAAAGTCTCTCTCCTCTGCCATGCACTTCCTCTTCATCTGACCTCTGATGCACTGATTCCTGGCTACATATCATTTCCAAAGTCTCTCTCCTCTGCCAGGCACTTCCTCTTCATCCGACCTCTGATGAACTGATTCCTGGCTACATATCATTTCCAAAGTCTCTCTCCTCTGCCATGCACTTCCTCTTCATTTGACCTCTGATGCACTGATTCCTGGCTACATATTATTTCCAAAGTCTCTCTCCCCTGCCATGCACTTCCTCTTCATTTGACCCCTGATGCACTGCTTCCTGGCTACAAATTTCCAAAGCCTTTCTCCTCTTCCAAACACTTTCCTCTTCCAGCTGGTCGTTGCTGCACTGTCTCCTGGCCACAATTATTTCCGAGGGAGAGAGATCTTCTCTGCCACACAGGTGCCATTTCACCTGAGGATTTCTGCTCTGCCTCATGGCTACATATTATTTCCAAAATCTATCTTCTCTGCCACACAGTTTCCCTTTCCATCTGACCCTGGCTGCACTGCCTCCTGGCTTCGTATTATTTCCAAAGTCTCTTCCCACTGCCAAACACATGCAGTATTGGTAATCGTAGTAGTAGTAGGTGCATCAGTATCAGCAGTAGTAGTAGTTAGTAGTAGTGGTAGTAATAGTAGTAATAGTAGCGGTAGTGGTAGTAGTAGTAGTAGTCGTAGTAGTAGTAGTAGTAGTAGTAGTCGTAGTTGTAGTAGTAGTAGTAGTAGTAGTCGTAGTTGTAGTAGTAGTAGCAGTAGTAGTTCAGTAGAGTCAGGAGTAGTGATAGTCGAATAGTTATACAGGCACGAAAACTTTAACATTCGTCTCCAACCAAACTAAACAAGTTGTCTTTAGCATTCATCCCCTGAAACTGAATCAGAATTGACTTGAAATGATTGTGCAAGGACTGCAATGTCCAGAAACTGGAGGACTTTACTTCCTGGTTTTCCAGCCAACATTTACGTGCATACAGACTTCTCTGAACACTTAACTCACATTAAACGGACAATACACTTTAAAAAAAATAAAAAATTGCCATATCTTGGAAAAAGCCAACATCTCCATAAAAACACAGCTGCCCTAGTTTCTTGTGCATTACGTCTTTGCTCAAACATAGTACGTGCTGGGAACATTGACAACGAGAATTACCGAGGGAAATAAAAATCACGCTCCGAAGCCTTCAGACGGAGCAGGACCTCAAGTTACAATGTCGTTCGTGCATAAGGCGGTGAGGTCTGGTCTAGGGATCAAGTTATTAATGACGCGCCCACTAATATGTCATGAATTGGGCGAGAGGTGCTTTAAAATGTGTTCAAAGTATTCTCGGAATTTGGGCTTGTATCCATACCGCAACCTTTGTTCCTGTTTGTTCTTTATCCATTTTCTGCAGAAACGTGAGATTTTTTAGCATGTCGAAGAGCTCTAACAAATGCACACCTTGATACTTGTTTAAAACGCGTTGTGGCTCTTACCATGCTTTTTCACAGTTCCGATTTATTCTAACGCCTGATCGTAATATTAAAGCCGCGAATGTTTAACGTCGAATTTTTTTACATTGTAAATTGTGCAAAACGTTGAGTTAAGCTGTAACAAACGAGAATTAAGGTTGCCATCTATTTCAAACGCAGGTGGAGGTAGTTGGACGGCATGAACTATGTACCATTATCATTCGTTTCCTGCTTCAGTTTGAATGCAATTTTGTTAGTATCCATAGCTGTCAAGTTTTATTATTAGTATTACTAAAGACACAATGCAAACTAAAAACAAAAACAAAAACAAAAAACAATAAACCCTCCCTGACCATTTCAAGTCTCCAAGTCTAAAAAAAGAACCTTCTGCATGCAAAAGGAAGGCAACTATAACATTTCAGACGGATAAGAGCCGTATGAGCGACGGGTAGGTCTTGTTCGAAATCCTGCTAGACTTTTTATTATATACCATCATATAATAATGGAGCTTGGGCCCAACTTTGTTCCCGCAAAGGCTTTTTTACTACGCAACGTAGAGAAATGAAACTTGGCACATGTATGTAAAATGTATAAAGCCTGTACGTGTCGTGCTCATTTTTTCCCGAAACTCTTTACCTTTTACAGAAATTCACTTATAATTATCAGTTATCAATTCATGATTGCGAATACGACGTGATAATGTACTTCCGTCAATTTCGTCATTTCCGCCTCTTACCGGAAATGTAAACTAGAGTTCATGATCCAGCCACGCCAAGAAAACTTTGATACCGAGTATATTGTTATACAGATGAGATGAGTGCCATTCATTCATACCAAGAAAACTGTGTAGAAATATTTAGAGTGTGCTTCAAGCTCGGAAGGATATATTTTTATTATAGACTAGATCTCGGAGTGTCAGTCATGCCAAGAAAACTTTGTCGAAAGGCTAGATCTAGGCTTCTCACGCCTCGAGGATCGAACTAGAGCTAATGCCGCTCACACAGCTCGGATTTGCTTGAAATTTTACATGTGCCTGCCCTTCGACCCGCAAAAGGTTCTCTTTTAGATTTGGAGTCTTGAAAAGGTGTGGAAGTATTTTTTTTTAGTTTGCTTTATGCCGCTAACTGACTACCTCCGATCCTTCATTTTTTACGAACACAGTCATGAGTCCATGACATCATCACTTCCGTAAAAATTCTCGGTGCGCACTACCTCGCACAATATACTAACAATTATCCTATCTATCTGTTAATCGCCGATTTTATGTGGATGACCCAAAGTGTCTCGACATCAATGTCTTTGTACTGATTCCTTTCGGTCTTGATTGGTGAGCTTTGTTTTTTTACCATTCGAAGAATGGGGCAGTTACTAGTTATTATAATTATCATTGGGGCTATTATCATCATTGTTATTACCAAAGTACAAAAAAAAATCATCAAAAATGAACAGATTTACACTATTCAAAGTGGGGAAATTTAACCTTGGCTATTCAGGAGAATTGAGAGAAATTATAGGGAAGGCAATTCTTGGAGAGAGAGACAGAGAGAGAGAGAGAGAGAGAGAGAGAGAGAGAGAGAGAGAGAGAGAGAAAGAAAAAACAGAACTCAGATTGGGCAACCAATATATTAATAAATGGTTGGTCTCCAGCATAAAAGTATTGTAGTAAAGCTGGTCTATTTCTATTTCTCCTCATGTGGCCTCCCAACGCTGTAGCACGATCCTGGTTGTTGTTTTTTTTTTTGGATCTATTTTTAAGTTTTTGTTGTTCAGCTAGAGTTTTATACTCCTTTACAGCACAGTGAAGCTATATGTAATACAGGGCCTAACCTAAGCCACTGACATGTGGCCGACCAGAGAAAGCCTTGCAAAATAAACAACAACAAAAGAACAACGCGATAATTTGGTCTGTAAGACTATGCCCTCGGTTGGAGGGGGGAGGGGGTTTCACACGTGGAACATCTCAGCACCGGGATCAAACGTCCTAACAGCTGCGCCAACTCGTCAAACATCAGACCTTTTGGGAGACATATTACAGTTTTACAGAGCTGTCTGCTACTAAAGTCTTTGTTACCCGACTTTGATGGATCCAGGTTTAGAGTCAGTATGGAGATCGTCAACAAAACGCACGAGCAAATCTGGTTTTAAATTTACAATCAAAGCGGAAAAACGGCAGAAGAAGAAGAAGAAAACGAAAAGGCAACTGAAACAGCAACAAAAAGGAAGGAACTTCAAACAAATATAATATTCAACGATCTGAAGACTCCTTTCACCCCCCCCCCCCCCGGCCTAAAAGATAATGATTTATTTAAAATTACCGTATCAAACAAAATCAAAACCAAGATCATCCCATTTCGCTGTCTCGTAAAACAGATAATAAATATTATGTTCATTTCGAAGATGAATGGGTTTTTGAGCATAAAAGAAGTCTGGTGCCAGCACTAATGCAGTCCGCAGACACCAGTTTATGGCTCAAAATAACAATGTTTTTCCACAATTGCTGGAGGAAACAACATCCACGACTGGGGTTCGTGGATAACAAACTGACATGAAGGGGGAAGTAAAGACAGATGTTTATACCATTTTTTTCATTTGAATCCCAGATCCGGACAACACTAAATATTTTACTGCACTCTAAAAATAATAGGCATCATAATATGAAAAGTTCCTGCTTGATAATACTCAGGAATGCAAGTTTCTTGTATCACTCGATGACTGAAATTTGTATGCATATAATTCAGGAAAAAAGCAGTCTTGCTGTTAAAAATCAAACTATCAGGCCTTGTCCAGAGTACATCCATTTTAACATTTTCCTACTTTAGTTCTTGTTTGTTCCAACTCCACTTTTGGCACAAATGAGAAATCGCATGTTAAACGTGTGTGGCTTTAGTATAATGATAAGGAATTAGGATAAATCGGAATTGTGAAACAGCTTGATAAGGGCCACAACACATTTTAAAAAGGTGTCAAAGCGTGCAAATGTTACACCTCTTCCACATACTTAAAGATCTCCAGTTTTTTCAGAAAACAGACATAGAACAAACAAACCTAGGGGAGCAATTTGTTTGCAGTATAAACAAGACAGGTCGAACGGTTGTCTTTCTAAATGTTGTCAGCATTACAGTTGACCAAACATACTCACATGACCATCGCAGCCACACAGAGATTGAAGCCACAAGCAGTCCCATCTCAGACCATCACGGTCTAAAAGTCGCTGCCTCATTTCTGAACACATTTTCAATATCGTGTTCTTGTTTGATTTATGCCAGGCTCAGAACAACGACTGGTTGTTTCTAATGCCCCAGACAGTGCTATAATTTTTATGTTTTACATTGCAGAGTTCAATCTGTATTCAGCTGTACACTAATATATCTCAATTTCATGCCGTCGCAAATGAAGCTTTCGCAATATTATTTACTGTTTAGTGTCCGATGTTCAGAACTTTTGCCTTGAGGGCGTTTAGTGTTCTCACGCGAACAATGTTGGCGAGTGACCTGCCTGGTAGAAAAATACAAGCCTTTAAAAACCTCGCCAGATCTAGGTGTAATCGATAAATACACGCCACACGAGGGCTGATCCACGTAATTAATTTACATGTTGAAACAGATCCCTCGTTACGACTTGGAACTTCCAATGGAAGTCTCAATGTGACCTATTCTGCACGTGGCGCGACCGCGTGGCCTGTGGACACCAGGCCAGAGAAATGGACGTGTCTGACTAGCCGTGTCTACCACAAGAGCAATGGCCGGAGCTAGATACATCGTGCATACTTGATTAAACAGTATCAGGTTTCTTCATCTCCAGAAAGTAAACCGACACCCCGAGTCTGGTCGCTTAGCAATACAAACAGCCCACGTAATTAGCATCAGATTTCTAGAAATTCCGGGCGTTGCCGTCAGCAGCAGCATCGTCAACTTTCTCTTGACAAAGATTTACACTTCTGTCACCCCCCCCCCCTCCTTTTATCCCTGTCATCTCTAGACTGTTTTTTTGTTTGTTTGTTTGTTTGTTTTTTTGGCGCCCTATAGTTTCCAAAAATAATCATAATAATGATAATAAAATAGTTCAGACACATTTATATATTTGGTATACTTTGTTAATCTCAATTGGGAAAGTTGCCTCAGTGTCATTGCGGCCCAGTTACAACTGGAGCAGACACGTCATCGCCAAAGTGCAGCCCCGGTAATGAATAAATGACAATAAAGTGCATCAGATTAGAAATACTTAGTAATATACCTGCGTGAGTTTAATGAAAACGCATTTTGCACCTCACTTTGTGAGACACTGGCGGAAAAAAAAAAGAATGATGCACTGATAGTGCAGTTGTATTGGTCGTATCTTGTTTCTTACAAGAGGACTGGTCCCTGTATACACCCAGAATTACAAAAATCCCCCATGTTAGGGGACCGTGGTACTTGATATAATAAACTATAGATGCAATGAGCGCGGTTCGGTATTTTCTCATTTTTGGTCTGTAACTAGCCCACGGTCCCCTAACAAAAGTCAAATTATTAATAATAACAATACGGTCGGGTATTTGCTGCAATTATTGTTCTATGTGCATTTTTGCGTTTTCGAGAAAATGAGGATCGACGTCATGTGGACAAAAGGACTAAAGCGCATAAAACATTATGTCACAAACACATAGCTCGAAAAGCTTTTAACACATTTAAATGACACTTATACAGCCATAATGAAATTAAGAGTGACAGAACTATTTGCGAGAAAAAATTCCAAAATCCGCAAAATGTCCCACACAACAAGAGGGCAAATATCCCTCGATATACTTTCTTGACTGAGTTCCTGGCCCTGCCCGTGATAGATCGATTTATTAGTTTCAGTTCTGGGTGATTATTATGGACCTGCTTCATTTTGGCTGTTCCTTTAGCTTTATTTTATTTTTGTTTGTTTGTTTGTTTTTAGATACGTTTTACTGCTCTCCCTTTGCGCGTTGACGTCCTGCGCGTCCCGCCAGCATCCGTCAAATGGCTATGATTTGCGCACGGGTTAGTTTGTTTGCACATCGCAGGAAGTGATAACGTCATGTATTAATGGAAAAGAAATATTATAAAAATTTATATTGAGAACACAAACCTGTAATTTTGGCCCTGCAGCGCCAATCTCCCAATTCCAGACCCATTCTTTTTCCTAGTCTAGGCACATTGAGAACACACGAAGTTTCATACTTGATAGTCTTAGAACTCAATCTCATCATTCAAACCAGTCCTAACCGGAAGTTGTTTTGTGAGTGTGATGCAGACACCGGAACCAACCTCAATTACGTATATTATTTTGCCGAAAAAATAGACCGAACGCCAATATGTCGCAACCTAGAAACTAATACTAACGTTCTGCGAGTTATTAATTTTTTTTTTTGTATTTTCTGTGCCGGGGACACGACCACAGTCTATACTAAGCGTTGTATAAAATCTGAGGGCCACCGAATCAGCATTAACGGAGGAATAGCGAAAGGCGCGCTACAATTGTCGTAAGGTTTCACTTTTATTAATATAGATATTATTTATACACCATGTCAACCCAGTGCTACATGGGAAAGTGCTGCGAAACAACCAAAAGATGAACCCGGAACAAGAAACGTGTTTGTACAAAAACACAATCAGGAAATATTGGGAAAATTAAACTATAAATTGCTGCGTGGGAAGGATAGACTTTCACTTGAAAAATTGGCATCGCCTAGCTATTAATATGAATATTATGCATCCACAATTTCATTCCTCCATCGCAAACTAATACAATGCTGTTAGATATTATGATTCTCTCAGAATTCTCGGCTTAAGTGTTGCAATTCACTTTCATTTATACAGACACCGTGTATACATACTTTGCCAGATTGTTATGTTGTTAAAGACAGGTTGCCGTCCCATGTCACTGTCGGGATGAGGATTGTAATACAGTGGTAAAAAGTAATAGAATCAGCGCATTACATTTCATATTCCGAAAGTTTCACTGGGCCCACAGAAGTGTCTAATAATCTGGCTCTGTGCCTGAAATCCCTGTTTATTGTGAAGCTGGAAAATGCATAGTACCCTTCTGAGCCGAAAGATCTACAGGGCTCCAGAAAATAACTGCTAAGAGTGAGAATTCACCGAATGTCTCCTGCATTTAAGACAACCAGAGCCGTGGATAATATAAAGGCATTGTTAATATTGGCTTTGAAAACAAATTTAACTGCAGGCATGTCTTGCCTGACCACGTGCAAGGGATACTTGCATCCGCGACAATCTGCCGCGGGGAAGATGATGCCACTCTGTATGTACAGGAGTGTTTCCCTAAATTTGCAGACATATATAGGCGTATAAAAATCGTCGGTTATTTACCATATTGTTGGACGTGCATTTTTGCCTCTTCGAGAAAATGAGGATTGAAGTTTGAACGGCAAAAGCGTTAAAACGCCTACAATATTACGTCACAAACACATATCTCCAAACGTTTTTAACCGATTGGTACGACGCTTATACATAATGAAATTAGGAGAGAGAAAAACGACTTTCATGACAAAACCTTCAAATCGGAAAAAAATTCATATACAACAATAATATGGCAAATACCCCTCGATATGCACTTTTCTCCGTGCACGTTATAGAGACACAGCGCCTCTGAATCTCTGACTTGCAAGATATAACATGTCGTAAAATTACTGTAAAATATGCTTAGTGCACATTAATTCTGTTTAAGGTGGCCGGAATGTATTTCATTTCTATTCCCGGCCAAAGCGCGACGGAAGCGAGTTTATAAATGTTCAAGGCCGTAAGTTCAAAAACAACAGATAAGACAAAGAAAGATGTAAAGCAATAATTCTTGATGTCTACAAAAAAGCCAGACCTTTGACAGTAATCTTTGTTGCCTGCAAAAACAGATATTTGCTCAGGGCAAAAGCTGGAAGTTTAATGAATATCCAGTGTCTGCCTTACGTAAATTAAATGTGTTTTGCATTTCTGGCGCGGTTTCGACTTTTCAGGTTAGATCTATGTAAAGCATAATCAGCTTCTCGCGCGGCTGTTCCGACAATGGACCGTATGCCTGTGAATCACTCCCGCAGTTTTCAACAAGGTTTAAGAGTTCTGCACATGCTTTATGTTTATGAAACAACATGCCCCCCCCCCGAAAATTCTCTCCCGACGAAAGTTCAACCCCTCAGATTTGAGATTCCTCCCCCCCCCCCCCCGCCCCCCCTCCCCTTGAAGGCAAGTGCCTCCCATCTGAGTAACAGCCAACTAAACATTACTCCCATTACTCGCACAAACCTCTGAGAATCATCCAACTAAACATTACAGGTGCACACCTCTGAGAACCACACAACTAAACAATACAAGTACACACCTCTGAGACTCACCCTACTAAAAATTAAATTAAGAGAAACACCTTTGAGAATCGCACAACTGAACATTACCGGTACACATCTCTATTGAACTAAATATTACAGGTACACACCTTTGCGAATTATTGAACTAAATATTACAGGTACACACCTCTGATAATCACTGAACTAAACATTACAGTTACATACCTCTGAGGATCACCCAACTAAACATTACAGGTACACACTCTGAGAATCACTGAACTAAACGTTACAGGTACACACTCTGAGAATCACTGAACTAAACGTTACAGGTACACACCTCTGAGAATCACACAACTAAACATTACAGGTTCACACCTCTTAGAATCACCCTACTGAACATTTCAGGGGAACACCTCTGGGAATCACACAACTAAACATTATAGGGACACATCTCTGAGAATCGCACAACTAAACATTACAGGTACACACCTCTTAGAATCACTCTACTGAACTTTTCAGGGGAACACCTCTGGGAATCACACAATTAAACATTATAGGGACACATCTCTGAGAATCGCACAACTAAACATTACAGGTACACTCTTCGGAGACGCATCCAAATAAACAAGTACCACCTCTGAGAATCACACAACTAAACATTACAGGTATACACTCTGAGACTCATCCAAATAAATAAGTACCACCTCTGAGAATCACACAACTAAACATTACAGGTATACACTCTGAGACTCATCCAAGTAAAAATTACAAGTACCATCTCTGAGAATCACACAACTAAACATTACAGGTACACACCTCTGAGAATCACCCTACTGAATATTTCAGGGGAACACCTCTGGGAATCACACAACTAAACATTATAGGGACACTCTTCGGAGACTCATCCAAATAAAAAGTACCACCTCTGAGAATCACACAACTAAGCATTACAGGTACACACTCTGAGACTCATCAAAATAAACATTACAAGAATCACTGAACTAAACATTATCGGCACACAGTTCAGTAGCTTGGGTTGCCAGCGCCCTGATCCGTGAGTTGTAAGTTCGTTGAAAAACTGTGTAGACTGTTCGAACATTGGGGGATTTTCTGTGTGGGTGTTTAGGGGGGGGGGTGGGGGTTAATTTCTTATTGCTAATTTATTTTCTTTTTCTTTCGAAATTCTGCGATATTAAGAATTTTCCGCCGGCGGTCACCGCCCTTGTGGCACCCCCACCCTACGCCAATGCAGGTACACACCTCTGAGACTCCCTGAATTAAACATGACAGGTACCAACATTAAAAACAACATGAAAACAACTTATTTTTCCCTGTTGATGCTGTTTTCTAAAATGCTATTGACAACAAATTTCTAATGCAAGGAGTATTTCCTGTCTGAGTACGACAATCCGCCATGCTTCAGCTGGTAAAATCTTCATTAACGTGTGAACATTTGATAAAAATCATCATTAACGTGTGAACTTTTGATAGCTTCAAACATTAATTAATATCAGATAAGGACTGATTTAAGTCTCGCAGCTTCTCTGAACTCCCAGTGTGTACAAGCAAATTCTTTTGAGTGCAAACTTTTTCTTTTTTTTGCCATTGATTCCTCGCTGTCTGGCTGCAATATTGACCAGAGTATTGAGTTGATGTCTGCAGTGGGGACAAAAAAAACAACCCAACTGCTTTCTAATTATCAAGGCCAACTTTTTGTTTTCTTTATGTTCTTTAACAAAGCTGATGAGCGGAAAAGATTGACTGTTCTCCATGTAAGGTGTTGGGGGAAATCAATGGACAAAGTGATGACAGAAGCGACAGATTGATCAAAATAATGGTTCTGCTGCAAAACAGATTCCCTTTCCATAAAGTGTGTGTGTGTGTGTGTGCAAATGAACAGCGACATTTTTTTTCTTTGTAAAACAAAACCAAATCATTGGATGGTCTACGAATATTTTGCATAACTTTTTTTTCGGGGTGTTATAAGCATTAACATTGGGTGGGATTGTCCATGATTTAACACAGAGCAGTAGTGGTGTGCAGAAAAGCGGCCGGGAGGGGGTAGGAGGGTTGGTAAAAGGGCAACGGCCCCGGGCATCCATTTCAGAGGGAGTCCAATCAAAAAGTGATTTTTATTTTTTTTTTAAATTTGGAATTACCGCTGTTAACTTTGTAGTTCAAGCTGCCCTACAGTCCCACAGGCTGGTGTGACTGTGGATCCGTGTCTTAATAAGAGGGACCAGAGAACATGTCTCAGTACTGAGCCCCATACTTGAGCTTTTGGGGCATACAAACAAAGGGGCTGGCCCCGGGGGGCATCACCAAACCCAAACCTCAGGATGCCACAGCGTAGGGCAGTGGTTCTCAAACTTTCTCAGGCAATCACACCCTCAGGCTTCAAATTTTCTTTCATCCCCCCCCCTCCTCCCTTCTCTCTCTCCCTCCCTCTGCAACCCCCCCCCCCCCCCCGAAACTCCCAACTCAAACCCAACAGGTACATTTCACGAGCAGACAGAATACATACACATTATGATGTCAAATTTTCCATATCATTATTAAGGACAATGGACATCTTGATTTTTTTCGTTATATAACAAAGCGTTTTCTATCAAATTCACTGAAGAAAATAGCCCTTTTTCTATTCATAAAACTCAACTAGACATATTCTTGAACAAGTCATTGGATACTCCAATTGTGCCCCCACATTGTCCCTTTCATCGTCTTCACCACCCCCCCCCCCCCATTGTCGCCCTCTCCTTTGTTTTCGCTCAGCTAGAATCAAAATCACCTGGGAGGTGGGGTGGGGGGAGGGGAGAGGGTGGTATTGCCCGCCTTGAGAACCACTGGCATAGAGGATTGTATTTAAAATGCTTGAAGGTGCCCCATCGTAAGCAAGATAATAGTTCTAATGGAAATTATTGCTGATAATGCACCAAATCCTATTACAAGATGCCAGACATTCTATGGCCTCACCTAAGGTTTAGTCATGGTCCGTAATGCACCGTTTTTATTTGCTACGGTCTAGTTTCTTGAAGGTTCCACTGAATCGAAAAGTTTCCTACACTAAATAACTAATATTTTCTCAGTTTGGAGCAGTTTTGAGCATGGAGAAGCACGTCAATAGGCAACAATGGTCATAAAATGAGAGAAACATACAGATGATCGTTTTTGCCCTCTGTAATTCGCATCAATAAGACATTATAGCTAGATGAGTGTCATATTATTTCACTAAGGTTCCTTACCATGTCGCTTTATGTAATATACTTGTTATTGAGTTATGGATGTTTATGCAATAATGCGTAAGACATGTGTACCATATATGTGCTCTTGAACGCTCTGTGCAAGAGAATTTCTCTCATGGGGTAATTAAGTGATTCTGATCTTATACTGTGCTACGAAAGCAAAATGAGTGACAGAATATGTTAGATCGATAAGAAGGAGTGAGACTACAGACGCTCCCACTCGCTCTCAATCTGACAAACAATAGATGATAATTATGCGTCAGTTATAACAATACGAACTACTTGGCTGGGAAAAAGCGTTCTGTTTATCAGACATAATGCATAATTATCCAAACTTAGTTCTTGTCTGTTCCAATTCCACTCTTTGCTCCACTGAGAAATTCGATGTTGAACGTTTGTGGAGTGCCATGATGAGGAGTTAGAATAAGACGGAACTGTGAAACAGCTTGATAAATATACCACAACGCATTTTCAACTAGTGTCCAGGTATGCATTTGTTATACCTCTTCTACAAACTAAAACATCTCCAGTTTTTCAGAAAATGAGATTGAACAAACAATAAGTAAGGTCGTGATAATTAATGCCACTATGACCTCATCTCTGACATTCTGATAGTTTGACATTTCAATACTAGCGATAAAGCTGATGTAACGTACATGTTCCTTGGTAAACAAGAAATAAAATTACCTGGTTTTGTCCACAGCATCCGCTCCGCTATTTTTTTACGGAAAATGACACATGAAAAATTCCATTTGCCTCTATAGCGGTGAGGAGCGGGGCGCAACGGATTCTACGGACAAGTATGCACAGGCGAAGAGTGTTTTACTTTTTCGTGCGTCCTTTTCCGTAAAAAAAAAACGGAGCCGAGTGGATGCTGTGGACCAGACAACTACACCAATGTTTTGGAACAGTAATCCCTGAATTATTGTGAAGGTGCTGAGATGGATGCAAAACTTTCTCTAAAACAATTCTTCCATGATTCAAGGACAACGTGGATTAAAAAAGAATAATTTTAAAAAGAACGCGGTGAAATCCAGAAATAACTGAAAACAGAAGCAGTTGATAAAAGCATTTTGGACGACAAAACGGAACGTGTCGTAATTGTGAAAGAAAGAAAAAGAAAAGGATTACAATGGCTGACATTGCACATGCTGAGAGGAAGCGGGAAGAAGTCGACAATGCATTGGTGTGTGTGAAGAAAACGACGACAACAACAACCACAACACCAAGACTCAATTAGTTTTAAATCATTCAAAGGAAGAAGGAAAGGGCTGCTTCCTGGAGAGAATAAAACCAGTCACAAAGGAAACTGTATTGAACAGTGAAAGGTTACGCTTCAAGGGACAAGCAGTTTCTGTAAGGGAAACACAACCCCCCCCCCCCCGCCCTTTTTTTTTTTTAGTGCTGGGATACCTCAAACGGGGGGTCAATAACATTATCACAGGCAATCTTGCCTTATCATCTTTCAGGCAGAGATTATGATCTAATTCACAGCCATTACATAACCAGGATAAACCTGTTTCCGCACCCCCCTCCCCCCCCCCCCCACCCTTTTAACGGAACTAGTTGGCACGCGGACTCTGGGAAGGGAGTGTCAATTGTCACCGCGGAATACAGTGTCCATTCAAGTGGGCATTGGAAAGGTCAGATGGACCGTGGGGGCTTGAGGGTCTAGCAAGGAGTGTAAGCTCCTTGGGGTCTAGTCAGTTTGTATCAATGGGCGCTAGTCAGATTGACCAATCAGGTGAAAGGGGCTGGGGTAGCCATTGGCGATCGACGTACAATGGCCACCGCAAAATGCGGTGGTATTTTGACGCTACCTGCTACCGGAAAAATTGACACTACCCTCTGGGAATACACAGGTCCGAGTTTCTAAAGTTGCATTTCGATCACCCATGTGTAAACTGAGACGCAGAACGAAATTTCCATTCATATGTTTTAGAGCTAAAATGTGAGAACACCTTTTTTCTGTTCCACTCAGTTGTGGCTCAAAACCAACGAAAGCATAAAAAAAAAAAGAATTTCCAAATATAGCGACATTTAGGACCTTTTAAATTATGCTCACTTACATCATGTCCTTCTATGTTGTGTAATATGATATTTCGTAGAATTTAACTTCAGCAGTAATTTAAAAGCCTTTCATGATTACATTGGCGGCCTTACCTCCTTTATAATAATTATGAAGATGATGACATGTGCACTTCGCACATAGGGCCTACCCTAAGAAGCCATTATGCCCGCGGATCCATGAAAGAATTCTTTTCTGACGTGGACCTGCAGTGCATCTTGTCGCTTCCGAAGGAGGTCGAAATCTATACGTTGATTTAACAGATTTTTATCGTCTTTACGGGGTTCATATCATGAAGTAATAAGTACTTTACCGCATAGGCCTTTGCTCGTTAGATTTTTAACTTGACTAGTTGAGTTATTTATAGGAATCTGCGGGCTGAAAGCTAGGCTGAAGTAAGATAACGAAAAAACCCTGAAAGGCCCAAAGCATCTCTTGTCGCGCCTACGCGCAGTTGAACTCAAACTCAAACAAACAAACCAGAGCGTCTTTCAATCTCTCTGGCACCTCCACCAGCACTGCCATATTTCGGAACGTTTTCTAACCCCGCGTTCACACCAGAAATCCGCTCTCGTTAACTTTCATCCCAGTCATGAATGGACGAGGTTACTCTGTATTTAACTCGCCTATTAGTGTTCTCACCCAGCAGGATGCAGAGGACAGTGTCTATTGTGCGAGTGTGAAGCAAACTTTACGGGCGGCGAGCCACCGGTCTGGCCCCTGTCCAAACGTGATCTGTTTCGCCCCTAATGGATGATCTACTGTACCACAGGATGCGGGCTAGGTCCGCCTCGTGATGAACTATAACCATGTTCAAATAATTTATATCATAATAAAATAATATTATTTTATTCTATCTAAACACAGAAAGATGACAGCTGCAATATACTGCTGAACTTGAGCTATTGAAATCTGATATAGTCATAACCTACAATCTCCAGATCAAATTATTTTTCTCTCAGTCTCTCTCCCCCTCTCTCTCTCTCTCTCTCTTTCTCTTTCTCTCTGTCTGTCTGTCTGTCTCTCTCTCTCTCTCTCCATTCATACACTTCTCTACCTGTTTGTCTGTCCATCTGACATTGCCTGTCTGTCTGCCTGAATGTCTTAACCCTGCAAACTAAAAACTAAAGAATTCTCAGGTTTCCCTGAGCCAGTCTGTAACCCATATTGACAGCCCTCCCAACCCCCCCCCCACCCCGCCCCCAACCAAAAACAAGAAGCATGGGTGGGGACTGGGCTGTAGTTTATTGTGTCTGTCTGTGCTTTCTGTGTGCTGTCTGTGAGTATGATGTGTATGTGTATGGGTGGTGGGGTGGAGGGTGGCCAGGGAAGAAACATTCCAGACAAGTAAACCAGGCCTGCATTATTTCTGCCGTGCCACTTCCCTGATCTTGGCCTAGTCTAATTCGTTAAAAAAATACATAAACAGCAAACAGGCATTTGAGATAAATCAGGTGTTTCTTTACTCACAAATGCATAGACATCTCAGATGGGCCACCCGTAAAGTAGGTGCCCACTGTACAAAAGCCGTAAATAGTGGAGTTTGGGATTAGCTTTGCATTGTAGTAATGTATTAAGGAGCTTTGTCTTATAAATTATGTGTTCTTTAAAAAAAAAAAAAAACGTTTGTAGGCTTATAATGTGAAAATCGAATATAAACCAACCGTCCTTTTAGGATCGTAAGGTTCTACCGAGGCACAATGCCGAGACAAACCATTCCTTCTCTCACTATATGTCCACAAATTACGGTGCGTATAAATTCGGTGAATACTACTCCTTCTCGTTCAATTATGAAAGGGTTTGGTGCGAATAGTTGCATTTTTGACATCGATGATACGCGCGCAATTCAACGGACGGAATATGGCGGAATTGATTCGTCTCGGGATTCAATCTCCACTTTTTTTTTTTTTTGCTGAACCGAATTGTACACTGCACACTGCTTCTGACGGCCTTCTCCACTATGTGTCAAAGTATCAGGCCGATTCGGTGTGCAATGTGCAAGTCTTACTGAAAAGACAAACTTAGATGAAACTTAGATCGTGGATTTCTCAGAAGTTGATGGAAGGGGGAGAGAACCTTGCCAATCTAAGGGGACTCGACGTGTATCTTCTACATGTCTGCACAAAATGTCACCTAGGACTTTTTAAAAATCAAGGCGTTACATCGATACACTCACCGTCCGTAAGTTCGCACAAGGCCAGGGGGATGGGGGTTCACACCCAGTGGACATGGGGAGTGGGATGAGTAAAAAAATCGGTAAAATGCGCGTGAGTATTTATGGACGGCTCCTAATCCCTTTCCCTCTCCTCTGATTTTCCTCACGTCAAATGTTTTTCCCCTATCTCCTGTTTCATATTTCCTTCCCTCTGTATTAGATTTAGAACCGAAGAAAAAAAAAAGAAAAAAAAAGAAAAGAAAGTTCCACTCCGATGTAACACAAGCAATAAAATACACTGGGAGCTTGGCATTGATTAAATCAGGCGTTTCGCCAGACTTTTCCATTGAGATAAAACCACTTGCAGGGTATTCTTTGAGAAATCAAGGCGGCTGTTAATTTACATTCAAATAGCCTTCTATCTTTCAGCCTTTTCGTTGCACGCATCCGAGACAGAGAAAAGGGTTGGTTCGAAAGACAAACAAATTATGTTCTCACAGAGAGAAATTGGCGGCCGGCAAAATGATAGAACTAGGAGGCAGATACAAAGGGAGAATGACAGACAGTGATGAGGTAGGCAAGATGGAATGAGAAGGAAAGCAAGAAGAACAGAAGATGAAAACGAAATAGGAAATAAAGAAAAGAAAAGAATAAATCGTGAAGGAAACTCAAACAATAATGGCTTTAAGAGAGTGAGAGAGGGGACAGACAGATAGACATACACCCACACATAGCGAGTGAGAAAGAGAGAGCGCGAGAGAGAGAGAGAGAGAGAGAGAGAGAGCGAGAGAGAGAGAGAGAGAGAGAGAGAGAGAGAGAGAGAGAGAGAAAGCGCGAGAGAGAGAGAGAGAGAGAGAGAGAGAGAGAGAATTTTGAGTTTGGAAAAAGCACGTCGACACGATAACGTTCATATTGTGAAAGAAGAAGGAAGATGATGGACAGAAGAGAGAGAGGGAGACAGACAGACGGACAGGCAGACAGACAGGCAGACAGACAGAGAAAAAGAGAGAGAGACAAACAGACAGACACAAAGAGAAAAACAGCCAGACAGAGAAACAGAGGGAAAGAGAGAGAAAGATGATAAAGGAGAAGACCGAGATGAGGTGGAATTTGTCATTAAACAGCGATAAAAATAATGGGAAAAAGGAAGGATAAATAAAACAACTGGTATTGCATGTATTTGATGCGTCCGAGAAACTACTGCCTTGTTATAATACCAAACAAGCCAAATTAGCAGCCACGTTTTGCATATCGGATATTCGCACATAATAATTATGCTCAACCGAAATAAAATGCACAGGAATAAAGAAAAAGAAATATTTTTTTTGTTGAAACAGAAAATCTATGGAATTGTTGTTGTCATGGAAACTTAAAGGAGCATTAAAAACACACAATACAACGCAGTTACATAGAATGAACGTCATAGAAGCAACAAAACATGAACATATTAAATTTGTTCTAGTACATGACATATGATAATAAAATAATCTTTAGGAGTGTGCTATCTGAGACCCTACAAAAGGTACGATTAATGGTAAGACATTGAAATCCTACAGTAAAACCCTCTTCAAAAGTATGGTTCCGTGAGACCCCGAGCCGCGTGATTTTTTTTTCCGTACGAGCTTTAGCAAATTCAGGAGCGGGGGCAGCAACAGACCCCCAAACACAGGACAGCTCCAAAAACATCCCAGGGATTTTCGGTGACGTTCAGTCACATCAGGAACAGTCCAGAGATTGCAGCACCCATGGCATTGTTCCATAGGACGAGAAATCCCTTAGCCGATGACCTGTGTTTGGGGGTTTGTTGCTGCCCCGCTCCTGAATTTGCTAAAGCTCGAACGGAAAAAAAATCACGCCCCCGGGACCTACGGGCAGGAATAGTAAAAATGCATGTACGTTGGGGAACACACACGCGTGTATTCCAAATTTTTAAAACTCTGGGAAGACGGGCAATGACGCCATTGAAGAATACCTGGAATTTCCAGACAAAATTCCGGGAAACAAGATAATTGAAAACGTTTAAATTGCTACTAGATCCATTAGACCCACGACATACCTATAATCAGCTTTGTAAAACAATAGAAACAACATTCAGAATCAAGGAAACAACTGTGTACAGGTACACTAAATTAAAACAACAACCAAGAAATCATAAAAACGGAAAGGATACTAATTACCTGTCTGTGTGTGGGGAGGGGGGGGGGGGGAGAAACAAATCGTTGACCGACAGATAAAAAAAACAAAAACTAGGTCGTTTTACAGAAACAAAATCGAAACGGTTGAACCAGTGAAATACAAAAGGAACGCGAAATGTAAAAGAAAGTAAGATACGCACAATTTGTCATTAACAACAATAAATACAACAACAACAACACAAAAACACAATTCTGTGGCAGACCAAAAAAAAAAAAAAAAACAATTTTTAAAAACGCCAGTTCGCAGAAATGAAATGAAAGCTGTTGATTGAAATAAGAAAGAATAATAACAATGGAATACAAAAGGAAAAGAAATACTTCGAAAAATTCATCGAGAAGACTTCTATATAAAAGCAGATTTCTCATGCAAACTCTCATAATATAGCACAGAAAGACAGACAAAGTGTACACAAACATATGGACACAATAGACCAGACAAATTACGGCCATGTGGACACGATGGTCAAGAGGCAAGGTGCTCACCTCTTATGCCGAAGGTACCGGGTTCTATTCCCCTTTCGATGGGGGGTGGGGGGGGGATTACCCGTCCTTGATCCCATGAAAGGTAGGATCGAGCACCTAGTCTTCTCGGATAAGGATGAAAACCTCAGAGGGCCCGTATGTATGCCGCGCACAATAAAGACACCTGGACAGTTGAAAGTTGAGAATTAGAACAGCAATCGGA
>OZ007578.1:34085397-34090397 GCA_963931925.1 Onchidella celtica
GCCGAAGGAATGGCATTCGATGCCCAGACGGTGCAGGCATGTTTCGTGTTTGGATTTTTTTGGGGGGGGGGGGGAGGGGGGAGGGGGAGGGGTGTTGGTAGGATCGAGCATCTGGTCTTCTCGGGTAAGAACGAAAAACTCGAAGGGCCGAAAGTGCACGTTAAAAATACCTTGGCAGTTGAAAGTCGAGAACAATGCCGAACAAAGCCGCTGCCCAGGCGAATTTCTTGAAAAAAGAAAAAAGAAAAAAAAACCCACACAGAAACAAGAACGGGCACAAGAAAATAAAGACAAAAAAGTGAGGTGTAAATGCCAACAGCAGCGAGACTCCAAAACACCAACAGTTAAGAGTTAGCTGTGAATTTTTTACGGAACATAACTATGCTACTGAAGAAAAACACAAGCTGGGGATGGGGGAAAAGGGTGGGGGTGGGGGGGGGGGGTGGAGTCTCTGTCAAGTTATTGCTTTCATTCTCAGATAATTACGAAATGTATGCATAAAAATTGCATAAAATTAAAAATTATTATCTTTTTAGAATGAGAGACAGAGATAGATAGATAGATAGATAGATAGATAGATAGATAGATAGATAGATAGATAGATAGATAGATAGATAGATAGATAGATAGATAGATAGATAGATAGATAGATAGATAGATAGATAGATAGATAGATAGATAGATAGATAGATAGATAGATAGATAGACAGATAGACATATATATATAGAGGAGAGAGGACGGGAGCACAGGATTATTCCATGCAATAGAAGTTTTGTCATCAAGTTCTATAAAATAAAATTATAACCCTTTGAAATGAAAGATGAACTGGGATAAAATTATATGACATTATTTATGCTTGCGTATTATCTGTGCGGGCTTAATGCTGACATTATGTTGCAGAAATTGAATAAAACGATTTTAAAAATCCGAAATTGGTGCTTTATTAATTGGGGTGGAGGTAGGGGAGAGAGGGTGAGGCGTCTCACAGTATGTGCAGCCAAGCTGCCTGCAAAAAACGTTATCCGGCCCTGTGACATTACCGTTGACATGCGGACAGTTGTTCACGTAAGTACTTCACTAACGTACAATCAATAACCAGCACAGCTGAGTATCTCATGAAGAGTTTGTTACACATCAGTTAAAGCATGAACCAAAAAACAACAACAACAACAAAATGCGAGGCTCATAATATAATAATATACAGTAATAACAAGCAATGTCCGACATGCTCGAATGACTAAAGGTCGTAACTAAAATTGAATGCACTTAAAGCTAACCTGCAGGTCAGCCAGACCCAGGAAGATTCAGAACTGTAAGGCAAACAATTCATCGCCAACATTATCACAGTCACCAATGATAATAATGCAAATAGTAGACGAAAAATAACAATACGAATAACTAGCTGAGTATCACAGTTTCGCCCGGGATAAACTTGCTTCCGTTCTACACTCTTCTCCATGTACTCCTCTTTTTCTGGTCTTATCCCCCCCCCTCCTGTTTCTTTCTAGAAATACTAGTATTGAACCCGCGAAATTCGCGGGGGGGGGGGGGGAAGTGAAAAGTGTTGTGAGTAGGTCTGGGGGTGACTGCAATGGAGGGAGCATTACTTGACCGTTGGCACAGCAAAGTGCAGCAAGAACCACGAATGTTATGGATGGACTCGGAAGCACGGTTTCAAATTTGGGGAACCGGACGTTGAGATCGCACGGTGGAGCGCAAATTCAGTGACGTCATGCCACATAAAAACTCACGCCCGGATGGTATTTATTTGGAACAAATGCAAATTTGCGTAGTACAAAAAAATACTTACGGAGAGTGTTCAGCAATGAGTGTAGCAAGGAATCAACTTCAGACCAAAAGAAATTTGTATGCAAAATTTGAGCTCGATTGGTGCACAGATAGCCGAGCTACGGCTTTTACAAAAAAAGCGAGTTTTTTTTTTATAATAGATAGTCCCCGGTGTGCATTAGCGCGCTACGCCGGTCGTTCCTTTTAGAGGGAAAGTGCACCGAATCGAGATAGAACGCTCCCGAAAAGTGGTCTATAAAAAAGAATGGTGACGAACGCCGACAGTTTTGACCTCAATGTGGCCAGGGTTCTAGACGATGTCAGGAAGTTAAAGGCCGAAACATCTAATGAAAGAATCCACTCTTCCTCTGAAGATCGCCGTCCGTCTCGCTCCACCTGACGCGTTTCTTACCACTAAGGCCCATAATAAAAGTCGAAAGACGATACCAAGAGCAGAGAAATGAAACCGAAAAAAAAATATTTCTTTTTAAAAATAGACGCCTTAGTGTCCGTAATTATGAATGGACGCCTTATGATAATATAATAATGTGTTTCAATATTGTAACCTGCCTGAATACACATTTTGAGACATAATTATACTGTTAGCGATTTTGTCAGTAACTGGTGAGAAGCGTCGGCAAGTTCTGAATTATATAAAAGTAGATGACGTACCGGGCATTGCCCGGAATAAACAAATCATTGTTCTCTCTCTCTCTCTCTCTCTCTCTCTCTCTCTTTTACAATAAAAGTAGTAATCTGCAGTCCTGCTTCAGAACTCACGCTCGCCAGGACACTGCGCACCAAGCTTGATATGGTTACTTTTTATGACATGCACTGTACAATAACAGAATGGAGCCAAGATGGAGGATGAAAATGACAGCACGATGAAACAATGCATTTTCTATAAATTCAAGAACCAAACTAATCAAAATAATAAAAACTTCCGTGCACCTTCCGCCGTATTTGAAATGAACATGTAAAATTGGGTTAGTATAGATGGTCTAATAAAAAAAGCCTTTTGCCTTCAAAGGTGGAGATTTTGTGAAATATATAATTATGTAAAACGAAACAAACATGCAAAAATACAGATGTTACACAGTAATAAACACTGTTATTTTTTAAAAACACATTCTTCAAGTAAACAACTTTTAATTATAGTCATCATCTTCCTTATCTCAATTGCCACCTTCCTGCCAAATGTAAGGCCTGAAGAGTGTATAGTTTGGTCAGTGACTTATGCCAAAGGTTCCAAGTTACTGAAATATATAATAGATAAATTTTATATATATAAATTCTATATATATATATAATATAGATAATAATAAGTACATGGGCCGGGCAAGATACATCTTGCACATTTTCCTTGTACCAACCATGGCTATATGTCTAAATCTAGGTCGCATTGATAACGGCACTCTCAATCGATGAAAAGACTAATATATCCGGGCTATAAAACAAGCAAAAATACTGTAAACTGTCAACAGAATCGGATACACAGCACAACTGGCACCAGCAAATTCATAATTTTGAGGTTTGACGTTTTATTATACCGCAGGTCCTGGCACACTACACAGATGTGATAACGATGACATTCGGGTAGGAGCACTGTGTAAAGAAAGGCGAAGAAAGCAATGTCCAGTCATTCTACTCAACGAAAATGCGTCACTTAGTTTGCGCAGAGAGTATATAATATAGAGAGAGTGTTCACTATTGCTTGATTTGCACTGCGAGACACGGGAGGCTCTGCGAAACCACTGTTAGCAAGGAGCGGAAAGTAGGTCGCTGCGGTAAGCAATATCCGTTTGTGCATTTCCACAGGGCGTAGGAGCTCACAAACGGTTGTAAATAGTTTCAATCAGCCCAAAAATATGAACAAACCACAGTAAACAGACATGCACACTATCTTTAGTGAAGAAGGTCCCTTTCAATTCTTCAATTTCTTGTTTACCGCAGCGACCTAGTTTAGCTATTTGGCGGAAGTGAACCCTCTCTATACATCTATACTCCCTGGTGTGCGATTTAAAAAATGGTGCACAAATACTCGTACTATTAAAAACTGAATTTTGTCCAAAATGTATGTGTCGTACATACAAAATAAAAGAAGGAAGCAGTCTGATGGGGAGCTCTTTTCAGGGCTAGTAAGCAAGAACGAAAGAAAAGGAAAACATCAAAAACAGGACAGGGGAACCTAAATGCTGAGCCCTTTTGAGGGCCGAGAAAGCCAGAGATGTCAACAACAAAAACAAGAAAAGAAGCAATAAGAAGAATAAGTACAAGAGTGAGGTGCAAATGCCCAGGGCTGGGATCCTCCTAAAATAAAAACCTAACAACCAAATGGATGTGTCCACGTAACTTATCATCAAAAACTGAGGCAGATACACTCAGTTTCATAATTTTTTATCTCATAGTCATGAACTTACACGTTCACCCTCAAGCTCCATCACAGTAAGATCGTGCTGATTGACAAACGCCACATAAGAGCTTCTGACAACAACTAAGCTAACAGATATAATATCCAGAATCAACATCAAAACAAACGCTCGCGCCCTTGCCAGTAGCAAAATCCAACTAATAGCAAAACTGGAATGCCCCCCCCCCCCACAAAAAAAAACAACTCAATACAGCTGTCAATCTTTCAGCCAAATGACAATGTCAAATGTAAACGGATCCATGGCTCTAAGTATTGATATTCACTGCTGAGGCCACACTAAAGACATATTTCGCCCCAGACCAATATTGGCGACTTATTACGGTCGGTTCTACTGCGGTTTTACGAAAAAACGCTGTAAATGGCCCAAACAAACTTTACAGGAGGCAAAAGAAACATTTCGGTCTAATCTTTGTTAAGTTACCATTTTATGATATTAAAAAAAAAAAATACAGTTTGAACGCGTTTTGAATTGAACTTTGTCCCGGCAGCCATTTTACTGGTTCAGTATGATCAGCGAAGATGGCGTCCCGTTATGGGGGCTTGCTAGATCACGTTGCGAAAAAGCATTATAATAGAAGAAATTACAAAGCAAAGACGGCGTTGATCCGAACAAGTATCCAAAGGACAGATAGTGCTTGCAGCTGCCTGAGCTGCCACATATCACACACCCAAATATTTTTAATTATTTGATCCTCGAATGCATTGCCTACACATTTCGATCAGTTCAAGGGAAGTGGATTTTCTTGTGATGGCCGAATTAATGTGGTTCTTTTTCAGACA
>OZ007578.1:34095397-34192897 GCA_963931925.1 Onchidella celtica
ATTCTTACTCTACACCCGCTCTGTAGCAATCCCCTTAATTGCACTCACTCCACTCGTGACATGGAGATCGTTTAGTATGTAGAAGAGGGGTAACAAATGCAGACTTGGACACTTTGTTTAAAATCCGTTGTAGCACTTATCACACTTTTTCAGAGTTCCCATTTATTTTAACTCGTCATGGTAATTCTAAAGCCAGCCCAGTGAGCAGATCACTGCCATTTCATGAATGCTGAGTGGAGCGTAGGACATTAATGCGCTAAAGGGATGCAGCGGGGCGTATCTAAAAACAAACAAACGAACAAACAAACAACAACAGACACAAATCAAATCTAAAAGAAACGGATAAGGTGAAACAGATCCATTACGATCACACAAAACTGAAACTAAAAAAAAAACAGATTTATCCCGGGTAGGGCCGGGCAGGGCCGGGCACCCCAGCTCGTTAACCATCTAGATCCAAGTGTACCATTATTTGATATACGTCACCAGGACCCAAAATGATGTCTTTGAACAATTGCCCTTCCCATTTTGTTAATATTTTTTCCAATTAAATATTTATATTTTTGCATTAATCTGGCTATTTAAAGTCAGTTCAGCGTATTGTTATTTCAGAGGATTTGGGGTCTGGAAATTTCCCGTTGGCACTAGAGGGTTAAAAAAACAAAAAAAAATAATGAGGAATGACACTTTTGCCCGTCAAAAAACAATGAGGAATGACACTTTTGCCCGTCAAAAAATAATTGAGGAATGACACTTTTGCCTGCCAAAAAAAAAATAATTGAGGAATGACACTTTTGCCTGCCAAAAAAAAAATAATTGAGGAATGACACTTTTGCCCGTCAAAAAAACAATGAGAAAAGACACTTTTGCCCGTCAGTTTCAACACTGAAAGTATTCACTTACCTGTGCAAGGAAGAAAATCCAGGGACTTGTGAAAAGTCTCGACCTGTCCTACAACATTAGAATTGACAGGATTAGGTGACTTAATGGCTTCAGCTGCGGACATCTGATGTCGACATCACTGGCAAACTAGGTCACTTGTCAACAACATCGGAATTCAGGGTGTCTGTGGGGTATAAAGGAAACCATGACAATCATGGACCACAAGAAGGGTAATTACTCTTAGCATAACTAGGCGGGGGGGGGGGGGGGAATGATAGATTATAAATTAGACTAAATATAATGGGTGTGCTTTGTATCGAAGACAATCAGTTGAATATCTATCCCAAGACATTACCACGACACTGACGTTAAATATGAATATTGTTACTCTAAAAACAAAAACAAAAACAAAACAAACAAAATAAATAAATAAAAATTCGAAAACAGAGCATCACTGTCATAAGACAAGCATTTTCACAAACAAATGAAAGTTCATGTAAACAATGCAAGGAATGCGTTGTATTTGATTCATTACCCATGACTGAAAAGAAAGTGCAAACACGCTGCAGCATCCCCACCTCCCCACATCAACCTCAATACACGCTTTTGATATTCAGGGGCGTCTACCCCTGCACTCCTCCGTCCGCACGTGCGCACTTTGAGGATTATCCATTGACAAGTCCGGGGGTCGTTAACCATCAGTAAACGCCGAAGAAGACGACGGAAGGCAGAAAACAACAACAACAACAACAGCAACAAAAACCAATATGACATTTAATTAAAACAGAAATGGTCAGGCCATCTTCAATACTCAGTGCACTGAGTTCAGCAATAAATCGAGAATTAATCAACCACAGAACACAATGACCAACGACTCCATCCCCCATGATCATTGAAGATGAAAAGAAACGTCACAATCCTCATACACGGGGATCACATAGATAGGCAGGCGGCTTTGATGTCCAGAGTACAAAGCAGTTAAGTTGTAAAGAGTTACGTCCGACTCATATCTATGCTTAATCTAACAGCCTCAACATCTGTTGTATAGGTTATTAACTCTTTGAGGCCCAAGCAACTCAGAGTGAGTCAGCGACACTGCCAGCAAATGCTCAGACAAAGCATTGTGTGCCAACCACAGACTAATAAAATACCCAGACTGGATGAGCCCATTGTGTGACGTCACAAAACAGGGAAAGGTCATGAACCATCCGCCACATTAGGTTTACGGTAACCACCGACGCTTCAGCATAGCTACAATTTTGAATGACACCATTTTGACGCGCCTACTGAGAGCGGAAGTTTGGTTCCGCACCAAGAAAGTAATACATGTACAACCAATCTTGACAAATAAAAAGAAATTTCTACTGCAGATAGAACTAGAATTGGAATTTCCCGAGCGGCGGCCATGTTGGTTATACTGCCGCCCCTCGGGAAATTCCTTAAAAAACGACAAAGCCCGAAGCTCGTGTTTCCAGTCTGGTTAATTTATTAGTCTGTGGTGCCAACTGAGTAGACCCAGTATTTTACTTGTTACCATTGCAGTTCATTAATTTTTATTCTTTTCTACATGCAAAATATGTCAGTTTACAGAATGAAGTGAATATTAAATGTTTCACTAGAGGAAATACACAATTATACATTTTTATTTCGTAGTAGTCGAAAATTAATATTGGCAAAGTTTGAACAGATATGCAGGCCTTGAAGAGTTAATAATGTATTGTCGGAGTTTGTACGGCCACTGAGCGCCAGTTTTCATGAGCAAGAGTTAGGATGACACTATTTCATCAAATTTCTAGATCATCCAGGATCAACAGAATAATTATACACATGAAAGCAAATAGACAAAGATACAGAAGATCGTTTGTGTCCTCCGCAATTTGGCTGAATGTGTGCCATATTTCACTATTTCATCACCATGTCACTTCATCTGAGGATGGAATCTTTGGTCTTTGTGTTCTGGGGTTGATTAATTCTTGAATTACTGCTGAATTCAGTGCACTGACTATTGAAGTTGGCCTAACCAGTTTTGTAATTGGGTTTATTGAGTTATGATATAATTATGTTTATGTATTGACGCGTAAGCTGTGTATCATGTAGTGTGTCATTAAAAGCTATGTCAAAAAGAATTACCCTCATGGAATAATAAAGTGACTCTTATCTTATCTTATTTGTATTTGTATACCACTTTAATCCCACTTGGGAAATTTGCCTTTGTGTCATTGCACCCAGTTACAACTGGAGCAGGCACGTCGTCGCCACAGTGCAGCGCCGGTCGGCGGTTTTCATTTTTTTTTATGGGGGGAGGGGGAGAATGAGTGGGAGGGAGTGGTAGGGATGACGTTTTTAATTTGATTTTGCCCGGGCAGCCGCCAGTGAACTGGCCTGCTCTTTACGATTTCCAACTGCCAAGGTATCTTTAACGTGCGCAACGTGCACATGGGCCCTCCGAAATTTTTCGTCCTTATCCGAGAAGACTAGATACCCGGTCCTACCTTCCATAGGATCAGGGACAGAAAAATATGAGAACGATCCCAAACTTCCAACATGCCTGCACCGGCCGGGTCTTGAACCGGGAGACCCTTAGCATGAGAGGCGAGCACCTTGCCTCTAGACCACCTTGTCCCACCTTGTCCTATATTATCTTATTTTATCTTATCTTATCTTATCTTATAACGCCATAATAACATACATCGCGACCTTCGTTCTTGTTTGTTCTTATCCCCATTTTCTGAAAATACTGGAGATCTTTCAGTATGTAGAAGAGGTACAGCAAAACGCTTATTCTGACACTTGTTTAAGATGAGATGTACGTAGCACCTATCAAACTGCTTCATAGTTCTGATGTAGTCAAACTCCTTGTCATCATCTTGTAATACAGTTAGAGAGGGAACATGTAAGCACCTTGCCAGGAAGAAGACTGTATTGACAATATGCAGCTAATCTAAATGATGCAAAACCCGCAGTTTCTATCTCTGTACACGGGCATAATAATGAGACTGATAAACCGTGGGACATTGTGGTCTAGAGGCAAGGTGCTCGCCTCTCATGCCGAAGGTACCGGGTTCAAATCCCGGTCGGCGCAGGCATTTTGGAGTTTTGGGATTTTTCTCATGATTTCCTGTCCCTGACCCTGTGGGAGGGCAGGATCGAGCACCTAATCTTCTCGGATAAGGACGAAAAATTCGGAGGGCCCGTTGTTATTATCAGTCAAGACCATTGAAATCCTCTCTCACATCATACCGTGTGCACGTTACGCACATTAAAGATACCTCGGCAGTTGGAAATGGAAAAGAGCATGCCAAAGAGGCCGCTGCACCCTCTCCCCTCACCCCCCCCCCTGAAAAAAAAAAACAACCCCCCGACCGGCGCTGCACTGTCTGGCGACGACGTGCCTGCTCCAGTTGTAACTGGGTTGCAATGACACAAAGGCAAATTTCCCAAATTGGGATTAAATAGTATACAAAAATTTAAAAAATTCAAAATACTAAAAAATACCATGAAAAGTCAAATTCTGCACGTTCGCTCTAAAGCATGACACCTTTACATGAGAGTACTTAAGTATTTCTGGACGCTCTCAGCAGCTGAGAATTAGTACAGACTCGTATCTTCGATTATGAACGTGATATTAAATCAAGTTATCATGACCTCTTCCATTTGTTGTACTATCTGTAATATTAATAAAACCTTACTCAAGGGCAATGCAACGACCAGAAACAAAATAACTTGCAATAATTATGGCGATGACTGTTGTTACCTGTACGTACGTCCCCCAAGTGTTTTGCGCTAAGGGTACGCATTTGAAATCTTTCTGCGACTCCAAAACTAGAGATTTCCTCCCGAAATACTCCCAACAGCAGCGTTAATTAGTACTTCTTTCATGTTTTCTTTTTGTTTTCCTCCTATTTTTTTGTTGATGGGGTACGGGGGCACGGCTAGGGATTCGACAATATTTAGATTTGAGCGTAAGGACGGGGTTAGGGACAGATAGTACACGTACGCGCCCCTAGCGCTGCACGTATGTACAAGTAACAACAGCTTATGGGGGTATGGTATTTGAAAACAACAACTACGCAGTAATTACAAGCTGTGTTGTGGAGTTATAACCGGCATATTAATATAAAATAACCACAGTTGGGGCAGGATGTCATGACCATGACAGATGCTGATTCCGGGAAAAAAAAAATAACCTACAATGATAATATCTGTATAAAGCGTGATCAACAACGCAGTCATATCTTGGAAATTGGATTTTTCTCATATGTTCAAGTCCCTGGTCCTATTGGGGGGTAGGATCGAGTACCTAGTCTTCTCGGATAAGGACGAAAAAATTCGGAGGGCCCGTGTGCACGTTGCGCACGTTAAAGATACCTTGGCAGTTGGAAATCGTAAAGAGCCGGCCGAAAGGCCGCTGCCCGGGCAAAATTGAAATTAATAGATTAAAATTTATCCATATCATCTCCCCCCCCCCCCCCCCCCCCCCGCCAGAACAAGAAATAATAAAACAAGTAAAGTGAGGTGTAAATGCCAAGGGCAGCGAACCTCCTAAAATAAAGACCTCAAATCACAACGCAGTCATATTCCAATTAGCGTTCAGGTGACAATATTGCAGGGTGCAACCTTATCAACACCTGTGATAAACCCGCTGCAAAACTCATTAGGCTCATGGATTTAAAAAAAAAAAAATTATCAAAGCGCTTTGCCCCCCCCCCCCCCCAAATTAGGTTTATGGATATAAAAAAAAATGTTCCGGTATTTTGCTAGATAAATAACTTTTCCTTTTTGCCATATTTTGACATAACCACTTAGTAGTAAAGGCGAAAATTTGTCGATTAAAACACGTTGTCGAACGAATTAAACGAACACAATACTGCACTTTTAAGAAAAATGTATCTCTATAAACCAGTAATAGTTTGTGCAATGCCTTGAAGAACCGCTCCCCCCCCCCTCCCCCCCCGTGCACAGCCACTCGGACCTTTCACAGACAGTGTCTTATAGATATAACTATAAATTAGCAATGGATGTTTTGTCGAAGATTATGCTAGGAAATGTCAAATTCAAAATCAAAACCACAAAACGCAAAGTAAAAAGAAAAGCAAATCAAGATTTTGGTCTACTTACATTCTTCAGGAAAATATGTAACAGGGTGGAAATTAAAAGAAATAAGAAAATATGAAAATCGAAGAAGGTTTAACAAAATGCGAATACTTGTCGCCTATGTGGTTCAGACGTGGATTCTTGTCAAATGTACGAATACTTCGTGCTGCTCTCCGGAAATACAAGTCAGGACGCACAGTTAAGTACCTGCATTGATTTAACATTCTCCTAATACCCGTGCTTAGTATCCTGCAATCTGTTTATTGTTCTATTGTTTTCATTGTTCAATTTTTAAAAATGTTTTTTCGGCTTTCCTGGAGAAAGTTTAAAGCCGAAAACTCGATTTGTCTTCCCTTTTTCTTTGCGTTTTATTGTATCGTTTCCGTGACAGCTTAAAGGCATGGGCTTTTTGGGGGCGGCAGAGCTTAAGCGAAATTATAAATCACTTCTCTTTTTCCTGTGGTACACTTGCACCTAGGCGGGCCTGATGTTGGCATTATGTTGTTAGAAGTTGAATAAATTGATTTCAAGAATCCGAGATATTATGACTGTGCGTTTATTAATCATTACTGTGGACCTCAGGGGCCTATACAATCGTATTCCGGCTCTGGCAAAATCTAGTAATACTCCCGGCCTAAAACCAGAACAGGATCCAAAAACATTAACAAACAATCCCTGAGCCTCCAAATGCAGGTGGAAACACATCCCAACCAAAGCCAATAACAAAACAAGAGATTCTGACAAATGATTGGCTAAACGCATAAAAGTGCTTGAATACACAGAAGGTCATAAAATAATCTGAGCTTGTGTTGTAACAAAAATGACCCCCCCCCCCAAAAAAAAAAAAATCAGTATTTGCACACAAAGCGGATGTTTGCTGCAATCAGGAATATTCACAGCTCCTGCTGGTGAAGAAGAGACGAAACTGAAACTGCGTCACCAGCTATCGATTGTATGGTAGATAATTATAAATGTACTAATCAAGAAACTGCGAGGTGCGTGAACATTCGTGGATATTTTCATTTAAAAAAACAACAGGTTGCTAGACGTCAGTGAGTTTGCATAATCACGAGTATGAGCATGTTTCCTGGTGGCGCGCATAGCGCATGGTATCTCAAGAAGTACGGACAGATGGCGTTGAGTAGGCAAGTAGCTGGTCTTGTCCGTAGCATCCGCTCCGCTCCGCTGTTTTTAAGGAAAATGACGTATGAAAAAGTAAAACGCTCTTTGCTTCTGTACACTTGTCCACAGCATCCGTTCCGCTGCGGTCCTCGCCTCGCTAAAGAGGCAAAAAGTGTGTTAGTTTTTCGGACTGTCAGTGTGTCTTTATATTTGAATGTGTGTATCTGACAATGTCTCTATCTGTGTGACTATCTATAAGTCTGTCTGTCGGTCTGTCTTCGTGTATTTGACTTTCTGTGTGTGTGTGTGTGTGTGTGTGCGACAGTTATCACTATGGCCATCAGAATACCAGGATGTAAGTTACAGATGTGCATATTCGATTGATGTGTGTGGTTTAATGTTCCATGTGTAGGTACGTGTGTGGCTTAATGATCCATGTGTAGGTACAAGTGTGGCTTAATGTTGCGTATGTATGTACGACCGAGTGCGGTTTATACAGGCTTGATGTAAGGTCTGATTGTTTGCCACTGGAAAATACAGACAGTCACGGAATCATAGATAAACAGCTGGATAAGTGCGAAGTGAGGTTCTGAGTCAGTTCGTTTTTGTGTCTGTGTTCATTAACAACACGAATTGCCCTCATGAGGTTTTGCGCGCAATTTTGTGAATGATTGTGTGCGCATGTGTGCATGGGTATGCCTATTTTGGTTCTGCATTGGGAAAGTCTCTATAGAATATTTAAACATTAATTTGTTTGAGTGCAGCCCGTGTTCAGTAGTTTGACTAGAAACTTTAAAGATTTATTTGAGTGTGAATGAGTGTAATTTTGTGAACGGCAACATAATATGTGCATGTAGCTATGCCTGTTTGGGTTGGCATGGGAACATTTCTGTAGAAAAATTAAGCATTTATTTGGGATACACAATAGTTTAAGCAGAGAATTTGTACGTATAGGGAGAAATCATTGTTGGTCGATTTGCACCACGAAGCACGGGAGGCTCCGTGAAACCATTGTTAGCATGGGGCAAAGAGTAGGTAGCGGCGGTAAACAATACCTGTTTGGCTTACGGAGGACTCTAAATAGTTTCAATCAGCCCAAAAATATGAACAAAGCACAGTAAACAGATACCCACACTATCTTTGAAGACGTTCCCTTTCAATTCTTATTACCGCAGCGACTAAGTTTCACGATTTCGCGACCATGAGATTTCTTTCTAAAAGCAGTGCTCTCTGGTCTGAGTAGAAAGCACCTAGAACTTCCTGATTATGCGACCGAAATTTGTGAAAGTGTGTGTAGGCCTCATGGCCGGCCCACAGAGCTGTATAGAACTCTGTGGTACCGTGCGTGAACACATCCATTTTGGACACATTTTAGTCTCTGATAATATTCTGTATCTCCACGTGTTTTGGTTGCAAAGTAGACACGTATTTCTTCGAATAAAATCGAAAAGTACTGCTTTTTTCGTAAATCACTTACATATATTATGCCTTGAATTATGGTGTAAAAATCAATTCTACTTATCTTTGCATCGATTCCAAACCCAGTTATAAATGTCACCTGGATGCAGATGTTTGGCTCGATTTTGGTGTACAGAATTTGCAAAAAATCTATCTTGCTCGGGTTACATCGGCTAGTAAGCTGAAATTTAGCTGGAAAAATGATGGTGTATTTACCAGAGGCCAGTGCCAGTCCACTCTTAGATCCGATTTTTTTCCGTTCTTCAAAGAACACACTGCTTTTGAACGTATTAGTTTAGTTACAAGATTAAAATGTTTATTTGAATATGCGTGAAAGTATAGGAAGAGCATTTGAGCATTTATATATGTTTGAGTGTAATTAATGGCCTAGTGAGTATTTTGCACATTAATTTTATTTGGATGTGTATGAGATAATAGTCTAGGGAGAAATAAAAACTACGGGGTTATTAATTTGAATATGTATGAGGATAAACACAGCTTAGGGACTGTACACATTTATTTGAAAATGATGCATGAGTGTAGAGCATTTGAATATTTTATGAGTAAGAAGGTGAAGGTTAAAAGGCAGCCTCTATCTTGGGGTATGTTTGAGTGTATGGTTTCTCAACCTGGGCGATATCGCCATCCGGGATGGGGGGGGGGGGGGCGATTTTGATATCCGGGGGGGGGGGCAAAAACGAAGAAGAGGGCGACAAGGAGGCGAAAACGACGAAGGGGGCGATTTGGGGGCCAATACAGGGCAGCCACTGACTTGCAGATGGATTTTATGAACAGAAAAGGCCTATTTTGTAGTGCATTTGATTAAACATGCGTTCTGTTTGATAATGAATAATCACCACACCTATTGTCATTAAGAAGGCTTTGGATAACTTCTAATGTATCTACTTGTGTTTGAGTAGGCATTTTTCCTTTGGGGAGGAGGAGGAGGGGGGGGGTGATAAAAAAATGGAGCCTCAGGGCGTGACTGCCTGAAAAAGGTTGAGAACTATTGCTCCAGATAGAACATCTACACATATATTTGGATCTGTTGGAGTATACTTTATGGTCAAAGAAGAAAGACAAAGGCATTTATTGGGATATGCGTATATGAGCATTATTTTGATCTATGCAGAAAGAAAAGTAAAAAACAAACATGCTGTGCATGTATTTAAATGTAGATGAGTCTAGATTAAATCTAGTATATAAGCATTTCTTTACGTATAAATCCAATGTAGAAGTGTATCAATCGAAGAGTGCCTGAGTGTCTGACAACCAGTATCATGGCACAACTGTCAGGCGAGGGTAATTACAGGGTAATCCCGTGAGATAAGAGTTCAATAATTGATGCGTCATCGATTTCATCGCCCGCCACAGGATGTGAGACCACTCTGGCTGCTGTCCTTTGATTTTTTTTTGCTCTTATCCCGAGTTACGGGGACTTTCCTGCTGCTGATTTAGTGCAGGGGTGGGTGCAGTATGCAATCTTAGTTCTTGTTCGTTCCATCTCCATTTTCTGAAAAAAAACTGGAGATCTTTTCGTATGCAGAAGAGGTAACAGAAGTGCACACTTTGACACTTGGTTAAAATGCATTGTGGCACTTATCAAGCTGCTTTACAATTCCGACACAATATTTTAATTTGTTATCATCATATTAATTTAGAGCCACAACAGTCTACAGTTGAATTTCCCAGTGTGCAAAAAATGGAGTTAACAGAACTAAGGTTGCGACTTGTCTATTGTGAGTCAGTTAGCTAATGGGACATTCCACGTACTATGTTACCTGAGAGCCATATTTCAAACCATACATGGGAAAAAATTAACTGTTGTGTTGTAAAGGGTAGTAATCAAATTAACGTTTTTGGTTAGCACACTGTCTTATCTTCTTTGCGTTATCATGTGACCTAGCGACCATCTTGGAAAAGAGCTCGTGTTTATAACCTCCCATCCGTCACCAAGATTATGCCTACTCAGTTACTCAAACTAATTGCCCCAGTGTGCTTAAACTTGATTACTTACGTTTTTTCTGTATGATCAAGTGCATTTTTTTAATGTAGAAAAATATTGTTCACTAATCCTCTTGGTTTGGTTTCACAGATTTTGCAGTCTCATTTTGCTATACAAAAAACATGGTATCTTCTGTCCTAACAGTTACCAACTAAAGTGAAGGAAGTTGAATGGACTCATCTTAATTTCTATTACTTAAAAGGCATTTTTATCATTCCTGTACCATTTTTCGGGAGGATTCATCGACCCATTTTGAAATAAATGGTTAGTTATTTGTTTAGTGGCCTTTTCTTTTTTAAAAAGTATTGTCTGAATGTCCCGTCAGTCAATAATGTAAAAATAAAAATACCAAAAAAAAAATAAATTAACATGTGCAGGAAACATGAGAAGCAGTAAGTTTGCCAAGCACGTAGCTGATAGACACGATTTGCTACATTTTGCAACAGTTTGCTCTTAGTCTTAACAATGTCTGTGAAGGCCAGAATGACAGACACGCGAGTCAACTGAGACAGATTAGTCTCGCAAAGTGCAAGGTGACATCTTGTGCACAATTTATCCCGACATGCAACAAAACATGCAGCTTTCACAACATCTAGTTAACGGTTAGTTTTGAAGAGCAATTGTGATACGAAAGAGTATAGATAAAACTAGTAAAAATAAGACACGAAAAAAAACAAAACGCCACTTCCAAACCAGTTTTAATGAATGTCAAAATACCATTATCATTTGTCTTCAAGTGCCGGGGACTTAATTGCTCAGCCCCGATCGATTATTTGAACCGTTCTCCGAGCTGCTTCATGTAGCATTAACATTTACGTAGCGTTCATGGCAGTGGAGCTGTGAAGGCAATTGTGAGTGGATCAGGCGAAATCGCGCCTTAGTGAAATGTTTATACGACTTCAAAAAAATCAAAATAAGATAGTTTTAAGACGATTTAATGGAAAGTGCTTTTAACTGAATGCAGAAAAATAACAAATCCTTCATTCTATCAACAAATCTCAATTTCAGAAGAAAAAAAAAAATGTCCCTCTTTGGAGGGATTTTCTCAGCAAACTTGTCTTTCACCTTAAGCTCGACTTCACCCGATCCGATCACAACTGTCTGCGATGTTGGTCACAACGTAGAGCATACGGAGAATGACTGTCACTTCTTTGTATCCCTCGAACGGGAACCAGTGGCATTTCAAACGGTTTTTAAATCATTTTATATCTCACAGCCCGCAGGTTGTGATCAAGTCAATAAAAGCACAGCTAACCTACCGGCTCATGCATGCATGCATGAATGCATCCATCCATACATTTATTCATCTATCCATCCATCCACCCATCTGTCCATCCGTCCATCCATCAATCTTGCCCCCCCCCCGCCCGCCCCCAATCCATCCATCCATTTACCCGTCCATCCATCCTTATTCATCCATCCATTCATTGTTCCGCCCGTCAATCCATCCATCCACCCGTTCATCCATCCACCCGTACAGCCAGCTTTCCATCCATCCATCCATACAGGAGAGCAATAAAAGACATATGATCAACATTCAATACTACCATGGAGAAACAGTTGATGACACACATAACCTATACATTATAACAATTACAAATGTACAAAAAGAAGACGAGGCAGAAAAAAGTAATTTCAAAATCACCATGGATACGTGTAGTCGTATTTAAAAAATACAGAAAACTCTATCTTATTTCCATTTCAACCCAGTCTTCGAATGCGCAATTTGCAATTCGACATTCGTCTTGTTAACCATTGCACACTATTTATTCAAGTGTCATTTTCAAGCAGGCAGCTAGACAACAGCAGGAAATGACACTGAATATTAAATTCGTGTCTGGAGGGAAAGCGGCATGAAAACGACAAGTGAACACTGCAGGTTGTAAATAATAGAAAATTGGTTTTGCTACATGAAAGCGTAAATAATACACTGGAAATGAACAATTGCTGCAATTGTTGGCGATAGGATCGTTCACTAGACAGATAAGATCAAACTGAAGCTGCCCGAATGAAATCGAACGTATCGTACTATTGATCTGGTTGTAATGGCTTGGGCGATTTTTTGGTTAAACCCGCTGAAGTACCCGGCGTACCGGACTGTTTTGTTGTTCTGGTTTGTTTGTTGTTTTTTTTTTATTCATTCCTTTATCTTCAGAAACTTCATTCTGCACTCATTTTGGTGCTTCATGCCCGACGCACCCCATCAGATTCACATGGTACGGCAATAACTTGTGCTATGCGCACGGTTCAGTGTGTTTGATAGGTGAACACATCGCAGGACGTGACATCATAATGGTCGTGGAAGAACACGTTCTGGGGGCAAAATTAGCGACACAAAGCAAACGCAACAAACTACTTCCCGGCTTTTTTTCAAGTCCCCAAATATAAAAAAAAAAAAAAATCCTTCTGAAGTTCAAAAGAAGGCGCCCTGTTAGATTTGAGGCAAATCCAAGCTGTTTGAGCGGCGGTGGGCCCTGTTAAAAATCCAGCGAGTTTCTTTTTTTTTTTTTAATCAATTATAAGATAAGATAAGATACGATTAGGAGCCCACCATGAAGTGGGTGAGTTCATAAGGGGGGGGGGGGGAACTTGGCCCCTCCCTCCCCACTCTGCCTACTTAAAGCATCTAATGGGGAGGGCGGGATTTCTGTGGAGCGTGAGTACGTTTTTCAGTTAAGGTAAAAACTTTTTTAAAGTTTGGAGTCCCCTGGCAGGGTCTCCTTGTGTCCTATCATTCTGTTAAACCTGTCCGTGGTCTTACCGTTTCCTTGCATAAATATGGCAGTTATTGCATGGAGGTGCTTTCTCCAAATTCATCCTCAAACTTAAAAGCCCTGAATTACACCCACCCCGCCCCCCGTGTAGAGTGTTAAACGTCAGCGGCAGCTGTTTTGTTAGTTCAACTTGCATCCTCACAATTTCAACACTGTCGAAGTCACTGACCTCAAACCTAGTTTAATAAAAATGATTTATCCATCTACGTAAATTGATCGGTATTCTCCATTATGCTAAAAGGCTTAATTCTAGATGTATTACCGCACCAGCTGTACACGGCATGTGGGTTAAGGACATGGGATATACAAAATACACGAACATGCTTTATGTCTCGCATTAACCAGCGTAGCACTAATTCAGTGGTGTACAGTAAAAGTCCCAATACTTTAGCTACATGAATAATGGAGGTAGGGATCAAGATTTGGACATGGTGTCATCCATGATGGACGTAAGATCGACTTTGGCCATTTTGGACCCTCTCAACCCACCACGTACGCTTTTCATACACTTGGCTTCGACAGACCTCCCAACTAGTACAAACAGGGCATGGGGGAGATCTTATTTAAAAAAATCAACAAAAAAAAACAGGGGAGATCGGACAAAAACTGGGGAGATCGGACAAAAACTGGGGAGACTACCGCAATGTTTTAGTAACACAACCAGGGGCAGACTGATTGTGAGTAGTTGGTGATTTGGCTCAGAACAGAATCAACCCAAGTTAATTATGAATTGCATAATCATGGGATCGGCGAGAAAAGCTTCCAATACCTGGAACTGGCAGATCTATATAGCCTAAGAAAGTATAGGATGTCGCTGCACATCCACCGTGAATGAAATCAACAGTAAATCTGGATGCACTCTGTCATGATCACATTAGGATCATAAATGCCGTGCTAGGTCACGACGTCAGTGAGTTAATTTTTACGATCTTGTTGATTATAACCAGCGTAATTTGTCCTTGAGCTGTTCTCGTGAACAGTTTGTTTTGAAACACCTTTTTTTCTGATGGATGGAGAGAAGGAGGGGCGAGACAGAATAAATGTATAGCTAGGAATGACAGAGCAGTTCTCGACCCCGTGATTTTGATTAACATAGATAAGGGGCGAGTAAAGGTAGTTTATTTAGACGCTTAGTTGGCGTTCGGAAATTCGTGCATAAGAGTAGAAAGCACAGGGTTTGAAGATTTTAGTAGTTAATGTTTCGCATTTTAAATTTTGTCTAGACCGTAAAATTGACCTTGATTTTGGCGCAAGGCCATGACAAGCATAAATTAATATTGCAGGCTGAGCTGAAGCGACTGCACCAATCAAATGTATGAATCTGGACGGAAGGTCGAGACATAGCTTTAGTATTTAAACCCGTGCAGAGCTTAGATAGAGGCCACATGTAGACAATCCATTTACGAGGTGGACGGCGATAGTCCTCAGCCAGATGAGAGACATAGAGACGCAGTTGAGCAGTCCATATTGTGAGGAGCGCCATGGATTTAAAGCTCCAGAGCCTAAGCTACTTGGTTTGATATGAACCCACAGCATTTACATCCAGCGCTCTCACTCCCAGTGAGGGCCTAATGGTGAGAGTTCATACTAATTTGTAATGATGAAAGTGAACCGTTCTACTTACTTTTGAAGACAGTTTCAGAGCTACCGCCAGACAACGCATGGTTGTACAAGCATTCTCCATGGCGTGTCTAGAGGAAATGTCCATATCATAACATGTCTCATTGAATTAATAGAATTTAAACTGTTATATCCGTCGCCACGTGCGCGGATTCTATTTGGCATATAACTCATATGACCTGCAAGTAGTTAGAGTGAATAAGTTAGTCTTTATAGAAAGCTGTAGTTTCATTAGTTAGATTCAGTTGCCTTTGAATTGATATTTATATTTATAATTATATTTGTTACATTAATTCCTGTAATTAAACTGCCCTACAGTTCTGCTAAAAATCAAAGCAATTGATTTATTTAGTTTTTAGAGTGCAAGTATTTTTTTTTGTGTGTTCGTCGATTGTGGGAGCGGACCTCGAAAGAGTGTCAGTCGAATTCTCCCCATCTAACCCACATCGCGACACACTCAAACAAACCAAGAAAAATGTGATGATAACGTGAAACAGACACAACAAAAAAGGCATGTTCCAGAAGCAAAAAGTGGGGATTTTGAAAAGAACATAGGGAGAGAACATATCATAAAAATGGGGAGACTCCCCAGAAAACGGGGAGACTTGGGAGGTCTGCTTCAACCCTTAGCATACTGGCTATTAGAACAATGCATGTCCATGATAATCATTATGACCCTGATGTTTTAAAACTCTAAATGACATTTTGCACGGGCTACTAGACTTCCTTGTTAATTCAGTACATAGCACAGCCTATTATTCGATTCTTATATAATCCCGCAGGTTATTCATTGTGGAAAAAAAACAACACAACAACATAGATAACACGAAACTGTTTTTATTCAATACCATAATTTAAAAAATATGCTCTTTAGACGCCCTCGTCCGACATTCAGGCTTTTTATACTCTGTGATCACCCCCACCCCCATTTTGCACCGAAGGTTGCAGCGCGCATTTTCAGATACTTTAATATTATTATACATATAATTATTTAACACTTATGTTCTCTTGAAGATAATATTTCACAACAATATTGATGTCCTAACCCCTGCAAACCTTCTACATGTCTTACCCGTCAGGAAAACATCGCGAGTTTTGAATTATTATTTTTATATAATTCACCCCACCCAGTGAAACGTTCTTTCTTATCGATTTCCACGCTGATTGGCAAAGTCCATTCACTGGCCAAGCAGGGCCAAAACTAACAGGTTCCGCCTTTGAGGGTATCACAAATGGGCTTCGATTCACCCCCTTCAGGTTCTCGAACAGAATGGGCTAAATATTTCCCCGACGATTAGGGACAATTTCCAGGAAGAACCAGAACTCTACACAAGGGTCGTGTCCATGAATATAGGAGCGGAATGAGTTATCGGAATTTAAAAAAAAAAAAAATATTATTCTATTTATTCGTTTTTCTTTGTTTGTCTTCGATCAAACTGTGTGCTCGAAAGTAAAAAAAAAACAACACAAAAACCAGCAAATCTCCTACGTGGGAACCGGGGCTAGGCAGTTGTTATTCTCCAATAGCCAAACACAACATTTGGGGGAAAATCGAAAAGACTGAAAGTAGGTCAAATTTGGCGATTGAGGCTCGTATTTCGAAGATATTAGAGAGAGAGATGTGAACAACAGAGAGAGAAAGAGGGAGAGGGAGAAAGAGAGAGAGAGAGAGAAGGAGAGAGAGAGATGAGAGAGAGAGAGAGAGAAGGAGAGAGAGAGAGAGAAGGAGAGAGATAGGGGATTATTTGTTTCCGCTATATCATTTTGAAGAGTTAAATACGACAGTGTTCATCTTAGGCGATATGACACAACATCTAAATTAACAAAAGATAAAGATGGAGAACGAGAGCAGGGCTCGACTAAGGAGGTGGCCTATTGCATGCATGCACAAGAGGACGAGGGAGAAGAAAAAGAAGAAGAAAGTGGTGCCCATCACTCTCCTGTAAACCTCGACCGCTCTCAGCATCACAGACTAAATTGAAGGAGATATTATGCACACAGTGCCACCTTGGAATAACGCATTTTGTTCCCCCAGGGGTAACAGCTCTGCACCCAACATTTTTGCCTAACCTTGTCAAGGGAGAGGTTAGAATAGAAAGAAAAATTATATCATTTTCCACAGAATTCTTGATGGACACGTTCCAAGGCAAGGCAAAGCTCAAAATGTGGTCATCAGAGCTATCACCCACAATGAAGCCCAAAAACTGCCATAAATAGGGACCACACGTAGTTAAAAAGGAAGAGAGAGCGTCTATGTTCACGGATACGGACGTTTCCCCCCACACATGAAAACATTCTTTGTTTTTACCATTTGATGATTTTTTTGACGATTCAGTTGCCGTTTTCGCACACATGAAAACAGCTTAAATACAGATGAAAACACAAATACAGATGAAAACACAACTTAAATACAGATGAAAACACAGCTTAAATACAGATGAAAACAAAGCTGAAATACAGATGAAAACACAGCTTAAATACAGATGAAAACACAGCTTAAAGACAGATGAAAACACAGCTTAAATACAGGTGAAAACACAGCTTAAATACAGATGAAAACACAGCTTAACTACAGGTGAAAACACAACTTAAATACAGATGAAAACAGCTAAAATACAGATGAAAACATAACTTAAATACAGATGAAAATACGGCGTAAATACAGATAAAAATACGGCTTAAATACAGATGAAAACAGCTAAAATACAGATGAAAACACGGCGTAACTACAGATAAAAATACGGCTTAAATACAGATGAAAACACATCTTAAAGAGAGATGAAAACACAGCTTAAAGAGAGATGAAAACACATCTTAAAGAGAGATGAAAACACAGCTTAAAGAGATATGAAAACACAGCTTAAAGAGAGATGAAAACACATCTTAAAGAGAGATGAAAACATATCTTAAAGAGAGATGAAAACACATCTTAAAGAGAGATGAAAACACAGCTTAAGGGGTAGGCCAGACCAAGGCTAGCAGGGGCACCAAACAGGTGACTCACCACCTAATTATTATGCATTACTCTGAAACACTACTCACTGCCCATCCCACCGCGGTGTGAGCAGTGAGTAGTGTTTTAGAGAGATCCATAACAATGAGGTGACTAGCCACCAATCTGGGGCCTGCGCCTTGGTCTGGCTTACCCCTTAAGCTGTGTTTTCATGTGTGCGGAAAAAGGAAACGGGAAACATCCATCCGTGTAGTGCGAAGAAACAATGTTCCCATGAGTACGAAAACATTTCCCTATATATGAAAACATTCTTTCTGTTTCACTACTTCAAGGGTTATGGCGTTCCCGTTTCTGTACACATATGTAGGGAAACGGGAATGGCGACAGAAAAGTCAAAATCCATCAAGTAGTACAAACGAAGAAAATTTCCACGTGTACGGAAATGGCGTTTCTCTACACATGAAAACGTTCATTATATTTCACTACCAGAGCTGTTGTTGTTTTTTTTTTTGGGGGGGGGGGGGGAGAGGGGGGGTTGTGCTACCGTTGTCGTTTCCGTTCCCGTACACGTGAAAATCCAGCTGGACACGTTCAGACTAAATCTCTATCTTTTCACAGTTACTTTTCATGGTCTGCGCAAGGACAGCCCAAGGGATTATTGCTATCGTGTCGTGTCGACTCTTCTATGTTTCGTAAATCTTCCCAAATCCAGGCCACAACAAAACATTAATCCAGAGACTAAATAACGAAACGTGATATACGAAGACTGATAAACATCTACGAATTGGGGATTTCAATTCGATACTATCCAAGGCTCATTAAATCAAAGTCAATCGTATGGGGAAAAAATGAACAAATATGAAAATAATAAATATAAAGTTTTTTAAACGTTGTAGGCATTGCAGTATTCTATAGTTCAATGGCATGGAATCTTAATGTAAAAGATCAACATGGCGGGGGGGGGGGGATCAAGCGTGTTCTCGTGCGAATAAAAACTGGGAACTCTCGAGTAAATATTTGTGTACCCGACCTCAGGTCACAGTAGAGCTGCACTAAGGCAAAGCTGATGCTTACTTTGGAATGCAGAAAATACGTGACGGAACGTAAAAACAAACAAAGCAGGAAATAATTGAGATGAAAATTTGTAATTTTGTGTGAAGGTCGAAGCGCAAGTTTCATGAGGCAAAGTGAAACAGAATTACTGGCCACATTATTTTAATACCGTTCTCGCACATAGTGGTAGAGGAGATTATAATTATTACAGTGTTTAATGTGTCAACGCTTCACTTTTGCAAAACATGCCTATCTTTTTTTCTATATTTTTTAGAACAAATTCTTTACCTCCTCCCCTGTCTGTCTGTTTGTCTGCCTGTCTGTCTGTCTGTCTGCCTGTCTTCCTGTATGTCTGTCTGTCTGTCTGTCTGTCTGCCTGTTTGTCTGTCTGTCTGCCTGTCTGTCTGTCTGTCTGTCTGTCTGTCTGTCTCTCATTCTCTGAGAAACTGGGTTATGAAGTTTAAACCTGTCTCTTGCTCTTGAAGTCAAGTTGTGCTTTGGAACTCATCAAAACGAGTGCTTAAGGGGCTAGCAAAAGAAACGAAAAATCCTTTACTTTGTTTTTCCACTTCAAACACTTTAATATTTTTATTACCATAGACTATAAAATATCTTTCCCGGGATTTCATGTAATGTATGATAGTTGTTGGAGGCTGAATCTTTTTTTGGAAGTGCTTAGGCTTTCAGATTCATGGGATTAAGTTGTCTGTCCATGTATACGGAATCGGAAATAACGTCGGAAACGTCATTTAAGTAGAGTTGAAAATATTTTTTTTTATATTTCACTACTTCATGTTTTTTTAATCCTTTCCGTTTATTTACATAAAAAACAAATGCTTTTGCCCCCTGGCCAAGAGGGAACTTGCTCGCCTTTGACGCTAAAGGCATCCGGGTTCCATCCCCGGTCGGTGCAGGTATGTTAGATTTTTTTGGGAGGCGTGGGCGTGGGGGGGGGGGGAGGGGGGGGGAATTCGTGTCGCTGATCCTATGGCAGGTGAGATCGATCACCTACTCCTCTTGGATAAGATCGAAAAATTCGGAGGGCCCGTGTGCACGTTGGGTACGTTGAAGATACCATGGCAGCTGAAAGTCGAGAAGAAGAGGCCAAACAAGGTCGCTGCCCGGGCAAAATTCTAAGAAAAACATCATCTCTACCATACACACCTACACAAACAAGAACAAGAAAAATAAAAAGAAGACAAATGAGGTGCAAATGTTAATGGCAGCGAAAACCCCCTAAAAAACGTTATAAAGACCAAAACACACTCGTGAAGAAGTGGACACAGTTCCAAATTGTTCTCGCTTGAAAAGCGAACGATTTTTGTCCAGATAATCTATAGCGGATTTATGGAGCTTTTATCAATTTTTGTACGATCTTGATCTTAAGTCTGTGGATGGTGTAAAATGTGCTAACAAATCTCTGATGTCACAAAAAAACAACAACAACACCAAACATCAAAAACACAACGGCAGCAACACTAGTGATGCAGAGCCGTCTTAGCGTACGGGCGCACTGGGATATTGTCCACGGGTCTTAAGGCTTTAGGGGGGTTGCCATGCACGCAAATTTACCCTCGTTTTTGAAGCCGGGAAGAAAATCACGTGCATCACAAAAGAATCTGCCCAGGGACCCATAATGATGTGAAAACCGCTCTGAATTAATGATATGATAATAATAATAACAAAAATCATCAAAATCATCACTAGCAACAACAATAACATCAGAAAGCAGATAATATGATAATGGAGTGCTTTGAAGCCAAGCAAGCAAGCTCATACATTAAAACATTTTCGTATAAATACATACGTTATCAGGTGTTTATTTGTTGTTTTTTTTACCATCCATGCAAATACGAGTGTCAAGTGCGTCATTAAACTCCCTTGAAGCCGTTGAGCTTCAACTCATGACAGCAGCAGCAGCAGCAATCAATAGTATATAATCTCCATCAGTAGGCACGGAATCAGTGGTTTTCAACATTTTAAACCCCCTTTCCCCACACACTTTCACTCATGATTGTCTCATAGATTTACCCCTCACACACACCCACACACACATGCACGCACACACAAAACAATAATGCAGCTTTGGCCGATGGCGCAATATATCAAGTCTGCTTTGCAGTGCCAGTATCAAAGCACGTCTGTCTTACTGGTTCAGACGCGTCAAAACTGTCTTGATTCAGCTAGCAGGAAGAGAGACCTCGCCTACTGAGTCCAGACAGACACAAACCTACAAGCAAAGATACTAGATAGAACAAGATGAGACAGTTAGCGCTTTTAGCGTCCACAGATTTGGCACCGCTACCTAGCGGCGAATGCGCGGAAGTCGTGAACAATGCCGTACTTTTTACAAAGACAATAGGGAAACTATTGAATTTTTCTCACTGTTCAGCTTTCGCTGTAGGCCTTGAGTAGAGTCACTTATTTGTAATTATAATTTCAATCGCTGTGGGAAAACTCTGGCTATTTTTTTCCTTCTTTTTTCAGTCGCAGTATTACTGTTAAAGAATCAGCACCATTAATTAATTGGTCACTGTATCAAGGATTCTTCTGATGCAGTGTGCCACGGGTACCGCCCCTGATCAGCGCGCAGACTTTGTCCACGATTTTATTTAGAGGTGCGAAGAAGGAGGTGTCTAATGGCTGTAAATTATGTTTGTACAGATGCGGGTCAAAGAACTATCAATTTTATGATTTCACTGTTCGTTACAAATTTTTAATGCATTTTGGTGGGAGAATCATTAGCATGGAAAGAGGAAGAGTGTTCGATAAGCCTGGGTTGCTTGATTAGTTGCAATAGTAGTAGAACTACTAGAAGTGGTAGTAATAGTAGAAACAATAGCATTGGCATTAGTTTTAGTTGTGGTTGTGGTTGTTGTAGAAATGCAACTAGTAGTAGTAACAGTGGCAGTGGTAGTGGTAGTTGTAAGCTTAATAGAAGTAGTAGTAGTAGTGCTGTAGCAATAGTAGATGCAACAGTAGCAGTAGCAACTGTCGCCGTAGTTAACAGCAGAAATGATAATATTGGCAGTAGTTATTGTAGTGGCAGTACTCCTAGAACTAGAGAAACAATAGTAGCAGTACTCCTAGAACTAGAGAAACAGTAGTAGCAGTACTCCTAGAACTAGAGAAACAGTAGTAGCAGTACTCCTAGAACTAGAGAAACAGTAGTAGCAGTACTCCTAGAACTAGAGAAACAATAGTAGCAGTACTCCTAGAACTAGAGAAACAGTAGGGGCAGTACTCCTAGAACTAGAGAAACAGTAGTAATCTGTGGAATTAGCAGTTAAGAAAGTACTCACAATTTCAATATTTTTTTTATAGGAAATTTCTTGAATTGTGAGGACAATAAACATTTTTACCCTGGGCCGTACCATAAACCAGGGCTTATTTGCCATTATTGTGTATGCAACATTTTGCCGATTTAGATGTTTTGTCATGAAAGTGGTTCTCTCACTCCTAATGTCATTTTGTAAAACATGTATCAGTCCAATGGGTCAAAAACGTTTCGAAATCTGTGTTTGTGATGTAATGTTTTATGCGTTTCAGTTTGCTCATCTTTTCGAAAAGACAAAAATGCATATACAATAATACTTATGGCAAATACCTGACGAAATTATCATTGAGGAACGTACGAGATCACAGTCATGTGTGAGGTAGACATTAGCTGACGCTCAATAAATCTGATACTTACATGAAGCTCTTAGGATCTGTTTCAAAATATTATGTTAATGCAATGTTTTTATTTCCTAAGCAATGAGAATTGCTTGGCATATGAAGGTAAAATACTTTTTTTCTCTCTGATTTTTGTTTTCAGGTCTCCTCATTTTAACTTGCATTTATGTTATGCAAATGACGTTATCATTTAAGGTGAAGTCGCCTGAAAGATGGGTGTCTACCATTAACAATTTGGACAAGGAAGAAATTTCAGCGCTTATGTGGGCTGTTTTCCGTAGATACGCCTCTGTCTGTTACTCAGCTGTTATTAATAAGAGTGAAGGCCTGTTGACACTGGTAGGTTTTAGGAACAGAAAAAAGGAATGGGGGACTGTATGGTAAGAACTCTCCTGGCTTTCCGTCTTTTGTTTTCCAATTTCCCCCCTTCGAAACGTTTATTTACGTTGGTCCGTTTTCTGAATGAGAAGCGATGCGCATCGTTTGTTTTGGTCATGTTTCGAAGGGGCAAATCGGAAAGCCAGGAGAGTCCATCCCACACAGTCTCCCGTTTCTTTTTTTCTAATCCTAAAACCTACCAGTGTAAACAGGCCTTTAAACCTACCAGTGTAAACAGGCCTTAAGTGAAGAAATGTTCCTACGTAGTTGGATGAGTAATTTCTTTACGACCACAGCACACACGCCATGCTAACATGCTTTAAACAACCACTCAACATTTGATGGCTATTTCATAGTTTCGTGTTCATGAGCCCTGACAAGCTCATAACTTTATTTAAATGAATGTTTTATGGGCTGCGCATCTCTGATGAGACGGCGTTGAATAAATTATCATTCTGTAACAAGCATTAACATGTGTTTTTGCTGGGAGATCATAAAACACGACCAGTAGAAGTCAATGTTCGCACCACGTAGGCCGAAATAGGACCCCTGAGCATCGCATTGCGGTCAAAGGTACATGTATCGCTTTGGATCTACAATTTTATTTAAATATAATATTACTAGCTGGGGCACCCGGCCATGCATGGGATAAATCTGGTTTTAGCTTCAGTTTTGACCGATTAGAATGAATCTGTTTCATCTTGTCCGTCACTTTAGATTTATTTTGTGGTTAGTTGTTTGTTTGTTTGTTTTTAGATAAGTCTTAATGCTCCAGCTTGGGCGTTAATGCCCTACGTATCTCGTCAGCATCCAGAAAATGGCAGTAATCTGCGTACGGAGCAGCATGTTTAGTAGTGAACACATCGCCAGAAGTGATAACTAACGCCAAGCAAGTGTTTGTGGAAAGGAAAGGATCAGGGAGACGACATTAGAAACACAAAGCAAACTCATAAAAATACCACCCCACCATTTCAGATCTCCAAATATAAAAAAGCAAACTTCTGCAGACCAAAAAGGAAGGCACTTTCAAAACTTCAGGCAAATTCGATCTGTATGAGCGGCGGTAGGTCTTGGAAAAAATCCCGAGTTTTTTTTTAATTATCTAAGATGTCGTTTCTTCTTGGCCCCTAAGGCCCTGCCAACCTTTTTTTGATTTTAGCTTAAGGTACCCACATTCAAAGTCTGAAAGACAAGCCTTACGTTTTTGTTCATTACTTGTTGCTTATCAGAGAATCAATCCTTGCGTTAACCAAGATTTACCTTCCAGCTTTCACAACTGAAGAGCCTGTAGTATTGAAAATAATCTATACTGTTTCAATTTTTTTATTTTTTTTTTGGATTCAGGAAAATCTTCAATAATCGGAAGATTGCGTTACTTTTCCATTCCATCTCTAATTGAAATGGTTGGTGTAAGACATTTGAGTCATTTCGAGAAAAAGTCAAACGCCTTTGGACTTAACCTTGTTCTTGCATTGGTGTGGCCCATCAAACTTTCTCAGCGCTGGTTAACGATAGAAAGATGATGTTACTATAAAACGAATTTCCTTTTTATCTTCTTTCCACTAATACAAGCAAAAAATTTAACATTTTAAGGAAAATATGCCTTTTTCCTCGTTCTTGAACTAACCTTTTCAGTTATTCCGTAATTTACTGCAACATTTTCTTTATTGTTTCTTACCCACGATTTTGCAACATATACGATCTTTTTTGCTTCGCATTTAACTTACTTTGCTCCAAGCTACATTCCCTTACATATGTTTCTGTTGTTGTTGTTTTTTTGTTTGTTTTAGTACTATTTCTTCCTTAGGCAATTGAGTCAAAGGACTAGCCCTGTGTACGAGCCGATTTTGATCCACCGATTGGTTGGATGGTGACGTCACGGATTTGAGTTTCAATGAGACCTCGTGTAACTGTTAACTTACTCAGTGTCGGGGCGTCACCCAAGACACTGTGTAAAAATCCGCTATTGCTCGCCTACAATTTGCACTGAAATGTCCTTAGCACACGACTGCACAAACAATCTTTTAAGCATCGTTACCTAACCGATTCAGATTTGTTCAACGTGAGCGTACGTAATCTGCCCTTAAACCAAAGCTTTGAAATCTTTAAGAAGATTTTTGCCAGTGATTATCTCAAGGATTAATAATCAATATCCAAACCTTTATTCTCCTTATAGGTGGCTGTTCAAATACTTTGCCATAATTATTTTTCAGGCTGGTAATAATATGGTAGGGATTATACAATGTATTTAGGGAGTGAAAATGTAATGGTAGATTTGATGTTTTCTAACAAGCTGCTTAATGCCAGGAGGCGGTGAAACTCCATCTCGTCACAATATCAACATTATTATCATCTTGCTCTTGTACGATCCATTTTCTGAAAAACTGGAGATCTTTTAGTATGTAGAGGAGGTATAACGAATGCACACTTTGACATTTGTTTAAAATGTGTGCTGGCACGTATTAAGCTGTTTCACAAGTTCCGCAATTATTTATTAAGCAGCTTCTTAGAAAACATCAAATCTCCCATTATATTTTCACTCCCTAAATACGTTGTATAATCCCTACCATATTATTACCAGCCTGAAAAACATGGCCAAGTATTTGAACAGCCACCTATAAGGAGAATAAAGGTTTGGATATTGATTATTAATCCTTGAGATAATCACTGGCAAAAATCTTCCTAAAGATTTCAAAGTTCTCCTTTAAGGGCGGATCACGTACGCTCACGTTGAACAAATCTGAATCGGATAGGTAATGATGATTAAAAGATTGTTTGTACAGCCATTGTAACTAATGAGATTAGCAGTGGGAGAACCACTTCCATGACAAAACTTCGCAAACTGTCGCATACCATAGTATGGCAAATACCCGTCGAAATACACCCGGGGCCTATTACAAAAGTACGTACATTAGGACAGGGAGGTGGGGTGTCCTTAGTGCAGGAAAAGCGTACCATGAGGTTTGGAGCTTTCTCGAGGGGGTGGGGGGGTGGGGGTGAGAGGCGTATATACGCTTTTTTCAATCTTAAGATAATAAAGTAGAACGTTTGGTGTTATTTCTCTCTTCTTCTGTACATTAAGTTGTTCGATGACATAAAAACCGTGTTTACAGTCAAATAGCCAAAAATAGTCTGTGCAAAAGACAGTAAAAATTTCCGAAAATCAAGAGATAGAGAGAGAGATACAAAGAAAGAGAGAGAGACAAAGAAAGAGAGAGAGAGACAAAGAAAGAGAGAGAGAGAGAGAGAGAGAGACAAAGAAAAAGAGAAATTAAAAATACTAAAACGCAATTATCTCGGCCATTAAAGATCTTCCAAATGCGAAAACAAAAACAAAAAAACTAGCAAAATATTCACCATTCTAATGTCCATACACTTGTACAAAGTGAGGACGGGGGTGGAGTTGGGTTTTAAAAATCGCCAAATTAGAAGTACGTACTTTATGGGTGCCCCCCCCCCCCCGCCTTCCGTACACGTTTCACATCTAATAAAAAGCAAACCCCCACCCCCATCCCCAGCTAAAATAAAATGTTCTTCATGGAAGGCCCGCCGAGTCAGAAAGAAAACTAAGAAATGACGGGTCTTAATTAAGATATTGCTGGCTGTGCCATTGAATTTCTTAAGCTGTGTTTTCGTGTTTACTGAAACTGAAACAGTGTCAGAAACGTCCAAAATCCATCAAGTAGTGAAAAGAAAGAGTGGTCCATGTATACGGAAACGACCTTTAAGCATACAAGAAAATCTTCTTTCTTTTTCACTACTTGAACGGTTTTTGACGTTTTCGCAGCCGTTTCTGTGTCTGTACACATGGAAATTCAGCTTAAGGCTGGCGAGAGAAGGCAGAATCTTCCTATTCTGCAATCGTTACTGAATTTTGGCATAATGGGGTTTTATGTGGTACCCATTTAGATCTGTATCTCCCCAACATTGGATCATTTTTCAGTCAAACTGCCAAGGGTACCAGGACGTATTGCTTCCTGATATGACGGCTTTCTTCCTAATCGTTTATTGGAAACGAACTTGCGGGACCAGATTTAGATAAAGAGACGCCCTAGACCATTCTAGCTGTGAGGCCCAATGCCCCACCCTCACGCCTACAGGGAGTTTGAAGTGTTACAGATAATTTGAGTAACGCCAATGATGAAGACAGGTGATTAAAATTCCGCACTTAGCAATTCCTTTTCGAAAGGACATAAGCTAGGAAAATTACGAAATATTTTTGTCAGAAACTACAGTGCACTGTAACATCATAATGATGTCAATATAGGCTAAGTATGTCACAAAATAGTATGCAGATTGGCCTGAGACGGCAAGGCCCCCTTAGATATTGAGGCCCTGGGCTTCAGCCTACCTAGCCTAATGGCAAATCCGGTAGTGACAAATTGGTATATTGGTAGACCCCCCACCCCCCCCCCCCCACCGTTCCCTCCCTGTCGTTTTCAGAGATCCTCATTTTCTTCAGGTGCTCCATCTTCACACACACATTGTTCACAAGCTCCCTCTTTGTGAAAGATCCATGAACCGGACATCTGCTAACCACACCGCGCCACTGTGATAATTATAATGCTGGTCTTACAGTAAAATCCACCGCATCTGAGAGGAAGTTTCACACTGTATTCATGAGCAGCAAACGTAATTCAAAAAAAAAAAAGAAAGAAAGAAAATGTGTGGGCTTATGCGTGTGCGTGAAAGTGTATATGACAAAGAGTGTGCGTATGTGTGTGTAAGAGAGAGAGAGAGAGAGAGAGAGGAGGTGGGGCGGGGGGGAGGCACGCCTTCTCAATGCCTTTTTTTCCATCACACTTTCACTTTCTCTCGCTCTTTCTTTCTTTCTCCCCACCCCCACCCCCCGTTTCTCTCTCTTTCTCTCGCTCTCTCTTGTTCTCTCCCCTCTCCCCCCCCCCCTCTTTTGTCATGTCCCAATACCGAACAGAGAAAAAAAAACAACCCATAATTTCCATGCCCATTGATCAGAGAGAGAGAGAGGGAGAGAAAGAGAAAGAGCGAAGGGACAAACAAGCTCTATCTCTCTCTATCCCCCCTATCCTCTCAAAGTCTCCTCTCTTACTTTCTGTCACTCTCACTCTTTTTCTCTCCCTCTCCTTAACTCTCTCTTTTCCATCGTTCTTTCTTTCGTCCTCCTTCCCTCTCGCCCACTCTTTCATATCCTCAAAACGAATAAAATTGGGGGAAAAAAAAAACCCAATTTCCACGCCTGGTGATCAGGTCATGGCCTCCATCCAAATGGTGAAAAAAAAAAAAAATGGCGTCATGGACCAGTTGACGAGCAATATATTGCATTTCTGAAACTTCTATCATCTGTCAGATTATATCGGATACAGCTTTCCTCCCTTGTTGTCCCGAACTAAAAAACATTCATACGCCTTGCAAGTGGTTATCATGAAACAGATCTCATCCAAGCCAATATCGTGATTATTAATGATGGATACCTTCCTCTTAAACCTCTAGCATCCGGTGTGCCATATCTCGAAAACCTGCCTCGATACCAACAGTTACTGTTCTATATTTTAGACCATTTCTAATCTGTCAATGTACTAATTTACCTGAGAACCCGGTCTTTCTTTTTTTTTTTTTCTTCCTTTCTCTCTCTCTCTCTCTCTCTCTCTCTCTCTCTCTCTCTCTCTCTTTCTTTCTTTCTTTCTTTCTTTTTTTCCATTCATTTTACTCGTATATTACAATAATTATTTTGTAGGTTTCAAAATTCTTGGACTTTTGCAATTTATGTCTGGATGGGCAGAAGAGGTTTAAATCAATAATGATTAAATTGTGGTTATTCGACCTCTCGCCGGTAATATATCAGTTCACAGTGACATCTATGTAATTTCAGATCAACAGTTCTGTCTAGCCGCATAATTATTTTATTGCATTGTTGATATTTTGATTGCGTAAACAATTTTTTTTTTGGGGGGGGGGGGGGTATTTCTTTTATCCCATTTGCGAAATTTGAATTTGTGTCATGGCAGCCATTTACAACTGGAGTAGACACGTCGTCGCTACAGTGCAGCACCGGTCGGCGTTGGTTTTTTCTTGGGGGGGGGGTGGAGATGAGGGGGTGGGGAGTGGTAATGATGAATTTTATTTAATTTTACGGCGGCAGTGACCTGTTCGGCCTGCTCTTTTCGATTTTTAACTGCCAAGGTACTTCAACGTGCGCAAAGGTGTGCACGGGCCCTCCGGGTTTTTCGTCCTTATCCGAGAAGACTAGGCGCTCGATCTTACCCCTCCCCCCCTCCATAGGATCAGGGACAGGAAAATATGAGAAAAATCTCAAAATTCCAACCTGCCGCACCGACCGGGATTTGAACTCGGTACCTTCGGGATGAGAGGCGAGCACCTTACCTCTAGACCACGGTGTCCAGTGTGATCTATCATGTCACAGTGGCCTTTGTGTAATTTTCACATCCACAGTTCTGTCTAGCAGCATAATTATTACTACAGTTACCGTTTTGATTTTGTAAACACCTATTTACCTGTATACCGAGGTTTGTTTTGAACAACTAACAAAATAAACAACGTACTTCTTGAGCAATGATACGGCATTTTGCCCTTTGTACGAAATATCAACGGTTTTAATTTCTAAGCAGATGAAGCACAGGCTGTCACGCATTGGATTTACTATTTTTCCAAATCGGGTGCAACGTATATTTTTGTTTGTCCGAGTTCTCCTCTCCTGTTCCATATAAAAAGTTGAAAAATATGATACTTCAGTAAAACATAATTATAATCTCCAAAACAATAATTGTTACTTCATGGGTTTAAGCCTAAAGCATTGTCGTTTTTCATTTTTCTTTTCTAAGAGATGACTATCCCTTGAAAACTGAACCATAGAAACGATTTGAGACATAACATCTAAATAGATACTGGTTCATTTCAAAACGAACTAAAATGTGTACTGTATAAGTAGTCTTGGCCACAGCGTCCGCTCCGCTCTTTTTACGGAAAAATGACGTATGAAAAACTCGCTTTGCCTCCATCACGGCGAGGAGCGGAGTTGTGGACAAGTATACAGAGGCAAAAAGTGTTTTGCTTTTCCGTACGTCATTTTCCCTCAATACATATATTAAAAACAAAAAACGCTGAGCGGATGGTGCGGACAAGTCCAGTAAGAAACAACAAAGCTGGTGGAACAGTGTCAAGTCTCGAGTTTAGTGTCGGATGTGGAGTATAGAAGTTAAAAAATATAACCTCGAGCAATGGCGACAACGAAACAAATCTCTAACCTTAGAAATAAACAACAAGGAAACTGTAGAAAAAAAAAGTCTAAAAGAATGAAAATGCAATAAATTAACTACGTTTTCGAGCACGTTCCACAGCTGCTGGAACAATGACTGAAACCGTTTTCTGAAAACAAAAAAAAAACAACAAAAAACGCTGAGCGGATGGTGCGGACAAGTCCGGAAAGAAACAACAAAGCTGGTGGAACAGTGTCAAGTCTCGAGTTTAGTGTCGGATGTGGAGTACAGAAGTTAAAAAATGTAAAGTCGAGCAATGGCGACAACGAAACAAATCTCAACGTTAGAAATAAACAACAAGGAAACTGTACAAAAAAAAAACTCTAAAAGAATGGAAATGCAATAAATTAACTAAGTTTTCGAGCACGTTCCACAGCTGCTGGAACAATAATTGAAACCGTTTTCTGAGAACAAAAACAAAAAACAGAAACATAACAACAAACAACTGAATATAAATTGGTTAAAAAGTCTTGCGAAATCGAACTTCTTTTTTTTCTTCTTCTTCTTCTTCTGTTGTGTTTAGCGTTCGTGAAACCCTACCGGTTTGTGTTTGTGTGTGTGTGTATGTGTTTCTGTTTGTGGGTATGTGAGACTGAGTAAGAGAGTGTGAGAGATATTTTCAAATGCCCATGTTGTACTTTTTACATCGCCAGAATGTAACATTCAGAGGGGTATTTTGCTGGCTAACGAAACTGAATACGTATTTGTTTTACATGCACTCTTAAGACGCATGAACAGACTAACTAGATATAGAATCACGACTGACGTCTTCTGAAACATACATACGGCAAACTGAACAGTAACAGGAGGTAGCCAAAAAGTGCAATTAAACATAATTTATAATCTGTTTTTTTCTTGTGAGATAATGGAGCTGAAACTGATATCTACAAGCTAATTAGGCCATAAATCTCTTCATGACGGAATTTTGATGTAAACATCAGTGTTTTAACCCTCGTAGTACATCCAAATAAAATATATTTTTCGGTAAAAGTGCAGTTTAGCCCCAACAAATTTTGATGGGCAATTGCGTAACTTAGTATCGATTACGTATTAATTAGGAGTGCATTATAATTTAGTAATCCAAGTAATCCATACTAAGTATTCGGAATGCCTAACACTACTTGGAGAGCTAGGCTGTACTTTTACCTATTTTTCTAATACACAACTTGGTACCACTCAAATTCGATGCACGTTGTTTTTTCTTTTGAATGACTGTGACGTCTTTGTTGTTGTTGTTGTAGTTGCAAAGCATTAATCTCAAATGGTAAATCATTATAAAAAGGGTTACAAGGATATTTTTGAAAACTTTAAGAAATGTCCAATATACTCGCTAAGCCAGAGATCTGAAAAAAATACTACACAAGTAAATGCTGAGAAATAAAATTAAAGCACGTGATACCGGGAGAGTTAAGAAAAGACAACCACTTTTGATGCTAAAGAGGGAGACACTATAGGCTTGATACATCTTTTTTGACACTTTGTTCTGAATTTTCAGTAGGAAACTCGTGACCCAGGAATAACAAGGGTTCTATCTGCTTATAAAATACCATGCCATATAGACTACTTGCTGTTCTCATGTCACGGACACTCATGACCTCTTCTTCTCCTCTCCCCCCCCCCCCCCAACCCCCCTTTAAAATTATCACTTGAAAACTAAGAGGCAAATCTTGTATATAATATTCTGCCTCCCCCACTTTCCGAAAAATAAAAAAACTGGAGATCTTTTAGTATGTAGAAGAGATGCAACAAATAGACCTTTTGACACTTGTTCAAAATGCTTCGTGGCACTTATCAAACTTTTTCACAGTCCAGATTTACTCTAACTCCTTATCACAATAAACTAAAGCCATAAACGCTTAGCGTCGTCTTTCTCTTTTGTGTAAAAAAGTGGACGTTCAACAAATGAAAACGAAGATCTCGATGTGGCCAACAACACTTTGATTATGCAGTTCGTAACATGATCAGCCTTTGACTTTGATAAAGTTGACCATTTCCCTTGCAAATAGTTGTTGGTCGAATACGTCACTGAATTTTGGTTTACTACCTATTCCCTGGCTGTTTTGAATTGAAACAAAGCAAGTTATTCTATACCACACGTTCAACACCAGGGCGCAGTATGAACATCTTGTGTTCATGTCTGTATTGTAAGACGTAAATCCACATCCAATTTAAATGCATTCAGGGCTGCAAAGCCATGGCTTTCAGAAGAAAGGCACACATTTATAAATCAACTATAGACTGAACTATTCCTATGAGACAAGGGCGATATAAGTCTACATATTTTTTTTTCTAACTTGCAAGTTGTAATTTATTGCCAACAACCGTACACAAAACCTCATCATTTTTTTTTCACCAGGCCGGTCTTGGGAGTTTGTGTATAACTTGATTACAGAAAGAAAATGGTGATGACAAGAGTAAGAAAAATCAGATTCCACAATATTCTTTTTTCATTTCCGCCTAGATCGGCCCAGACACTCTAACCAGATTAGCGAGTGGAGATCAGACACAAGCCAAAAAGTCGATATTCAATTTCTCCCACTTATCATTTCAAAAGAGTCACTGGCCTCTCGACTATCGTCCTTTTTTTTTTTTTTTCAAATTGTACAATTTTAATTTTACCTCCGGTTACACACACAATCCAGTTGTTTTACCTAGCTGGGTTCAGTTGGGTTTAATCGTGGACTGTAATAAGCACCCACACCCCACCAACCCATGTTAATACAGTATCGCATGACTTGCAGCTGACAGGGGGTTGTGACACTAATGTGACTGAAGTAAAGGCCACGTATACATTTATGATAAATGCCGGTATGAGGGACTATACGATTTCTACGCTCCTGGTTTCCAGGTGCCCTACCCCCCCCCAACCCCCAACCAAAAAAGACGACGTTGTAACGGTGTACGGTCCTTATAATAATACAATGTCTTTAACGAGGCTTTGATGCTCTAAAACCTATAAAGGTACTGCTGGGTGGCATTGTGCACGGACTGTGTATTTGCTCTGCTTGTCTTTCACTCTTTACAATGAGCGTTTTTGTTTGGTTTCATCCACAGTAAAATAATAGTCAAAATTGGGCAAAAAGAAAAGGTTATATGTTGCGAAACGCCGCGAGAAATAAAACCCAAACAATACAAAGCAAACTAAAGAGAAGACAGAAAATACACAAAATTTTCGACTGCGACCCCACAGTTTTTCTGTGGTTTTTATATTTAGTAAAATAATAGGTCGGGCTGGGGGGGGGGGGGGATAGGTGGACCAATTGGGGGAAAGGGGGAGGGGGAGTTAGGAGGAGATTCTGATTCGCTCAGTATTCATAACTTAAAAACACTGATTCGTTCAGTATTCATAACTTAAAAACACTGATTCGCTCAGTATTCATAACTTAAAAACACTGATTCGTTCAGTATTCATAACTTAAAAACACTGATTCGTTCAGTATTCGTAACTTAAAAACAGTGATTAGTTCAGTATTCGTAACTTAAAAACAGTGATTCGTTCAGTATCCGTAACTTAAAAACAGTGATTCGTTCAGTATTCGTAACTTAAAAACACTGTTTATTTCAGTATTTGCAACTTAAATAGGTCTAACTGTATTCGGTGCAGTTTTTCAACTATCCGCACTCACCAGCGCTGTCAGACAGGCCCTACAGTGCAGCAACAGGACAGACTCGCAATGATAAATCATTAGCATTCCATACCAGCAACAGCCGGTCTCGCCCGACGCAAGTTAGAATATGGCATAATGATTATGACTGTGTTGTTCCTTTGAAGGACAAGTTTCGCTTTGTCATTTGTCTCATTTTCCTGCAATTTCTGTTGACAATCACAACTAGATTTTGTTCCCATCCCCTCAATCCCTGGGTAAGACGTTATGTTTCCAAGGAAAGTAGCGGTGACCCATCCATGCAGGCTCCTTTCGTAACGCACAGTCATGACTTTGTTTACTGAAGCAGAAAGCGGGTTAAAGAGACCCGCAGCGTAATCTTAAAACAGTAATCCTCGATGGATTGCGCGTATCGATCGCCGAATGAGTCCTGCACGGTCTCTTTAAATGTCACACTCGAAGTCGCCAGGATGGGGAACTGGAAAAAATAATGCAACAAGAAGAACAAGAACAAGAAGAACGAGAACAGAACCTGGGCCGGTGATGGCAAGTAAACAAATCAATACTGAAAAAATCATTTCCTGCTTAGTCAACTATAATATCCTCTTATATGATAATTGAAAAAAAATAAACAACTCGTGGGGATTTTTAACAAGGCCTGCCGCTGCTTACACATTCGGATTTGGGTGAAATTTTACATATTTTTCTTTCGATCTGTACAAGGTTCTTTTTCAGAATTGGAGATTTTTAAACTAAAGGGCTGTCCGACAGCTTGTGTTGGTGAACGGTTGAAAAACTGCACAGATATGAAGTTCAAACAATGTGATGGCTTTGTTTTAAATACCAGCCAAAATTGCTGAGGATATTAAATCAGAGACAGAAGTACAGAAAAGAAAAGAAAATTTTGCCAAGATTCCACTTTGACTGCAGGCATGCAAATCCAGCAAACACCCCAGGGAACGATTTGACTCACAGTGTGTTCCACCCGGATAAAGGGGAAATTTCATTCTGTGGATACTGGCAATCAAGTTCACTGAAGAAGTTATAATGAAATACTTCATTCTTTTTGTTACACCCGTTGAAAAAGAACAGTCGAATTGTGGAATGACTGCATGGTAATAACCTAATTGTGACCGCGATGAACTTTTCAAAAAGCCCGCAAAACGACCGCTTCAATCCATCTTATCCATGCAATCAACTTTAAAGGAAATGGTTAACCCTTTGATTCCGACCCCATTTTTCGCTTGCAAGCAAATTCTGATTTTATAACAGTTCGTTCTTAGGGCCATAATTAAGGTGTTTTACATGAATTTAGTTGATTTATTGTGTATATCGTAGAAACTCTAAAAAAAATAACAACCTATTTTCTCACCTTGTGTTCTTGTAGGAAATGCAGCCGAGTGACACAATTTTGTCAGCGCATCACTGGTGATATAATTATTATGGAGCCCAGAGCATAAAACATTTAGAGAGTTAAAGATGCATTTACTTGTTTTTGTCCTGGCCACAGTTCATTTTCTTAAGAGCATGTGAATATCGACATAATGTTTCATAGCCATACAGATAGTTCAACGATATCTCTTACAAAGGTCGCATTAATTGCTTTTCTCATCTATTTAGCATCTCGGCGACAAAAACGAAAAACTTCACGAACCCCCCGCGAGGTTACAATGACAAGACATGACTCGTATGTTTCAAGAATCCAACACTTTGGTGGGTGGATGGTGGGCACTCCTGGCAGGGTTTCCTCCTGTCCTGTTGGGGGACGTTCAAATCTAATCTTACGCCTCGGAAGGGGGGACGGGGGGGGGGGGGGGGGAGGGTGTTTGGCTCCTGTAAGAAAAGTGTAAGAGTAATATTACACTTTTGTGAGTTGAGAATATAAAAAAGAATAAAAAATTAGATAATAATAATATTATGATGAAAAACCCCTTTGCTGATGATAACTAGTTTAAGGCAATTTTGACATTGACCTTGACATGAGTCTCATTTTTCCCTCATTTGTAATGAAGAGTACGTGTGCAGTGTATAATTATTACATGTATTATTGTAATATTACGGGATTGGTGGGGGGGGGGGGGGAGAAGCACATGTAGGAAAAGTGTAAGGGGGGGGGGCTGGTCATAAATTGCAAAAAAAGGTGTAAGATAATAATTTATTTTAACGTCCCCTTGGTCTTTTATATTCTGTCTACCGTGTTGCTTTTTCATAGCACAATATCCTCTTCATCCTGCTGACGTGCTCTATCCAAACACAAACTCAAATATAAATCTAACACCAAATGATTGGCCTTATGTTAATTTTCTTTCTTATCTTAGGTCTGCGCATCAGTGCACATCATTTTTCGTGGATTTGGGCGCTATACAAGCAAATTATTACTTATTTACTTTTACTTCGTCTGCAATAATAATTTATTGGGGGGGGGGGGGGGGAGGCTGCAAAATTGCCCAGGACAGCAGTAGAGCCACAGTGTACGTTCGCTTTTCGTTATACAGCTGTTGATATCTATCCGGCCCTTCGTCATGAAACCGACGATATAATTATATACCATGACACTTATCAATATCTATTATCTAAAGAACTAGTCAATAAATGGGTTTAACAGATTTATAATCAAATATTACCACACACACAAAAAAAGGAAAAATAGAGAACCGCCTCAGTGTCGGTATCGGTACCGTTAAAGATACCACGTTGTTGTGTTGGAATAAAAAAAAAGTGAAAGTCAGTACTGCAGGAGTCGGTACCGGAATCGGTATCACCACCAGAGAGACTGCCCCTCCCCTCCCCCCCCCCCCTCCCCACCTTTTTTTCATTCTCTTTGGCTGACTGAGTGCCGACACTGACCTTAAGCAATAGTCTCCTTATGCAAACATAGAAATTGCTACCACAAAAGGTGGCAAAGTGGAGAACATAATCTCATTTACACCGAATCCTCTGAGCGGAAAGATGTAATATGCGATTACTCAGAGTGCATGGAAAGGTCACAGGACCTAATTAATGCTTTCTTTTCTCTCACACAGAGACTGACCATCTCATCTAGTACTATACCAACCGGAAATATTCCTTCACTATTGTCACAGAAAATAGGTCTACTCTGGTACAGTTTTATCTTCGGGCATACGAACACATTTCCCAAAATAACAAGCTGTTTAACCCGGTTTGCCGAGACAGTGCAGTCCAGAGAGTCACGACCCCTCTGGCCTATTATAGGCAATCTGAGAAATGTGGATGTTAATTTTGCCTGATGGGAACGTTTTACATCTACACTGCACCCAGCTCAACGTGTGCCATTATACACTAAGATAGATCACTTGCAGCACCAATGAGTTTTGGACAGACAGATATAAGCAAACAGACGGACACACGCAGATAGATAGATAGATAAAGACAATCATGTAGATAGATAGATAGATAGATAGATAAACAGATACATCTAGATAGATAAAGACATGTAGATAGATAGACAGATAGATAGATAGATAGATAGATAGATAGATAGATAGATAGATAGATAGATAGATAGATAGATAGATAGGTAGGTAGGTAGATAAATAGATAGATAGACAGACAGGTAGGTAGGTAGGTAGATAGACAGACAGACAGACAGATAGATAGATAGATAGATAGATAGATAGATAGAGAGTAGATAGACAGATAGATAGACAGATATATAGATAGACAGATATATAGATAGATAGATAGATAGATAGATAGATAGATAGATAGATAGATAGATAGATAGATAGATAGATAGATAGACAGACAGACAGACAGACACAGACAGACAGATAGATAGATAGATAGATAGATAGATAGATAGATAGATAGATAGATAGATAGATAGATAGATAGATAGATAGATAGATAGATAGATAGATAGAAAGACAGATAGATAGATAGATAGATACTACCAATCTACATTGTACCCTGTAGAGGCTCCCCAGACAGATACGCAAAACTTAAATCTATTATTTATTGTAGACAAAGCTCGGCTTTCCAGCTACCAGATATAATAATAACAACTTCCTTCTATTTTTCTATTGGCATTTTTCTCTCTCTCAGTGTGTTTGTGTGTGTGTGTATGTGAGAGGGAGAGAGAGAGAGAGAAAGAGACAGAGAGACAGACATAGAAAGAGGAAGTGACAGAGAGAGAGAGGGGGGAAGAAAGAGAGACAGAGAGGGGCACAGAGAGAGAGAGAGAGAGTAGAGAGAGAGAGAAGAGAGAGAGAGAGAGTAGAGAGAGAGAGAGAGAGAAAGCAAATTACCGCAGAAGGGGTCAAGGTCAGCCTTGCGCCGCGGATACATTTAAATAATAATAATGATTACAAAGAATGCTTAACTTACACTCTGGGTTGCTTCGACAGAGAAACTCCTTGTGAGGAATTGATTAACCACGTCATTCGACGAAAATCGAGAGAAAATCTTTTTTGTTTGTTTGTTTCTTTGTTTATTTTGTCGAGATATTGCAGCAATGGACAACCACACACCGTAAATAAAAGGAAGTAATCGATTCTGGATCCCATTGAATAGGTGAATCTCAACTCTAAATTGCTATTAGAATACACCACGAAACACAGAGACTAGAGCCGTGTTTTTACGTGTAGGGGAACGGAAACGTCAAATATCCATCCAGCGGTAAAAAGAAAGAGTGTTTCCATGTGGTCGGAAACGGCACTACTTACAAGGTTTTTGCCGTTTCCGTTTCTGCACACATGAAAACCCAGGTTAATATGTCATTCTCTTGTAAATCTGTAAAATGAAAATGAGTGAATACAGTTGGTCAGCTGTCAGAATTTGCATCGCCTATAGGTAGAATGCGCATGACGTCACAGAGTTTTTGTTTTGTACTTCCGCCAAACAAGATGGCCGGTGGATCAGCTGATGAGTGTAACTTCGAGATGTGTCTAAGCAGTTAAAATGCCTGCTGGTTGCATTGCAGTTGACTGTTGTAACAGGGGTGGAAAGGATGTATCCAAACTGGCCCGATTCCCTACCATCCGTATAAACAAGAGAAAGGAAGTGAAATAGTTGACCGAACGTCTCCCATGTGCGTATACACACGTGTCATTGTTTACAGTAGTGAACTTTTTTAAAACTCGCCGCCGATTGGTTCGCGACGCCTTAAGTGGGTCCGGACAAAAAGATGGTGGATATGCGCATTCTACCTTTAGGTGATGTCCCGATGCCATATCGGGGATAATCTGACTCACAGCTTTAGGGGTGAACCAGATCCAGGCTGGTGTGGCCGCCAAACAGCTGGCTAGTCGCCTAATTAATTAGTATGCATCACACTAAAACACAGCTCACTCAATGCCCATATAACGCCTCGGAGTGGGCAGTGAGTAGTGTTGCATTGTGACGCAGAATGATTTTATTAGGCGCGACGGACGACGAGCCACCAGCTTGGCGCCTACACCAGTCCCGGTCTGGTTCATCTTTTAACTGCTCATCCCTTCAGTTTCTACTATCACCCCGAGCTCTCCCCCCCCCCCCCCAATCTCCCTCTCCAAGGGGTGACACATTAATTTTGGCCCTCATTCAATCGTTGTCAGCTATAAGCCATTTATAAGCTTCTAGCAAGAATGCACACGCACACCGTACCAGCAGTGTCCCATATTCTGTTACTCTGTATGTTTGATCTCACTATGTCATCCCTGAGCATTCCCCACACAGGTGCAGGCATAGATAGACACGCCCGTCGTGCAGTAACATTCGATTTTAATCCCTAAGTATAGCTGCATTAGGGCAGTATCATACTAAGCCCGCTACCAGCAAAATATACACCCAAGAAACGATGGCAGGAGTGACGGTGTCTGGCCGGGGTTAGTACGGCAAGGTCTTCCCGGACTTTATTAAGAAAATATGGGAAATTATGGTGTGCACTTCTTGTCTGTGAGCAGATGGTTGTGCCGTTCTGGGCTTTGTATGACCACCCCCCCCCCGCCCCATTTTTGGCCAGTAGTACACTACTGACTCAAGGTCAGCTTGCTTCGGCTTTGACTCAAACTTAACGTCTTCTACAACTAACGAAACAGACTTGATGAACAGTCGCATTGCCAATGCGCAAGGGTTCTGTTTAACTCCGTAGTCCACAGAACTGAGGCAAAACAGACTTGATTCAGTGAGGTTTGGTCTTTAATCCACACATCAGAATGATGGGCCCCCGAAGTTTTTGGCTCCTTATCTTTGCGTTCCTTTTCCATGTAAGCTCCAACAAAGCCGTGTCCAGCCGATTTTCTTATCAAATGAACACACGCACTCTACAATTTATCATGACATTGATGTGAGGCTGAGGCCGGAGTATATTTAGATAAGTAACTATCGGGTTGTGGACCCAGAGATCGAATGAATGTTGGGAATGATGACCATTGGATGGTATTTGAATTGAATAATGTAACGTATGTAATTGCACGTATATCTTTATCTTTATGTATAATAAATGTGTGAGTCTGTTTGGTTGTTCTGTTAAGTGTTATACTTGTTCGTTCGTGATTGTTGTCCTGTCATAATCAGTACATATACCAGTCTGGGATTTGTTACAATCATTTCAAGGCCAACATTAATTTTTGTTGATCGCCACTTCTGGCCTTGCTGTTCTAATTCTACTATAATAATTTAGTTTGGTAGTGACAGTGAATTGGTCCATGCCTTATAGTTATACTTCTGGAATTCAAATAGGTTACTTGGTGGGTTTGTTGATTAGTCAGCTGGTTTGGGTTTAGCGGTGCCGTCTATGTTTTCGGAGGATCTCGGTCCAGAAAGCATCTGCACCTCTCTTTTCCTTGTTCTTTTTAATTTTGCCCAGGCAGCCGGCCCTCTCAGGCCTCCTTTTCTCGACTTTCAGCTGCCAGGGTATCTTTAACGTGTGCAACGCACACACGGGCCCTTCGAGTTGTTCGCCTTTATCTGAAAAGACTAGATGCTCGATTACCTACCATAGGATCAGGGACAGAACTTTTCCCTAAAAAAGTCCAACATGCCTGCGCCGACCGGGATTCGAACCCCGTACCTTCGGCATGAGAGGCCAACACCTTGCCTCTAGACCAACGTGTCCCCTATTTCTGTTTATGACACCTTCGGCTCTTATAAGTACCAGCGATATTTATTTACGGGTCTCTAATCATGTCTCTCTTATTTTCTATTAATATTAGTCTACTCATACATTAAAACTTGTATCTGAGATTAAAAATATACATTAACAGCCAATATAAGAAGAGGAAATATAAAAAAAAAAAATTACATCACAGACGTATGTAAAGTTCAGTCTCTCTAAACTCACGAGTGGTTTTCCGAGGTCACCGTCCATTTCCAGATCCATTCATTAAAGCGCCAGTGAATTCCATTCTAAACATTTTCATCTCTTACGCATAAACTGGTGAACCGTAGGTGCCGGTAATCGGAGATAAGTTCCGCTACGCCCGTGGCTTCAGTCTCACATTGCCAGCAATGTGACATTTCTGTATTTGGCTCAGCGTTATCTCTCTACTGTCTCTGTCAAGATTTTCCACTGAAAGTCTATCATTTGTGCTTAATTCAGCGTGTCATGTGCACCCTCTGATAACATTCCAAAATATAAAAAAAAAAAGAATACATTTGCTATCAAAATAAAACCAGGGAATAACAAGATGAAAAGAAAAAGTATTATAAGGATCATCTGGGCCCGAGTACGAAGGAAGACTGGTAGGAGGTGACTGGGTGAGATATTATTTATTGATTCATCAACTCTCCCATTGATCTATAAAAGACATTACTTTTGCGTGACATCACAGCATAATTATGTTTCCCCTTTGATCCTCAACCGTTAAAAGCTGAAACGAAAAAACAGCACGCTAAAATTATCTGCCAAGGTTGGCCACTAATCTTGCCCGCAAGCAAAGTTCTCCACTTTTAAGCCTGAAACTTTCATTTCTAAATGTCCTTGATCACCAGTTCTACCTTGAATCATTTGATTGTTTTCCCTTATTTGAAATAAAAAGACAGAAATGAGCCCGGGAGTGGGAGGCGGAGAGGCTTGAGGAGGGGGGGGGGGCAGGATGTAGACTAGGCCATCGGAGAGAGATGGCCAGGAACTGCGCAGAAAGACAACGAGAAACATTATTTTAGTTCGCTAAAACTCAGACAGTGTACTACTGCCTAGCTGTCATAATTTGTAGGTTAGTGTTTGCTGCAATATGAAAGCACCCACAGATGAGACCATTTAATTCGAGACAGTCATTTCAGCCCTGGCCTGGCCTGCCACAAGCGATGCCCAGAGTAGACAATCAATGCTTGTTTTAATTGATGGATAAGATAGAGAACTCCATGGACATCTCTGACCGACAGAGGCCTCGTTTGTGTGTGTTCCATCCACCTACGTCACACCCCACTATACATTTCTTTTCAAATTTCATCTTTGAATAAAATTCTCTAATATCCCTCTGGGCCCCGACCCCCATTTCTGCTTTTAGGAAAATTCCGCTTTTGTGAGAATTTGTTCTTTGGGGCATAATTAAGGGGTTCCGTGATCATTTGGTTGATTTAGAGTTACATCATAGAAATTACTAAAAGAGTAACGTATCTCCCTTTGAGTTCTTGTGGAAACTGCAGCCAAAACAATAATAAACCTCTGTATATCACTGGTGATACATGGGGCCGGGAGGGATAATTTGCCAGAGGAACTAAAAGTTCTCTAAAATTCTGCCTCACTCGGAATTCTCCCCCTCTCTTTTCTTTCTTCTCAAATATTGCCAGAGTGCGCGCTCCTCACACTGGCCGCTGCACAAATTTCAAAAGCGCTGCCCACCCGAGGGTGTTTCCCATTTGCCCGAAAAACCTGGAAACCATCACGTATTTAACACGTGCGCATGAAAACAGAAAGGATCCATGTCAACAGTGCTGTACTCACCCATTGGATCAACTGCTCTCTCCCACTCACTTAGCCCCTGGCAAGAGGGGAAGAAATCGAGGAGTTCAATTGCACTTGTATGAGACCTGAGGAAGAAAAGTAAAAAAAAATAAATAAATAAAAAATCTATACATAGACATTTGATCTCGGTGAGGCCTGGGGCTTTGCACAGGGGAATAGAGACCCATGGGTTTGAAACAGGGAAGACGTAGTAATGGGGTTATTTGGAAATTGTACTGTGATTGGTCTGAATCGTCTCCTCTCCTTCCCCCTCCCCCCTCCTCCCTCCCCCCCCCCACCTCCTCGACCTCCTTCTTTCTGTTCGTAAGACCTGGATACAAGTTTCCCTCCCCCTCTATTTTACTGTAAATATGCGTAATTCACCACTGTTGAAACAGTTGATTTAGTGGGTCACGAGTTTGTTTTTCAACACTGTGTGATGAAATGCTGTTAAAAAGACGTTTTCCACAACTGTGGGCACAACAGAGTCAGCGATTGTTACATTGTTTATTTGGTGTGGGGAATCAGCTCGTCTTTCCAAAACTGGGTAAGTCAAATTTTGCCTGGGTAATGGCCCCTTTCAGATAGTCATTCAAAATAAGTGTAAGACGCGGTGTAAGTGTTTGCAACTTGAACGTGTTCAGTCAAAACTTCGGATAAAGACGGGACAGAACCGGTTTTAACTGAATACTTACACCGCGTCTTACACTCATTTTGAATGAGTATCTGAAGGGGGCCATTACTCTCACAAAAGTTTACTTACACAGTTTTGAAACAAAACGCTTTTCAATTGTTTTTTACCGGTAAAGTTGTGCTTCAAACCTTTTCTTTTTTGAAAATTTTTATGGCGTAGTCAAAACGTGGCAAAAAGAAAAAAACTTCCATGGAGAAAAGGTTGTATGTAGCCTAGCAGAGCCTCGGGTAAGAAATAATAATGCATTACTATAACTTTTCGTGTTTGCCCACATTTTCACTTTGCTTCAAGCCTTGGTGCCACCCCACATATTTTCGGTTGTTCTTTATAATATTATGTAGACTTTGTGGCATGCGGTGGACAAAGCGTACGTGCAACAATGCTCAGTGAGTAATGTAGGGTGGACAAAGTGGTCTAGAGGCAAGGTGCTCTCCTCTCATGCCAAAGGTACCGGGTTCAAAACCCAGCCGGTGCAGGCATGTTGGAAGTTTGGGATTTTTCTCATATTTTCCTGTCCCTGATCCTAATGGGGGGCAGGATCGAGTGCCTAGTCTTCTCGTGTAAGAACAAACAAATTCGGAGGGCCCATGTGCACATTGCGCGCGTTAAAGATACCTTGGCAGTTGGAAATTGAAAAGAGCAGGCCGACAGGCCGCTGCCCGGGGAAAAATCCAATACAATTCATCCACTCCCTCCCCTCCCCCCCCCCCCCCCCCAAGTAAAAGCCGACCGGCGCTGCACTGTGGCGACGACGTGCCTGATCCAGATCTAATTGGGTGCAATGACACAAAGGCAAATTTCCCGTATGGGTTTAAAAGAGTATACAATACAAATACAAATACAAATAAACATCTTTTAACATCATTTTAGGGAATGATATACTATAACATCTTTCTGTCTGGGTTACGAATTTTGTGGCAATAAAAAGGTTTTATGGTCATCACAAAACGGACGCTGAACGGCGACTAAACTGTAGCGCTATGAGAAATATTTTTCTGTTCTTTTTGCTTGAAATTTTACAAGTGCCTTCTTTTGACCAACAGAAGGTTTTTTGTTTTTTTAGAGACTTGAAATGGTGGGAAAGTGTTTTTCAGAGTTTGTCTTGTGTCGCCAACTGACTACCTCCGATCCTTTATTTCCACGAACACATGAGCCCATGACATCATCACTTTCTAAAAAAATTCTCGGTGCGCACCACTGCACACTGTGCACTGCTCTATCTATCTATTAATGGCTGAGTTTCGTGGATGACCCCCACGTATCTTGGCATCAATGATAATCTATGTTTCTTTGTGCTGATTCCTTTCCCTCTGATGTGGTGACCTTTCGTTTTTGTAACATTTGATGAATGGGGCAGTTACTAGTGGTTAAAAGAAAAAATCGCTACAACCCCACAAGTCAGTAAACTGGAAGGTGTACTATATGTCAGGCACATTCTTCACCGTCATACAGTAAACTTCAGCTGTAGCTCTAAAAATCCAGACCAATTCAAGCCGATGGAGATCAACAGGTGATTTTGGCCGTAAACCGTCCAGTCTATCTTTCCTGTAGGACCAACGTCGCATAAACAACACAGGAGAGGGGAAAATATACAACCGGTTTAGTGTGATTTACTAAGAGATCGTGTGTTGAAGTAAGTAATAACTGTTCAATTTCTGTTCACATTTCTCCCGTGCATAACGAATTCGTGCCCCCATGTCTGCCAGTGGTGGCAGCTGTAAATTCAATTATAGTGGAATGTAGGCCTGGCTTGTACTGTTTTTTAACACTCTTTCTGCCCCAGGGCCGATATATTGGTCCATCATATGTAATAGAAAACTCCAGCAGGGCTGGGATATCGGCTCTAACGTGTTATGCTAAAACTACAGCGAGGCTGATATGTCGGCCGACATTGTTCTGGGATGTTTTGCATGCCTAATTGTACTATTTCCTGCTGTCTTTCTACTCTATAAGCCATTATTCTGACAATCTAAAGGAAGGAAGAGCGTTTAGGGCTTGGCAATAAACGGGTTAAGGTGGCTGTTGTTAGGACCGAATTCTATTTACAAAGACATGTAGAGAAAAAACTGAGTTGTATACACTGTTCATATATATCATAACCTATAAAAATACAACGGTCCCATAACAACAATATTATGTTAAAAGGCCGTCGTTTGGTTTACAGGTCGGCCTACATCAGACCGACATCTATCTGACGTACTGGCGTATCAATGATTTCGTTGTTTTTTTTAATTATGGGTGCCTTAACCCTTTGAATACTGACACCGTGAAAGCTAGATTTTCCCAAGTCCAATTTATATTAAGATTCACGTATTTCAGTTATTTTGAATGGTAAATATGAATCTTAATCAGTCTATTGGTCTATACTTAAAAGCTAGTAATGGAGGAACAAAACCTGTAATTGATGCAGCAGCAAAGAGTTAACAGCAATGTTGTCTCAGCACTAAAAGGGTTTTAATATCATTGTTCATGGTGAGATGTATGCTGCTCTCCCAAAAGTGAGAAATTGATAGTTTTTAAAATATAATTTTCAAATTATAAGAAGAAACAAATTTGCCATATCCAAGCATAGCAAAACGCAACCTAAGTTCTGGATCGGTCTATTTCCATTTTCTGGAGAGAGAAAAAAATGGAGAAAGATAGCACAGAAGGAGACCCTACCAAAAGCGTCTACCAAACGCCAACCTGATATATTCTGAGAACCCCTGTAAAGATAAAAGGTTTCTGAACAAAAGGTGAACTCAAATCTTAATCCATCACCCCCGGGCATGCCATTTCATTAGACCTCTCTGCTGTAAAAGGATTTTCTATCAACTGCTCACAGATTGGAAATCACTGGGAAAAAACCACCAGATTCTTGCTCAAAGATTGCCTTCCAGGTCCGTGCAGGTTGGTCGGTGTGAAATGATTTAGTTGTCCATAGGGGAGACGGGTGGGGTCGGTGGGGTGGAGTTGGGGTCGGAGGGTAGGGGTTTAGATATTAAAGAGGGACTGACATAATGTGTCCTTTAAAGTTTGTATCTTTTGTACCAAAGAGAAAGAAAGAGAAACAGAGAGAGCGAAAGAGAGAGACAGGGAGAAAGAGAGAGAGAGAGAGAGAGAGAGAGAGAGAGAAAGAGAGAAACAGAGAGAGAAAGAGAGAGAGAAAGAGAGACAGAAAGAGAGAAAGAGAAAAAGAAAGAGAGGGAGAGAGAAAAAGAGAAAGAGAGAGAGAGAGAGAGAGAGAAAGAGAGAGACAGAAAGACAGACAGAGAAAGGTGGCGAACACGATCACGTGTGTGCATCATAAATGAGTAGTGAGTGCTGTAGGTTCAAGGATGAGCAGCACTGAGCTCGAAACAAAGTTACTTACCAGTTCTGATTCTCATCATTATAATCATTATTATTGGTCTTATAATTATTATCATTGTCTTATTTCTTATTATTCTCATCCTTATTGTTCTTATTTTTCTTCTTCTTCCTTCATTGTTGTTATCATTCATATTCGTATTATTATCAGTATTTTTATTCTTCTGATATTATTATTATTATTATTATTACTAGCTGGCCCGCTGACTTGGTGAATACACAGATGCGAATTTTTAAGTTAAGTTCCTATCAGCAATATGTACCGCGGGGCGGAGAACGAAATTTTAAGTCATACTTTTCAATTCTACTGGGTCTTTTTTTGTCCCGTTTCAAAATTCGGAATACTTTTTTTTCCATTCAACTCAGTTGTAGCTCAAAATCAACGAAAGTATTACAAATGTAGCGAACTGCAAGACTCTTTATTGTAATGTCCACCCATACCCGTATGTCTTTCTATGCGTAATGCGATATTTTGTAGAATTTAAGGCGGAGTGGTTAAAAAACCTTTCATGATTACACTGAAGGTCTGACTTTCTTTATAGTAAGATTGCTTTTTTTTTTCTTATTAATTTTATTATCATCATCATCTACGGTATTACTATTATTGCAAGGGTAGTTTCCATGTTGGACTAGCCTTGAAAAATACAGAGAGAGAGAGAGAAGGTAAATCAAGCGGTGATGTTTGTGTGTATTCAGTTTCCAGTTAAAAAAAAAACAACAACTCAGTAATGATAGACATAGCATTGCAGCGAAACAACCTAGAAGAGTAAAACTAATCATTTTGCTCACTTGTTTCATCCATCACCATAAATGCAACCCTGGAAAAATCCATATTTATCATTGGTACAATCATTTATTGTTGAGAAGTAAATTATCATGTCTTGTTGACAACATAAGATCATGTTTCTCAAGGTGGGTCATAGCAATACGTTGGTGGGTCGTGGGAGTTCTGAATGGGGCGGAGGGGTTTTCCATGGACATCTTCATTTTGAATGTGTACATTCTAAATGTGTGAATGTTATTTGGAATCTTCATAATATTTAGCTCTTTATTTTAGGCGGTTCGCTGCCCTCACTGTTGTGGCAGGGATTCGTTTTTTTAGAATGTTGCCCGTGCAGCGGCCTGTTCGGCCTGCTCTTTTCGATTTTCAACTGCCAAGGTATCTTTAACGTGCGCAACGTGCAGACGGGCCCTCTTTATCCGAGAAGACTAGGTGCTCGATCCTATCTACGATAGGATACAGGGACAGGAAAATATCAGAAAAATCCCAAACTTCCAACACGCCTGCACCGACCGGGATTCGAACCCGGTACCTTGGGCATGAGAGGCGATCACCTTGTCTCCTGACCGCTGCGCCCCTGGAATCTCCACAATAATACTGTGCACTAACTTTGTCCGATCATGGTGAGGTGCACTTTTATGGGGAAAACTGAAGTGGGCCGTGGGACGAAAAAGGGTTGAGAAACACTGACATAAAGTGTTATATATAATTATATAAAAAAGTATATCTAAACCATTTTTTTTTAAAAATCAACCAATTTGGCTGCCATACAGAAATAATGATTCTAATCATTGGCAACCTCGGAAATGTTTATTGCAGGTTTGTTAGTGTTCTAAATAAGTTAGTTTTGTCGAGTAGCGATTCCAATGTTTTGGCAAAACAGTTATTTAAGAACAAGGGCTATAAGAGCATGGTCGTATTGATACAGGCGAAAATGGCACCGCTCATTGATGTTTTGGTGGTAATGTAACACTTGACTGTTGCAATGGTATCCATCTCGTTTATTTCCTACCTGTTACATTATTGTTATATTATGCTAAAATCATATATAGCACTTAGTAATCGTAGTAATAACTTAATTTTGCTCTCAAATCCACAAAATGTGATGTGCTTTAATGGGCGAATATAAAATTAGAAACAGGATGAACATTAAGTTCAATTCATCATGCTCCTACTCACACACACTAACAAACACTTTTGATCTACTCTAACCCTCAAACCTCTGAGACCAAAAAGAGACATTATCCAGTTTCAAAGAAAACATTCCTAAACAATTCAGTTTTGAGTCTATTTTTAAACGTGACGATATTTTCACTTTTCCTGGTGTCAACGCTGATGTTCCACAATTTTTAAGCCCAACAAAAACAAAAAAAAAAAGCCTTTTCACTAAGCGACAATCTGACTGTGGGCGTCTCAAGAAGTTTTGCGTTTACTGATCTTCAATTAGTGCATAATGGATGATATGATTCCACCAGCTATGAAATAGTGGAAATCAAGGTTTTGTATGTCAATTTGTGAGTAAGCCTTGGCGAGTACAAGACGATTTGGAACACCCTACTGGTTGATTTGTGACGTAACAACATTGGGTTTTAATGAGACATGGCGCACCAGCCAACTAGACGGAGTTCACTTGAAAATTCAATGTCATGACATCACCATCCAACGACACGGCCGATAGAAATCGGCTAGTACGCGTGTAAGCTTACAGATGTTTCAGATTATTTTCATTGGACAGAGTGAAATATACTGAATTGTTTACCAGGTCGAAGAACTCTTTTAATGGAGGTCATGACCGGAGCTGATTACATTCCAGGCTCAGTCAGATAGCTAGTATAAAAAAAAAATAATAAACATCAGAAAAGCAAATACGATTTTATATATAATATATCATGTTCGCCCTATTGATTTGGGTCTCTTTGATGTGTACAATTTGTGAGAATGTGTACGAGGGCGTATCTGTGTATGACCCGGCAAGCATTGGCCGGGCATGATCAGCCAAACATACGCTGTATGTTGATATTAGAGTGGATTGACACTAAATTTTAATGTCATCCAAAAAGCTGTATGCCGATACCATGGCACGGAATTTCCATGACACCAAACTAGTTTGCTGGTTTTATAGAAACGCAATGTCGTGACTTCACTATCCAATTCGACGGTCCATGAGATCAGCAAGTAAACCCCCCTAGATTAACAGCTGGTAGTGGCCAATGAGATCCGAACTAGTTTGTTGATGCCAGAAGTCATTGAAACACAATGTCGTGACGTCACTATGCAACTGATTGGCAGATCAAAATCGGCGCATTGGATGCAATGTGAATTGCGGTGGGCGTCGTGTTTATATGTGCATAGATTTCGTCGGTTTCACGACGAAGGGGCGAGCAGATAGTAACAGCTTTACAAAGAAAAGGGGAACCCGTGACTTCTCTGCGTGGCGAAGGGGCGAACTGCCAAAATCAGTGCTTCCAGAAATTCAGTTTTAGAAATGTTGTGCCAATCTCATCATGGATTTCTTGCCTTTTCGTCGAACTACTTAACGCAAAAACTGAGATTTATAAAAACTGCTCGTGTTGGGTAAAGCCCCCCCCCCCCCCCTCCTGCAATATACTTCCCCGATAACCACAAAAGAGTAAATATCTCAAATTTGACCTATTCGCCCCTTCGCCATTCAGATAAGTTAATCGTTCGCCTTTTCGTTGTGCAGCTGCTGTTATTTTATTGGCGCCGTCGACATGAAACCGGCCATTTGCATGCTTGAGCACGTCTGAACGAGCGCCCATTGGAGCTGGTTTGCAAAACAACAAAGACAAAAAAAAACACAAAAAAAAACAACAACAACAACAAATAAATCCACGATAAATAAATATGTGAAAAAGAAATAAAATGTTTACATAATTACAAAAAAAACGCGCGATCTAAGTGCCCTCGATAGGAAATTGAAGTGCACTAGATGAATTACGTTTGGCAATCTTCAGAGGGAACTCTTTTTCTTGATTTATTTATTTCTTTTATGATTTTTTTTTTTTTTTTTGCTAGTTCATCCATCGATCCAGTTGAACGACATGCTACTTTTTTTTTTTTTTTGTCTGGCGTGTTCATTACTGTGAAAAGATTTTGACTGATAAATGACATGATAATTATGAAAGGCTACCATGACTGTAAAGTGCATCCTTTTTTCGTAAAGACACGCTCTCTCAGAGCCTCTTAAGAAGCTGGTGTCATTCTAAATTGAAGTGTGACGTTATTACTGGTAATACATTCTATGATAAATCGAGAGAGAGGGGTGGGGGGGCGAGAGAGAGAAAGAGAGAGAGAGAGACAGAGGCAGACAGACAGGCACAGATATACACACAGAGAGACACACAGACAGACAGAGACAGGCAGAGAGAGCGGAGGAGGAGAGACAGTCAGAGGGAGAGAGAGTCAGGCAGACAGACAGACAGACAGACAGACGGAAAGAGAAAGAGAGAGAGAGTAAGAAAGAGAGACAGAAAAAGGGTGGAAAATTATTTCCATTATTTTGGCCAATCACCTTACTAGGTTCGTCTTCAGAATGAATTTCAGTATAGCGGTAAATAATTGGGGTTAGAGTGGTAGTTATGTTTAGGATTAAGCTTGGCTAGTGGCAGTACTATTTTCCTGGAAAAATCAACCACAGTGATGTAGATGGATTACGTATAGGGAAGTCAAAATATTGCAAAAAGACAAAAACCGGTGGAAGTTGCAAAGCCTAAGCTTAATAAACAATACAGGCCCGTCACAATCAAACCTAAAGGAAAACAAAGGAAAAATCAAACATCCCGTCATTGGATCTTCGTCACACCCTAAAAAAAATATTTAAAAAACGGAAGAGTATTAAAAGGAAATTAAACAAATAAAGAAACCATATGATTCTAAAAAATATAGATACTTATCGTAGGCGAGTTCTAGACTTTGATTCTTGGAAACACAAGCTGTCCGTCAAAATATGGTGGCTCGAATGCAACCCCTCTGAGTTTCCGTAGTTTTTGATAATATATGGACAGTGGCCACAAATTATTTATTATGGGTGTTTTTTGGCCACAGCAACTCACCCCCCCCCCTCTCCCCGCCTCCCACAATAAAATAGTTATCACTGCCAATTATCAACAGTTATCACAGTCAATTACAAAGCAACAAAAGAATTATTCCTCTTTTTACGACGGCTGTTAATGGTCATGCGCTTTTCATTATCATTTTTACATTCGACATGAACTGTCATTCATTACTGGGGATTTCATTCATTACTGGGGATTTCATCCATTACTGGGGATTACGCCTTTCACTTAAACGCTCCGTTGTCTCAGAGAAAGGTTACGAGAATGCTTAAAAATACACACCCGTCCAAATCTGTTTCATTAACTTATGTACGTTGACAAGGATTTTATAGAAATCATTGACAGCAAAGCTTTCATAGTCCATTTTATGTGACATACGTCGCTGATTCTTATGCCAAAATCGTTGATAATTGGTCTGGAAAACTGGGCTCAACTAGTAATGCTTATCCAATTATCCCTTTTGATTTGTCACTTCCATACCTTAATGTGACAAGCGATGTTGGAGTAAACTTAACAAAACTGTTGACCGAAATATACGATTAGACTGGCTTAGAGGGTTTTTCAGATCACGAAATTCAATGGGTATCTTTGTTTACAGCAATGTATTATAATGTGCGTGGGTTGTGGTTTAACGTGGCCTTTCGGCTACTCAGATACACTGCTTAGGATCAACCAGTGACTGCCTTAAAACCACTGAAATGTTATGTATTATCTCTTAGAGGTGACACAGGCGAATGCTGGTGTACCCGCCAGACTGGTGGCTCGCTGCCTAATTCGCTGATTTTTTGACAAAGTGACGTAAAGGTCAAGTTTGGGGGTTTGGGCATATTTTGCTCATTACAATCAAAACTGTCATGTGTGTGACTTAACAAAATCATGGGAAAATGTATCAGTTTGGAAGTTACAGATTACCCACAACTGACATAAACGTCGCTTCCCGGCAACCGACTTCCATCCACCAAACGACGTAAAACTTTACGCTGCACGGTCATCATCGCTGTGGACCACTGAATTTTTTTAACAAAGCGAGGTAAACTGTTGTCGCCGCTTGGTTAATAATTATTCTGGATCACACTAAGGTTGGGTTCTCGTGTATACGGAAACGGAAACGGCAACGGAAACGTCAAAGAACCTTCAAGTAGTGAAATAGAAAGAATGTTTCAGCACGCCGTTTCCGTACACATGGAAACACTCTTTCATTTTATTATATGAGGGATTTTTTTTGCTGTTTCCGTTTCCGTACACATGAGAAGACAGCTTAAGACACTAGGTACTGCCAATACCGCAGAGGTATGGTGAAGTGCTCTGACCACTAGAACACTGCGCCGTTTGAAATTGTGGTGGCAATGACATCAAAGCTGAAATAAACCAAAGGCATAATAATGAATATCTCACGTTCTGTGATAAAATTACCGTAGTTGCTTCAGTGAACGTCACAGTTGAGATGCACGTTTTCCAACTTTGATACGAAAATGGCTGTTATTGGGGACGTGTCATAATTATTTCACATTAGGCCTACGGGCCATTGCTGAACACTGTAAACAACTCAGTATATTTTCTCTATTTGGCTTTGTAACTAGTCTGCGTGCCCCTAACATCATTCTATGAATAATACCGGTATCACTGGTTACTGGAAACATCTGGTTTTTCATTATACAATTATCAGATCCGAGATCAGAATTTTAACCTAAACGACTGCATTGTAAATTGTTTTCCAATTCGGGCCTCCTGGACTCTTGTCTCGGTATTTATAATTGCCAGCGGACCACCTAGCTCAGCACGATGTATAAGATGTATTGGATAATATTTTGCCCTACTGTTCTGTGTGCATGTTTGCCTTTTCGAGACAATGAGGACTGAAAGTAAGTCGGCAAAAGGGCCAAAACACATACAACATATTATACCATAAACGTATATCTCGAAAAGTTTTTTTTACCGATTGGAATAGCCCGTAATATACATAATGAAAGTAAACGTGAGAGAACCGCTTTCATGACAAAACCTGAAAATCGGCAAAATGTTGCCTACAACAATATGGCAAATACCTATCGTTTCATGCAATCTGTTGTCCTTGTAGCTCCTGTTGTATCAAACAGTTCCAGCATGTTATAAAGCCAGACATAATCTACACATCCACGAACAAGGACATATTCAAAGTGCTCATTCAAAATACTGTGTTTTCCTACAAAAGGCGTACATATTAACTAATTTTGTCTTTTACGTCTATTCATCCATGCGACTGTGAATGTCTTTGGCCAACAAACAAAAAAAAAAGTCCACATTTTATTGCTTTCCGGAGAGATAAAGCTACAAAAGAAAGTAAAGTGAAAGAAGAACTATTTCTTCCTGAGATTGTAGGCAGTAAAAAGTTTGGCATGATCACGTCTAAAAGATCAATACGGCAAGGGTCCAGTGGTTCTCAACCTCGTAAAGTCTCGTAGGTCTTTCTTTTGTTGGTTGGCTGCCCTTGACATTTACACTTAACTTTTCTTTTTTTTTTTTATATATATTTCTTGTTCTTGTTTCTGTGGGTTTTTGTGGTAGGGATTAGACTTTTAGAATTTTGTTTCGGGCAGCGGTCTTGTTCAGCCTGTTCTCCCCGACTTTTAACTGCCAAGGTATCGTATCATTTAAACCTGCACACGGGTCTTCTGAGTTTTTTGTCCGCATCCCAGAAGACTAGGTGCTCGGTCTTCCCTACCGTGGGATCAGGAACAGGAACATTTCCCCCCGAAAGAAAATTCCAACATGCCTGCACCGACCGGGGATCGAACCCGGAGCCTTGCGCATGAACGGCGAGCAGCTTGCTTCTAGAGCACCATGTCTCTTTGTAAAGCGCATTTTTCCTTCCAGTAATGTTCCTACTGTACAGCAATTCAAGTCTGATTTCATTAAGGCTAGCCACACTGCTGGAGCTATGTGGGTCACCGGGGTTAAGCAACAGAGACTGCTCTGAACGCCACTCGAAATTGTCGTGTATAATCTGGAATAAGAAAAACAAAACTAAGCGATTCTGTACTAACATAATGCATGTAGCGAGTATTACCAGAGATTATGTATGTACAGAGATGTTTCACTATTGGTCAGTTTGCACTGCGAGACACGGGAGGCTCTGCGAAACCATAGGTAGCATGGAGCGGAAAGAAGGTCGCTGCGGTAAACAATATCCGTTTGTGCCTTCCCATGGGGCATAAGAGCTTACAGAACGGCTCTAAATAGTTTCAAACAGCCCAAAAATATCAACTAACCACAGTAAACAGACATGCACATTTATATTTGGTGAAGAAGGTCTCTTTCAATTCTTCAATTTCTTGTTTACCGCAGCGACCTAGTTTCGCGATTTGGCGGAAGTGAGATCTCTCTATAAATACATACTCTCTGGTATTACATAACGGCCCAACTTTGAAATCAAGAGACACCCCCTCCCTCCCACCCCTTCACCCCAGCCAACCACGCCATTAATAATCCGGTTATTGTTAGGGGAGCGCAGTATTTCACATTATAAATCATCGCTGAACAATAGACAGAACTCAGAATTTTCTCAACTTGGCTTTGTAACTAGATTACGTATCCACATATCCCTAATAACATTGTAAGAACCCTTGGTCTGAGCAAAAGATACGATTATTCATCCATAACGATCAGAAATAATAATAATCATTGAAAAAAGACCTCATTCAAGTGATGCACTCCCCACGGCGCATATGGATCGTTGCATCGCATGGCCTGTTTATAGCCATCCCTTTGGGCATGGGATTATAAATCTCTCAAGTGAACCGGGGGGGGGGGGGGAGGGGGGGGGGGTAATGTTCAAAGTTTAATGTGCAGAAAAAATTAAGAACATTATTCAACAACAACAACAAAAAAAAAAACCAAAATTTATGAAAGTCCACAACTATTTGAGACAGAACTCGCTCGTTCGCGCACCCACTTCAGATGATTTAAGTAGAAAATGCTTTGAACACCTTGTCGTAAAGAGCACTTAACTGCATACTTCGATACTTCACTGTGCATAACAAAAATACCTTTCATACTCATCAGAATATTTTGGATAGTTCTTCTTTCATATCTTTCATACCACCGTTTCCTCCACTAGATATAGAGGGGACATGTCGAGGAATATTGTTGTATGCGACATTCTGCCGATATTGAAGTTTGTCATGAAACTGGTTTTGTTGATACTTTGCAGATTGAAATGTTAAATTGGACTTGAACGAGGTTTGTAAGACCACAAATTCCAAAGCAAGGAAGAATGGGAGAAAAATTCGAAATACCACATCCAGATAGCGAAATTCATAATTATTCTATACATCAGAGTCGACACAAAAGAAAACTGTATCAATCAGATTCAAAACAAAATTCTTATTGGTTCCAGCGCCACGTTTTGCACAACTAAGAAATTCGTCGTTAAAAGTTTGAGACTTTGGTTATGTTAAAAAGACTTGGAATCAATAGGAAACGCTTGATTAGTGCCACAAAGCATTTTATACTAGGCAGTGTCAAAGTAAGCATTTGTTAAACCTCTTCTTTATACCAAAACATCTCCAGTCTTTCAGAAATTGGAGATAGAACAAACAAAGACTTAGAACTCAAGAAAAAAAAAAGAAACAAGAACAGGAATAGAGACCTCGCCTCCTCATCCCATTTTCAGTAATGTTTTGTGTGTGTTAATTTCAGTTTAATTAACATAATTCAGAGTAGGGTCTGCAAACTACACAAGTGTTTAGTCAAATTGTTAAATGCTCACTAGAAATTTTGATTAGACATATCAAAGCTCGGTAACCTTGAGAAATGTTTGCATTCAGTAAACACGTAATTGTGTGGGCATTACAATGATCATGAAGCAGAACAAGGCATACTTGCATTCTGTTGCATCATAAAACCTGACTTATTCCCAGAAAACGCAATTTATCGGTGGAATTACGTTCCAAGTTATTAGGGGCGCGTAGTCTAAATACAAAAGCCAAATAGAGAAAATACAAAGGTGTGTGCACTATTCAGAAATGACTTATAATGGAAAATACCACGTGCCCCTAACAACAGCGAATTCCAAGTTCTTTTATCCAAGGCCAAATTATTTTGAAGTAGCATGAAGAAATTTTACCGAGACACATTGTCTGTTTAATCATTTTCTTGGCCTCAGGGACTATCAGAAACAGCTTCTTGACATTTGCACTGGAATGAATCAGCTTGTCGTTTCATTTCTGTGGAAACTGAGGTTGTGGCAGTGGTAATAATGATACTTGGAAAAAGAAGAACAAAGTCATAACTAAATAATATTATACATGAGAGGCAGGTCGACGGATGGATAGGAGGCAAACAGACAGACGAAGGTAACAGAAAAAATAAAGACGGGTAAACAGATATTTTTCAGATAAACATAATTATACAAAGACAGACAGACAGATATGCGCACATACAGAGAGACAGACAGACAGACACACAGATAGATAGATAGATAGATAGATAGAGATAGATAGATAGATAGATAGATAGATAGATAGATAGATAGATAGATAGATAGATAGATAGATAGATAGATAGATAGATAGACATATATATATAGAGAGAGAGATACATAGATTGATACTCATACACACATAGAGAAAAATACAAATAAATAGATAGATAGACACACAGATAGATAGATAGATAGATAGATAGATAGATAGATAGATAGATAGATAGATAGATAGATAGATAGATAGATAGATAGATAGATAGATAGATAGATAGATAGATAGATAGATAGATTAGATAGATAGATAGATAGATAGATAGATAGATAGATAGATAGATAGATAGATAGATAGATAGATAGATAGATAGATAGATAGATAGATAGATTCAAAGTCCCAGCTAATGCAGACATCTATACTATATATATTTGTGGACTTGAGATTTTTCGTTGCAAAAGGCTTCTGAACCACTCAACACTCAGACTTCAAATTTTATATGGTGCATCAGAATGGATGTAAGGGTGCACAGTTTTTAATAGAAGTCTCAAATCGGTGTATTTTTTTTTATTGGAAATTTATTGTTTCGTCATCATTTAGATCTATTTCGAGTCATGGTTCGCCATTTTAAGGTTTCGTTATCACTTCCTGCGATGTGTTCACTATCAAACACACTAACCCGTGCGCAAATCATGCTGTTGTACGGGATGCGCAGGGTGTCAACTCACAAAGGCAGAGCAGTAAGACTTATTTAAAAACAAACAAATAGGAACAGGCCAGAAGAAGCAGGTCCATAATAACCACCCAGAACTGAAACTAATATTCAAACCGATTTATCCCGGGCAGGGCCGGGGACCTCAGCTAGTACAGAGATAAGACCTTAGAGTGCCTGCCAATTCTATGCTCAATGAAGAAAACAGCAAATATCTAATATATCGGAAGATGAACAAGATAGGATAAAAAAAAAACTAATATATCACCTGAGCTATTCCCTCGCATAATTTTTTTCCTCTCATAAAAGCTCTGGAACAGCAAAACATCAAGTTATCACGATCAAAGGCTAAAACGCAAAACTGTAGTATAATTTTATACACATTTCTTTCGTTCTGTTTCTATTTTTCTTTCAAAGTATATTGGCTTCCCTCTGCAATCGTTTACTTCGTTGTTTACCACTGCTGCTACTGTCTTTCTTTACTTGTTTTCATTTTCTTCTCACGAATCCCCCCCCCCACCCCCACAGACAGACAGACAGACAGATTGAGGGATAAATAGACAAACAGATAGGGAAATAGACAGCCAGACGGACAGGTAGATAAACAGATAGATAGATAGATAGATAGATAGATAGATAGACAGACAGACAGACAGACAGGCAGATAGACCTATAGGTATATAGACAGATAGATAGGTAGATAGATAGATAGATAGATAGATAGACAGACAGACAGACAGACAGGCAGGCCGACAGACCTATAGATAGATAGATTGATAGATAGACAGACAGACAGACAGGCAGGCAGACAGACCTATAGATAGATATGTAGATAGATAGATAGATAGATAGATAGATAGATAGATAGATAGATAGATAGATAGATAGATAGATAGATAGATAGATAGATAAATAGATAGATAGATATATAGATAGATAGATAGATAGATAGATAGATAGATAAATAGATGGATAGATAGATGGATAGATAGACAGACGTAATGTTGGGCCATATATAAGACTCAGTACAGAGTTTACATGAAGTCAATAGAATTATCTAAACTAAACCAGTTCTAATTTCTACCTTGTAAACTCACAGGTTAGCAGTGAATCCAGGTTATCTCATCAAAGAAAGTGTGGATGCAAATCAACAGCTTTGTGTAATCTGTGTGGAATCTCTGAAAATTTCACGTGAGTCAGGTGTAATTGGGGCTTTGAAGTTCATCTCTTGAACAAATTAAACACAACAGAAAGTTAATCAGTCACAGACAGACAGACAGACAAACAGACAGGTAGACAGACAAACAGACAGACAGACAGACAGGCAGGCGGCAGGCAGATAGACTAACAGAGGGACGGATGTTTAGTTAGTCAACAAAGATAAAACATAATTATGGAAACAACAGATTTCATGAGCTTATCCAAAGCTTCGGGGAGAGAGAGAGAGAGAGAGAGAGAGAGAGAGAGAGAGACAGACAGACAGACAGACAGACAGGAAGACAGACAGACAGACAGATAGACAGACAGGCATGGTGATGGGAAGACAGAGAGGGACGGGGAAGGGGAAGACAAAGAGAGACAGGCTGACAGAGAAGGAGAAAGAAACAGAGAGCGAGAGACAGCGAGGAAGAGAGAGACAGACAGACAGACTGACGGATTGACAGAGAGAAAGAGATGCATACAAAAAATAGATAGACGGACTGTCATGATTCAGATGTTGTTAAAACTCACGCAGAGAGTGAGTTGTTGTTGTTTACCAGGGCCATGAGAAATTGGATGGTGGCCTTGAACGGTCCTCGCCAAATTATAGTTGGTGAGTAAATAATTGTAAAGTTAAACTGTTAGATTCACGCTTGTGGGTTTTAATGTTCGTGATTAATAAGTAATGGAGTAGGGGTGAAACAAGGTGGGGCTAGTTGACATTGTTAAGTATGACTAGACAAGTTTTTGCACGTTAACTGGCTGGTAGAATAGTGCAGACGTATTACTACAATTAAAATGGTGGGAGGTTTCGACCTATGAGATAGCTGAACTAATTGGGCCAGCGGACTAGCACGCTGGGTAGTTAGATAGTATAAGACATCATGTAACGTTCAGATTTAGTGAATACAGACGAGCAGAAGCATCGTGTCGTGAAGTATCTCCGGTTGACCAGTACCTGAACTGTGTGCTTTGAAGACAAGAAGTCCTTGCTAACGGACTGACTGAGCTCTAGAAAGAAAGGTCTGAGTGGGCTGACCTTTGAAAGCCCACGCTGCGCTATATTGATGTTCGCGCCTACCAGTAGGCGTGACCAATGGTACTATATCTTATTTGTTCAAGCATAATAGAGATCGGAGATAGAGAGAGAACTACAGCCTCATAGGAAGACTAAGGAAACCCCAGCTGGCACTCGACCACGAGTGTCCTGTATCATAGATCTATTGCCATAGTATGATTAGAATAATATAGCACATTGTTGATGAATTGAATAGTGATTGTGCATAAAATATAGTCTTTTGGCAACTGCTTAAATTACCTACAAGCCGAAGAGTGCTTCTGTAGGCTTTGAACGTACTGGGCTCTTCTAACACTCAAGCCCATATGATTTAGGGAGAGTTTGCCTGGCGACTGGCCAGTGGCGACTCAACTGTCACTTTAAATTGATATCTAGTTTCGTATAATATACCTATTTGCTATTGATTGCAGTACCTCCATAGTTACATGAATATCGTTGGTTAAGTTATTAATTAGAGTTTTTTTGGTTTGAATATATACCCCTATTGTCTTTTGTTTTGTTATTAATATTTATGTAAACTATGGCCTGACCGGCCTGACATATATACGCTCTAGTTATTTAATACTTTTCTTGTGTGGTTGTGTCCGAGTGTGAGTTAGCTGCCTCTCGTGCAGTCGTAACATCCCCAAGACCCTAACTCTGCTCGTGACACGGACAGATAGTGAAATTTGTAGAAACATAATTATTATGGTTGAGCTTGTAAATGTGCAAATTTTCAGAGAGAGAGAGACAGAGAGTGACAGAGAGAGACAGAGAGAGAGAGAGAGAGAGAGAGAGAGAGAGAGAGAGAGAGTGGGAGACAAAGCGATACCCAGTTTGACACATACACAGAAACGTAGCTTGACACCGACAGATAGACAGACGTGCAGAGAGACATGCAAACAGATAAAATTCTCCCGCATTAATTTCTAGACGCGCGATGTGTTTGAGCGCAGAATGCTTTTATAAGCTTGCAATCTTCTGGCAGGGCCCATGGCCCCAAAAAGGTCATTACGTGAATTGAATGCTGACTTTGTATAAAGTTGGAATTTGAATCCCAGCACCGCCTTTGCCAGCCTTGTCTCTCAGTACAAGAAAGATGCTGGGGAAAGCGTCTCAGGGGACCGTTTCTAAATCCTTTCATACAAGAATCCTGAGATCTTCAAGAGGAGAAGACTTGGGCTAGTCGGCAAAAGCACTTTTTCAGTGTCGCGACTCCCGACTCCGACACCGACACCGTAAGTTCTCGTTGGAGGCGACACCGACTCCGAATCCAATGACGTCACGGGTTCTTGGTGAAAGACTCCGACACAGGTGTTGACTGCGGCCACGAGGAAGTGACCGCACGACTCCATTCACTTCCCTCGCGTCGACTTCGAGACTCTGACTCAGCCGCTGACCCTGGTAATTTGCATGATGGGAAGATGAACAGTCAAACTTTAATTGGCTTTCTCCTGTCTGATCCGGGGCACTGGTACGGTACTATAGTGTCGCGGGCACGCAGAATTACTTCTCTAAATACTTAAAATAATTATTTGTAATGTAATTGTTACACGTGTTAAATGTAAATTAAGCTGTGGTAATGAGAAGGAAATCTAGAGAGCCGCCGCAGTTTCGGTACTAGTGCCGGTACCGGTACCAGGTTCTGGTGTCGGAGTCGCAATGTGAAAGTCAGTACCTAAGGAGACGATACTGGTGTCGGAACCGTGTCCGGCACTAGAGAAGACACCAAAACAGCAACAAGAAGGGGAAGGAAGGAGACACAGAATTTAACGACAAGAGAAACGTAAAATATGAGAAATCCACTCAGTCTTTAATTTCCACGACATTCGTGATTGAGTCAAGAAAAAAAAAACGAAATTCCAGAATTTTCTGCAAAAATTTCGTCCTTGCGAAGGAGGGTTAAGGCCAATTCCCCCTTGTATTGCTTTCAAGTACGTCTGAGTCGAAACCTCTCGCTCCGGTTGTTTTATTGTCATAAAAGTGTAGCGCAATGGGTTTTTTTTCTGGAGTGGAATGGATTGAATGAAGCTGGAAATGTCTTTTTCAAAAACACAAAATGTCATTTTCAGGGCTTCACTGCTCAGGGCTGGAATTGTAAACTTTTCAGGCAATTGATTCTTCATAAATGAAATGGAGTTTTGACATTGCAAACTTCTGTCCATTACTGTTACAAATCCTAAAGGTTCGCAAAAATGAACCACGTGGAATTTAATTTACTTTTTTGCCTCCTTTTAGCGTGCAAGTTATCCCATAACTGCGTTCACTGAAGGATGCGATTTAGAAATTTAAAAAAAAAAAAGAAAAAAAGTAGCTCATACTTCTTTTTAGCGACAGGGAATTCATTTTTGTAAATTTTTCAGATAAGATAAGATAAGAGTCAAATCATTATACCATAAAGGAAATTCACTTTCACAGATCATTTGACGGCACATACATGGTACACACATCTAACCCATCATTACATACTCGTAAACATAATGATAATAATGGAATAATGAATGGCATTTACATAGCGCATATCCATTAAAAAATGCTCTATGCGCTTTACAGAAGCAACATGTCAAAATACATGGGTAAAACAATTGAAAAAAAATCAAATATGGTACCCAATAATTAAAATAGAAGGGGCATACAGAAACACCCGTATAAAAGCTCACACACAGAACCACAATTAGTACACACATACAACGCCCACACACCCACGTGCGCGCGCGCACACGCACAGATGCCAAGCTTGGATTGATGTACATATCATAACTCAATAGCAGGCTTATTACACGAAGTAATATGACAAGGAACTTTAGTAAAATATGGCACACAGCTAGCTATAATGGCTTGTTGAGGTGAAATGCCGAGGGAAAAAACGATCTTCTGTATCTTTCTCACTGTAGCACAAATAATAAATACTGACAAGGAGTTTCTTATTTATGTGCACTAAAACCCAATTTGAATCACATCTCCCTGCCCTGTAATCGTTTTGCTAATGCTTTTTGGGCACGTTTCAGATACTGCCAATTTCGTATAACACACATAATTTATTTTGGCTTAATTTATTTTCATGTGGTTTTAACTAATTGCTTCGGATGATTTTTTTTTTTTTTTTGGATTATTAAACCAATAAACCACATTTTCACTTCACCGTTGCTACGGTGACGCATGTTTACCATCCACCATCTTGAAAATTTATCGCAAATGTTTCGGTCGAAATAGCAGCAATTCTATTTCTAGAACATTTCAAAACGTGACAGTGATTGACGTGATCTTTTCACATGCAAATGTTTCACTCCTGACATACAAACCAAACAAAACAATTTCAAACAACTTTACGACACGTTTTGCACTCAGCGGGCATGCATTTCACGCCCACGCGGGGATGAAAGAGATAGTGCTCACTAAAATACGATGTACCCCGGATACAAAACCAACCAGCGGCAAGGGACTACACGAAAAAGCTGTAACTGAACCATTACACCGAATGGGGTAATTTGGTCACAGATGGGTAACGTCCAAATTGGGACATTATACACTGCATGTACGAGATGCTGGTGATCCTTGACTTCCTCGGCTTTAATTGGGTAAATTTCACCGATGTCTGACTTTGATATCGGTTGCTCGTAAACTGAGATTTTACGACATAGGTTCTGTTTAAACACGACTAACAGGGCCGGATCACGAATGTTGAAAAATATAAAATAAATTCACCTCTTCCCATTCCCCACTTACCAATATAACTTCCTTTTGACGGATGTTGTTACAAGTACCTATGTCCCCAAAGCTTTTTTACTGCGTTATGTTATGTATTTTGAAGCCTCTTGTGACTCCAGAGCTAGACAGCTCCTCCAGAAAGACTCCTAACAACAGCCTTAATAAATTTATTCTTTTTAATTTTCTTTCTGTTTTCGTACATTTTTTTGGTCGAAAGGGTAAGGGCAGGGGTAGGAATTCGGTAATATTTAGGTTTGAGAATAAGGACGGGATTAAGGATAGGTGCGTATACGTAGGCGCCCCCAGTGCAAAAACGCTTGGAGACCATACGTATTTATTACAACAGCCTCTTTTGAATTGTCTGTTCAGTCCTCTTGCACTGGGGCATTTGCCCTTTTATAAAATCTGATAAAGAGGAGTTGGATGATAAAATCTGTTATCTGTCGACTATAATTATCCTCAGAGAATTTTCCAAGGACGGTCATCGTCAAACAGCACATTGCAAAAATTGTTCTTACTTCTACGCAAGTACCGCAAACGTCTTGCGCTAGCGGCGCATACATATATATGTACCCATCCCTAAGCCTGTCCTTACCCTCAACCCTAAACCTTATCGAACCCCTAACCCTGCCTCTTACCTTTTCAACAAAAAACAACAACAAACAAACGGGGGGGGGGGTGGGGGGGGAATAAAAAGAAAATCTGAAAGAATAATTAATTAAGGCTGTTTGCTAGGATTATTTCCAGGGGGAGGTCTAGACTAGCTCTGGAGGCTTTAAAATACGCGCCCCCAAGGCAAAAACACGTGGGGTGCGTATGTACAAGTAACAAGAATCTCGCAAAAAGGATACCACGCGCAGTTGCAGTGTACCATGATGCTTTCCTCTCTAAGTATCTCCTGCCGTTTCAGTGCCACAAAGCTTCCGACAGACCAAATGTCAACAAATGTCAGTATAAATGACCGCATTCTCGGACGTGCTGCGCAAATATCTCAAGCGGGGCATCTGGTCAGCTACTTGCTGGGCTTCATCAAATGAAAATAAAATACCATCTCTCATTCTCTCCTTCCCAAAGCCGCTCTAGATTCTACGTCTGTACTCCCCGGGGGCCTTGACTGAAAGAAGCCTGTTTTGTTCCTACTTCCTCGCGCCCCCCCCCCTCCTCAACCCCCCCCCCCCCCCCGCCGCGCCGCGCAGCGCAATGTAAGTCTGAGAAGGCAGTCAATAAATGAAAAGTGTTTGCCATGCACTTGAACAGCTGCAGTGCTCCATCTTGAATTACTTGAAAAATTCAGAAACTTTTAATGCTAAGTAGTCGACAGGAAATGAAATGAAGAAAGGGTTGGCCCGCCGGGGGGGGGGGGGCTGTCTGGTGAGCCCCATGATGCCAAGACTGAATAGAAAAAGGAGGAGATCAACATAGATGTGCAGACAGAAACACGTTTGCGAACATATTAAGAAAGAGAGAGAGAGAGCGAGAAGGGTACATAGAAATGACATTGAAAAAGTGCCAAGCTATATAACATTAAACTGAACTTTTTTTTTTCAAGATTCTATCTGATTTATATTAACCCAGATATAATCTATTCATGTCGAGCTGTGTCCGGTAATGCATATTTATGTAAGGATACCAAGCCCGTATTTCTGAGTCAGTGATCCCATATCAAGTTCTGATCGGGGAGGCGTTGGTCTGGAGGCAAGGTTCTTGCCCCTCATGCCGAAGGTACCGGGTTCGATTCCCCGTCGATGGAGGCATGTTGGACATTTTTGTGGAGAAAAATTCCTGTCCTTGATCTTATGGTAAGTAGGATCGAGCACCTAGTCTGCTCGCATACGGACGAGAAACTCGGAGGGCCCATGTGCACGTTGCGCAGATTAAAGATACCTTCGCAGTTGAAAGTCGAAAAAAGCAGGCCGAACATGGCCGCTGCCCTGGCAACGTTCTAAAAATAGAAACTATTCCCTATCACAAAAACACACAGAAACAAAAACAAGAAAAATAAAAACAAGAAAAGTGAGGTGTAAATGCCAAGTGCAGCGAAACCTCCAAAAGTAAAGACAGAAAACATAGGTCAAGCCTTCCCCGTGTCACTATGTGAATATACTGTGACAGTACCAAGCTCACTGCACAGAAAGGGACATGAACAGAAATTAAAGCTACCACCACAGTTCAGCACTCAGCCCAAAATATCCCCCCAAAAATGATCGTGTATTGTATTCATAACTGCAGTAATGGAACATCCCCAACCTCACTTTGGATCTTCGCAGCTAGTAATCATCTCTGTGGGGTTTGGACAATCTTTTCTGCGGGTGGCGCAATTTGTGTGAGACACCGTATAATGTCCCAGGGACAATGCCTTGTTCATCAGTGCATGGTGGCTGTTTACAAAGTGTAATGGGGAACGATGAGCCAACCCTGGAAGGCCTTATTATGTACAATGTTGCAGCATTACTGTGTCACTCTCTATTTACTTTATTTTGCACGTACTTGCAGGATTTACTGCAACGAATAAAAGTTATGATTATATTAAATGATAGAAGTTTCAGTCATTTAATTTGGGCCAGTTCAAAGAATTATAATGTAGAAAATAAAAATCGACAATAATAATAATAATAATAATAATGGTCATAAAAATTCCAAGGAAGGAGAAAAGAAAAAGACAGATTTTGGCTTGTACTGGCCACTCAGATCAACATAAAGTACTCGTCAACTTCAGTAACAAGACATCATTCAAGCACTGAATGAGTCATTAAAGTACTTAAATACAAAGATGTTTTTTTTTAAACGGATGTTGTTATAAGTACGTATGTATCCCCAAGACGTTTGCGCTAAAGGCGGGTACGTATATGTACCAGTCCCCGACCCCCGTCCTTATTCTCAACCCTAAGTCTTATCGAATCCTTAACCATTCCTCTTAGCCTTTCAACCAAAAAACATGAGGAAAACAAAAAGAAAATCTGAAAAAAAAGTTAATTAAGGCTGTTGTTAAGGCCGTTTCGGGGGGCAAATCTCTACCTCTGGAGACACAAAAGAATTTAAAATGAGTATCCTTAGCACAAACCACGGTGTGTGTGCGTACAAGCAACAACAATCGTTTTAATCTGCTCATTATAATCGTAAAATAAGTGTTAATCTTTTCTGTAACTGTTACTGACATAAAAAATAAAAATAAAAATTTGCATAAACGAGCGTTCTAGAGAGCCTTTGGAATTAATCCTAAAATTGAATGGAATATTCTTTGTTATTGTTGGTACAAAATGCATATTTCATAACCTCAAAGGGCAAGAGACCAGAGACGCCGTAATCTTTTACAATGCAGCCAGCTCTAGGCGTCAAATACCCGGCCCGGATTCCCCACTGGCAATAATTGGTCTCATGTTTGACGTTTTCCTCCTGGCGAGTCGGAGACTACAAATGATAAATAATTAATCATTTTGTTCGATAGAGTACACCCTAAAACGGTAGAGAGCTATGCGTGATTGTCTGTTTAATAACGAGTGTGAGCTGTTTGTTTGGAACGTGCCCATGTTTGGTGGAAATGTGAGAGCAATGTGTCTCTCTCCTTTGTTTTCGGTCTTTTTTCTAAGGAGGTTTGCTGCTCATGGCATTTACACCTCAGTTTTCTTGCGTTTACTTTTCTTGTTCTCGTTTCTGTGTGTTTTTGTGGTAATGATTAGACTAGTTGTTTCATTTTAGAATTTTACCCCGGCAGCCGGCTTTGTTCTGCCTGCTCTTCTCGACTTTCAACTGCCAAGGTATCTTTAATTAACGTGCGCATCGTACACTCTCGCTTTCCGAGTTTTTCATCCTTATCTGATAAGACTAAATGCTCGAGCCTACCTACCATAGGATCAGGAAAAAGAATTTTTCCCCTAAAAAAAAATCCAACATGCCTGCACTGACGGGGGATCGAACTCGCTACCTTCGGCATGAGGGGCCAGCACCTTGCTTTTAGTCCAACGTGTCCGCTACGTGTCTCTCTCATCGATGGATTCTGTCTCACTAATTGAAGATGTTAGTTCAAGAACAAGGTTAAGTCACATTAATTTTTGCTAAATATAGAACTGTGCATATACTCAGTAGAAATGAGATTTAAAAAAAAGGGGGGGGGGGGGGAAGGTGCATCTATTTATATGGCTAAAGATGAAAACTATATAAAACGGGCTCTCTATATATATCTTTCAATCGTTAACCAGCGCTGACAAAGGTCGATTTGAAAAGGCGCCACACCAATGCAAGAGCGAGGTTAAGTCCAAAGGTTCTTGGCTTTTCTCGAATGACTCAGTGTCTTCACCCTGGACTTGAGCTAATCTCTTCAACTGATTCTTAGGAAGTCCAAGTCTGAGTCAAAATCGGGGCAAAACAGACTAGATTCACTGCGCTGTTCAGTAAGATACGCCATTAGTCCAAAAATCTCCCCCCCAAAAAACAACATTACCAAAAGCAACAAACATGTTAGAAAAATACAAATAGGTGAACGAATGTACACACACTAACATGCTGAGTTAAAGAAGCGTATGTCAATGATCCCCGAAATTATCAATACTTGTTGTCTACGTACCAAGACCTTGAATGTCTAGACATCTGTTTATCTGTGCCACATAAATATGCACCAGGAAGCTCAGCAACATTTCTTCCTTGTTCAGATTATAACTTTTTCCTTGTTAAAATTCTTATTTAATTCTTTAGTCTGTAAATCAAGCGGAATATTCACTTTTCAAATTTGCATGCACGGCTTTTTTTATCATACTTAATCAATACTACTTATTCATAAATCAGTTCAATCCGTAAATCAAGGCGAAGGCCATTTTTAACAAAAATATGTGTGCATAGCATTATTGCTACAACATTTAATCTGTCAATAATTCTTATTTATTAATCAATTTAATCAGAGAAGCTGTGGAGGAGGAAATGGGCATTTTTCTATCTGGCACGGGTAACATGATCCCTTTCACCTTTAAGATAAGATAAGGTATGAATAACTTGATCATCCCATGATGGAAATTCTTTCACAGAGCGTTTAAGAGCACAAACAGGACAGCCGTCATCTCTTACGCACCATTAAATAAACGATATCATATCACAACTCAATACACTCAATAACGGGCTTACATGATAAGGAACCTTAAAGAAATGTGGCACACATCTACTGAATCTTGATGAAGCTGAATTGCTGACGGCAAAAACAATCTTCTGTATCTTTCTCTGTATTATTTGTAGAAGCTGTAGCAGCTGTAGGGGCCCAGCTGTGTGGTCTATAATCTGTACAACTTCCCAGTTGTTTTACTTGATTAAAAAGTGCACTCTACTACCAGTTTTCAGCCCCAAGTCCGCACATTCCCCAGCGAGTCCCTGGTGACTTTGGCCTATCGCCCTTGCCAGACACAAAGACAGACACAGGAATTCACAGACAGATTTCATCATTTTCCTGGTGACTTTATTATGGTCTCTTCAAGTACTTTAATCCATCACAAACCACGCAATTATCCCCCCCCCCCCCAACTTTGAGACAATGGCATGACATAGTTGTCTCCATTGCAGACCAAAGGAACAAAAAACCTCTGGGTCGTATAATACAATGATGGCATTTTCCAAGGATAAAATTCAGGAAGTTAACGATGTGAAAAATGGGACAAGATGAACGAAAAGTTCACCATCTCTCTCGCAGCCTGCAGGGGACTCTGGGTAGAAAGGCCTAACCAAACAAAAAAACAAGATGCTTGCAGGTTAATCGTGAACCATTATGTTCATTAACAGACCGCAGTACTTTTAGCACTAGGATTAGTGGCTAGCCATATCGCGATCTAAGTCCTTGTTTGTTCTATCTCCATTTTCTGAAGAAAAAAATCCAAGAAAAACTGGAGATCTTTTTGTATGAAGAAAAGGTATAACAAATGCACACTTTGACACTATTTTAAAATGCGTTGTGGCACTTATCAAGCTGTTTCACAGTTCAGATTTATTCTAACCTCTTATGATACTACTAAAGCCGCAAAGGTTAACGTGAAATTTCTCCCTTGTGCAAAAAGTGGAGTTGGAGCAAACAAGAATTAAGGTCGTGATATTTTAGACTTGGAGAGAGAGAGAGGGGGGGCGGGGGGGGGGGGGGAGAGACACTGGTAAAAAAAAATAGCGAGGGGAAAATGTCAGGTAAGAAAAAAAAATATTTACAACAACAGGTGAGAGGAGGAGAACCAACACTGTGGAGAAAGAAAGTCCTGCAATGCACACAAAATTATTTTACTACCACTACTGCCACTGCCACTACCACTAGTACTACTACTATTACTACTACTACTACCACTACTACCACTGCCACTACTACCACTACCATTAGTACTACTACCACTACTACTACCATTACTACTACCACTACTACTATTACTTCTACTACTAAAGCCACTACAATTACCACCACTACTACTACTACCACTACAACTACTACCATTACTACTACTACTATCACTACTAATACTACTACTGCTACCACTACTACCACTACCACTACTACCACTACCACTAGTACTACTACCACTACTACTACCATTACTACTACCACTACTACTATTACTTCTACTACTAAAGCCACTACAATTACCACCACTACTACTACTACCACTACAACTACTACCACTATCACTACTACTACTACTACTACTAAATATAATAAATTAAATAATATTTACTTAGGGCTTCAACCCCTCAAATGGAAGCTCTAAGCACTCTGCAGTCATTCTTCAATTCAGTTCGCCAGTTCAAGAACAAACTAAACACAAGATTCCAGCGAGGAGCAGCTGTGGTTACATTCCACTAATTAAAAAAGGTGTGTTTTCAGGCGTTTTGTATATCTGTAAGTGTTTTGTAGATCTCCTAGATTTTGAGGCAGCTATTTCCAGATCTTAGGGCTATGAAAAGAGGCTGGAGGAAAAAAAAAGGGAGAAACCAAGAAGAGAAAAAAAAATGTAGAACAGTCAGCCGGCGATGAGGAAACTATAAAAGAGAGAGAGAGAGAAAGAGAGTGTGTGTGTGAGAGAGAGAGAAAGAGAGTGTGTGAGAGAGAGAGAGAGAGAGCGAGAGAGAGAGGTGGAGAAAGAGGGAGAGATCGTGAGAGAGAGAGAGAGAGAGGGATATGGAGAGAGAGAGAGATGGAGAGAGAGAGAGAGTGGGAGAAAGAGGGATGGATCCATGGAGAGAGAGAGAGAAAGAGAGACACGGAAAGAGAGAGAGGGAGAGAGAGAGAGAGAGAGAGAGAGAGCAAGAGAGAGAGAGAGAGAGAGAATTGTAAGGTTGGCGCTTGTGTCTATGAAAGAGACAAAAACTCTATTAGAAGTAGGAAAAAGCCATAGCCAGAGAAATAAATAGACGTTGCCAATTTTTAACTGTAGAGTCTCTTGACTTCCAAAGTTCTATTTGATTTGTGTATTAAACCAGACATAACTTTCAAGTCACGGAGCCAGACGCATTCAGGCCCAGTTCGTGACAAGAAAAGACAAGAACAACATTAAAAAATCGTATTTTAAACTCTTAATCGCACCAGATTTTCCACTCCACAAGTAACGGACAATTGTTCAGAAACGTGAGAAATCAAACTGCCCAAGACGCAAATATCACATAAAGAACTCAGACATGACGCAGCTTCCATGCCTTGCTAGCAAAGGAAATAAGCACGCAAACAAAACACAAGCGGTTTACAATGTTCGATAAACCTCACAGCAAATCATTCATTTTAATATTTCCCGGTGATCGATACTTGACTGTCTCTGAATTCTAGTAAAGGTTTAGACCAGCGGTTCTCGACATTCTTCAGGCAATCGCCCCTTCAAGCTCCAAATTTTCTGTCACTGCCCCCTTTCTTGCCCCCAACCCCCCCCCCCACCCCAAACAACAACAACAACAACAGCCACCCATTTCACCCTACCCAAAGCTAACAGACATATTTCACAAGAAGACAGACTACACATTTGACCAATTGATGTTAAGTTTTTCGAAACCTCATTCATGACATGTGTGCTAATTATTTATTATAAAACAGAAAACATTCGTATCATTCTTATCACTAAAAATGAAAAAAAATATTTAAAAAGCCATTTTCGGTCATAAAACCCTTTTACGCGTGCTGTTGAGGAAGTCAGTGGCTGCCTTGTATTTGCCCCGTATCGGCCCCTCCCCCACCCTCCATCGATCGTTTTTCCCCTCTTTTCGTCCTTTTCTACGTTTTCACCCTCCGCGCCTTCCGAGAAATCAAATTCGCCCCCCCCCCACCCAGGGCACGATATCGCCCACATTGAGAACCACTGATTTAGTCTCTTCTTGTAGTCCCGTGTACGAAAATGTTGAGTCTCATTTCATTTCAAGCTGGTAGCCCACTGAATCAAGTCTGCTTTGCGTCTGCCTCGACTCAGTGCGCAAACACTTCCCATGCCATCAGCTGCCTCAAGACCGCTCTGTTACACCCACAGAATAAAGTCTGTGCTTACACCCAAATTAATCAGGCCGACATTTTTTATTTGGTCTCGCCAATGCGCAAGGTTTTGATTAACTGACTCGCTGAATGGCTGGTCCCGTCCACTGCATCCGCTCTGCTCCGATATTTTTAGGGAAAAATAAAGTACGAAAAAGTAAAACTCTCTTTGCCTCTGTATACTTGACCACAGCATCCGCTCCTCACTGCTCTAGAGGCAAAGAGTGTTTAACTTCTTCATAGGTCATTTTCCATACAAATAGCGGATGACAGCGGATGCTGTCGACAAGACCAGTGACTTGCTAGAATCCACCCATTCCCCCCAAAAAAAAAACTAACAACAACAAAAATTTCAATACCAACACAATTTTTATTGAATTTAAGAGTGTGCACGGAGCAGACAGAAGAAATTGCAACTACGGGAAAGCACTAAATTGCCATTATTACCTAGTTTCAGATGGTTACAGGATTCCCAGTTCGATCACAAAATTTTTGTCATTTTTCAACAGTCCCGAGGCCCTTTGAAAATAAATCCATTTTTCCCGTTCTAATATTGTGTAGCTACTTTGAAGGCGGATCAATGCATATACCGACAGCCACACTGACTTTGCTGTCAGATCCAATGGTATTGGCGTATGTGAGAATTTTGGGGGTATGTTAATGCCGTCGTCGTATTAGTCCAATATAACAGGCACAAGTTATCAAAGAGAAATGAATAAATGAACAAATACAGGTTTTCAAAAATTTGGAGTATTTTGGTCATCCCAGAACCTTTCGAATATTGTGCCTTTCTTTTCTCTCTCTCTCTCTCTCTCTCTCTCTCTCTCTCTCTCGCTCTGTCTTTCTGTCTCTGCCTTTCTTTCTGTCTCTATTTCTCTTTCTCTTTCTGTCTTTTTCACCTCCATGCTTTCTCTTCCCCCCCCCCCCCTCACCCTTCTCTCCTTTAACCCCCCCCCCCCCTCACGCTCCCCCCGCCCCCCACATACACACACTCTCTCTCGCTCTCTTTTTCAAGGAGTGTATTTAATAATACAATTGTTTTGGCGGGTGGCCAATGCCGAGCGCGCCCCCCCCCCCCAACAAACAACAACAACGACAACAACAAAAAAAGGTACTCTTTTCGGGTATAATAAATAAAGACGGCAGATTTACATCATGTTCCATACTGAAAATCATCAGGCATTTAAAGTTCCCTATGCCATCTTATCAAAAGCCTTAACCCTTTCCCGTACCCTAAACCTGAGCCTAAGTAATATAGAACAATGGCGTTGACGCAACCGCCAGTTTGGCACTGAAAAAGGGATCAAAGTAAGAACTGAAATATAAATAATATTTTTAAAAAACACAATTGAAAAAAGAAAACCATAGAAACCTTTCAAACTTCGCCATAATAGATGTTTGGAATTTTTCTTGGGAACTGAATGGCTTCAATTCGCCTATGCATAGGTAGTGTTTTTACGAACTGCGGGGTTCCAAGGTTTTAGTGCCGTACTGGTACTGTCTGTCTCATCATGGTTAGTCTGTCCTTTGAATCACTTCCTGAATCACTTCCTTGTCTAGGTCGTCTTCGTCTTTTCACTATGTTCATTTTCTCTTCTTTGGGGTCGTCCATAAGAGGTGAACCAGACGGAGGCTGGTGTGGCCGCTAAACTTGTGGCTCGCCGCCTTATTGTTGTGCGTCACGCTAATACACTGGGCACTGCCAGCACCATGGCGGTATGGACGGTGATTAGTGTTTTATTATGATGCATAATAATTAGGTGGCGAGCCATCAATCTGGCGTCTATATCAGCCTTTACTTGATTCACCCCTAATGTATCTACGTTCGGGGGCGTTTTTTTTTTTTCCTTCGAAGGGGGGAGGAGTTCTGTAAAGCGGACGTCTGCTCTTCAGTTAGCGTAATGAATTATCAAGTTTAGTTTGGATTTTATTTTTTCCAACGAAATGCCATGTTGAAATATGAATAAAATTAATAAGGGAATAATAAAACAAAGGTCCTGTTTTCTGATGAAACAGCCCAATAATCAGTGCAAAGTGCCATTTAATGTTTCAGAATATCAAGAAATTATCATGGACATTCAACATTTTAATGCCTTCGCTACTACCTGCTTGCCTCGGCCGTTTGCTGGACAGTGCACTCTCACGATCACTACTGATTTTAGGAAGTTCGGACTACGTCAACAGCTCACACTCACTATCTGCTTTAGAACGTACGGTGCTTTCTTCTTTCGCTCCAGCATACATAGTTTACGGATAGATTGTGCGTAGGTGACAAACGTACATCATTGCATTACTACTCTGGGGAAAAAAAAACCCACCCAGAAACCTGATTTCTCTATCTCTTACGCCGACTTTGCTGTGTAGAGCACTACAATAAACACGCTGATCAAAGATCTAAATTCGGTTTTAAAGGCGCACCGTTTGACGCCCACAAAGTCACAGTATGATGGAAATGGATTGTACTTGTTTCAAGTAACCGAAGCTGAGGAATCATCCACGCATTTTCCAGCCCAGTGGGTTTTCAGTCCTCTGTCAAAGGACACATGCGGAGTGAGAAATAGAAGTGGGCTATTTTAACTCTTTCAATGCCGACGCAGTAATGCCATGATTTTTATAGACCTAGTTGCCTTTGTATTTCATTCGCACGATTATACCAAGAGAGAAATGGGAAGCTTTAATGCAAAATTTATCAAAGTCTAACAAACCGTTATTGTATTCGATAAATTCACATCCGACATACAAAACAGTATTCACATCTTTTCGCTGTCGACAACTGGGTCAAGGGGTTGAGAGGAAAAAAAAAACCCACAAAGAAAAAGCACAAATCGAAACAGCCCGCCTACCGTTTTCAATTTTACATCCTACCATTAAATTAGTCACGACCGCAGTCTTTGTTTGTTTTATCTCCATTTTCTGAAACAACCACAGCAACAACAACAACAAAAAGCTGAAGATCTTGCTGTATGTAGAAGAGTAATAACGAATATATGCAATTTCAGACTGGTTTAAAATGTGTTGTGGCACTTAGCAAAGCTGTTCCACAGTTCCGATTCATTCTAACTCATCATAATACTAAAGCCGCAAACATCTAACGGCGAATTTCTCAGTTGTGTAAAAAGTGGAGTTTGAACAGACAAGAACCAAGGCAGCCAGAATCTGCCTTTTATTGTGAAATGTCAGTTAAACCATGTCTTAGTTTTCTGTTTTTGTTGTTGTCTTTTTTCTGTTCGTCTATCTGTATATTATTTAAAAGACGGAAGCTAAGTATGTCTTACCGCTCATGCGACGACTCTTTCCCGTATACCATCCAATGTCTGTCTATCTATCGATCTGTTTTATTTTCCTAAGATAATTACATAATTAAAAACAACAACAACAGAAAATAATGCAAAAGTCCAGTGATATCTACAGAATATTAATATTGAAATATAACATAGACAATAGTCAATGGAAAGATTTTGTTCACAATAAAGTGTGTAGCCCCCCGACAAAATGCGACACATTTCGGCACCACCCGATTAGAGAAAATCGTTCCAAGGCATCACAGGGTCAATTTGATTGGTTTTGCGTTTTCAGCGTTTTTGAAAAGTTTAACCTCTTTTATTATTCCTTTTTCCAAAAGATAATCCTGTTTCAGAAGATTAAATGTGTCAAAATTGATTTTGAATTGAGTCGCCATCAATAATTTTGTTGACAAACTGAATTTTTAAATGCATTTTTCTAAAAACTGAAATTAAAATTAATAGATTAGCCATATCACCCCCCCCCCTCCCCCCAACCCCCATCACCAACAAAAATGTATAATTCATTATTAAATAAATATTAATAGATATTCAAATATTATTATTGTCACAAATCCCAGACTGGGAGATGTAATAAGTATGACAGGACAACAATCACGAACAAACAAGTTAACACTTAACAGAACAACCCATCAGACTCACACATTTATTAAACATAATTATACAGATAATAGCGCAATTACATACATTATATTATTGAGATCAACTGCCGTACAACGGCCTTATTCTCACACACACTCTCCCTCGGATCCACAATCCGGTAGTTACTCCTAAAGGCACTTCGGCCTCAGCCTCTCCCCTCAGGGTCTTAATAGCACATTAATAATTTACTGGCACCGCAGTCTCTCAATATCACCTTCCTATTGTCATACACCTTAGCATTCCCCTAGCACCTCAGCAGGGCGATAACACATTATCATTTCAATAGACATTATCATTTCAATAGTACATTCTCCCCTCAACATGGCAATAGTGCATTATCACATTCACGCTCATATCTACGTCCCTGTCTGTGGCCTGACTGCCACGACTTTATGTGCCTCTACTGTCCTGCACTGACAGCCTCACTTCTGGCCTATGTGTGGCCTCCGGCCCTATGCTGGCCTATCCCCTGTACTCATCGAGGTGGCTCTGCGGCCCGTCCCCGAAACCTACAAGAATAACATTACATTGGTATAATACCCTACCATTTCTATTCACTCCACCTCTCCTTACAACCCATGAAGCGTACACACACTAGTTCACCTTTCACTCACCACACATCTTACGGTAACACACTTCCATCGGAGTACACACTACTCACTCGCGCTACAAATCCATGAACTCACTTTCATCTATCGCTCATGGCGCACATTGCTATATCCAATATCAAGGACTTCCACATTCCTCACATATACTTATTTACATCATGGCAATAGACGAATATAATATAATACATCAATCATAATAATCAATCAACGTTCTACGTACCAGTCATCACTGGAAAGACTCTCTCACTAGTCTTCTCGACTGCTCCCCTTATGTCTGCCCGATGGGCTCTTATTCACAGGTCAGTTCCGTAGGACCTTCTAACTTGCAGTGATAGTAATACAGCGCTTTCGCCTCATTCAGACCCTCCCACTACTCACAACAGCACGCTTAACTTACTTGTCTACGTGCGTTAATTTTACTCTACACCCGCTCTGTAGCAATCCCCTTAATTGCACTCACTCCACTCGTGACAATTATAATAGTATAGAATACAAGTTGTGAGTTGTGAACTGCGCCTAACAGGCTGCGGTTACAATTTGCTCTGGGATAGAGAGAGAGATAGAGAGAGATGGAGAGAGGTAGAGAGAGAGAGAGAGAGGGTGAGAGAAAGAAAGAGCGAGTGAGAGAGCTTCTGTAAAGCGCATAGAGCATTTCTAATGGCAATGGATATGCGCTATATAAATGCAACCCATTATCATTATTATTATTTCTATCACTTCCTGTCTTTGATAGGCCGTATCTTCTCTACTAATTAAATTACAGCAACATTTTTTTTCCAAATAAAAGGGCTTTGAATAAAATATTTGGTGATACAAGCATTTTCATACCACCAAAAGACACGAGATGCCTCATTTTGTCGGGCGCCGACATATATTGATCATAACCAAACCTGTCACAGACTGAATGCGGATTCCTCCAGAAGAGATTTACCCTCCAGCTTGTGCATCAAATACTTTCTTGTTTATCAAATAGTTTCAAGATAACATGCATTTCCCAGCTGTTGTATGGCTATAGTCTATAATCCTATAATCTGATTTGATATTCCACGGCCGCATTAGCATTCAGTAACACTGCACTGTCTATGCTTGAAGTTTGCTGCACATAAGCAGATCAACTGATAGCCAGATGTTTAGGACGCCACTCTGTACTGAAATCAGTCCTGTTTTAAACTGCAATGTTTACGACAGATTACTGAGAAGAAGCACCTACATAGATTTTACCTTCCTTTTGTCTGAATCGTACAGTTATGGAAATAATATTTAGACTTGATATTAATGTACATTAAATGGTTAAGATCACCAGACAATTAGTTAATATGTTCTTTTGCATTTAGTGTGAGATGCCCGATGGATAACGACTATTCTTTTTTCTAAGAATGTTTAGATTGGATGTTGATTTTGTGCATAACACATACAAAGAAATAAGTTGTTATTTCCTTCTGAGTTAAGTGTGGAATAGCCGAGGGAGTCGAGTAGTACGTATGTCTACAGACCAATCTCTCTTCCAAGTATGTTTAGATTCGGTGTTATTTGCCACAAACACATTTTCTTGAACCATCCAGGCCCCGCCCTCATTTCTGCTTGTGGGAAAATTCAGATTTTATGACAATTTGTTGTTAGGGGCATAAATAACGGGATTTCATGATGATTTTGGTTGATTTGGTGTATATTGTAGAAATTACTATATTATATAACTGTTCTCGCCTTGAGTTCTTATGGGAACTGCAACCGTATGATAAATTTCTGTGTATCTCTGGTGACACACGAGAACAACAGAGTTAAGGTCTCAAATCAATCTCTCTCTCTCTCTCTCTCTCTCTCTCTCTCTCTATCTCTCTCTATTTCCAAAAGGGGGGGGGGGGAGGCGAACAAATTAGATGTTTTCTGACAAATATTTTGGAATGTCCGGGCCATTTCATTTGAATTACATTCTGTTTTGCAAGGATGTTCAGAGTCTGTGTTTATTTCTGCACTAAAAAGTTCTTTGAAGTGTCGTTCTCCAGCTCCAGAACAATAGCAACGAAATTTGGTGATTAGGATGCCCAGTGGTGGATGTAGGACGAGACCGTTCAACATTCCGTTTCTTTTCTAGGGTGAAAGAAAATGGCTAAATTTGCAAGGGAAAAAATTCTAAAGACCAAGTGACATTTGAGTCATTACAGTATCTGTAGCTTTTGACACTAGGAACAGAATTACAAAAGCAATAAAAGATCAAATCAATAGCCTACCAGCCAGTTTGTGGGTATTAGTACAAAACGGATAACGTTTCCAATGACTTGGTGGCAAATCTTTGAAAATATCACCAAGAAATGTTATTTCATTTTATGGCATTGTCAAAGAACTGGCTTCGTGAAGATGAATGTTGTCATGTTTTATGAACAGTATACGTGTAAATAGGCCGCACTGCGTTAAGTTACAGGTACGGCCATCAGAAAATAGTTGGAATTTACGACAATATACGCGCTTAGATAAAATAGAACATCCATAAACTTCAGCAAAGGTTGTATGTAACTTTCTGTTTATACGTAATAACGATATTATTCCATAGTAATACTGAATAATGCTGTTGTTAATGTACGTGTGCTGTTGCTTTAATTGAAAAAAAAAACTGGCTCGCATATTTTTAGATCAGATCTGGCATAATAGATCAGAATTAATTACCAGGACCTGTGTACATGTCCAAAAACAAAAAAAAACAACCTGGTGTGCGCTTTGATGTCTGATGGGCCTACATGATAAATTGGTCTACAGCTTAGACAAAATAATATTGCACTATAATGTTGCGGGCGTTTTGATTAAACTTTGGCTGGATTTGCTGGGCGACGGAATCAAATTTTGGTGTATAATGTAGAGAGAATAAAATGCATTCTTGTCAAGCTTCCCCGGCCCTATACATTTTTTTCTTAATTTGTTTTGCCAAGTTTCGGAAAAATGCTGGATGAGAAATGTGCGCGCATCTGGAGAGAGAGGACCAAACACTGAACACAATGATCAAATACGATTCTGAATGTTTGATTGAGTATGAAGACTGGACTACGGGAGAAGAACGTCAGTTGCAACAGTTTTATGGTTACCTCCCGCAACGCTTAGCTAATATCTTTAGTTTTGTTCCTCTCTTACCGGTTAAGTGAACAACAACCGTTGCCCAGCAATGGGTGCAAATTTAATTTAGATAAGGCATCCTATTTTCAACCTATGGACTTTCAAACTTTAAAATGCGAATTTCTCCAAACTTTCATGTTGTGACAACTGACGTTTTCTCCTGTAGTCTTCGTAAGAGCTGGATGACCTGGTGCATGAGACAACAACAACAACAACAACAACAAAACGCAGTATGTACAAAATAATGGAAATGGAGTAAAACAGTTCTGATTGCAATGTTCCAAAAGTTGGGGATTGTCACACATCCATAACAATTGTAAGTTTTCTCGTCAAATTCCATGCCAGAAAACGATATCCTCGAACTTTAAAAAATCACACAGGACGATGAAAAATTACGTTACAAAGAAACAAAAATTCAGCCAACTGTTGCAGCGCTACATCTCAATTCGTGCTACTTGCACCGTTATCATCATAATATTAATGTACTGTTTCTCTTTCACGGGAAAATTGTCCTACAGAGGGCAACGGTCCATGAGGTCCTCATTGGAGGGTTGCCTTATGCATATAGATTCAGGAGTCGCTGACTGAATTTGAAGACTGATATTATCCGTAATGTAATTCCGATTTCCATCAACCATATTCATTATCAGATCTTCTACTGACCCTATTTTTCACAGGGGAATTATCTAACACGGGGGAACCCAATCTCTTCCATCTATCTTATCCGTAATTTCTACCGGATCCGGGATAGATAGTTATCTTGGTCTATGATAGCTTGTGGACTGAACAAGCCACAAAGCATCTGATGGTCAGTTGGACTATGAATAATTGATGTGATTAGGAAATTTGCATAGATCATAGTGAATGTGATTCAAGTGGACGTTAATTATATGTTTTATTATGGCTTGAGGGGAGATCAAGGAGGGCAGAGAGAGGGCTTTCAGGCAAGGAAATGTTCGTGGAAATGATATGGATTATCGGTAATCCGAACGAATTCTCTCACTATTGTTACAATTCCCGTTTATCATACGCCCCGTCAACGCGTAACATCATTTTTCCATATTAAAAAAAAAGAAAAAAAGGATATTAGGGAATACCTTCCATTATGTGTTTCTGCACCCCATACGCTATAAATGTCACTTGCATTGAAACGGCAGTACTAAGGACATACAAACTGACATACTAATAGCCCGATAGCAATAGCAACAACAGCTCAGTAGAAACAACAACAACACAGTGATTTATCAGCACATACGTACACATGATTATACCAGAACGTATGATTACGTTCACATACGTCTTTGTATAGACCAGTGGTTCTCAACCTTTTTTCAGACAATCGCCCCCCTCGGGCTCCAAGTTTTCTTTCACACCACCCCCCCCCCGCCCCCCACCACCACCCCATACCCCACCCCGGCCCATCCATACTCAAATCCAAAAGATACATTTCACACACAAAAAACAACAACAACAGATTACACACAAGTTATGATGTTAAGTTATCCAAAGCTTTGTCAAAGACAATAAGCCTGTTGAGTGTCTATCTATTATATATTTCCCTTTAATAGTTTTCACCCTCCCCCGTCCCCTCCGTCGCCCTAGTCTTCATTTTCGCCCCCCGCCCCCCCCCCCCGTGAAATCATAACCGCCCCCCCCCCCTCGTGATTTCGCCCGCGAATAGACTGTTACTTGCAAAGGCCTTCTTATAGCCTACGCTGGTAGCAGCAGGTTTTGAATGGCTGTCTAGCCGGTTTCAAGGAGATCCCTAGAGTTGGCTGGTGAGCGAGATCTTACTGAAACTAAATGTCGTTACGTCACAATCCAACCAGACGGTCGATCAAAATCAGCGTGTACGCGCTTGGGCTTAGAATTCCCAGTTACTCACGAAGACATCTGATTAATCATCACTAACGAGTCACACAAGAAACGCATATTTTGGCCATATTATTATATCCATTTTAATACCAAGATTTATTCTGATCTGGTGTAGATCGACACATCTGAGACCGCCAGCACACGTTGAGCACATTCATTGCACAGTTTTGATGTTGTGTCATCGAAAACCTAACACAATCCCTGACGCTAACTTTAAGCTAACCTTGGCCCTGGTCCTTAGCGATACAAAAGTCTACTGAAAAAAAAACAACAATATTACTGCCCTTTGGGAAAGACACGATAACCTATTTACATTGCAGGAAATTTAGTAGAACAGACATTTCATATACCCCACCTTAACAATCCAGGGAAAAAAATGGAGACAGTAAATACGAAAAAACAAAACTGTACAGTTCGGAAGAGGTCAAAACATCCCTATAAAAACGGGGTCACTGAATGTTGTATAGGGGTAGGGCGTTTCACCTCAGCAGCTGCTGGAATCGGTGGAATAATGATAGTACAAACTAGTGCTGACTGTAGGCGAAATTTCACACTGTTTCTCCCTCATCCCCCCCCCCCAACCCTTTCCATCCCCAGTTAGATAGATGGATAGATAGATAGATAGATAGATAAGATAGATAGATAGATAGATAGATAGATAGATAGATAGATAGATAGATAGATAGATAGATAGATAGATAGACAGATAGACAGATAGATAGATAGATAGACAAATAGATAGATAGATAGATAGATGGATAGATAGATAGATAGATAGATAGATAGATAGATAGATAGATAGATAGATAGATAGATAGATAGCACCGATTGCTGACCTATCGCGACGCAGTCCGTTAGTCTTGTTTTTACCAGAATGTACTTTCGTCCTAGCCTCAAACCATCATTACTAAGTGGAAAATTACCACCCTTCCTCTTGACCCTCGGGATATGGGTAGAAAAGATAAAAGAACTACTTAAATGAATTATTAATTGCTTCTCAGATCATTGCACTCCTCCCTAGCGCTCAGAAACGTGAGCCCATATCATAAGATATGACATTATAAATATTGTAATATCTGAGATAACAGATCCATATTTTGATGAAGAACGATAATTATCTTGGCGGGTGTACCCGTTGTTGTAGTGTACCAGTAACCCTGGACAGCGTAATCCATTTTTTGGTGAAGATTATAGTTTATCTTCAGAATTGATAATTTGGTGCAACGAATTTTGTACTTTCTGTCTGAGATGAACTCGGGGGTGGTTGGAGGGCCTTTCTCATAGGGTGCCTCCTTCTGTCCTATCGTTCTCTTATAATGCCTTTCTGTCTATCGTCTTGTTCTTACACTTACATATGGGCAAAAGAAAAAGTTGTAGGTAGCAGAGCCTCGCGCAAGCAATAATACCAAACCGATGCAATAAAACGCAAAGAAAAAGGAGAGACAACTCACCTGGAATTCTCTCAGACTAAACAAGTCCGGATAAACGGAACAAACAAACAAAAAAAGAGTGGCTGAAAATAAGTATAATATGGCGGCTACTTCTAGCCACTCGGTAGTATAATTCCGTGTACTTGAGAAACAGAGTGCCTCGTTGTATTGGAGATGCAAATTTGTTTTCTTTGGTTTGCTTCGCTGGGTTGTCAAAAATCGGACTAAGATATACTTGAGAAACACCAATTTATACCTTCACGTTCATAGCAAAATAAACACACAAAATAAAAATTTGTGGAGACGCCATCAACGAAACAGGCTACTACTTATTGTCCGACGTTCGATTTTCACGACTGGTATTAATTCATGTCCTTAAAGCGCGTGTTATAAAGTTCTTTACGAAAACAATAAATCACAATTTGTCGTTCTGGTGCACAGAGTATAGATACCATCAGAAGAGACACAAGGCAGAACACTTCCTCAATCTTGACCACCCTGCGCCATTTTGGATGGGATCTATTGTCCGTAACATGCGCAACCATGTTGTAACACCAGAAAGTATGTATTTAGAGAGAGATCTCACTTCCGCCAAAGAGTCTGCTTGCCAACAGCCTGGGAACAGCTTACCGTGCATAAAAATGATTCTACAAACTGCCAGCTGAGCACAGCGGAACGAAGCTAAGAAAAGCAGAGGAGGCAGCTTGCGTGTTTAAACGGCAACCAGAGCAGTGCAGAGCACTTACGTAGGCCTACACTAGTGCACACTGATTGAACTATTATCATTTCATGAGTAAAATAGTGTTGTCATGTGTACGGAAACGGAAACGGCAAAAAATCCCACATATAGTAAAAAGAAAGAGTATTTCCATGTGTACGGCAACGGCGTGCGGAAACATTCTTTCTAGTTCACTACTTGAAGGCTCTTTGACGTTTCCGTTTCCGTATACATGAGAACCCAGCTTAAACATATACATCCTCTGGACATCGAGCAGAACTAGCATAAATAAAATATCGGCCATTTTCTGTCTTCTCTTTTAGTTTGGGTTTCATTGTAACGTCTGGGTATTATTTATTAAGCGAGGCTTTGCTACATACAACTTTTTCTTTTTGTCCAATTTTGACACAGCAGAAATAAAGAGCTGCTGATTTCGTCAGCCTCTGCTGTGCTCTGCTCTACTCGCAGTCTGATCATGACCGCTACATCTGGTGTAGCAAGAAGGCACAGTGACTCGCAATATTTATGCCGTAGAAGTTGTGTCAGTACATCAGTATATGACCTAGTCAAATCGTTTGGCACCAAGTGTCAGAGACGATCCCCTGCAATCAAGAAACCTGGCGACACTGCTGAGAAGGCACCAAATTGGATTAACCGGCAAGAGTTCAAAAATGCACTTGTAACAGCCACAGCGGTGGTTTAGTGGATAAAGCGCTTGTCCACTGGGAAACAGGGCTGATGCACTGAGGGTTGCAGTGTTCAGATCCAAGAGGTAGCAAAAAAAGAATGCAGCAAAGGGGCATCAGAAGTCGCTATCTGATGTGCCCCCCCCCCCTTCAACACCCAAATTGTCAGGAAGTTAAATTACCGAAACACTTGGCAAAGGGGGGAATTCTTCCTCCTAGTATGACATTCTATATGGTCTATTCTGCTAGCAGTCTGCAGTTCCCTTAATATTGCGCGGAGATCTTGAGAACTGCTAATTATTCGTTTCCTTCAGGATGGCCGTATCAAATAATGAAACACTCATGGTTTATTAAACATATTTGTGCGGATAAAACGTGTTTCCTTTCTACGGAATTCCCTCTTTACAAGCACAGCGTCCTTGCATGTTCTCACCATATACAGGCAGGAAACACCAGTCTCACACGCCATATTTAAATGACAAAACGAAACCCCAATTTATTTCCTGTTTTCCAATGTTAATATGGCAGATTTCTATGTACGTCTCCGATTCACTGGACGCGAGTTTCAAAACAACACGGGGAAGGATATTCTTCCCCCATTAGTTTCGGGACAGGCCAAATATTTGTGGAATTGAGCTGAATAGGCAGGGGGAAAACCGGGATATTGTGGCATGACGTCGGGAAACTAGGAGGACGATTTCGTCTTAAAAATAAATCTAACGCATGCATATTAAACCAGATAATGCAAGTAGGGGACCCGTAGTGCAGTAGTGCCAACTAAGGGTAAAGGACATGGCTGAGTATAAAGTTCTGACGGTAACAAACATTGATGAAATAATGAGTAATCAGCGACAATCTATAGATCTATCTGTCGATCTATCTATCTATCTATCTATCTATCTATCTATCTATCTATCTATCTATCTATCTATCCATCCATCCATCCATCCATCCATCCATCCATCCATCCATCCATCCATCCATCCATCCATCCATCCATCCATCTATCTATCTATCTATCTATCTATCTATCTATCTATCTATCTATCTATCTATCTATCTCTGTTTGTGTAGTTATCTATCTTTAATTGTCTATTTTTTCGTCTGTCCGTCCACCAATTCATCCATTTATCAATCGATTCATCCATCTATCCCTCCGTCCACCCATCTATCCATCCATCCATCCATCTATCAATCCATCCATCCATCTATCTGCATGCTTCTCTGTATGTCAGGGTTTTTTTTTTTGTTGTTGTTGTGTTTTGTGTCAGTGTGTCTGTGTTCAACCCTTTGTCTATGTACTCATTCATCTTCTTAAAACATTTCCACATAACAAAAACTCTACTAGCCACAGATTCCTGGGCCAGTTCCTCCCTTTGCTTAGCTCCTGGAAGACAACCAAGAACATGTTGAAAGAAGGCGGTTGCTGTTAGGGGACCGTAAATTACAAAGCGGAATAGAGAAAATACTGGGATGTGTTCACTGGTCACGTATAGCTTTCCAGGTAAATTATCACGGTCCTCTAACAACAGTGGTGTGAGAAGGAAATCTTTAAAGACTGTGACAGCGCTATCTGCAGTTCCGAGTAGCATAAAACCGCGTACCATTCTCGTATATTTCTCACATAGAACCAAAAATACTAGATAGAATAAGATGAGACAGCCCTAGCGCTTTCAGCGTGTGCAGATTTCGCACCGCCACCTAGCGACAAATGCGCGAAAGTCATGAACAGTGCCGTATGTTGCAGAACTGAAGAGCGAAAATACTGATTTATTTTTTCCAATTATTCAGCGACCAGGTCTTGATTGACGTCATTCACTTTGTAATTTTAACTGCAATCTCTGTGGGGAAAAACTCTGGCTTTTTGTTATTGTTGTTATTATTAATTGCAGTAGCACTATAACAAACACGGATCATTCATTTTCATCACGTCAAGCATTCTTTTCATGTTATGCACCATGGGCCCCGCCCCCGATTAATAATAATAATAATAATAATATATACATTTATATAGCGCCAGGACTAAAACATTAAAAGCTCTAGGCGCTGTACACAGTAAAAAATCATAAAAGCACATTCAAATAAACTTACACACACACAGACAAACTAGTTTTATACATCCATAGCAAGTTATAAAATTCAGTTTTTAAAAAGAAATGTTTTTAACCTGTTTTTAAATATGTTTAGAGAGGCAGAATTTCGAACCTCTTGTGATAAAGAATTCCACACACAGGGACCAAAACAACTAAAAGCTCTATCTCCATAATTTGATGTTTTACACCTGGGAACAACCAATTTGTTTTCTGTAGTAGATCTTAAAAATCTATCAGACTCATGTTTTTTCAAAAGTTCCGAAAGATAGGAGGGAGCTGAACCTTCAAGACATTTGTAAACCAAAACTGCAGCTTTAAATTTTATTCTGTTTTCAACAGTGAGCCAGTGAAGTTGGTCAATAAGGCTTGAGGCAGATTCTCTTTTTGATTTTCTAAAAATCAGTCTAGCTGCATTATTCTGAATTATCTGAAGGTGTTTTATTTTGTTGCTCGGAATTCCAAAGAGCAGAGAGTTACAATAATCAAGCTTTGAAAACATAAGTGAAGTGATAAGTATTCGAGTTGCCTCTTGGGATATGAATGGACGAATAGAGCTGATGTTTTTTAATTGAAACATTAATGATCGACATAATGAACTTATTTGATTTTCCATGCTGAGATCTGATTCTAAAATTGTGCCTAAGTTTTTAACTTTATTCACGTTTGCTACAGTGCTTTCACCAAGATTTAATTTTACATTTTTATTTGCAGTAATTTGTCTTTTCTTTCCAATAATCATAACTTCTGTTTTGTCTTCATTTAGCTTTAGTTTGTTTTGGTTCATCCATTCTTTTGTGTCCATAATACACTTTTCACTATCTTTTATAACATTGTCAACATGACCTAAAGTCGTACCAGGGTGATATAGTTGGACACCATCAGCATACTGATGGTAATAAAAACCATGATCTTTAAAAATATTAGACAGGGGCCCAATGTACATAATAAAGAGAGTGGGACCTAAAACTGAGCCTTGTGGAACACCATATGGCAGTATGTATTCTTTTGATTTTATGTTATCTGTTACAACAATTTGTTTTCGGTCACATAGATAGGACCTGAACCATTTCAGAGCTATACCAGAGATCCCATAGGTTGCTTCTAATCTGCAAAGAATAATTTCATGATCTATAGTGTCGAAGGCAGCTGATAGATCAAGAATGTTTAAACACGAAACCTCCACGATTAGCACGCAAACTGTGTGCACGAGTTTTATAGAGATGCAAAGAAGGACGTATCTCATGTTATCGTTTCTAGTGTCTTTGATAGAACTCGCGGCGTCAGTTCCATGTGCTATTTTTTTCAGTGATATCATAAAAACCACAGAAAAACTGTGGGGTCGCAGCAGGGCTATAAGCAAAGTCAACCTTTTCTTTTTGCCCAATTTTGACTTTATTTTTTTCAGTGGTACAGGGATCTTAAAAATTAAAAAGGAAAAAAAAAAAAAAAAGTCAAATTTTGCGAAAGGACTAAAATTGATTCCACCAAAGGAGGGTTAAACCTTTGGCATTGTAATGTAACGACCGCTGTAACTACTATCATTCTGCATAGAATTAAGATAGAATGGGCAGATGATTAAAGAAACAATTCTTGTTTGCGTCTCGTTTCTCCAGGGCAGCGTGGCGTAGACGTGGCCATTTTGCTGAGGCCAAGCTTAACCTTATTGAGACCAACACAGAAACAAAGATAAAATTGCCAATGTATCTGTATTCCCCACAGTGCTGAGCCCCAAAAATCCCAGTAAATTATTCAAACTTGTGAAGGGCAATGGTCACTGAAAAGTCACACGTAGGAATGTACTGGCTGTCTCCTGGAGGACCTCTATGGATATTCAAACCGGGTCGTAGTGACCAAATGTTCTCTCTGATGGACCATGTTGGAATATTTGTAGCCTGTCTAATGTGTCCCTCTACTGATGAATAATGCACAGTGATAGTTTCAATTTCTGCGGCTGTTGTTCAGGATAGGTGTTGTCAAAGACAGTATATCACTCCAATGTCCCCTCTGCGTTGAGTACATCGACGTTCAAATATTTATAGTTAGTATGAACTGCTAGGAAGGGAATTTTCAATGCTTCTGCATTTTCTTTCTAATGCAGAATAATATGGAACAACGACATCACCGTAATTTTGTACAGATCAAACTGATATCCGCTCTGTTTAATAGATAGATAGATAGATAGATAGATAGATAGATAGATAGATAGATAGATAGACAGATAGATAGATATATATCAGAGGAAAAGAAAAACATTTTAAAAATAAGACATGGTTTCCCACCTCTCCCTCTCTCGACACTGTGTAATGTTTTTTGGACAATCGTTTTTCCGGCCCCAAATCCTGTCTCCTCCCAATTCCCAAATCGTGTCAGTCAGTGACAACATTATTCGCGACAGAATAAAAACATAAAAATAATAATAATACGAGGTGTACTAGATAGCTTGCTGTGACTTGTGAAATATTACTTATCTTTCATCAGCCGTGCAGGTGAACGCACTACACACATGCAAGCAGTACATAATAATTATACTCATACACATTCCCATAACACAAATGTATGGGTCTGAAATACGTCACAGGATTCTGGCGTGCATAGGCACGGCGTCATAAATTACGAAGTATAAAGTGAGCACATACACCGCTCTGCCTTTGCACGGCAGTATTGAGCACATACACCGCTCTGCCTTTGCACGGCAGTATTGAGCACATACACCGCTCTGCCTTTGCACGGCAGTATTATGTCAAGTTCTGCGTTCAAATGATACAGCTTTGGTAGTTCCCGAAATCAAAAAGCCACTTTACGTGTTTTTCAACTGAAACAGAAAAGAAACAAAAAGCATTACACAATGCTGGGCAGGCGATTTCACCATATTTTTGCCACATGCTCAAGGATTGGCAGTGATAGAAGTTTGGAGTTTGGGGCGAAAATTCCTGTCCCTGATCCCATGATGGGTAGGATCGAGCACCTAGTTTTCTCGGATAAGGAAGAAAAACTCGGAGGAACCGTGTGCACGTTGCTAAGGTTAAATATATCTATGCAGCTGGAAATCGAGAAGATCAGGCCGAACAAGGCGCGTGCCGGGGCAACATCTATATAAAAAAACAACAAGGAAAAAAATTCACCGCTGCGAGGAAGAAAATTAATGCCTAGACCTGAAAAAATTACATGTGAAAGATAGTTCTATTTGCTACTATGTCTATTCCTTTGACATGAAAGTGAAGTATCGTAATTTTATAATAAATAAAAATAGGCCTAAAAATATCGAATAATGCTTTCTCCTCAACAATGATGGCCTCCCTCCTGCCTATGTTTTGTTTCGATTTTAAACTTCCGGTTGCATTTCAAACTTTGAAGGCATGAGTTTCTGTGCCATCTGCCTTATGCACGGGCCATGCGGGTGTTACTGTGCCAGTTGTGAGTTGTTTTCTATATTGCAATCCGTTCTTTGAACGGGTCCTTACACTAGCTGAAAAAAAAATAATAACCCCTACCACAAAATAACAAAACAAAACGAAAAATGTGTTTTTCCGAGGTTGGAAATTATTCTATAAAAGTATCGATCAATTCCCTCTCTCCCCCCCCCCCCCCAACTCCCCGGAAGATATTCTGTAGTAGAACCCCCCCCCCCCACCAACGCACCCCCCCCCCGAAAGTCCTCATGTGTCCCCCCCCCCCACACCCCATAAATCGTAGTTCAGCGTCACCGGCTGCTCCCTGTCCTCCCATCAACACTCCAAGATGGCGGAAAATTGACTCTTCAGCGCGCGCCTCACGTCGGCCCAATCAAGGGCAGCAGGGCTGTTTGCATTAGTGCTGCTCCGGCAGGCGCCGTGGGCCCCAAAGATGAAGTGGTCATCGCGCGAGAGGGGAAACTGAGACACGGGGATTTGCCATGTCCCCCAGGATCAAGGCAGTGATCGCCCCGACATGAGTCAAGCGTGAACACCAGGGATTTATTTGTGTAACCCGAGAAAAAAATAATATCTTTTTCTCGTCTTTCATTTTCCTTACGTTCTTCTGATTTCCAGTGTTTTTTTTTTTTTTACTTTTCCGTTTTATGTTTCCCTGAGAAAAATCTTCGCGCTCAACGTCTGCTTTCGTCAATCGGATTCCCTCATTTTCCCACCAGACTGTCTATTGTCTTGGCCTAAAAGCTGCTTCTGTGCAAATCAAAAACAGTTTCTCTTCATAACGTTGTCTTCATGAACTTTTTGTGTTGGCCACAGGCCAAAGTATGGGACATGCTGGCCTAGAGGCAAGGCTCTAGTCTCTCATGCCGAAGGTACAGGGTTCGAACCCCGATCGGTGCAGGAAGGTTGGATTTTTTTTTTGGGGGGGGGGGGGGAAAGGGGGATTCCTGTCCCTTATCCTATGGTAAGTAAAATCGAGCGCCTAGTCTTCTCGGAAAACGACGAAAAACTCAGAAGGCCCGTGTGTACGTTGAGCACGTTAAAGATACCTTGGCAACTGAAAGTTAAGAAGGTCATGCCTTACAATGCCGCGACCCAGCAAAATTCTAAAAAAAAAACGTATCCCTATCACAAAAACTCACAAAAACAAGAACCATAAAAATGAAAACAAAAGTCAGGTGTAAATGCCCAGAGTAACGAATCTCTTAAAATAAAGACCTAAACCCAGGCTAACTTAAAACACTCTCATCAAGCATCGCACTACAATAAATTATCGTCATTGGCCCATAATAAGGTGCGCAGTACTTTGATTCCTTTAGTTTTGGTTCACTCTGAGGATTTGCTGGTCCGAAATCTGAGAATTAGGCTCGTGGCGCACTGTCAAGTTCGTTATGTGTGTGTGCGAAGTCTATCTTTCCGCCAGTTGACTCAAGACAGTTTGGACGCGCTTGGGCAAGTGAGACAAACTTGTTTCAGTCTCGCCACGGCACGAGGTCCCACAGCACGAACAACTCCATTGTTCAAATCTTACACTAAAACTGAGACTAAACAGATTTGACGCAGTGTTGCAATAGCCAGATTGCGTCCTGAATTTTGCATGATGAGTGATTCCTATATAAGAATACGGAATTAAAATATCTAATTTTTGGATGCCAGTGGGGACGCGTTGGTATAGTGCTCGCCTCTCATGTCTGGTTTGATTCCAGGTCGGTACAGGCATATTGGAATTTAGGGATTTTTCTCATATTTTCTTGTCCCTGATCCTATGGTAGCTAGGATAGAACACCTGGACTTCATGGATCAGGACGAAAAATTCGGGGGGGGGGGGGAGGGGGGAGGGAAGGGGCGTACACACGTTGAGCACTTCAAAGATACCTAGGCAGTTGGAAATCAAGAAGAGCGGGCCGAAACGCCGCTGGCAGTGTAAAATTAAAAAAATAATCCCCGACCCACCCCCCCCCCCCCCAAAAAAGCCCGCCGGCCGTCGCTGCACTATAGCGACGACGTATTATGCTCCAGTTGTAAGTGGGCTGCAACTGACGCCGGGGCAAATTTTCCAAATGGGATTAAAGAAGTATACCAAATAGAAAATCCAAAATAAATTCCTAAAAACATTTTGAACAAAGACTACAATCTGTGCTCTTACAAAATATACCTATATAGTAATGACTGCGTCGTCCCACGCAACGCTTGCACACACAATCGGCAACCTTAAAAGGAAAAGCTTAATGCTATTTCCCGTTCCTTATTGCCACCAAACCAATTCATTACCACATTGTCCCTACATAGACCGTTCGCCCATCCTCTCTCATTATTCCCATCTCTATTTTCTCCAGTTTTATTTCTGAGGCATTTTTTTTTTTTCTGGCGTTTTTATAAATTGTATACGGTATAGATTTGTCGACTGTTACAGGAGATGATCACCCTATGAAATAGAAGTCACAGAATGTAATTGAGTACTGTCTGAAGTCCCTGATTTTCGTTTATTATCTTCTTTTATCTACCATTGGCTGTCCGGATCTTTTAGCTTGTGGTAGCTTGAGCAGGCAACTATTTTCGCTTATAACACAAATTATAACAATAATAATAATAATAATAAAATAATACTAAATAAGGTGTCCCTGAATTCTCACGGAATCTGCAACAAGATTGCATCTGATAAGCGCTCGATTCTTGCAATTTCAGATTGGCTGGTTTTACTTGTACCTACGCATCTCAAGCGTTTTGTGCTAGGGGTGTGTACGTGCACCCATAACCCCGTCTTTATCCTCAACCCTAAATCTTATCGTATCCCCAAACCCCGACCCTTACCCTTTCAACCAAGAAACGGGAGAAAAACAAAAGGAAAATCTGATGGAATAATTAATTAAGGCATTACTTAGGAGCATTTTGGGAAGAGCTCTTTAGCTCACAAAAGGTTTTAAACTATGTACCGCCAGCGAAAAGAACTTGGGTACATACGTACCAGTAACAACAGTCTTTCAGATTTGGTATCTTTTCACCTTAAGTCAGTCTGCAACCATGCGCCACATCAAGGGCGTTGTTAGTATAATTATAGCTAATTAAGGAATATCTACAGAATGGAATCGTTGGTTCTTACTGTAGTTGTACTATACTCTCTCTATGGTAACAATATGCACCAGTCCTACACACACGCATAGACAAGCACACATACTCTCTCTCTCTCTCTCTCTCTCTCTCTCTCTCTCTCTCTCTCTCTCTCTCTCTCTCTCTCTCTCTCTCTCTCTCCAATACAGATTGAAACACCTGGCCGTGGCTAAAAAATCAGTTACATAATTATATTAATGTCAGTCTTGCTATAGAAAACTGATAAACCGAACATGAATCACTTATCAATACGTTCTCACGTCCGGGGGTGAAATTTCCTATACAATTTTACTGCGTTCCAACATGCACCAATAACCATCAAGCTCTATAATCAACTTCTGAGAATTGTATTGAACATTTTCATCCCCGGGCGGGAGCAGAATTGGCAATTTCAAAATAAGACCCTCGGCAGTCCAGGATTTTACGTTTAAGAAAAGAAAAAACACACGTTGCAATTTTAGACGACAGGGTTATGACATTAATGGTCAATTTCTCTGTCTCTCTGTTTGTCTGTCTGAATCCTATCATTCTGCTATATTCCATCCACCCATCCATCGTCTTGCTTCTCTCTGGCACAATGATAAATATGGCCGTTATCGTTTCGCTGTGGCTTTTCCAAACTCAAACTCGGGCTCAGATTCAAATCTCGTATCCCGGACGTCTCCGCAAGAAACCTATTCGAGATAAGATAAGAAATACACGTTTTCCACAGTCTACTGGATTGTCCGAATATTTCTTTATTATAATCATCAAAGTTTTAGGATATTGCCGATTTGCATCTAGTGTAGAAAAGTCGTATGAACGGCCTTACGACCAGACTGCGATTCTGTCATTTTGTGATGATTTCACAACAGCTGTCTCGTGGGATTATTTCAGTGGTTCTCGAGGGAGGAGAGGGGTGGGGTGGAGGAAGGGTGTCGACGACTTTGACTTCCATGGGGGCGAAAACGATGAAGTTGCGATAAGGAGAGAGGACGAAATCATGAAACGAGAAGGATTTGAGAGCAAATCCACTGCTTGTTCAACAACGCGCCCAGTTGGGTTTAATGAACAGAAATGACCTTTCTTTTCTTTAATGCGCACTACATGTAGAATGCTTTGTGTTTTATATTAAATAAAAACTGAAATGTAGCCTACAACACGCCTTTTGACATTAACACGGCTTTGAAAAATTTAATATCATAATTTCTCGTGAAATGTATCAGATGGGTTCGAATAGTTTTTCTTTTGGGGGGGGGGGGCGGGGGGGGAGACGAAAGAAATCCCGGAGCCTAAGGGTGCCATAGCCTGAGAAAGGTTGAGAACCACTGGGTTGTGCGGGGAATCGATCAATACATAACAATAATGGGTGTCTTGTGGACAAATCATATTGCACCACACACACACAAAAAAAAGGCAAAATGCGACAGACGGAAAGAAAAGATCAATTTTTACAAAGGCAAAACGGGAGTTAAAATAATATGTCCCAAATCTGTGTGGGTGTTTCAATGAAGTGTGTACACTGGGTGGCATTACACACTAACAGAGAGAGAGAGAGAGAGAGAGAGAGAGAGAGAGAGCGAGGACCAGGGGAGAGAAAGAGAGAGGAGGAGAAACGTGGACAGAGAGAGAGAGACCGGGGAGGCAAGAGAGATAGAGAGCGCCTGGGAGAGAGAAAGAGAGACAGAGAGAGCCCGAAGAGAAAAAGATTGCACGAGGCGAGAGAGAGAAAAAAAAGAGGGATTTTAAAAAATTCTGTTGCCCAAGCCCTATGCTAACGGAATATATTTTGAAAAAAAAAAAAGTATCGCTTTTTACTGAGTGTTTGCACATTGTTTCACTTGTTTTCGTTATCCAAAACTCTGAAGACAACAGTTTAATTTTCAAGAAAAGTGTATTATATAATTTAAACATCAGCGATGGACATTTGGCAACTCTAAAGAGAGATCAGATAAACATTGATCTGTTTTCCTGGCAACACAGGTAAATAACATTCTCCCAGACTTAACATCCACTTTGTCGGTTTCGTGACGAAGGAGCGAATCGATAACAATAGCTCTTCAGCAGAAAGGCGAACGCTTAACTTACCTGTATGATGAAGGGGTAAGCAGCTTCAATTTGAGACATTTCCTCTTTGTGGTTATGAACATTGTTCTGACAGTATATGTGTGTGAGCAAGGTTCTTATTTTGCTCGTAATGTTGTGTGAGCAATGTGCCTGTGTGCGGTATGAGTTAAAGACCAGTAGGTTTAAGATAATTTTTGTATTTACTGGTGTACTGTTACTGATGCCGTGTCAACACATTTCCTGGCAACAAGATTTAAAAAAGTTATATTTTATCTTATCTTATCATGTCTTAAAAGTAAACTGCGGGGGACTTTACCCAACACGACCAATATTGTTTAAACTCATTTATCTATTGTATTATGTAGTTTGACGAACAGGCGAGAAATCGATAATGAGAGTATTACAAAATTTTCAAGACTGAATTTCTCGCAGTAGTGATTTTGGCGGTTCGCTCCTTCGTCATATAGAGAAATGGTGTTCGCCTTTTCGTTGTACAACTGTTCATTATCTATTCCCCCCTCCGTCATAAAACCGATCAGGTAAATGAAATTCTCCCAGACTTAACATACGCGTCCATAGTTACGCAATAAACACTCTTGCGCAGGCGCCGAAGAACCTTTTTAGTGGATCGGATCAAAACAATCTGTTAGTTTTTATACTGAAGGAATATTTTAGTTTCTTTAGTGCAACAACTGTAGTTGTCATCAGTGTCAGAAATGTTCATTTCATTTTTTTTTTATTGATCTGGTTCAGTGCTCAGTAAAACAGTCACACCACTCAGGTGAGACACTTTCGCTGTGTACTTTTCTCCCCATCTCCATTGCCAAAAACTTAAAAGAAAGAGATTGATATTGAAACCACAGAAAGTGTAAGAATGTTAAATAGTGAAATATGATCTTTGTTCTTCCCCTTAAGCTGTGTTTTCATGGGTACTGAGACGGAAACGGAGCCGGCAACGGAAAGTCTGCAAATCCATCAAGTGGTAAAAAGAAAGAGTGTTGCCAATATGGAAATGGTGTAGACTGTTTTTTCTATTTCACTACTTGACGGCTTTTTGGCGTTTCCGTTGCCGTTTCCGTTTCAGTACACAATGAAAACACAGCTTAACGGTCTCCTGTAATCTCGGCTTTCCGCGAGTATCAATTCCTTGTTTCTTCCGACCTATCTAAGTCTTAAATAATCTAAAATATTAAAACAAACTCTTTGTCCATTATATAAAGAGCTATAACACCGTAAAACATCTACTATCGCATTAGCAAATAATGATTTGGCTAAATTTAATGGTGTTTTGTATGTTGTTTTACAATATGGTACATACGTCTGCATTCTTGATTAGAGCAGATTAAATACTGGATTAGTTCAGTTCAGTACCCATAATAATTATGATAACAATAATGATAATAATGAAGATCATTAATTGCACAGTGGACAGTCAAAAAAAAACAACAAACAAACAAAAACTGCTCCAGACGCTTTACAGAAAATCTTGTTCTCTCCATGTGCAATTCATACCCTCTCTCATTCTCTCTCTCTGTCTCTGTCTCTCTCTCTCTCCAGCACAATCTATTGCATACGCCTTTATGCCAGACACGCCCACATATAACATAAGTATATAAGGCAGAAATTAAACAATTAAACAGCAAAAATAAAATTCTCTCTCTCTCTCTCTCTCTCTCTCTCTCTATCTCTCTCTCTCTCTCTCTCATGCACAGTCTACTCTTATGCCACACACACACACACACACACACACACACACACACACACACATACACACACACACACACACACACACACACCATAAGACCATAAGTCAGAAAAGTAAATTAAACAAGAAAACAGCAAATATAAAATGAATTATGAAAATACATGGGTTGGGAATGAGATGCCATAACTGTAAGTATTTTGGAAAAGATGTATCTTTAGACGAGATTTGAATTTTGTCTTGGCAGATGCCTCTCTATGACCATCTTTTTACACAGAAAATGTGAGAAGGTAACTTGTGATCATTTCCATGCATAACTCGGTCAAACCCGAGGCCCTTAAACTTTGCGCTTGCTAACGAAACACACAAACCAAATTCCCTTGCCCTTAGAATTTTGCCAAGTCGGACACAAACAGTTACTGCCGATTAAAACACGTTCATCACTGGTAGACGTTGAAGATTTTCAGACCACTTGCAACAATCTGTTATTTAAATAGATGAAGTGTTTTCCTCAGACAAAAATAAA
>OZ007578.1:34195397-34462897 GCA_963931925.1 Onchidella celtica
AGAGGTACGCCCATAGAATGTATCAACAGCCTTTTTTCAGACGCGTTTGTTACCAACAACATTTCAAGTTAAACTAAATGTGGTCACTTCCCTTGTTTACGACCACCGAAGCAAAATATACACCATTATACCGTTTTCAAGACAAAATGACCTTGGCTTTCAAACAAGAGGCCAGCCTTACCCAGCAGCTAAATGGAATTTGTATCCTACATTTCTCTCGCATTAGACAACCGTGGAAAAATGTATAAAGACGGGGGCGTGTGAACTGTGTCTAGGTTAGTCTGACATTAAGAAAAGCAGTCTCAGAAGGTTAATTTGGTGCATACATTGTTATAAAAATTTTAATGTGTCAGATGGAAGAGGACGACTCATTACATCATATATTCGTTTATTCCATCCACTATTGCAAACGACCAATCGATCCTTCCACCCATCCACTTTTCAGCTACCCACCCACAGAACTAGCCGTCCGTCCCCCATCCATCTATCCGTCCATTCATCCATCCGTTCATCGTCCGATCCATCCTCATCCGTCCATGTATCCGTCCATCCACCCATTCATCTACCCATGGATCCATCCAACCATCCATATATCCATCTACCCATGCTTCCACCCAACCGTCCATCTATCCATCCCCTATCCGGCTACTCACCCACCAAAAAACCCATCCATCCATCCATCAATCTATCCCTCCCTCCCTCCATCCATCCATCCATCCATCCACATACTCATCATCCATCTGTCTATCCTATCGTATATCCTCATATCCACTTGCCTCGCATCCATTCTGTCGGATACTTTATCTACACGGCATCTAACGCATCTGTCCATTTCTGTCTTCCCAAAAAGTCAAGAACTGGAGATACCCAAATTACTGCAGTCCCAGACAGCAGTTAGTGGTGAGTAGAACAGTTAGACTGACAAAAAAATGACAATACTGGGGCCTACAGAAGTTACAAGAGAAAGAAGAGACTTCAAATGCCACTTTTCATTTAACTCATAGAAACACTGTTAGGAACTCCCCAAACTCGCATTCTGTCTACTTTCTAAAGGTTTCTTAGAGTCGAGTTAAAATCAGTCTGACGTCTTGAACGGAACTTCAGCACGTATCCACGGATGGCTTGTCAGGGTGACCCATTATTAAGCTCGTAAAACCAGCAACAAATCACTGCAAAATCTTATTATAAAAAAAAAATAGTGCTGGGAGTAATTATTCATTGTGGTGCAATTTTGACCCCTTTTTTTGCTCAGCGCTAGAGCTTAAATGACAGTTTCAACAATTATAAAGTTACTTTTCCTAAGTGTCAACGAATCCAGTCCAATCGCGTTTGTATCGACCGATTATGTTGATTCAAGTTTCAGGTATTCTTAAATTAAAAGTCGTAAAAAAAGCAAATTACAATGATCTTTGTTTTGGCTCCCTGTAGTAAGCCCACCGCACCGGAAACGATATTTAATACCCGTTCAACTCCGTGCGGGCAATCTCCCTACCAGAAATGAGTGCGCCGCGCTCTGGTGTGCATGAAATTAATTTTGTGGTAAAACTAGACTATGGGAAGCGTTCTAGACCAACAAATTAGCGCGAGATAGAACGGTGGCTTCACAGGTTTATCCCGGTTAATGCGGGGTGCCTCATCTAGTTTTATAAAATTTTTCAACAACACTATCAGTACAAGCAACCTATGCACGATCTTTCAGAGACACGGTGGTTAGGAGGCAGTGTGCTCGCCTTTCATGCCGAAGGCAATGGTTCGAATCCTGGTCGGTGCAGGCATGTTGGAATTTTGGGATTTTTCTGATATTTTCCTATCCCTGATCCTATGGTAGGTAAGAACGAGCATCTAGTCTTCTTGGATAAAAGCGAAACATTCGGAGGGCCCGTCTGCATGTTAAAGATACCTTGGGAGTTGGGAATCGTGAAGAGAAGACCTTATAAGGCCGCTGCCCGGGCAAAATTCTAAAAAAAAACTAATCCCTATCCCAACAAGAAAAATAAAACAAGAAAAGTTGATGTGTCAATGCCAAGGGCAGCGAAACCTCCTAAAATAAAGGCCTAAATACATCCCGATCTCTGATCTGAAAGCTGTGGATATTTCGTCGGTGAGATTCAACACTCCTGTAACCCACATCGACATATTTTGTGGGTTACAAGAGTATTGTTCTACACCGACGATTTGGTAGGGGCTTCTGGTAGAGTCTCATTCTGTGCTATTATTCTACTATAATATTCCATATATAGTCTTGTTCCTTCCTAGCACACAATGTGGCCGTTATCGTGTGGGCCCGTTTTCTCCAAACAGGAACTCAAACGGATCTGAAAGAGTTATCACCTAAGTTCTCAGAATTCATGAATTGACAATGATTAGCCACAGTTTTAATGGCTGCGTCCATCAAGATTAATACGAGGAATTCCCGGTGGAATTTTGAAACAATTTCAAAACTGGCGTGAAACAGTGAAGATGGCCTTGTATCTCTCTCTCTCCTCCCACTCTTTACAGGATTCCAGTTATGGCAGATTTATTTAGACAACATTTAGCGCCTTGCTTAATTTTCGGGCTCTTTACTTGTATATAAGGATTTCCAAAGAGGCATCATACAGGTTTATACGTTTTGATAACAAGTGTCAACTGAAACAAAATGTAGCAAACAGGTGTTTTGTTCGATTGTTTTATCCGTTCAATTTTCCAATTCTGTTTTTTCTTTTGTTGTTGTTGGGTTTTTTTCCGTGAAGAAGGCTGTTGTCGAAATATCGACATTTTTTTTTGCCTTCCCTTTTAGGTTGCGTTTCATTGTATAGTTTGGGTATCATTTCTTACGTGAGGCCTTGCTACATACACCTTTTTCTTTTTTGCCAATTTATGACTGAATGTACACACGGGCCCTCCGAGTTTTTCGTCCTTATCCGAGAAGACTAAGTGCCCGATCCAACATACCACAGATTCAGGGATCGGAAGTTTTATTGATTAAGTTTCGGGTTCTTGATTTCCAAAGATGTATTATATACACGTTTAATGCTAACCCTTGACAACAGCTGTCAGTTCAAACTAAACAGAGAGCACCCGTCATCTTTTAGTACGATCAAAATAATGGGGACATTCTGGGTATCTCATTCAGGTCGATATAGAGTGCTTTATAACCTTATCTTAGACGGAACAGTCTGTCCATATAATAAAACGGCAACAAATGTAAGGATAACAACCCTCCCCCACCCCCTCCACCCCCGGCCCCCACTAGCCTACTCTCGAGTGCTGGGAAGAACATAAAAATATAAATAGCCAGCAAGAAATCAGCATTTCTAAAGTGCATTTTGTCAGCCGACAATCTGATTTATAATTTCCCAAGAGCCGAATAAAAAAAAAGTCTTACATTTTCTGCACGCCCATCCTGGCAGATTCATTCATTATGCATTTTGAGACTGTTATCATAAAACCGGCATGGCTGAAGGACAGGCAGTTCTACAAAATAATGATTGAAAAAATGAAGACATTTTTGCGCAATACCCTCTGAAAGGACTTCAGCGGGGTTTTCATGTGTACCGAAAAGGCAAACGGAAACGTCGAAAACTCTTGATGCAGTGTAATAGCAAGAACGGTTTCATTTATGTACAGAATTAACGCCATGTCCGTGCCCATGGAAACGGTCTTACATTTTACTACTTGACGGATTTTTGACTGTTTTCCTTTCCGTTTCCGTTTTCCGTACACATAAAAACACACCTTAACTGGAAGTTGCGACCTGAGCTTTTTTGGGGGGGTCGTTGTACCTGGGAAACAGGATATTGAGGCCCAGTCAACCCGCCACATTCCGTCCTTCCGTCTGTGTCTCATCAACGAGGCAATCACGTGCACTTCATGCCTCCATCATGAGACGAAAAATGCCATGTCTCTCTACGGTAAGCACTATGACCAAAGATACTGGATACAATACGATGAACACATTACATCATTGGGGAAAAATTCCTGTTCCCTGATCCCATGGTAGGTACGATCGAGCACCTAGTCTTCTCGGATAAAGACGAAAAAGTCGGAGCGGCCGTGTATACGTTGCGAATGTCAAAGATACCTTTGCAGTTGAAAGTCGAGAAGATCAGGCCCAACAAGGCCGCTGCCCGGGCAAAATCCTAAAACTAAAACAAAAACTAATTCCTACCACAAAAACACACAGAACAAAAGAACAAGAAAAAAAAATAGGTGAAGTGCAAATGCCAGGGGCAGAGAACCTCCTAAAATGAAGACCTAAAACACAACGGGAATTGGCGTAGCGAGAAAACTATTTACACTGTGTACACTTGAACATAGAAATTACATGGCATTTCTGCACTCTCTGTTAATGAACATTCTGACATCCAAGTTGTATTTGAGTTGAGTTGAGCATTAGAAAAAGTATGTAGAACTGAAACTTAATAGGCCAGTGCCGGGAGAAAGCTCGTAAATTAAGGGAGCGGTGTGGACGGGGGGGGGGGGGGGAGCTTATTTGATTTATAGGAGGTACAAACAATGCGTAAAATGGTCAGGTATTTGCCAAATGGTTTTGTGTGCATCTTCGTCTTTTCGAGAAAATGAGGGTTGAAGTTTGGTCGGAAAAAGGGCTAAAACAGATACATCTTTCGTCACAAACACATTTATTATTTCCAAAAAGTTTTTAACCGATAGGAATAGCATTCTTGTACATTATGAAATTAGGAGTGAGAGAACCACTTTCATAACAATACCTCAAAATCGGCAAAATGTTGCATTTATCATAACAATATGGCAAATACCCTTCCAAATGTCAAGGACGTGTCTGGATCATGAATCATGTTCCGCAAGAGAAACTAACTTTACCCACTTTGTCAGCAACCGGATACAACACCGCTTCGTTGCATTTAAAACAATAAAGAAGGAAAATCCTCTAGAAGAATTATGCGTAGGACAAGTATTTATGTTCGCTATAGAAAGTTCCCACTCCGGTTAGGGAAAACACACATTAACCAGGTATGACCTGTCGTGGAATACATTAATTTGCAGCAACGACATTTATAACGTCCAGCTTTCAGGGGTAATAAATCAATATGGGCTCTCTGACATGACTTCTGGTTTATTTCCAATTTGACATTTTTATCTTCTTGGTTCAGTTTATTTCTGAAATGTTTTATTTAGTATCATTTTAATTTCATAATTTTTGTTTTTGAATTTCATCTCATTTTCATGTCATTTCGTTTTAGTTCACTTTTTAAAATATATTTTTTTTATTTTTACAACTGCGTGGCCAATTATATCTTGGATTTAAAATAATTAACTAAGGAAAGGGGGAATAGAGTGGGCAAAGCGTTACTGAAGAAAATCATTACGAGATTAGTAAAAAAAAAACAACAACATAAACTCTCTGAGTCGTGGGCTTCATTAGGCTGGTGGCACATTGAGTCAAATCAATTTTGTCTTGGTGTTTGTGTGAGATGTGAACTATGGAGTTCAATCAAAGATACTAGAATTGATAAGATAAGACGGCTAGTGCTTTTAGCGTGCACAGATTTCGCACGGCCACCTAGCGGCAAACGCCCGGAAGTCATGAAAAGTGCCGTATTTTACAAAGCCAAATAGGGAAAATATTGAATGTTGTTCACCGTTCAGCTATCGCACTAGGCCTTGGCTGACGTCACGTATTGTGGAATTATAACCTCAATCGTTGTGGAAAAATTCTGGCTTTTTTTTCACTCGCAGTGGTACTGTCACAGTTTTGTATCATAAATTTACCATTATATCAAGCATTCTTTTCATACTATGCGCCATGGGCCCCGCCCCCGATTAGCGCTGAAATTGTGTGCACGGTTTTTTTTTTAGTGGTGGGAAGAAGACAGTGTTTCATCTTATCGTTTCTAGTATCTTTGGTTAAAAGGGACTTCGCTCACTGGCGAAATCAAAATAAGACAGTGTGTCTCACCAGTTTGGATGCGTCCAAAGTGTTACTGAGTCAGCAGGTAGAGAGAGTCCCTCGCACACTGAGTGTACACAGACTCTTGACGCACGCGGAGACCGAAAGGAACTGGGAAGAGGAAGCAGAATGACAAGGCTTTCAACACCCCTAGCGAGAATTACAAAGAAACAGACACCCACTGGGGGAGGAGAATAACGCGAACAGAACTGGAGAAAAAACAGTTTTTTCCCGGACGCCCACGCCAAAAACCAACATTAACATTTGTCATGATCCTTCCTGGTCGTTCTTTATGTTGATAGGAAAATTGGACCTAATTGGGCTCTGGTAGCAGAATATGTCACTCTCAAGTGCAAATCGCATCAGTTCAACTTGGTCAAATGACAGTCAAACTAACAGTGACAAATTACTAACAACTTGGAAAGATCTTGAAGAATAACTACTTTCTCATGGCATGGTTTGGATAATTCACAGTTCTACTTTTAAACAATGTGTCTGTCTGTCTGTCTGTCTGTCTGTCTGCCTGTTTGTCTGTCTGTCTTTATGCAGCCTCCCTTAAGAATCTGAAACGTATCTTGGACCTGATCGCCCCTCCTCTCCCTAATTTTCTCTACAGCTAAAGACCATTCCGAAGCGGCCACTGAAAAAAGAACAACAACAAAAAGACATGACTGGCGAATTCAAAGCCATGTAAGGAGGGTATCATACCAAACCTGGAACGTCAGAGTCAGTTGCTGCCAGACAGAAGTATTGGCCGAAGCTGACGGTGTCTGACCGGGCTTACTATAGAAGGGTCTTCTCGGATTTCCTATGAAAATATAGGAAAGTAAGGTGTACATTCGTCTGCCAGCAGCTTGTTGTACCGTTCCAGCCGTGATATGATTATGATACCCTCCTGAGAATACATATTTTTGTATTTTGTACAATACGTACCGCAAAATATAAGGAAAAAATAGTGGCATAGAAATTTCACAGAAAAGCTATCATAGTATAGATGTATCTCTGGATACATTCGAAAGAAATACAGACATTACCAGCTGTCTACATTTTGTTGAAAGCTGAAACTCGGATTCAGCGAGTGTCGCTAGATTGTAGGAACAGCCGCAGGCAATGTGAACGATTTTCATTGGTCTATATTAAAACGTATAATTAGATACAGACATGAGGAAGAAAATCGATTTCCCAAACCATGTTTTCTTAGTGAAATGAAAGAGGAATTAGAGACAAGACGTTGATCCTCGGGATAAAATCGTTGATCACTAAAAAAAAATGTACAGAAGCGGAGTCACCACGATACTTTTGTAAGGAAATGCTCGCGTGAAACATTCTATACCCTTCGTTCTGCCCCCCCCCCCCCGCCCCCCTCTTTTCCTCCAAAAACCTTGAATTTATGAATGACTCTAAAATTGATGTCGCTCACCTGTATCAATTGTGGAGATTTTTCACAATGAGCAGAATCGAGAACGTTTCAGATATGGGAAAGATCTAAACCAAAGAAGTAGTGCTGAATTTTGAACTTAGGGGCTTGAAAAACATCAAGGCTGGCCCAGACGCCTTGATATGGTTCACCCCTAAGAAGGTGGACTTTTGAGACTAGTGGAGACACCGATTGCCGAAGCAAGACTGCTGGATTGCTGGTTACTCTGAACAGGGATCGCAGCCTCCCCACTTAGTGTTGTTTATCCACAAGTTAAAATGTACTCTTAGCAATCCACCCCACCCCCTCCCCCCATTAACATAGGCCACATTGTATTTTCATAAAATTTAGACCCATGGAGCTGTCAGGCTTAACGCAGTTTTTGGGGTTTTTTTGTAAATATTCAAAGGCCACAGCCATCAAGTGATGGAGAAACGCCACACTGTAGTAAAATAGACCTGCAAGCTTCAATGCTTACTGCCACTTTTGGAACTTTTGACAGATCTGGCGTCTAGCGGTAATGGCTAAGTTCCGTACGAAGTGCCAATCACTATAACACCGGAGCTGGCCAGGTTTGCCAAAAACATCACGAGAGGTTTCTTATGTATTCCAGCAAATCAAAACTGAGCACAGGAATCTAATGTAAGACCAAAAACTCTGATTGTTTATATATGACTGTTTGTCTTACTGTCCTTCAATCTGTTACTTCAAATCAGGCTAACTGCAAAAAAGGTACGAGAGTTAATGATTAGTATACCGGTTACAATTGATAGAAAGGGAAGGGGAAGAGTCGGAGATGTTAGGGGAAAGAGGTAGAAAAGGGACCGGGGGGTGGGGGGAAAGGGAGAGGGTATTACCGGGGAGGGGGGGGAAGAAGCGAGTGGGGAAGGAAACAGGAGGACGTGGGATGAAAAGAGACGGAGTGCCGGAACCAGGCTTATCCCGGCCAACGCTTGACATTTTCTAAAACTAGAATCTTCTTCTAAAACTGATTTTACACGTGTACGGAAACGAAAACGGAAACGTCAAAGGCCCTGTCTGAAAACGCCGTCCGTACACATGGAAACACGGCTTAAGAATTTTTGTTTTCTTTTGGATTACGTTCAGTCACAGCAGTTTCCTTTTGCATCAGTAGTAAGTCTGATCATCAAAATCATTTCACAGAACACAAAAATCCATAGCACATACATGTAATTGATTCTGTATCGGTAACTAGAACAACCTAACTATAGTTTTTTTACAATGGCGAAGAGAATCAGGAGCAACACACTAAGAACGAAGGCGTACTACTGTTATCAAAGCAGATGTGGTTGATACTGAAGACAACACTGACTATTCCAGAGGAAATCATTAATGAATCATACTAAAAATAGATATGACCCAACAGAAGTGATACCCAAAAATGTCTGGAGAGAATACAAAAGAAAGCAAAATTAGATTAATTAATCAAGAATAACGGGTTTGGCCAATATTTCTCCCCTTTTTGATCAAGCCATAAAACACGCATCAGATGAGTGAGCTGTGTTCTTTCTTTATCAGATACAGACAGACATATTGATGATTTCTGCTCTTGCTGATATTTGTATTCCTCATTGGCCTGGTGATGTTATAGCTTTCTAGTCCTTGAGAAAAAACGGTTGGGGGCTTGTGATAACTCGTCGTCAAAATGTGTCCCAAAAAAAAAAAGAAAAAAGATTGTCCATTCAAAATGCTGCGTAAGAAATACCCTGAAACGATACTACAAAACTCGGTGAAACATAATAGCTTATTCTGCTTGCCACATTTTGGACTTCGCTTCGGGTCTTCTTGCGACCACACAGCTTTTCTCTGTTCATATTGAAATAGTATTTTGATAGTTGGGTAACCTTAGTTCAAACACCTAGAGATTAAAATTAATGATTACATAAAGTTTTCCATGTACCTTAAAACTGCGATAATAATTATTTTTCAGACCAACAATGTGGACTTTGCAAAGGTCACAGAGAAAAAGTTAGAAAGTTCAGCGCCGACCAAAATATCTGACCTGTTTGCAAATAATTGCTACATATTGGGGCCTGGGGAAAAAAGGAGGGATCTTGAAGTGCTCGATCAAAAGCACCAATGAGAACTCTCTCTCTCTCTCTCTCTCACTCTCTCACTCTCTCTCTCTCTCTGTCACTCTATCTCTCTCTCTCTCTCTCTCTCTCTCTCTCTCTCTCACTCTCTCTCTCTCTCTCTCTCTCTCACTCTCTCTCTCTCTCTCTCCCTTTCTCTCTCAGCATTCAACAAACACTAACATTACCGTAATCTGAAGAGAGCATGACATTGTATACCAAGCAAACCAATCAAACTTGTGTTGTTATGCTAAAGTAATCGTCCTCAGTAAAAGGCCAAGCTCCGTCGTTTCAGATTTGCTCAAGGAGCCTTAATATTTGGATCACCTGATGCAAAAAGAAGAAGAAAAGGAGGAGAGGAAGAAGAAGGAGAAGAGGAAGAGGAAGAAGAGGAAGAAGGAGGAGAAAAAAAAATGAAGAAAACATTCATTGACATCCGTAACTCTCAAAAGACTATGGGCTTGTGCTCTGGATGTCTGTCTGTTTCAGTTTAGTGCAGCCTCGAGTGTTGCTGGACAAGTCTATCCGTGAATGGCGGTTAGTTCCACAGATGGCGCAGCCAAAGGATGGCGCTGGTTTGTCTTTTGCGCGTCAGTCTTTCTTCTGTCCCAAACTGCCTGGGTATGTTGCATTTAAGCGTCTATTCATACAGTGAGAGGCCTTTGCTTCACTAACTGTCTCCAGCAGAACAAAACAACAACAAAAAATAATGAGGAAAGCTTTCATTAGCTAGTGATTTTTGAGCTAAAATGTGGCAAAATGAAAACGAAGTAATTTTATTTTCGTCATCAATGTGTGACATTGTGGTGTGGATAACTTGTCAGGGTTGAAAATAAAAAAACCAACAAATCCACAAAAAGGACCAGTTCTGTGAGAAAATGATAGTTTTTGGGGCCGTTGATGAATGCCTTTTTGACATATGTGATTTCCCGGACTCGTCACCTGAAGAGCCATTGTCTAACAGGGTACTTTTCAATAGAATTGTTGTTTTTTTTAAACTATCAGAAGTCAGGGCAGACCAGCACTTAAAATTGCGTGGAGTGTTTTATGTGATATTGATTTATGCGCACGGACAACTCTTCTGGATTGAAGATAAAGAGAAAAAGAAACGGGTTTCTGAAAATTAATGATTGTTTTTCCGCCCATGTAACTTTCCAGACTTATTATTATCTGAAGTCAGGGCAGTTTAACCTTTTTCAATCCCGCGTGGGCTGGACAGTTTCATCAGTGTTATCTGTCCAGTCGGACGACCATGGAAATTGTAGTGATTGTGTTTCAGGTGCTCGACTTTTGATCTGGGGGGTTAGGGACTTGAATACACAATCCATGTTATTAAAGTGTTTTATCTGTTGTTGTTTTTTTCAGGTGGGTGAGGATCACAGGGGGGGGGGGTCGTTCCATGACACGTACAAAGTATCACGGTCGGCACAGAAAATTCCAGATCTTCAGATATAATTATTTTAAACACACACATAATTACATCCACCCACACAATGTACAGGTTTTGACAGGGGGGGGGGGTGTCCCATGGCCCCGTAAGTAAATTTACGAAGACAAAATGAGACTCATGCGAGTGAATTCATGAAAGCATTACAGAGGCTATTATGATCTCTATAGATTTGTGGCGTGGCCCCGTAAGAGTGTATAGTAAGCCACCCGATCTACATGACTGTACAAGTGTAATGAGCGGAAATACACGCTTTGAAGTTGACCTTAAAATACTTTTTTTTTTTCAAATTAAATACTAGGCCTAAATCTACATAGTTATTTTTAAAAGATCATTACTGGGTACGCCTGAGAGTGAAATATTCATTGTCATGACTTAAAATTTGCTTTGGAACAAAAAAAGGAAAATAAGAACTATGTCTTATGGGCCCACATAGGCCAATGACAACATCGAAATGCAGACAGGAGGGGGGAAAAAAGATAGATAAATAGGATAAGCTGAGAATCACTGTATTATCCCGTGAGGACAATTTACTTTCATAGAACTGTTAAAGGCTCTTGCATTGTACACAGTCATAATTATCTTACGTATTACTACATAATCAACGTATCGTAACTTAATGACAGTTTGGGTACATTACATGAAATAACATAGCCGTACTAAAATTATTATGGCACACATCCAGCTATATTGAATTGTTGCGGCGAACTGCGGATGATAAACACGGTCTTCTGTAGGATCCCTCTCTGTTTGCTCTAATGGGTATTATTCTGTTGCTCATGGAGGATCTAACAATTTGATGAGACAAGGGATGGTGCCTTTTCTTTACATATACATTTGAAGAGCGTTTTCCCAAAACTAGGGATGTCAACGTTTGCATGAGTTATGGCCCCTTTCAGATAGTGATTCAAAATTAGTGTAAAGCTCGGTGTACGTGTTCAGTTAAAACTTGGTATGTCTCGTCTATATCTCAGGATACATATAGGACATAGAAAGTTTTACCTGAACACGTACACCGCGTATTACAATCATTTTGAATGACCATCTGAAAGGGGCTATAACGAAATGCAATTTTTGATTTAACCACTCTTGGAAAAAATGCTCTTCATTTGAGTACAGATGGTCAAAACTGAAAAAATGCCGTGTACATGTATGTTATGTTGCGCGCGTTCTTGACGATTGTGTTGTTAATTTTGTTCTTTAGCTTTGCCTCTCCATGCAGTAATACAATACGTTACTATGCCTTCGATGGTGATTTTGTGGAACAAGAAAAGTAGTCACGGGAGAAAGGAGCTCTAAATGTGGTTAAAGACAGACTTTCCACCCAGAAAGTTTATTGATATCAATCCTCATGCCTGCGTTGTTACTAAAACTTCCGGGCACATAAGTGGAATTAGAGCAGATACAGCCATCCTACAATGTGGGATTTGAGCACAGCCAGCAACATTTGATGATCGATAGGCCACAGTCTTTCTTTTATTCAATTATAATTCCGGATACGCAGACAGGACGAAGCAAAGTAGGGGGCGGGGGAGGTGAATGTGGGTGACGGCAGATATTCACCCGATAGACTTATTTCTTTCACTTCTAATTTCAGCCTATTTCCGCCCAAGCGTTCCAATGTAGACCAAAGCTCAGCTTTCACTGAAGCACTGTCTTTTTGTATCACGTGTTTGGTGGTTGTTGTTGTTATTTTTTCTCCTTTCCGTCGCTCATCTTGAACGTAGGTATCGGCATTTATCGCAATCTTAGTTCTTGTCTGTTCCATCTCCATTTTTTGCATTATTTCATGAGCTCAAACCTCGATGTCCTGCTTCCTGAGGCCCTTGTTAAGGGACCGTAGCCTAATCACAAAGTTGAGTAATGAAAATACCAAATCGTGTTCACCATTCTTCTAGAGCTTATCATGTGAAATACCAAGGTCCCCTAAGAACGGGCATTTCTGAAGGTTGACAAACTATAATTGCACCGGTGAATGAATGAGTCGAAATAAAAACACAGAGTTTGAATAAATCGAACTGTGAAACGGCTTGATAAGTGCCACAGCGCATTTTAAACAAATGTCAGAGTGTGCATTTGCTATACCTCTTCTGTATACTAAAAGATCTCCAGTTTTTCGGAGACTGGAGATTGAATAAAAAAGAACAAAGATCGCGATAAGTTTATCCTGGGTCTCACCGGGTCCCTCACCTAATTTTGAAATAAAATAATGATAAATAATGCTTAATGAAGGAAAAATGACCAACATGCCGTGCTTCAAGATTTACGTTTCAGCAAAAGTAATAAACTGTGATTAAGAAAACTAATCACTGTTTCCTGGGTCATAAACATCACATTACCAGTGCATGGGGAAATTTTTTTGACGATTTCCGATGGTCTCCATGGAATTGCTCTATTAACTGACACAGCAATTTACGTTGGCCTTGCACGGATTAATTTGATAAGACAGGAAGAAGCTTGCATTATGTTGCTACACGCTGCTAAGCAGAAAATGTCATAATTACCAGCGCTGTTCCTGCATCATAAAAGCAACAACAACAACAACCGATTCGGGTACTGGATGTTCACGGCAACAGCTGCAAAGCACTAAAAGTGACTAATCGATGACAGCTGGCATTAAGGGGCCATCCACAAAGTGCATTGGTCTAAAGGCAGGGTGTTCACCCCTCACGCCCGAGGTATAGGGTTCGGTTCCCTGCCCGAGTGGGCGTCTTGGAAATTTGGGGGAATTTCCTGTCCCTGATCAAATTGTAGGTACCTAATATCTATGCGGGCTTTTCACACGATAGGGCTAATATCTCTCCCCCCCCTCCCCCCCCCCCCACCCACTTCTTACTCCCTCGGAACGTCAGAGAGTACGTACTTCATAGATGACCCTTAATGTTTCCAAGGTTGGGTTTAGATGGGGCTGCCTGCAGGTGTTGGACAAACTACCAAGCAAAACAAACAGTGCTACTGGAATGTTCTCCGCCGCATGATACCTCCATTTTTTTTTTTTGATGGTTTTTGAATCATTTCTCTCTCGATGCCTCCGGGTAATTAATCAGACACACTATCAACAGAGCAAGATATCAGTAATAAGAGAAATAAAAGTCATGGCACACCGAACTGTCATGTTGGATAATAAACAGAGACAGAGAGAAATGTCAAGCACTTAATTTTGAAAAGACCTAATGCTTTCATCAAATTCAGAAAATGCAGATAGAAACAAAGACGAGACAGGGAGGTGGGGAGGTAGATTGACTGGTGTATGAATGGACAGACACACACACACACAAAAGTAGCTACAGTAATATCTGACCAGAAAACACAATTTAGTATTTTCCCTATTCGGCACTATAATTAAACTATGGTCCCCTAACAAATAAAAGTTTTATGGTCCTACCTCAAGCATCTAGTCTTCCCGGACAAGGAGGGAAAACTCGGAGGGCCCCTGTCCACATTGCGCACGCTTAAGATACCCTAGCAGTTAATTGGAAATCGAGAAGAGCAGGCCAAACAAAACTGAACCTTACGAGACTTCAAATATCAGTACCAGCAGCTTCGTATTTCAGGAGCTTTCTCGCTTAATTGACACTCCTGATCACATAGTACTCACCAATGTTATGCCATGCGTGTATTATAACACTCTTATGCGAAATAACTAAGTATTCGTATATTGGAGGTTTGGAAGGTGGTCTGCGCTTGTCTGTCTGTGCATTTATTATCCTGATTGGACATCCATCTCGTTTAACTGTCTGAGTCCAATTTTCTTAATGAATGTGTCTGCCTGTCGCTTCAGTGCCACATGTCTTGTGTCTTTCTTCCCTATTTCCACCCCATCGTCCATCTGTTCTCCTCGTTCTATCATTCCCACCCTTCCTCATCTTTTCTTTTCTTCTTTAACACCTCTTCATCCCTATTGTTTTAACTCTTCCGGTGCCTTGCTGTACTCACCAGCTGTCCCAGGCAGATTCTACTTTTCGACATGACCCTTCTGTCTCACCCAAAACATCAGCATTTTCCCCTAAACTTAACGTACTTTTGTAAAATTCATCGTACTATATACTGTCACTGTTACGTCAGATGGTGCCGTGCTGGAACAAAACATTTAAGGAAATAAGCGGCAGTAGATGGAAGCCAAACCTGGTCCCTAAAAGAGCAACGAATCAATAAAAGTGGAGCTGCACAAAGAGCCATGGAAAAGAAGATACTGAATATAGAACTACAAGACAAAGTGCCATACTGTGAAATAAGAAAAAAAGTCAGGGATCACAGACATAAATAATTAAAATAATTATGTACTCAAACAGAAACGGAAATAGGCAGGACACGTGAAGAGAATGATTATGGCCAAAAAGGTGAACTGATTGGCAACCGAGAACTGGGAAGAGAGACAGAGGAAGACCAGTAAGAAGGTGGCAAAGGTGACATCAGACAGCATGAGGGCACAGCATGGCAGAGAAAGGCAGAGGACAGAAATAGATGGAAGAAGTCTGCTGAGGTCTACACCCTTGCACTTACTGACACCTCTGTAAACAATGTCATGTAAGTGATATTACGGCTGGTATAATAGCCATGCTGCAGTGTGGTACTTGAACTCATGTCCAAGAGCATTCAGTGATCCATATTATCTTATAATTATATAAAGAAAAGAAAATTATTTGGTCGCAGAAGGCGTGAAACAAAGTCAACATGTCATAGAAAGAAAAAGTAATAATTCTTAAGCCAGCTTTAATACATACGACTTTTTCTTTTAACCAGATTTTGACTTGTCTTTCTATTAATTGCACTATATAAGGCCGAATTCGGCTGAATTTTGAATGCCATCTCTTCCCTTAACACGCAAGCTGCTGCATATTCAGATCTGGCGTGGCCGTTACTGCTGTCCGAAGTTACAACATGGTCATAATGACTTTTATAATAATGTTCAGTTATATTTACTTTTCTTTTGCGTGTCTGCTTGTTCACGTAAAATTCAGGGGTGGGTGGGGTGGACGCAAAATTGAATGAGTTCAAACAAAAACTCTGGCAAGCTTATAAATACAAAATGGTGAACAACAAATTGGCTTCCATGTCAGAAAAATAACAGAATTAAAAATAAAACCGGAATGAAACTCTGTCTTCCAAGTGTGTCATCTTGAAATGGTAAATACGCTGTCACACAATATGGACAAGACAGTCAGATGAAATGAACAGAAAAAAAACACCACGACAGACATTTAGCAAGCAGATAAACAAAGTCAGATTGAAACCAGAGGGTCGGCGACCGACAGATCCTTGACATTCAGTGGAAACAGATTAAACTTACCCCTGGTTTTGTCAAGATTTACTGTGCTCCTAATTTCACTTCGCCTGATAAGATTTGTCAGTCTGAGGATCAAAACATAGAAACGAAATTCGTAATATATCACATTTAAATGACATTGAAAAGAAGCAATATTACAGTAAGGCTGCGTGAATCTGACAACCAAATGATTATTATCCATTGATTCTGAGAGGGAAAATTAAACAAGAGTTAAGAGGGAAGTTCACAAACATTCCCGGGCCAAGAGCGTCCTCAGTAATGTCAGAATTTATGTGATATTCAAGGGATTAATGAACGCAAAAACCCATCAGAAATAATCTTTCCTGGCGTCTGAAGACACACTGTCGGAAACGAATAAACGATGAAAACCATAATGAAAAGTGTAAAAAACAAACAAATACATTCCACTTTGCAGTAATGCATAACAGACGTCTCTCTATTACTACAACAATAAAGGTTAGAGGAAGGGGGGAGGTGGAAGGAAACAAGGCCGCTGCCTGCGGCGAAATTAAAAAAAACAACAATTAAAAAGTACCACACAAATCCACACAAAACAAGAAAAGTGCCGTGTAAATGCCAAGAGCAGCGAAACCTCCTAAAATAAAGACCTAAAATCCAAAGCAATAGAAATATGGAAGCGCATATGCATACAACATGTTGTGCACACAATTCGATGACGTAGAACGCACAATGTGAATGAATCGTCTTCATGCGTAGAAGAGCGCTTACATTTTAGACCAATCAGGTAGAGCTACCCCAGCCCACGTCATCGAATTGTGTGCACAACATGTTGTACGGATATGCACTTCGTAAAAACATATTTTGGGATCAGCATGTGGCGCAGCTCAAGTTTAGTGATAACAATAAAGCAAAAAAAAAAAAATTAAATCATTGTAAAAACAAAGTTCAAAATTTTAAGAAAAAAAAACCCACAAACGGCCAAAAACGTTGTTTTTCTTGATCATTTCCTGACGAAATCCGAGATCAAAATAAATATTATACGGCCTTACCACTTATTTCTTCCATCGCCAATTTTTGAAAACTGGAGATCATTAAATTCTAGTCTCGAGCAGGGGTATTAAAAAATGCAAACTTTGAGCATTGTTTCAAATGTCTTGTGGCACTTGTCAAGCTCTTTCACAGTAGTTCCGATTTATTCTAACTCCTTATTATAATAATGAAGCCGTTAGTTGTGTTGAAAATGGAGTTGGAACAAAACAGAAGTGAGATCACGATGAATTGGAGAGAGATCACAATTGGTATTGTCGATGCACTGTCGGGTAGTGAGTGTCATTGAAGGTGGGGAAAGTGTCAGGTACCGCTGCTGAATGTAATAATTGGTTGTGTGCATTTGTCTCATCGCTGTCGGTAAGAGCAGGAAGATAACTACCCTCGCTGTGTGGCCAGTGTCTATTTCGATAGTGTGAAGTAAAGTTTATAGGCGGCGGGCCATCAGTCTAGCGCCTACACCAGGCTTGGTCTGTTTCACTCCTTACAATAATAATAATAATAATGAAGATCTTTTATAGAGCACCCAACTCCCCGCCCCCCCCCCCCCAAAAAAAATTGCTCTAAGCGCTTTACAGTCTCCCTCTCTCCAGCTGCAACTCACCTTCCCTCTCTCCCCCCCCCTCTCCCTCTCTCTCCCTCTCTCTGTTTCTCCCCCTCTCCCTCTCTCTCCCTCTCTCTCTCTGTCTCTCCCCATCTCTCCCTCTCTCTGTCTCTCTCCCTCTCCCTCTCTCTCCCTCTCTCTGTGTCTCCCCTTCTCCCTCTCTCTCTCTCTCTCTCTGTCTCTCCCCTCTCTCTCTCTCTCTGTCTCTCCCCCTCTCCCTCTCTCTCTCTCTCTCAGTCTCTCCCCCTCCCCCCCCCCTCTCTCAGGCACAATTTAATGCATGCACTCTTATGCTGGACATACCTAAACACAAACACATAACGTAGGCACCTAGGTCAGAAATTAAACAAAACAACAAAAAACAAACAAACGAAAAAAGGCAAAGGCACCTAATATTATAATACTCGATTGAGCTAGTGCCGTTCATTTATAAAAGACTTCTAAAAATTTCATTCTGTTTCTCTGCTTGTAACCAGAAACATACAACTCCCAGCCTTCTCTTATCTACACTAATAAAACATTTAGGGCAGCTCCCTTTCGGGATGGAGTGGTGCCTTTTGAAGAACTGGTGTAATCATTTGTGTGTGTGTTTCAGCGCTATACAAGATGATTAATACATTACATTATTACAGAATCAAGCCTAGGCCATTCCCTTCCCCGGTCTCCTGCCCGTTCCCAGACAACAAAAACGACAGCATTAACAACAACAACACTAACAACAACAACAACAACAACAACACCAACAACGACAACAACAAGAGCAACAACTACAACGACAACAAGAACAACAGCAGCAAAAATAACAACAACAGCGACAACAGCAGCCACAACTGCAATAGCAACATCAACAACAACGACAATAATGACGACAGTAACAACACTACAACTACAACAGAAGCAGCAACAGCAACAACGACAACAACAACAACATCAGCAAGAATAACTACCAATTGCAACGCTTCAACTGCAGCAATTAAACAGCAATCGTAATTCATCTCACGTGATGTCACTTCCTGAATACGTGACAATTTCTGACATTGATTTTCTTGTGTTCTTTCTACTCACGTGCCATTTTAATTTTGTCGCACGCAGAACTCAGTAAAGTTCATACCATCCTCTGGTTTATGGGGCACCCTAATCGCGTTGTTAGCAACAAAGAACCACTCTAGTGAACTATGTAGTTTTTCATCATAAATTACTACCAAACCTATTCCAGTTCTATAATTCACCAGCAACATGCGGAACAAAAAAAGTGGACAATTATACAGCTGAGACTCATCTAATTTTATTATCATCACGTCTAGCTATGTTTTGTTTTCCCTCTGACCTTTTCAGCCCGGCTGTTACGACATCGTTCACATGCTTTGTTTTTTTTTCTCTTTTTCTTCATGTCCCACTGCGTGCGCGCATTGTTTCGACATAATACGCACATTAATGTTAGATACGGAAATACCTAACGCCATTGTCTGAATCTGGCGGAGACAGATAAGGTTATTTTGGCAAAACCCAAAATCACAAAGGACAGAAAACGACACTGTAATTAAAAACAACAGCCAAAAAAGACGAGAGAACGAAAAGATGTTTTAACATCGATGCTATCGTTGCTTCCTTTCACAATTACTTTATTCAGCTGGGCGGGTATCACAATTTATGCAGACTTTAGCCTTTATTGTAGAACCTTTTTTTTTTTTTATAGCAAAAACAAACCCCCAAAAAGCATAAAACTAATTGAATTGCCAGGAGCAAGACAAGATTACCTGGCCCCAAATTCGGAAATCATAATTATTTCAGTCATTTTCCTTTTGTCTCCAGCTTTATTGTCAGTATCATCACCGCTCATATTTGTTCACATGCTAAACATGCAATAATCTTATCTCTTCCTTCTGTTCCGAGATCAGCTGTGTTTTCTCCTTTAAATCTGGCTGTCTTTAATCTTTCCCGGTTTCTTTGGTCTACTCATTTCTCTTCTTTCAACTCGACTATTTTCTTCCTGTTCCTTTTAACGTATCTTCTTCCAAATCTACCTCATCTATTATTACTTTTGTCAACCTCTTCCGCCCACAGGCTTTATCGAAAGAGGCCTTACTGTGATGAGGATCAGCTGGGACGAAAGGAAACAGGAAACTCCAGATCTTAAAAGTCCCAGCGCGTAAAATCAGCTCAAAATCCCTCACAAAGAACTTTGAGATCCTAACCAACATAATTTTTCCAGCTTGCAACTCCCACATATACAGTAACCATACAAACAAACAAACAAGTCAGAGAGATGACTTTTAGGGGAAAAAATAATTAAAAATATGTCAGAACCATACAAGGAGAACAAAACCCACACAGAAGCTCAACTGAATGTCTATATTTACTGACGGGCGTTCTTACGTGATGAAAGATGAATTCAGAAAGTCAGAAAGATGACTTCTAGAGGAAAAAATGATTAAAAAATAAATCAGATCCATAAACGGAGAACAAAAATGACACAGAAGCTCAAACGAATGTCTATATTTACTGACGGGTGTTCTTAAGTGATAAAATATGAAATGGAATTGGCTAGGTACTTTTCATCTTTTCAGCTGAGGGATAAAAAGCCGGTAAGTCTGCAAAGTTCCTGCATGCAAAAAAAAAAACAGCTCCAAAATCGAAAATTCTAATGACAGTCTCGACAAGTAATATCTCTCTTTCTGTGCCTTGAGACACATTGAATTAATTCCTTCGGCTGCCGAAGACAGGGGCAGAGACATATTTGATGGGGCTAAATCTATATGGACTGTTCGATATGGAGCCCGCATTTGATCTTCTTTATAATCCATTAGGACAGATGCCAAAATTTAATACTCTCAGTCAGAGATGTGGTTTCTGCATTGTTGTCATACTTGTCTACATTAGTAGTGCAGGAAATGTAAACCGATCGGCGAATGCCACCGTGCTATCAAATGAGAGAGATCTGAAAAGGCAAATTAAAACCAGATATCTCTCTCTTTACCACCAAATCCAGAATGATAAAACGCAGCCAAAAGCTTCAAATACCCGAATGTCCAAATGCCCAAATGTCTAACTAGAAAGTAGCGAGACGAATGACACGATTTAAACTTCAACCGGATCTTAGTCTTCTCCGGCCACGATAAACTTTTTCTCATCGCTTTGAGAAATTTGCAATTGTATGTACTTACATTTTTTGGGGGGTCATTTATGGCCTTCTGTAGATTACGCCCAGTTGCGGGCCTTTTAACGACAAAACTTGGTACCGTTACACCGTGCTGGGCAAATCTGGACACTGTATAGCCATTTTGCTGGAGCTATCGCCCCGTGAAACCCAAACTCATTTCTGAGCAATTGGAAGATGTAAAAATGTCGGCGAATAAAATGTGTATGTTTCAATAATCGCCATTTACCTTTAACTTACCAGCAGCCTGTAAATATTTCAGGGTCGACACTTTTTTTTTTTATTTAACACCTTCCACTCTTTTCTGCACAAATCAATACTCCTAAATCAGTAACATAATGATTTATGTCATTTTGACAAGGGATTCTGTCGAATCGAAGACACAAAATACGAACAACCAACAGTTGTCATTCGAGGGAGAGTTCAGATTTCTATTTGTCATAGTTTTTGTTTTTCTTTTAAACTTTATTATTTGTTTTTCTTGACTTTGAAAAAGACACATTTTCGTTGTTTTTGACAAACATCATTCCGAGCAGAGAGACAGCTAACAAACCGAGATGTCGCAGGATAAGCTTAACCTAGTTCAGACACTTGGCCGGGGCCCCAGCGGAAAAAACAAACAAGGCCGAGGGAAGCCAGACACACTTATGTCACAACAGGAAACCAACACTTGGCAATCACTGTCACCCGGTCCACTACACCGACAACACTACAGAGAGAATGCAGCACAAAAGAAGCTGCGGATAGGCAGGGGCGTATCCATGTTTCACTTTGAGCTTGTTCTTTCTGTGCTACAAGAAAATAAAAGAAAATTCTCAAAACGACATTTCATGTACTGGAAACAGAACTGATGACGTAAAATTAAAAACAATAATCACAGCAATCGCAGTGTGTGAAATGATTCAGGCTATTCGGGGAGGTAAGTGGACTGAAATGACCGCCGAGATTGCTGCCCTTGGTCCCAGGCAAATAGCCCTTTACTGCCCTTTACTAAACTAGAAGGAAGCGCATGATCGTACGACATGTTGTACGGATATGGACAGTGCACACAATTCGATGACGTAGAACACACACCGGAATACTATATTACTGACCTTGTTAATTTGCATAGTTTTTAAAAATATGAATCGGCTTAGTAGCAAAACAATCCGACTTCTGCTCGGAGATTGCGTGATCTGCGCTAATAATATACTTGAGTGTACGTCGATCACCAATGTCTACCCCAACCCCTTTTCGCCTGATTAGTCAATCTGACTACCGCCCATTGATACAAAATGACTAGACCCTCACGGCCCCATGTCCATCTGTCTATTCCATGTGTTGTCACTTTAAATTCGTGAACACCATACCAAATTTTGTTTCAGCAAACCTTCACCAGTCGCGCTTTTGGTAAACATGTTGTACGGATATTATATGCACTGTCCATATCCATACTACATGCTGTTCGGATATACACTTCCAAACTAGAAACCAATTTGAAAGCGAAAAAAAAAATTTGTATACTAAAGTCATCCTGTATTAAATCATCTTAAAGGGAAATAATTTGAGCTTGTAGGGGAGGCAACCGGACTGATGTGACAGGTAAGGTTATTGCCCTTGGTCTCAGGTTTTGCCGATTGTTGAGAAAATTGGCTGTACGGCCCTGGACTGCAGTGAATTATTTGAGGAAACCTTTAGCCCTGCAGCAGCTTGGGCTCTCGACTCCTGGCGCCACTCAGCGAACTCCGCAACACAAAGGGACACAAGTGATGGCGTGAAAGGTTAATTCCAGTTGACTTATCTCCTCCTGGCTCGGACCTACTTTCGACTTGAAGGGCCTTAGAAAGGGCAGCTCAAGACGTCTGGGTTAATACGTGACTTCAATTTTTTCTTTAATACCAGTATTCCCATAACCGATGGAGCTGAAAATCAGCTCATCCCATCCCACCCAGATCCCTCCCCCTTCCACATTTCTCCCTTACCATTCATATTTCCTTCTATTATACCAGAAAATAAAGTCTTCAGTTTCTTCAGAACAGGAACAGCTCGGGAGGCTTTGATTCATAATTATCTCCGTTAGCATTTTTCAAACCTCGATCGCAACAGCATAATATTATTTGCAAACCTGGGCAATAATACACGCATACTAGCAGACTGCCACATCCCGGTTTCTTTGACATTAAAAAAAGAATTTCATTCGCGGATGTCCCTGACATTTTTCTGTCCATATACTATTAGTTCATCATTGAAAGTTCAATCTAGAACATTTCCGACTAGTCACGAGACACAACATGGATAAATGCAACATTGAGAAGGGTCGGTTCTTAACCAAGAAAAATCGTAGAAACCAAGAAATATAAGTTGACTTGTTGTTAATTTGTGGAGTTGTAGACATGCTCTAATATTTCTGTATTCATCCCTGTTTCCCTGGTTAAGTTGACCTTTTCAGTGCTGCAGTATGTGAAGTAAAGTATTACCGGCAGACTTCTATATTACTCGACATAAGTCAAATTTTCAACTCTGTTACTAGCGTGCCGTCTTCACAATAAAATTTCATTTATTACATGCAGCCCGTCAGTAAATCAAAAACTCGGAAGTCCCAGTTTACTGCAGACAGAATGACGTTTGAGTTGTAGACACTGTGGTTGTAAAAGGGTTAAGTTCATAGATCTGCCATGCATGAAATGCAACTGCCATTTCCAGTTTTTCCCTCCCCTACCTTTGTTCCAACCCCTGCTTGTCTCTCTTGGGTCATACAGTTCCGGAGTTCATACGCTGTACAGGTTGAGTCAAAATGTGGAATGAGTTGGGTTTTTTTTTGGGGGGGGGGGGGGTATAATATTTCAACTGTGCAGGTTGAATAACTGTAGCACAAGGAATACAATGACTTTTATCAAGACAAAATTAACATGGCATAAAGAAAACTGTGCATCTAGCAAAGCCTCGAGTAAGAAATAATACAGAAATGACCCCCCCCCCCCCCCCCCAAAAAAAAAAATTCGAGCTTTGGTATATTTACCTTCGCCAGGGAAAAAATATGTCATACTCACAGGATGGAAAATTGAACCAACAAAAATGATAAAATATTATTTCTTACGCGAAGCTCTGATCAATACAAGATTTTTTTTCTTTGCATTTTGTCACTGCTTCAAGCCTTGCTGCGACCCCAGAGATTTTCTGTGGTTTCTATAATATTTGACTTTTGTCAAACGTATTTCATGTACGTGATCAGGGAGTAGATCCTTATCCACGGGGTCCTGGAGGTGTTTGTGCCAAGCGTGACGTCTCCAGTGAACTTATAAGTCATCTCGTACATCCTGGACTAGTTTTGCGAACTTACAAATAAGTGCAATGGGCACCGGAAAGTATGGAAATCTTACAGATGTACTGATCAATTCTCCATGCAATCTGTACGAATGAAAAAAGAAACAACAGGGAAAGAGACAGAGAGAGAGAGAAAAACCCAGTTCTGAAGGAGACATGACGCGACCTTTGTCCTTATTATTTTGTTCTCTCTCCATTTTCTGAAAAACTGGAGATCTTTTAGTATGTAGAAAAGGTATAACAAATGCACACTTTGATACGTTTAAAATCCGCTGTGGCACTTATCAAGCTGTTTCACAGTTCCGATTTGTTCGAACTCCTTATCATAATACTGTAGCTGCAGATGCTTGACGTCGAATTTCTCAATGGTGCAAAAAGGGGAATTGGAACAAGAAAGAAGTAAGATAGCGAGGCCTCACCACACTCATCAGCATATCGGAAAATAATATCTTTGTTTTTCAAGGCCGAAATGTCTACTTGGTTTCGAGAATAAAATGATAAGCGGATTACAAATCACCGGTGTAAGCTAAGAAGATCTCTCCCATCTCAGCTAAACATTAAATAAAGAAGAAATAACAAATGAAACAGACGAAATAATGTAAGTTTTAACATGAGCCGGTCTGATTTAGAGCACAATTTTATTGCCACTGCCTCACTCAGACCACATCATTGCTATATAATTGCTACTTTTACAATAAAGTCTTGCTACAAATTATGGATGTCATCGTCTACTGGTGTTTTATCTGGTGTCTACTTCCATATGGAGTGATGCGGAGATGTTTATCAAACAGAACGTACATTCCATTTGGTACACAGTGGAAATGGTGCAAGAGTTATTAAGAAACTTGTATTTTTCGATCTCACAGTTTCTCTCTCTCTCTCTCTCTCTCCCTCTCCCTCTCTCTCTCTCTGTCTCTGTCTCTCTCTGTGTCTCTTTATCTGACACTCTCTCTCTATCTGTCACTCTTTCTCTCTCTGTCACTCTCACTGTCAGTCTCTCTCTCTGTCATCCCCCCCCCTCGGCCCATCTCTCTCTCTCTCTCTCTCTCTATCTTTCTCTTTCTCTCTCCCCTTCTGTGTGTGCGTGTTTTAGTGTAAACAAGCCCAATTATTATTTTTTCTGGCATTAATGTACAGTATTCGGTAACCGTTTATTCACATGTCACAGCTGTAAAAGCTGAGCTCTGCCCATGTGAATTTCTTTAGTATAAACAAACCCAATTATTAGTTTTCCTGGCATTAATGTACTGTATTATGTAACACTTATCCCACGTATCAACAGCGTATTCATGTCTTACAGCTGCAAAAGCAGGGCTGGGCTCTGCGGTAGAAAGCTAAAACTACGTAAACTTGAAAAATGGCTTAGAAATAACCATAACCTGGGCATTACTCCAAATAACAGTTTTTTGTTTTTTTCTTGAAAAACCAAAATCAAGCCGTCATCACCACTACGCACTAGTCACATCTCCACTGTCTCCTACCCTTTCCGAGAATAGAGTTTGAGAAATCTGGATAGAAATCTACCATATCATCAAAGAATAACAGAGAGCGAACAAAAGAGTTCCTGTCTTTCTTGTTTTTTTTCCTTCTTTAATACTAGATGAGGTACCCGGCATTACCCGGGATAAACAGAATCATGTTCCCTCCCATCTCTCGTCCTCTCTCAGGTGTAGACAATTTCCCATAGTAATCCACGATCTTGGTTGAGTAATCATGCGCAACAGGGCACCATGCACCATACTGAACGCTTGTCAAACACAGCCTCCCCGTGCCGTGGGCTTATCAAATGGGAGCACAAAAATATATCGTTATAATTTACATTTTTTACAACTTTTTAAAATATTTGCCTGAAACTTGAATAAACACGAAAAGTTGATGCAAAAGCGAATGGGTAAGATTAATGATTTTTTAATTGGCAACCGTGAACATTAATTTTATAAATTGTCCTTTTAATAAGGCCATTTAGGCTGCAGCGTTAAGCAAAAAAAAAAATGGGGTCCAAAACTGCACCACAATGAATTACTCCCACAATTTTTCTTTTTACCTTTAATTTACACGTAGGCGCATTCAATTCTTATTCAGGTAAAATCACGTTATCTTACACAAACAACACAAAATATGAGGCTTCATCCCCATCTTGAACATTCCATTCTCAGCAAGGTAAACAACAGTACCCACTGATCCAAAAAACGTTATATTTTCATTATATTTTATAGATTTTTCATCTCTACACCAGTCAACAGACCAGCCACGCGGTGCCCTTTATGAATAAATAAAGGCGGCGAGTTTACTAACATTTCGATTTTTGACAAACACACGTCAGAAATGACAGAGCTTGGTTTCATATTTCATCTGAGAGAAAAGAAAATAAACACAGGTGAGCAATGGCGAGTACCGTTTTATTTCGTTTTTGACTCTTTTTATGTCCCGAGTTCAGATGTTGAACTCAGACTGGAGAGAAAATGCATTAACCCGCTATGAACCGAATGTAGAAGGAAGGAAAAATTGGTTAACTTAATGTCTGGAGCACATTATAGCTGCGGTTTCGGTACCATACCTTTCCTCAATGATTGTTGTTACCTGTACGTACGTACCCGAAGTATGCTCCCCTAGGGGCACGTATTTTAAAGCTTTTTGTGACTCCAGAGGTAGAGAGCTCCTGCACCCCCCCCCCCCTAAATACTCCTAACAACAACCTTAAGTAATAAAATTATTTTTTCAAACTTTCTTCTGCCCCTACAGTTTTTTAGTTGAACGGGTAAGGGGCAAGGATTCGATAAGATGTATGGTTGAGGATAAGCACTGGGTTGGGGACAGGTAGGTATATGCACGCGCCAATAGCGCAAAACGCTTGGCCTACATGCATACCAGTAACAACAGCCTTCCTGAAAATATCTATATAAATTCGTAGAAAATTACATGGAGAAGTTTCACCCTGGGGGGCAAATATCTCATCTTGAAAGTCGGTTATCTTTCTATGTCGAAGGACTGTTTCATTTCTGGGAATTTGGGTTGTAGAGGGTTAAGTTCCTGGGGTCGGGGGCAGTGGTATGTTTCCCTCGGGACGGGGCAAGAGATAGTCATGGAATTGAAAAATAATATTAGTAAGAGAAAACCAAACAATCTCTAGCAAACAAATCACATATTTCGCCACCTCACTTTTTGTTTGTTCAAACTCCCATTTTTTCCAGAACTGAGAAATCCAACGTTAAACGTTCGCGGTTTTAGTATTATGGAAAGCAGTTTGTATAAATCGGAATTGTCAAACAGCTAGATAAGTGCCACAACGTATTTTTACACAAGTATCAAAGTGTGTATATGTTATACAATATATCTCTGTTACATACGTAAAGATCTCCAGGTTTTCGGAAAATTGAGCTAGGACAAACACGAACTAAGGTCGCGATCTATAGTTTGTATAGTATACACAAAAAACATCCAAAATAAACTCATTTGCTTGCCATATAATTTGTCATCCTACAAAATTATGAAGTTTATACTGTCTTTACTCGGAAGTTCCAAGGCCATAAATTACTTTTTATGTTCGTTTCTCCCAAGAGTAAAAAAACATTTTTAGTAATGCGCTTGCCCAACCGCTTTGCCAAACACAGCGGTTGAGCGAGATTTTAATTTGGGTGGTGGTGTGAGAGGGGAGGGGGAAGGCATGCAAAGTACCACGGTCAACGCCAACGTTTTGAGTCACATAATATTTATAAATCATATCAAAATAGCAACACATTATTTTATCCAGTGTCAATGATCCGTGTATAAAAAGCCTCCGCATTGCTTCCCTGAGTCAAAGTTTAGACAGCTCAGTGCAAACCTCGCCCACTCGGACACTAATACACCCCTTGGTTGATCCTGACCAGCTATTGACTTTGAGAATTGATGAGGGGAGACTTATCTTCTCTATCAAAGTCCGACGGGTCTTCATTCCACTGTTTGTTGACCCTGCAGTGACGGCGAGCTTCCCCTAGTATCATGGTCAGAACGCACGTTCATTAACCTAACAAAATACACACAAGCTCCCACTGGAGTCTTTGACTAATGGACCGTGTTTCTACACTCCATCAGAGTTGTCTGTTTATCTTGTTGGCTGCCTCTGGCTTATCTTTTCCTCCTAGCAATTTTCAGCAGTGTGATGGCTGTACGGACAGGGCTTACAAATATATTTTTTTTTGTTTTTGTTTAAAATCTATCCATTATCTCTCAGAGGTTCTAATGTTCCTCCTTTCAGCCACACCTCCGTCCCAAAATCTGTTCGTTACGTACATTTTATCGTTGTGAAGTGATTTTCACCTGATATTTTCCTCATCCGTGATGTTCCTTCTCTCTGTTTTATGTCGACTTGCCATCTTCTTCCTTTTGCTCGTCCTCTTGTTTTTGTTTTTTTTCCTGTCCTTAGTTGGTATTCAGTGTAGCGTTTTGTCCATCTATTGTCATTCATCCTTCCCATATGTCCAGCCCAATTCCACTTTTGATGTAGCATGAATTTTACTATGTCCGTTAGTGCTGTGTATTTGCGTAGTTCAGAGTGGGGATTTTATGTTGAGCATTTTTTCTTCCATTGCCCTCCGGATGGTTTTTAATCGTAGGTTCTTTTGTAATCGGCCATGTTTGGCAACCATAAAATGGCTTATATTAATATAATTTCTATCGGGTATTCTCCGGTTTCTGATTTTAACCTCCCTCTCCGCCACATGGTACACGTTTACGTTATACAGTGATTCAATAAGCAAATTATCTCTCAGTCTCTCTCAGTACTTCTCATAGTTCTCTTTTCAGCCACCGTTCGTCAAACATACATTCATTCTGTTATACATTGATTTAATAAGCATAATAGGACCAGGACTTTCCTCTGCGTATGCCATCCTTATGGGGTGTGAGAATCCTTCCAGACGCCTCTCGAGACTGTCTCGTCCCTTTAGAATGACAAGGTTCTAACTCCCTTCCGTCAACTTGTGAGATATTGATGATTGAAGCTTTCTGTGCGTTTAACTTTTCGGGGAACCGGTTTTTCTTTAGTAATACTTATAAACTACGCATCGACTCTTCTTGATACTTCGACACACAATGGAGACGGCCTGTAGAAGGTGCAATGTGTAGTGTGTAACTCAGTTCAGCCAAAAAGTGGAGACAGAACTTTGTCATTCTCTGGGGCCGGTCTGTTGAAAATGCAACTGTCCAACTGCATTGTGCCCAGGTATGGGAACCGCCCACCTTTTTTCAGGTACATTACAGGTATGTTTAAGCCACATCAGCCACCAAGAGTTATAGTATAGACCGCAGCGGAATGCTGCATTGCCATTTTGAGCACAACTAATTCTTATATGTGATTGGTTATAAATTTCGAAGAAAGTCCCATTTTGAGTGCCTTAGAAAATCTACAAAATATCAGTGCGAACGCAAGGATCGCGCACCTGGTCTTCTCGAATAAGGACGAGAAAGAGGAAGGGTCAGCGTGATCCGCGTGCACGTTAAAAATACCTTGGCAGTTGAACGTCGGGAAGAGCAGGCTGAACAAGACCGCTGCCCAGGCAAAATTCTAGAACATTAATCCCTGCCACAAACAATAAAAAACAAACAAACAACAAACCCACAAAAAAGAAGAAAAGTGAGATGTAAATGCCAAGAGCACTCAATCCCCTAAAATAAATACCTGAAACATAATGAACCCCTCTTACTTAAAACCTGATGCCAATTTATTGAGGTCCTGATAAACAAACGCAAAAATCCTGTCATTCACATTTACATTCACAGTACAGAAATTAATGAACCCTCTCTTTCCTGGGTTTACAGTGCTGAACATTTAAAACGTATTTCTCCATTGTCTATTGACCAAGCTTATGGGCCCAAATGCCGTTCTGTGAAATCCGTGTCATCTGTTATTTCCGGATCTTTGATTACACAAATCCATGCGTAATTAGGAAACAATATCCCTGTAGACTTTTTTTCTACCTTGTGAAATGAAAACTTAACGGTTTGTGTGGACTGTGTCAGGAAGGAAAGAATCCTTTCCTGTCGCTTTGAAATTTGCTCAGGTTATCAAGGTAATAAAACATGTTGCTGACTTTCCCAAAGTCCGCTGTTTCCGCTGACATTTTTATCCCCGGTTGACATCTCACGGGTTTCAAAACCTCTTGTTCATCATAAACATTTTAATGATGTTTTCCTTCACAGAAAGAATACAATACGGAATTAATACCACCGGCCAATGCACACTGAGGCCAAACGATGATGTACAGATCACTTTTCCTTACCCTGCTACTTGACTTATTAAAAATGTTCCCCACTGGCTCCATGGTAAAAGTACAAAAGAACAACAACAAAGAACCGGTAAAAAAACCTCCGCTGGCATTGTCGGTGCTCGGGACTTAAGGATTTTGTTTGCTCTAGGGCAGATAAAAACACAGGCGAGATGTTTGAACTGGACAGATCTGGAAAATAAAGCCCGGAATTCCAGGATGGTTGTTTACCGAGTGTGTGGTTAGAATAGCCGCCAGCCTGGGCCTGGTCGAAGGGCTGTTCCACTAATTGGTATTTACCTACGGAAACGCTGAGAACGTTCCACGTAAACCCTGGGCCGACTTGTGACTGCTGCGGAATCGTGGAATGAACTTATGGAAAAAAAAAATGGATTTACGAGAGGTAGAGAGGTGAACAGGATGGCAACCAAAAACCAGAGTCTTTCAAAATTAATGTTAAATGACTAAAAACTTATAATGGAAAAACTGAATTAACTGGCAACATTGCAAATAGAAACTGATGATAAGTATTAAATTCGATTAGCTCAAAAAGTGGAAAATTCGAATTTTCTTTCAACTTCGAGGTATTAACTTTAAGTAGCCACCGTGATTTTCGCACTATTAATTCTGTACATAATGAAGATAATTAATTATTATCATTTTATCGATGCCTATTAAAAAGACATTTTGCACTTTTGCCAGGCGCACGCAAGCGGCGTGGCGTGGTCTATTGCAGCCGTGTTATAGTTTCACGATTCCGTTGAGAGTTTGCTTTGTGTCGCTAATTCCCCCCCCCCTCTCCTCCCTTCTTTTAGAGGAAAACCTAACGTTATCACTTCCTGCCATGGGTTTACTATTAAATGCGCTGGTCCGTGCGTACATTATTGCCATTTCATGACAATCTCACAAGTGCTGATGGTATGCATAGGGCATAAACGCCGAAAGGGAGTGCAGAATGACTTTTCTAAAGAGAAACAAACAAACAAACAAACAACACAAGGACCCGCTTTGCCAGGTACCTGAGCTGGCAATTGCAAAAATCTTCATCGATTGACCACCTTGTCGGCATTTTAGCCAAACCCATGACGCTGCTTAATATGGTTTGATATCTGAAACAAAGAATTTCGTAGTTTTGTTACTATTAATTCATATCTTTATTTGTGTAATTTGTTCTACCTGAGTTGACCAGCCTCCTGAAAATACCTTCGCACCCACGCCCCACCCCCCCCCTCCCCCTCCCGATATAGCAGAATGTAGGTGAGCAGTGAACATTAACATGTTTTATTCCCAGCTGTTGCAAAGAATAAAATGCTGCACTTAGGCGGTAATTCAGCTATTGTGTCACTGTTGTAACGTTTGGCTAAGTCCACGACCATTGTATTAGTCACTGTAGTAAACAATTCACGGTTCAGTAAGCTTTAAATATTATCCATACATTCCCTTTTGTAACAGCGTGTAAGAGGACTGTGTTGTCGTTTTATTAAAACTGTACCAATGAAGTTTACAACAGCCCCAACAGCTAGGCACACTTTATTTGCAAGGCAGCCAACAGAGCCAATACGATCTCAAGCAGTAGAAACATTAAAAAATTTTAATTTAAATCACTGACGATGCAAAGAACTGTCGATCCAGTGGCGTAGCATTAAAGGGGCCATAGGTGCGGTTGCACCAGCGGCAACATTTTTAGGGATGCAAAATCTCAGATCTCTCAGTAATGGGAAAAGTCTCTCAAAACTTAAATTAATCAAAACATGTCAGAGATCTACTATGAGCCAAGAAAGCCTGAACAACCCAGCAATACTGTCAACTGAGAGAGATTAATTTCAATACTGTTACTGAAAATAATTATTTTGTACAATGTCATTTTAAATAAATTTGAGTATACCGACATTAAATGCGTTTTACTTTAATTACATTAGTATTTTCTTAAAATACATGTCCTTGGGGGTTGGGGAGGACGGGATAAGGGGTCAGTACTGGACTTGTGAAGGGACTCGCTCAAGGAGTGCTCGCGGCCCGCGGGTCAAAGGGTCCAATACTTGCCTTTCCCCAGGCCCTGGAAACGTTCGCTACGCCACTGTGTCAGTCATGTTATTAAGGAATTAATATAATAATCCATGGCGGCGTAAAGAACTGTCGATCATTGTATGAGGAAATAAATACAATATTATTATATTAATTCCTTCTTACAATAACCGGCAATTCCTTACATCGCCAGGGATTAAAATTTTTACCCGAGAGCAATGACTAATACTCAATGAGCCAAAGTCTAACGGAAAACTGTCATTGATATTCAGTTGGTTTTTCGCCTGCTGTGAAAGGAACATAATTTTATTCATACAAAACGAATATATTCGATCCGTCTTTAAAATTGTTTTTGCAAGTAATAACCATCAATCAATGGTATATAAACTATATTCAGGACTTGCCAAGGCTTGGCATGAGGTATTGATTAAATTGCAAAAAGCATATAATTTATGCTTCAAACTTTTCATATAGGTTACAGTTGTTACTTAGATCGCCAGCTCTGTCGAAAACCAAACAATAAATCCGGCATCACACACCATATGGAGCCTAATCACAAACACACACTCACACATAATTAAGTAACTATATTGTTTTAAATGAGTACACACACGCAATATCTCAGAGAAACCACCAGGGCAGGAAATATGAGCTCGACAGATTAATAAGATAAACCCCAAATGCAATTCATTCAGAAATTTGAACTGCAGTCCCGCTGTGTGCAACAGGACGTTGAATGCCATGTCATTCTTGTCTCACGATATATCAAATGAATAATGTAACCAAACACCCAGTATTTCATTAATGAACTGTGTTCATGACAACATTCTTCAAAAAGGGAGCAGCCTGGATATGGCATTGCCCAAGTTTTTCTTTAGAAATGAGAAATGAAATATCTGTATGAAAGCCTCATGCGTACTGGATATAAATAATTTGAGATGCTTGTATTAAAGCCAGGTTTTCTGAACCGCTAACTTTCAAGCTGATAATTTCATTTATCAATTATCAAAGAGGCGTTTTCAAAAGCCGTGGAGCGAGACGAATTCCAACATTGCATTGCCAACATGAGTAAAATAAACAGTGGATGGGAAGATTGTACTGTTAAAAACACCGGTCATTCTCTCTCCTTAGAGTGACAAGGTTCTAACTCCCTTCCGTTAAGTTTTGAGAAATTCATGACGGAAGTTTCATGTGCTCAAAGCCTCTAGTCGTACGACATTAGTTTTTCCTTTTATTAATACTTACAAATTACACATGCCTCTGCTTGATATTTGACACACAATGGAGAAGGCCTATAGAAGTGTGTATGTAGTATATAATTCAGCTCGGCCAGAGAGTGGAGATCGGATCTTGTCATTGTAATGGGCCGATTTGATGGCAAGAAAATGCAGCTGCAAGATGTTAGTGTCAAATCATACAAAATATTATTTAATAACAATAACAACAACAACAGAAAATGTGTGGGGTCGCAGCAAGGCTTGCAGGAAAGTCAAAGCGTCCCAAAATGAAAAAAAAAGTTGTAAGTAGAAAAGCCTCAGGTTAAGAAATAATACAGAAACAATACAGTGTAACCCAATCTTTTGGGTGTTATTTTCTCACTCAAGGAGTTTCTATTATTTAACTTTTTTTCGTTTTGCCATATCTTGACTTCAACTAACACAAACCTACCTCATGCATAACCTTATGGTTATAGTAAGCGGTGGTGGTTTTTCATTTCCGGGGGGGGGGGGGGGGCAAAACGAAGAAAAGAGCGACAAGGAGGCGGAAACGATTATACGGCTGATGAGTGTGAGGGGAAGAGGGTTGAGAAGTGGAGGCAGAGCATGAATGGAGGACGATTTGGGGGGCAAATGCAGGGCAGCCTTCAGCCTCCATGTAGACGGGCTTTATGAACAGAAAATATCTATTTGTTGTAAGTACGTTTAATAAAGAATTCTTTCTGTTTTAAGAAGAACAATCAACACGCCTGTTGTCATTAAACGGCATTGAAAAACATAACTCTTTGTGAAGCAATAGCCGATGAATCGGTTCTCCCGCTGGTCACGTTTGCGCCAATCACCGATTTATCAGTGCACAAGAATGCTTGGCTATTTTGTTTCAGGAAGAAAGAAAGACGACTTTCTATTCGTTGCTGTAGTTAGTCTTTACTCATCTCCCCCGCTATTTTCTTCCTGTATTGATGAACGTGGAGAAATTCATGGCACACAAAAAATTAATGGAGCCGCGGCCAGGGCTGTTCATCATTATTAATTTTGTTTGTAGTCTTCTTGAGGGGGGGGGGGGGGGGGGCGAAGGGTGCGGGGAATAAAAAAATTTCTAAACTATGGGAGCGATTGCCCCGAAAAACATTAAGAACTGTATTGAATATAAAATACGCAGAGAGACAATTCCTTTCAATGTCATATTTGTGAGCTTACTTTACCTGACAAAAAAAAAAAAAATGCTGGTTTTCTGTGACAAGAATTGTTGGAGGTTTGCACTGCAATCAGATTAACTTCTCTATATTGAGACTCAAAGTTAATTTCGTCCTTTGGCTCACATTTGTTTTCGTAATATAATTCACCAAATAGAGCTCATCAGCTGTTGTGTTTCGTGCGCCTTCATCACATACCGTACATTTGATAAGGTCACCCAAAAATATTTCCTTCGTCCCTTGAGAAGAAAACCTGTATCAGTTAGTTTCAGAACGCCCCCGTGGAAGCGTGATGTCATTAAAACAAATCAGATCGAATGATTTGCTGTTAATATGAGAACAGCCAATAAAAATGTTCATGACAGAACAGAAAATAATGAAGATCGCAACAAAAAAATTCAATTTGTGAAATCTGAGCCCATATTTGAATATCAACGGTGGAAATCTATAAAACATGCCGGAATTGATAATGTTTAATTTTTTTTCTGTGTGAATTCTTCATCAATAAACAGTAATTGAATATCTCTTTCCAAAAGAAAATACTGCCGTAAAGAAATAATGACGGTAGTAACGAATACAATCAAAAGCAGAAAACACAGACACGCGCGCACTCACACACACACACACACACACCTCTCCGTTGTTTTCGCTCTTTGTTTTAAGAGATTTCGCTGCTCTTGGCATTTACACCTCAACTTTTCCTGTTGCTATTTTTATTCTTCTTGTTTCTGTGTGTTTTGTGGTAAGGATTTTTTTTTTTTTTTTTAATGATTTTGCCCCTGCAGTGGCCTTGTTCGGCCTGCCCTTCTCGACTTTCAACTGCCAAGGTATCTTTAACGTGGCGCAAACGTGCACACGGGCCCTCTGAGTTTTTCGCATCTATCCGAGAAGACTAGGTGCTCTATCCTACCTACCATAGCATCAGGGACAGGATTTTTCCTTCCCCTCCCCAATAACATTTTTTAAAAAAATGTAACATACCTGCACTGACATAGGTTCGACCCCGGCACCTTCGGTATGAGAGGCGAGCACCTTGTCTCTAGACCAACGTGTCCAATCACATTTCTGTTACATATATCCATTTAATAAACATACTAACCAGTGCATGCCCTAATTATGAGAGGTGAGAATCCCTCCAAAGGTCCCCTGGTGTCTCCTGTCTGTTGATATCATTCCGATAATAAAACCTGCCTAAACAAAATGTCATCATATACTAATATATATGTTGTTTTCTTTAAAAATGTTATTCTCGAAATTCAAAGAAAATCTGTCTCAAAAACGTTGATCTGGTCATACATTTCTGAATTTCCCCTCAAACATTCACGAGAAATTATGTCCTGCCTTGGTGATATGTTACAGTTTTGCTTATTCTGAACTAAAATTTCAATCCATTACGTTAGCGGTAACTTAAACCCATTTATGCGTATTATTCAGAGTTCTTTTTCGGCGGACGTTATCAATAGAAAACAGCTGAACATTGCCTTGAATATGTGTATTGTTATTTTTGTTGACGATGTTAATGTTTCATTTTTCTGTGTAGGAGGTTCTCCTGGTTAGACAAGCCTAATAAGTAAATGTAGAACAATAAGTACTGTACGAACCGGTTGCTTTTGATCTCAAAGTAACATACAATTTAAAAAGTAATATAATTAGAAGCTTTGTGTGTCTCAAACAACATTAAAGTAGATTAAATTCGGGTACATTAGACAGAGAGAGAGAGAGAGAGACAGAGAGAGAGGCAGACAGACAGACAGAAAGACAGAGAGAGAGAGAGAGAGAGAGAGAGAGAGACAGAGAGAGAGAGGCAGACAGACAGAAAGACAGAGAGAGAGAGAGAGAAAGAGAGAGCGAGACACACACACACACCCACATAGAGAAACAGAGAGAGACACAGGGACAGAGACGAAGAGAGAAAGATGTAGAGAGAGAGACACAGAGAGAGAGAGAGAGACAGAGAGAGACAGAGAGAGAGAGAGAGAGAGACAGACAGACAGAGAGAGAGGGGGAGAGAGAGCGAGAGAGCGAGAGAAAAGGAATTATTCAAATTAACAGCAGTCACTCTCTTGCGAATGTTCTATCGTATATTAATTAATTTTTCAGTTTATTTTATTTATTTAATTATTTATTTTTTTGTTTATTCATTTATTCAGTAATTTATTTGTCACTTCTTCATTTATGCATTTATTTGTCAATTTGCCTATTCATTTATTTATCTTCGGCAGTAGCAAGTATTGATTATTTGGGCCAGACATTATTCTTGGATGAGAGCACCGAGGATACTATTAATACTGATTCCTGTTCGAGAGCTGGCTTTGTTCTATTGGTAAGGTAAACTGTCACCTGGGGACCCATTAAATGCACTACTGCACCCAGCGCTAGCTTATATACATCCTACAAACATACATCATGCATTGTTGGGGATTTAGTTCCGTATTCAGGACAATGAGGCTACAGTATCAAAGACAAGGATGAGTCCACGTTGTCAAGGATTGACTACCCCCAGAGACATTCGAGGACATTCGTGAAAGTCACGTCCGGCAAAGCACTGGCCGATCTGGATCAGCCAATTAATTGGATGTTGACGTCACAACACCGACTTTCAATGAGGCCTAGAGCACCAACCAACTAGTTGTGCCACAGAGAATGTATTTATAGAGAGATTTCACTTCCGCCAAATCGCGAAACTAGGTTGCTGCGGTAAACAAGAAATGAAAGAGACCGCCTTCACCAAAAGTAGTTTGAATATCTATTTACTGTGGTTTATTACGCCCCGTGGAAATGCACTAACGGGGTATTGTTTACTGCAGCGACCTACTTTCTGCTCCATGCTAACATTGGTTTCGAGGTGCCTCCTGTGTCCCGCAGTGCAAACAGACCAATAGTGAAACCTCTCTATAAACATACATACTCTCTGGTTGTACCTCACGGAAACTCAATGTCGTGACGTCACCATCCAACTATCAGACCGATCAAAATCGGCTGGTGAATGCCGGGCCTTAAAGAACCTCGCCCCCCTACACCCCCCCCCCTTCACGCCGCACTCTTTCCAGTGGATTCGAAGTTGGGACCTCACTCATCGGAAGTTAAATGCTTGAACCACTAAGTCTTAGCACTGAGTCACATCACCTAACATTCAGATGTGAATAATGGAATTTCCTAAAAAAAACAAAAAAACACACTTTGACAGTTGTTGAAAACGCGTTGTGGCACTTATCAAGCTGTTTCACACTTCCGAGTTATTCTAACTTCTTATCATAATACGAAAGCCGCCAATGTGCAACGTCGAATTTTTCAGTTCTACATAAAGTGGTTTTGAAACAAGCAAGAACTAAGGTCCCAAAATGCCAAAAGTAAACTTATTGGGTATTGATTTAATTCTCTACTGGTAACCATATCGAATCAAGCTAGGACTGAAAGACACAATCTCTGTTACCAGTAGAAAGTCAAAGACGAATGCAAACGTGAAGATTCGACTTGACAATCAAGCAATGAAATGTTCAAAAAGGCATCATTTCAGACCGGAAGGAATTATACACAACGGGTATGGCTGCTATAGATGCAGAGATGCCTGACTGAGGTCTGTGAGAAAAATCAGCTAGTGTATTTTTTGTTTTATTAATATCATGATGTGGATATAAACAGTAATAATACATCGTCCCTTCAGAATGAGAAGGTTCTGACTCCCTTCCGTCAACTTTTGAGAAATTGAAGTTCCATTAGCTTTTACAGATACGGCTTTTATTTCTGTTAGTAATACTTTCAAATTACACACCTAATCCATTTGATACTTTGACACACAATGGAGAAGGCCTGTAGAAGTAGTGTGTGGTGTGTAACTCAGTCCAGCCATAAAGTGGAGACAGAACTTTGTCATTTTAAGGGGACGACATAATTATAAATTACTTTCAAATCCATTCTGTTCATTTACTTGTAGAATGGATACTAGCAACAACGTTTCTCTCTCTTTCTCTCTCTCTCTCTCTCTCTCTCTCTCTCTCTCTCTCTCGCTCTCTCTCTCTCTCTCTCTCTCTCTCTCTCTCTCTCTTTCTCTCTCTCTCTCCCTTGAGTAAAAAACCTCTTTTGATTCCGCTGCTTCAAAGACTCCAGATCTGACTCATGAATTTTAAGGACTGTAATGTACACGTATTTACGTGTTGTTGTGTGGAGGCTAAAACCATGAAAACGCTGGAATTAGTTGGTAGGCGCCGCTGGCAGCAAACAGGAAAACTGGTCTGCCTGCAATTCAACACGTTCAGCGTTTCATCTAGAACAATGGTTCTCCACCTTTCTCATGCAATAGACCCTTAAGCTGGGTTCTCATGTGTTCGGAAACGGCAGCAGAAACGTCAAATACCCATCAAATACTAAAAAAGGGAACGTGTTTTCGTGTGTACTGTAATAGCATGAACATATCCTTTCTATTTCGCTAGCTGAAATGTTTTGACGTTCCCGTTCGCCCCCTCTGCAAAAAAAATATTTCTTCTCAACCCTAACAGATGTATTTCACGATAGAACAAACTATACACAAATTATGATGTTTTCAAAGCCTTACGAATGACAACAGGTGTGTTGATTATTTATTATAAAAACAAAGCATTTATGTATGCACGGAAAAAAGGGCCTTTTCTCTTCACAAAACCTACCTATAAATACAGTGCCTGCCCTATATTTGCCTCCACATCGTCCTCCATTCACGTTTTCACCCCACTTCCCCTCCCCCTCGACGCTCTTTTCTTTAGTTTTTCCCCTCCCTGGAAATGAAAATCATCCCCCAAAACACCACATTGAGAATCACTGATCTGAAATGAATACGTAAGAAAGTACAATATAAACGTAATTTGAGCTGATCCTGATTGATTTAAGTCAGGCTGTTTATATTGTTTATGAACAACGTCATTAGAGGGGCCAAGACATAATAATATTGTTTCTCCTGAATTTAATTATGTACAATAAATTAATTTTTTTTTTTAATTTAGTGTTTATCGTACCAGCTTGTTTTCGCAACTTGGCAGGACTATTACTACATCTGCAGAAGAATAGACGAGAATTAGATTGGAGAAAGAAAAAGAAAGAGCGTGTGAGAGAGAAAGACAAACACGTGAATATGTTCGTGTGTGTGCGTAACGAAGAAAGACGGAGGAAGAGAGTGAGTGAGAGTGAGAGAAAAAGTGTGTCATGTGCATTTGTGTAAGTATGTGTGTGTGTGTTTGTGAGAAAGAAAGAAGGAGAGATAAAGAGTGAGTGACTGTGTGAGAGAGAGAAAGGGACATAACAGAGAGAAAGAAAGAGAGTGGGAGAAAGAAAGAGAGAGTGAAAGAAAGAGAGAGAGAGACAAGACACTGAAACAAAGAGACAGAAAGCAAGAGAGAGAGAGAGAGAAAGACAGGGAAAGAATGACAGAGAGAAAGAAAGATATATATATATATATGTGTATGTGTATATATGCTTTTAGGAGTCCAGGAGTGAGGGTGAATGAATTATCGGGACACTTCCAGAACTTGACGGAGGGTCTAGAATCAAGAGACGTGCTCTAGTAGTAGTAAATCAGCCTTTTCATGGAGCGAATTATGGTGTTCAATGAAGTCAGAATCTGAATGAAAAAAGAACAGGTTTAATCCACCTGATTTAAAGCCTTCATTATAGCTTGGAGATCCCGCACAGCCTTTATAGCATGCCAAATTTCTACGTTATGTGAACATGAAATGTCGGGTTTTTGCGGTTTTACTTGTAAGTTTAAACTCTTACATTGCAGGAACATTTGGAATGGTCAATGGTAACCGGTAATTGCAAATAAGGTCTCTTTTAGGTGAATCTATTGTGTTCTTGGGGCAGCATATTGTACTGTGTATTAATGTATTCCGAACTGTCCTGACTGGCATGCGTATTGATTACCTTTGAATAATCTTGATTATATGATCTGGCATTCAAGCTAAAATTTTCAGCCGATCCTATTCTATTAATTGCCTATGTATTTCAAACCCGAAGTACATGTATTATAAACTACACTTATTCGTCATATTTAGGACACATTAATTTGTTAAATTTATACCTTGCCAAATTAATTTTGTTGATTCATTTTAGGTAAAAACAGACTTTCTAAATGTACATAATTATCTCCAGGATTAAAAATATAAACGGGCGCATCGGCCATTCGTTTTTCGTCTTTATCCGAGAAGACTAGGAGCTCGATCCTATCTACCATAGGATCACGGACAAGGACCTAGGAGAGAAATCCCAAAATTTTACCATGCCTGCGCCGACCGGGAATAGAACCAGATACTCCTGGCATGAGAGGCGAATACCTTGCCTCAAGACCAACATGCCTTCGTTTGCAAAGTGTGAGTGTGTTTTCCTTGCTCCTGAATGGAGCCTGAAATTTAGCACTGCCTGGGAGGTATAGTTCTGGTATGTTAAATGAGACCTTTAGGTTTTAAATGTCAGTTTCACTTAAAATCAATTGTTTTTTTTATCTTTTCAATTTGATTTACGATTTTTGTCATTTACGCCAGTGGCAGTGGGCATACCTCACCTCATTGTAAATTAGTTGCTATTAGGATGAAAAATGAAATTTGCGGACCTTAATTCGTGTTTGTTTTATCTCCATTTACTGCAACACTGGCGATCTTTTAATTTGTAGTAGAGGTGTAGCAAACGCGCACGTTGACACTTGTTTGAACTGCGTTGTGGCTCTTATCAAGCTGCTTCACAGTTCTGATTTGCTTCAAATCCTCACCATAATAGTAAAGCCGGGAACGTTGAAAGTCGAATTTCTTAGTTGTGCAAAAATTGAACTTGGAAGAAACACGAGCTAAGGTCACGATTTTTTTCAGGATTTATTAAAAGTTGTTAAATTCTGTATGCTGGGCTGATAAACTCAATTTCCCATCCCATGGCTGAGTTTATTTATTTTTGTATCTGGTTGTTAATTTTATTAATTATTTATTTATTCATTTATTCATTTATTTATTCACTCATTTACTATATGTTTATTTATTTGCTTATTTTTAGATTCGCTGTTTCATTGCAGATTTTATTCCTTGTTAGAAAATCGATATCGTGCTATGCATTTCCGTTATTCTTGTAAACAGGCCTAAGCGTCGTGATAAATGTTACCCCAACAGAATGCATGAAATATAACGACAAAGTTATGTTTTGCTGTTATCGCTCAGCGCTTATCACGCATCTACAACACATTATAACAAATGAACGGCAAAAGAGACGAATTTCCTGCGCAGAACAACAGCATCAACGCTAAAAAGAAAAAAAAATGCAATTGCTTTTCGGGGTTACTAGACATGTTTTTAATCAAGATCATTTTTAAAAAAATGCTATTTCTTTTAGGAAATACTAGACGTGTTTTTAATCAATTTATTTTATTTATTTCTTTTAAGTAATGCCAAACTGAGTTGGTTTTTATTTATTTTTTTAATCAATTTATTGTGTGTTAGTTCTTTTAAGTGATGTTTGTTTGTTCAGACCTTGTATTTTTCTGCTTTTATTTTTGAGGTAAATTAATGTTATCCCTCACCCCCTGGTAACAAAATAGTGCAAATAATGCTTAATTCAGTGACTCTCAGAGTCTCAGTCCACGTTCCTCCTGGTCCTATCAGAGATTTCCATTCCTTCCCCATTTGGAATTCGCAAGAGAATGACTGCTGTTAATTTGAACCAATCTCTCTCTCTCTCTCTCTCTTTTTCTCTGTCTCTCTCTCGCTCTCTCTCTCTCCCTCTCTCTCTCTCTCTCTCTCTTTTTCTCTGTCTCTCTCTCGCTCTCTCTCTCTCTTTCTCTCTCTCTCTCTCTCTCTCACACACATACACTGATATATATATATATATATTAAATTATACGGACTTACTATAAATCGAGCTCCTGTTGTTAGGAGCGCGTAGTATTTTACATTATAAGCCATTGCTGAACAGTGAATACGACTCAGTATTTCCTCTGTTTGGCTTTGTATTTAGACTACGCACCTCTAACAACATTCAAATGGAAGATGGGCTACGTACGGAGGGAAACAGTTGAATAGTCCCCTGCCAGGTGTCACTTCATCGTTTTACAACATGAAGGCCCTATCAGGGATATTTAGCATTCTAACAGTTGGACACGTCCACTTTGGGGAACGGGCTCAATTTGAGTTTTGGGGTCTGAGCTTAGAGAAAGCACGTAGACACGATAAGGGTTGTATTGTTATTGTGCTAGGAAGAAGCAAGTGGATGGAATAGCTCTATAGCAGAACGATAGGACAGAAGGAGACCCTAACATGGGCAAGTCACGTGTATGAAAAGCGTACTTGAAATGGTAGGAGGGAGGTCAAAATTGTCCAACTCGAGCGTGTGTACTTTCTGAATGCCCCTTGAATAGAATTATTTCTACAATATGACATAAAATTCATAAGAAAACCGCAGACAGAAAACACATACACACACAAGTGTGTAACTAACAAAACGTGTAAACAAGTAAAAACCACGAAAAATATCGTGTCAACAAAATATTGACCACATCAATAACAAATAACAAAAATCCCTCCCCAACAACGTCTGTCTGAAGTGAAAGACAACTTGAACTGCCGAACTACTTAATGACTCGTCTAAACCCTAAACTTTAATGGTGGCAAAATTTTATCGCCCGGCTGTTTAAGTTCAGATCGATGGCGTTATCATACAAAGCTTTCAGAGTGGCCGCTAAATCTGGCCCCACCGGAACTTAACAACAAAAGGGACGTTTTTTATTTTATAGCTGAACACAGTTTGAAATTAGTGCCTTGGAAAACCGGCTTTGAGGTTTGCGCAACGGGGCTTTTGGAAGCATTGTGTTGCGTACATGGCCACTTGGAGTAAATGCCGGAAACAAGCAATACCAGGCTTGATTAAGTTCGCCATAATGCAGCCAACTGCATTTAAAACTCGTAAAAATGCGGAGACTACAACTGAGAAAAGTGATTTTTTTTATTTCACAGGGCAGATTTGAAATATGAAGATATTGACATTTCGTGGAAAACACGTAGAATAAAAAAACGTCACGCGTAACATGTACAATTTGAAGTTGTTATAATATAATATCATCATTCTACACTGATTCTTGGCGGTAACTTTAGAATTGTTATTGATATTGTTTCTGTAAAGACTGCTGTTTTTTTTTTATTTTGTTGTTGTTGTTGTATTTTAAGTTCCCAGGTTGAGATGCAATTTGGAATGTAGTCATTCTGTGCATGACTCATTGATCAGACATAATTAAATAATAATAGATAAGTACGTACATAATTCAGGGAACAGATAGAAACAAATTCAATAAATAAATAGACATCTATATAGTTATGTTCATATGTAGATAAGTAAAGGAATTCAAAGTGAATAAATGGATAAATAAATAGATAAGCATGAAAGTACGTCGATAAATAGGTAACTGAATTCGTAGTTATCTATAAGGACTGTCCTGGGAGCCGGGCCCAGTTGAAGTTTTTTATATATCCTAGATATCCCAGAATAGTCAATTACTGAGTTTTGCGCTATCGGCTGTTCTCGAACCCGTCAGGTCTTTTCAGTATCAGCTGGCGAGTTTCACAGTTCTATTGCCAGAATTTCACTGATACCAGTCCAGGTCCTTAAACCTTTCCTTGCGTAGGCCGGAAATGTATAAATTATCATACTGTTTGCTCCTCTTAGATACGATTAACCCCGTCTGTTAAAGTCATTGGTGTCAATCTGAAGTAATAAAGCACATTCAGTTTCCAAAAAACGACTTTGGTTTTTCTTTAATTTTACAAGCCATATCACAAATGGCAATTCAAAATGCTGGCATTTAAATGTTTACAATGACAGACATTCTAAACCAAACACAAAAAACCACACACAACAATGTGGGTGATATCACACTTTCTTAATAATGACCCATAATATCCAGAGATGACGCCTAATGGTGCATGTCAAAACTGGCAAGAGATTTCCCTGAGTGGGGCCAGAGATATCCCAGCATCGAGAACAAATTGCTCTCAGTATGGTTTTATTATATCTCCACTGCGAGAGGGCGATGAGAAAGGGGGAGAGAGAGAGAGAGGTGGGGGGGGGGAGGGAGAGAGAGAGAAACACAGAGGGGGAGAGAGAGAGAGACAAAGCGAGAGTGAGAGAGAGAGAGAAAGAGAGAGGGAGAGATAAAGAGAAAGCGAGAGTGAGAGAGAAAGAGAAAGCGAGAGAGAGAGAGAGAGAAGGAGAGAGTTAGAGAGAGAGAGAGAAAGGGTGAATGTGAGAGAGAGAGAGAGAGAGAGAAAGAGAGAGTGAGAGAGAAAGAGAGAGAGAAAGAGAGAGTGAGAGAGAGAGAGAGAGAGAGAAAACGAGAGTGAGTGAGAGAGAGAGAGACAAAGCAAGAGTGAGAGAGAGAGAGAGAGAGCGAGAGAGAGAGAGAGAGAGAGAGAAAGCGAGAGTGAGAGAGAGAGTGAGACAAAGCGAGAGGGAGAGAGAGAGAGAGAGAGAGAGAAAGCGAGAGTGAGAGAGAGAGAGAGAAAGCGAGAGTGAGAGAGCGAGAGAGAGAGGGGGAGGGGAAAGAGAGAAAGAAGGAGGGCAGATAAACTGCACTATTAATTCTGAATGACAAGTAATTTCAAACTAATAATGCAATCCATCATATCGGTCAGCAAGATCTGCGGGAGCTAAACTCAAAAGTGAATAACAAACAAACATGAGTTTTTTTTTAGGAGAAAACAAATAAATTCGGTAGAAAAAAAAACGAGAATGTGAAAGCTATTTGGCCTCGCATAGTATTTTTGTTCTATACACGATCACGAGTCCTTTGCCAAGAAGATAAAACGTACGTGCAATGTTTATGCAACAAGGCTTCCTGGCACTTTTCTGTGTTTTCTATTATTATTACTATTATAACAATCATTGTTGAGAGCTCCATCAACAACCTTTTAGTGTGAAAGAACTGGGAAGTTATCCTTTTTTACAACTGGCTGCTTTTATGTAAGTCGGGGTATTCTGACCCAGTTTTGCCTTCCATGCACCTCCTGTTCTTGAACCTTTGCATTTGTCTCTGCTGTCTCCATAGAACAGTGGTATTCAAAGTTTCCAAAAGACTCCTGTCTCCAATGTTCATGTCTACCATGGGGTCCAGCGTCGTGACATCACCATCTAACTGCTCTAGTCCACAGCATCCGCTCTGCTTTTTTAAGGAAAATGGCGGGTGAAAGAGTAAAACTCTTTTTTTGTCTGTATACTTGTCCACAACATCTGTTCCCCTCCGCTCCTCGCCGCTATAGAGGGAAATGATGTTTTACCTTTCATACGTCATTTTTCCGTCCAAAAAAGGGAGCGAAGCGGATGCTGTGGACAAGAGCAGTAACTTGTCTGCCGATCAAAATCATCGCGAGCTAAGGCTGTGTCTAAGGAATCAAATTCCCACAAACAAACACGTGTGTTCAAAACTGCTAGCGGAATTTAAAAATAGAAAGAGGAAGAGGGAAATATTCTTTAAAAACTCGCCCGTGGGAGGAAATTAGAACCATAAAACATGAATGGATTGAGGAATCCGTTTTTCAAGGATTAAAAACGACTGTTCTAGAGAATTCAATGTTGTGTCCAGGCTGTGATCATTCGCACCTTCACTACGAAATAGAATCAAACTTAACCAGCAGAACGTACCGGCGATCGATTTCTTGCTGCGACATTATAGCACCACGATTTTCTATTGCAGTTCAGCTCGGTTATTGTACAAAGATAATAGCTGAATAAAGCTCACTTAATGATGTGACCGGACGCAACAGATCTCTAGCTCGATAATGCGCTACGCACGCCTGCCTTGGCAACAGGTTTTTGCACATATTGTGCAGTTTGGTGCGCAGATACTTGTTACCATGCAATTCCTCCCAGGCTGTAAAATAGATTTCTATTTTATGACACAGCAGCATAACTCGTTGTTTTGCCGTGAACGCCTCATTACATCGAAAAATTAAGCCCGGTGTAGAACACGGCGTACACGATACCTGTGACAGGTCATTTTTCAAATGTGTGGTGTAGCCTAGAAATGCATCGGCCTAATGCAAAAACGTCTTGTTCCGCAATGAACATAAAAATTACTCACACGACGGAACTCGGTGCACAAAAGTACCGGTGACAAATCACATTTCAAATGGGTGGCATAGAGTAGAAATGCGTCGGCCTAACGCAATAAACATAAAAATTACGCGCATGACAGAACGCGACCTACTGGTGACAGATAAAATTTCAAATGCGCCGAGCGCTCTTGAAAAGCATCTGCATAATGCAAACGTCGTTGTGATATGATAATACATCCAACAAACTATCAATAACTGCCAGTTCCGTTGACTTTCGGCTGTTGCTATAGTAACTGACCATAACATGTTGAATTATTATTGCCATGCGATTGAATGATCGACTCAGCTGTTTGCAACTGGTGGAAAAATGCAGGTTTTAAACAAAAGAAACTACAAACCACATACTCCCTGCTCACGAGGCCTTTGCTGGTATAGAGCGACTTACATCAACAATAAATGTAGCTACGTAAATATTGATTTGCCCAACGTGGGCGATTACAACACAAATTATGAACAGATTAAGAACTACCCTGAGGGCAATGGAAAGAAAAACGCATAGCGTCAGTCTGCAAGATAAAATTCCCCACGCTGACATACGCAAACAAACAGCTCTAACGGACATAGTAGAATTCATGCCACAAGAAAAGTGGGACTGGGCTGGACATGTGGGAAGGATGAATGACAATAGGTGGACAAAACGCTGCACGGAATGGCAACCAAGGACAGGAAGAAGAACAAGATGACGTCCAGGAAGAAGATGGCAGGACGGCAAACACCACAGACTAATAAAATACCCAGACTGGATGATCCCACTGTGTGACGTCACAAAACAGCGAAAGGTCATGAACCATCCGCCACATTAGGTTTATGCTAACGACCGACGCTTCAGCATAGCTACAATGTTGAATGACACCATTTTGACGCGCCTATTGAACGCGGAAGTTTGGTTCCGCACCAAGAAATTAATACATGTATAACCAATCTTGACAAATAAAAAGAAATTTCTACTGCAGATAGAACTAGAATCGGAATTTCCCGAGCGGCGGCCATGTTGGTTATGCGGCCCCCGCTCGTTAAATTCCGTAAAAAACGACACGGCCCGAAGCTCGTGTTTCCAGTCTGGTTAATTTATTAGTCTGTGAAGCTGGGCGGGTTCGCTGCCGCGCATTTGCTGTATTGATGCTGCGCGCATCAAAATGGTGTGCAACAGTTTGAATATCACGCCTAGCTTAGAGGGAACATTTGTCCTCAAAGCATGAAAAGTTCCGTTCAGTGGTGTGGGCAAATTAGTGAGAACATTGGTACTGTACATCTTTCTTCTTATTATTCATAGGAAAATACAAAATAATAATACTAATACGTGTACTAGTAACCCCTTGTTACTCACAGGCTCCGAAACCTACGGAGCGGATCTTTCTGGAATTTGGCAGGAAGAAGACAGTGCAATCTGTGGTTGTGGACCAGATAGACTATGTTAAAGAGCACATAAATAGGTCTGACCAAGGAATAATCCGCTAAATGCACCAAGTGATTAGCGGTCTTGTCCACAGTATCCGCTCCGCCATTTTTACCGAAAAATGACGTATGAAAAAAATTATTTGCCTCTATAGAGGTGAGGAGCGAATACTGTGGACCAGTATACTGAGAGAAAGAGTGCTTTACTATTTCATACGACATTTTACGTAAAAAAGCGGAGTAGGGCGGACGCTGAGGACAAGACCACTTAATGTGACGAGATGTTACGAACAGCTGCTAACTGAAGAATGTCTCCGCACACACTGAATCTTGCAGTCTTGTACCTGCTAATGTTGAAATTAGAGTCTTTTCGCATTTTGCTCTGCTCTGCAAATTGTAATTTTCAAACTACTAAAAATATTTAATCCTTGTTCATATGAGACCATGATTATTTAATGAAGAATTTGGATATAAGGAAGTGCTGGAGATCGTATTCAAGGTAGAAATGACATTGTATTGAAGATTTGGGATGCATTTATACTATTTCCCGGCAATGTCTACACACTGGCTGGACGACAAATAAAGTAAGGTATTAATTACATTTTTACGGACTCTCTGCTGCGCCTCCGAACAAGCATGTCGCTTGTTAAATCTAGTGAACGTTCATTGTTGGCTGCTTATTTAAGTGGAACGTGGCTTCTCTGATGGCACGCACAATACACCTGAGACTACATCTCTGAACTTTTTATAAAGCACCATAGTGGAATATTCTGATTTATCACAATTAAGAAACCGAACTCGCTTTCGCCTCGTACAGAATGACACTTCCGGTTCAATTAAAACGTAAGGGAACACATTCATAAAAAAAAAAAAAAAAACATGCAACTCTACACATCGTTCAATCAATCGACCAAACCACTTGGTCAATGACAGAGGGGCCGTTACAGCGAATTGACGGGAACTGAAGCAGAACTATTAAGTCATCAAATTCGAATTAAACTGACAGTGTGATTAGTTTGTATTCCACTGAGCGATAATAAAATGCATGCATGCACGGCATTGTTGATATGTTTTTGTTGTAGTTGTTTCTCAAGGGAGGTAATTTTCTTTTGACGGTATTTCTGGGGAGATAATGTCCCGTTTCAACACCAAAAAAAAGGGGCCGCCTCAGAGCCGGGATCCGGTGCCCAGTCAGGCTGCCGACGAGTTTGAGTAAAAACAGGAGAAACTAAGCACGTCACACCTCGATCAGATAAGGATTCGGGGGCCAAGAGCCCAAGCCTGAGGCCCCCGAGAAACAAATTATAAAAAAAACCAAACAACTTCAAACACAAGCCAAGGGCACATTCTCCGAAAACAAAGACCTCAACAAAACCACACACACACACACACACACACACACACACACAAACACACAAAAGCCGAGAAGCATAATTTGAGACCTAGCACCCTTCTTTCAGTACTAGTTTCGTTGCGTTTCACCAATGTAACAATTCGCACTGTTGCAATTTTCTCCCCGTGCCAAGTTGGTTTCAGTGACCTTTGCCATCCAATAATTACTGTGGAAACAACACCTGGTGTGTGGCCACTCGCTTGGCACTTGAGGACACGTAGGTCTAGAGGCAAGGGTGCTCGCCTCTTATGCCGGAGCTACCGGGTTCGATTGTCGGTCTGCGTTGGTATGTTGGAATTTGGAGGGAAAATTCCTGTCCTGGATCGTATGGTAGGTAGGATCGAGCACCTAGACTTCTCGAACAAGTACGAAAAACTAGGAGGGCCTGTGTACACTGTGTGCGCGTTGAAGATATCTTGGCACTTGGAAATCGAGAAGAGCAGGCCTAACGAGGCCGCCTAAAAGAGACAAATCCCTATCATTAAAACACACAAAAAAACATTAACAAGAAAAACAGAAACAAGAAAAGTGAGGTGTAAATGCTAAGAGCAGCGCATCTCGTAAAAATAAAGACGTAAACCACAGCGTGGCGACTGAATTACAACTTTATAGTCACTGCAAGATGAGCCTCAGTAGTGCAATAAACATGATGACAAAGTCCATCATGCTAGAGTGCTTACCTGAGTCATCGTTGGCTGTGTTAAGTAAGTCAATACCTGAGGTATTATTATTGATAATCAAGCATATGTGGACTTTTCACTGGGTTTCATTCTGGGACTTTTGTTACAATTTCCAACAAGGTCATTTAGCCACTTTGCATGAAGGTGTTGTGTAAGACTAAAATGTAAATGTTAGATCGTGGGCTATCACATGACAGAGGACAAATGCTTCTCATAATATACGACCAGCCTCTGGTATATAATGAAGGATTACAACTCTGGCAGGGTTACGACACAGCTTCTGACACTTCTACATTTATGTCCATGGCTGTTGTGAAACGGTTAATGGGTGTAAACTGTTTACATGAGTATAATTGCCATGACGATCATCTAAAAATAGAATTTCCCTCCCACTCCTTGATTCGCCGTTCTATCTCCCCTCTCTCTCCCAACTTCTCAATCTCCTGAGGCATGGGTCCCTAAACTATATCTCTCCTAATTTCTCGGTCTCTTGAGGTAGAGGGCTATAAACTATATTTCTCCTAATTCCTCAATCTCTTGACATAGGGGTCCCCAAAATCTCTCCTCAATCTCTTGAGGCACGGGTCTCTACACTATATTTCTCCTAACTTCTCAATCTCTTGAGATAAAGGTTCACAAACTATGTTTCTCATAACTTTTCAAGCTCTTGAGGTGCGAACCTCTGCACTATATTTCTTCCAAAGGTAAAGGCCGCCAAACTAGATTTTTCCTAACTTCGCCATCGCTTAAGGTACAGGTCGCCAAACCAGATTTTTCCTAACTTCTCCATCTCTTAAGGTAAAGGTCGCCAAACTAGATTTTTCCTAACTTCTCCATTTCTTAAGGTAAAGGTCGCCAAACTAGATTTTTCCTAACTTCTCCATTTCTTAAGGTAAAGGTCGCCAAAATAGATTTTTCCTAACTTCTCCATCGCTTAAGGCTAGGGTCGCCAAAATAGATTTTTCCTAACTTCTCCATTTCTTAAGGTACAGGTCGCCAAACTAGATTTTTCCTAACTTCACAATCGCTTAAGGTTAGGGCCGCCAAACTAGATTTCTCCTAACTTCTCCATCTCTTAAGGTAAAGGTCGCCAAATTAGATTTTTCCTAACTTCTCCATCGCTTAAGGTTAGGGTCGCCAAACTAGATTTTTCCTAACTTCTCCATCGCTTAAGGTTAGGGTCGCCAAACTAGATTTTTCCTAACTTCTCCATCGCTTAAGGTTAGGGTCGCCAAACTAGATTTTTCCTAACTTCTCCATCGCTTAAGGTTAGGGTCGTCAAACTAGATTTCTCCAAACTTCTCAATATCTTGAGATACGGGTCTCTAAACTACATTTCTGCCACTTTTCAATCTCTTGAGGTTAGGATTCCCAAAGTATGTTTCTCCTAACTTCTCAATTTCATAGGGGATGGGGGGGGGGGGGGGAGGGGGTGTCCCAAACAACATTGTAATGCCAAATTATCTATCGTCAACAGACGCTTAAGTAAGACAAAAAGAGGAAAAAGTTATTACAGGTCAAGCACGGAAAAGCAGGAACAATTAAACACAGTGAAGTCTTCATCAAACATCATTTGGGAAAATAATGTTTTATACCAATTTACAGAAACGTCACCTATAGTTGTGTCCTTTCTTTTCTTTTTTTCTGCCCTGCATTGCACAAACAAGAAAAATGAATGCAGAAAACACGCCAGGCCAAATTCCTCCAGACAAGACAGCGGCCGAAGCCACTTAAAATAAATAAGCACTGGAAACCTGCTCACAATGCAAAAGCAAAGACGTACAATTGAACAGTTTACCAGGCGGTATCACCAGTGGAATCTTCCTACCTCTTCCTGAATCAGAATCTAACCGTTCCTAGATCCTGATCACCATTAGAAATCTCTCGTCATTCCTGCACGGTGCACGGCCAGAGCAGAAAAGACATCACAGAACACATTACCAGGCAGCCTACAGCCTCCAGCCTCCAGCCATCACTACTTTCCCTCCAAGAAAACCAACTTGGATGCAGATAAAACTCGCTGAATAATAAATGAGATGGCTTGCTTCCCCTGTCTCCAGCGTCCTGTATTATTGCGCATTAGTTGCTGTCAGCCCTGCTTGTGTAAGATGTTGATGTTATACGACTGTGCTCCACACATTACTGTTACTTTTCTCCTTCCCCCTTCTTTTCTTCTTGTTATTATTATATTTTACATTTCGGCCGTACAATACAACAGGTTTTGAACACAAAAGTCATCGTAGTGATAGCAGGTCGAAAATGGCACAGTGGATATAACAAAAAAGGAATAGCGCAGTGAGTGAGAGAAAGAAAGAAAGAGAGACGGAGAGACAGACAGACAGACAAGACAAGAAGACAGACAGCGACGACAGAGAGAGAAGGAGAAGGTGAGGGGAGGAAGGGGCTAAATAGAGAGAGAGAGAGAGAGAGAGAGAGAGAGAGGATTGGGGAGAGGAGTGAAGAGAGAAAAAGAAAGAGAGCGAAGGCAGCTGTGAAATAGGGACAGAATGCGAGAGGGGGAAGAGAACGGCGGAGAGAGAGAGAGAAAGAGAGAGGGATCGAGAGGAAAAGAGACAGTGCGGTATGAAAGAGAGACACGGAGATAGAGAGGGAAAGAATGAGAGTGAGAGTGAGAAATATTTGAGACAGAGGGAGAGACAGAGAGAGCGAAGAGGGAGAGAGAGAGAAGAAGAAGAAGAAAAGGAGACAGCAGGCGAGAGAGGAAGAGAGAGAGAGAGAGAGAGAGAGAGAGAGAGAGAGAGAGAGAGAGGGAACAAGTTCATATTAGATTACAAAACTATAGATACAGATTAAAAGATGCGCCCTCTAATGGCTGCTCGTTCTCTCAATACCTCCGTATCCTTTCCTTCATTCCTTCATCCTCTAGTCTGCCCGTGAAAATCTCACTGGATATATTGTAATTATCGATTTTTCATCATTTTGTCCACAGGTTTTCACAACACAACATTAATCATTCATGCCATTGTTTTCACGGTGAGGCATTCTGCAAACACAATCATTAGTTCCATACTATAAAAAACATATAGTAATAAAGAGAAAATAAAATTGTTCCGTATTTCCTGTCAACCATCGTGTACAGACGTCAGAGAGATCAAGAATTTCTGTATTATTTCTCTCTCCTTCTCATCAACTCCCTTTCTCTCTCCTTCTCACCATCTCCCTTTCTCTCTCCTTCTCATCATCTCCCTTTCTCTCTCCTTCTCATCATCTCCCTTTCTCTCTCATTCTCATCATCTCCCTTTCTCTCTCCTTCTCATCATCTCCCTTTCTCTCTCATTCTCATCATCTCCCTTTCTCTCTCCTTCTCATCATCTCCCTTTCTCTCTCCTTCTCATCATCTCCCTTTCTCTCTCCTTCTCATCATCTCCCTTTCTCTCTCCTTCTCATCATCTCCCTTTCTCTCTCCTTCTCATCATCTCTCTTTCTCTCTCCTTCTCATCATCTCCCTTTCTCTCTCATTCTCATCATCTCCCTTTCTCTCTCCTTCTCATCATCTCCCTTTCTCGCTCCTTCTCATCATCTCCTTTTCTCTCTCCTTCTCATCATCTCCCTTTCTCTCTCCTTCTCATCATCTCCCTTTCTCTCTCCTTCTCATCATCTCCCTTTCTCTCTCCTTCTCATCATCTCCCTTTCTCTCTCCTTCTCATCATCTCCCTTTCTCCCTCCTTCTCATCATCTCCCTTTCTCTCTCCTTCTCATCATCTCCCTTTCTCTCTCCTTCTCATCATCTCCCTTTCTCTCTCCTCCTCATCATCTCCTTTTCTCTCTCCTTCTCATCAACTCCCTTTTTCTCTCCTTCTCATCATCTCCCTTTTTCTCTCCTTCTCATCGTCTCCCTTTCTCTCTCCTTCTCACCATCTCCCTCCCCCCCCCCCCAATTTCCTTCTCATTCTCTCTCTCTCCCTATCTTGCTCATTTTCTCTCAGGCCATCTGTCTGTCTGTCCCCCCCTTCTCTCCCCCCCCCCCCTCCCCCCGGAATACACATCCATCTGTATACTTACAAAACTTCCTGTGCCAGCCACCTCACTTCTGATTTCCAAACAATTGATGGGCGCAGACAATGCATATTAAACGGTTCCATTTCCAGCCTAGTCGTGGACAGCTTGGATTTCCATTCTCCTTTACTTTCAATGTCCCCAAAAACGTTTCAATGCACGATCTTTTGATACGATCCAATGTTGCATTCATAATACAATCATGTACGCAAAATATTCTAAAAACCACACAAAACTTATGCAGTCGCAGCCAAGTCGAAATATGGCAAAAACAAAAAGTTGTATGCAGATAAATCTTGCGTAAGAAATATTGCCGACACAATACAGTAAGAGGCAAAGAATAAAGGAATAAGATAAAATAAGACATGACTTTATTATCCTGTTTCCAGGAAATTTGTTGTCACAGCATTCAGTAACAGTACAACAGCAAAATACAATATCTAAGACCTACAAGTCTTTAACGCACACCGCACACACGCACATTGCTCCCACAACATTACCAACAAGTAAGAACATTGCCCACACACACACCCTGTAAGAACAATCCATTAGGAAAAACTAACAACAGCATACTACTACATCAAGAAACATCTTCCCCCAATATGCTTCATCTCTATCCACACGTTTTCCCTTTTTCTTTGCGTTTTACCGTATCTTTCCGGAATTATTTCTTATGCCAGGCTGCGCTACACGTAACGTTTTTCTTGCTGCCTTATTTTGACATTGATCATACACGGTACAGTGCATCTTAGAACACAAGCGATACACGCATCAGCTGTTATCGCAAGATTAAAACTGTATGAACGCCTGCTAGCCAATGTGTTATATTCATACATATTTGAATAATTATCTTTATGTAATCTCTGGAAATTTGACTACGCATAATGTATGACAGTGACACTTAGTATAGTAGGTGTTTTAGGCTTTTATTTTCAGGTCTTTATTTTAGGACGTTCCCTGCTCTTGGCATTTACGCTTAACTTTTCTTGTTTTTTATGTTTCTTGTTCTTGGACAATCTTTTCTGCCGGTAGCACAATTAGTGTGAGACACCGTATAATGTGTCTTTCTGTGTGTGTGTGGTAGAGATTAGGTTGTTGGTTTTTTTTTTAGCATTTTACCCGGGCAGAGAGAGACTTTGTTCGGCCTGCTCTTCTCGACTTTCAACTGCCACTGAATCTTTGACGTGTGCAACGTGCACAGAAGCCCTCCGAGTGTTTCGTCCTTATCCAAGAAGACTAAGCGCTCGGTCCTACCTACCATCGCACCAGGGACAAGGATTTTTTCCCTAAAAAAAAATCCAACTTAAAATGCACCGACCGGGGATCGAACCCGGTTCCTTCGGAATACATGGCGAGCAGCTTGCCTCTAGACCAATGTGTTCAATTAGAGGTAAGTCTTGTCAGTACGTAGAAGTGTTTTAATTATAACAACATATTACAAGGCTAAACCAATTAGGGCACAATAATTTATGTCATAACTTTCGAAACTACGGAATTCTGCCAACTTCCTGCTAAGCTGACGAGTCACTGAGAACTTAATTTCTTCTTCTCCTTCTTCTTCTTCTTTCGTTCACCAATCTAAATCTGCAGATTTGTTCGTGTAAGTAAATCTACGCTCTTCTGCATTCTGGCAGAGCACCATAGAGTTGATATTCAGGTCGGTGGGCTTGAGCCAATTATTTTTCTCGTAGTGATGAGAAGAGTGTGCAGTTCTGCAATATATTATGCTCTGTGTTTTGAGGAGACTGACTGCACTCACATAAAATATGGTAGATGTTCCTATTTTAAACTTGGTGAACACATGGTGGTAGAGCCTATTGTTGCCAGTTCTTAGTCTCAACATTATCACTTGATCCCCTCTGTTCAGGAGATGATATTTATCCTGTTGACTTTATCCTGACTTTAACTAAATCCCCCCCCCCCTCCCCCTACTCCAAGCATTCAAGAAACACACACCTCACACCCCGACATACATACACAGACCGTATAAACACACACACACACACACTTCCCCTCATCTACGAACCAGGGCTGAGGTGAAGGGTGTGAGGTGGGAGGCCGGATGTGGAGAGGCCATACTGCACGGCTCACTACTGTAATAGGATGAGCAGTTCCTACATAAATATCCCCCTGCATCTTACGGAATAGTAATTAGTGAATAGTAATTACCGACCTGAATCGATTTGATGTTGTTATATGTCCAGTCGGGAAGGGCTAAATGGGGAGATCATGTACCAATCGGGAGCGAGGAGAAATGGTGGGAGGGAGAGAAAGGGAATGTGGTTCATGTAGGCGTCCTCTCCATCAACAACTTTCCAGCCAGATCCGCCCAATCAGTCCCAGTCAGCTCCAGGCCCGTGTAACCAAAACTGGTAACAGGCACAGGTCGGATGGGAGACGTAGCCACGGTTATCACTGACAGCGATGGACGAACACCATCACTACCATCACTGATTGGTGAAGTGCAGGCCTAACAAGGTTGCTGCCCCTGCTGGCAAAATTAAGAAAAACTCATCCCTGCCACTCCCTCTCTTCCCCCCAAAAAAGAAACCGCCGATCGGCACTGCACTGTGGCGATCACGTGTCTGCTCCAGTTGTAACTGGGCTCCAATGACACTAAGGCAAATTCACAAGTGGACATAAACAAGTAAATAAAATACAAATGTCCGAAACCCCGGCTACACACTGACACACTTCTCTTGCCGACATGTAGAACAAGAAGCGGCGAGGCTGGCCTGGCCTGGCCAAACAAAGCTCGACTGGGCCGACTCCGGTGGAAACATCGGCTTATATTTTCTTTTTCTTTTGTGCAAATGGTTTGCGCAATAACACTCTCCTCTCACTCACGACCTTTAGCTAAAACTTAGTCAAGGTGTCATCGTCTTGCCCACTCATTATTCATGATAGCGCCACGTACAGTAAGCCTTTCCTATGTCGGCGTTACACTTTGGTACATTAGGCCATTCCCATGTCCGGCGATACACTTTGATAAGACATTTCCATTTTTATTTTTTTTTACTAGTGTGTGTAATTAATTTTGTCTCAGCAGAGAGGAGGTATCAGACAAAGCCCGGAACGGCACAGTTAGCGGATGGCAGACACGGGCAAATCATACTTTCTTTTATCTTCTTTGTAAATCCGAGAAAACTATGTCATACTAAGCCCGGCCAGACACAGTCAGCTTCTGCCACTATTTCTTGGCAGCAACTGGCTATGACATTCCGGGGTTAGTATGATTCTCCCCCCGCCATGATACCATTGTGAATAAATTACATGTTTAAAATTTGAATATCATAGAAACGCTTAACTTTTGACTTTGCTCCTTTGTTAATGTTGTCACCAAAATTAAAGTGAAACTTTGATGCTATAATGCTAATTACAATATATAATTATAGAATTTGTAAGCACAAAGCTTAGCTAGGCATTAGTAAAATATAACAATGGATGTAAGGAAAAAATTAAATATAAATATACAGTGCCCTCCTTTATCATTCTTATATTCAGGGTGTCAGGTCCCATCGGGTCGACCTGATGAAGTATTCGTGAGCCTGTCTGGCTATGCCAGGGGTGGCCAAACTGGCTTAGTGTAAGAGCCACATACAAGACAAAATTAGAAAAGCACACGTTGAGAGCTAGCTACTGGACAGGCTGCATAGATATACTTATAAACCCAGTGATAAGATTGGTTGATCTGCTCATGGCCACAATCAAGTGTTTTTATAAGTTTTTATAAATCTAATCGACTCCCGCTTCTTACACCCTTATATGTATATAAATTTTTAACTCCCAGGGACCACGGGCCGAGTCGATTTTTATTGCGCACTGGTGAGATACTCAAATCTGAGAAAACCAGTTTTAAGGAAGAAGAAGAAGAAGAAGAAGAAACATGAAATGTTCGAAAGCCACCAGATATGAACATTATAAATTATGAAAATTTTACACTCCTGTTTTTATTTGTTACCTTTTGTTAAAGAAATGTTGTATAAATGTGAAGAAATACATGTACGCTACAATATTTACGGACGAGCTAAGTACCCGTTCGGTGAACAGTTTTGCGTAGTTTTTTTTTTTTTTTGGGTACAACTTAAGACGCCTGTGAACTAAGAAAGGCAATAATGCTGCAGAGATAGCTTAAAAGAAGAGATGTAACAACAAAAGACACCACTTCAGACCGAAAGGAATAAGAACAAAGGCCGAGATGCGTAGGGTCATCCCCAGCGATAGGACAGTACACAGTGTGCAGTGGTGCGCACCGAAAATTTTCAGGAAGTGACGACTCGAAATATATCTAAATGATGCCGAAACAATAAAAAATGAAACATAAAAGCCTGAACATTTCATAATTTCTAATATAGCCCGTGTTAATTTCGCATTGATAATATGCTGTTGTGCAAAGTTTGAAGCCTGAGTGTGATGCGGTTCCTGAGCCTTAGGTGACCAAAGTTTCGAGTTACCAAAATATATATATAGATGTATGCAGTTTGTTTTTTTTAAGCTCACCCAGCATATTATTTCCACGAGCCGCACACTGAAGGTAAAAAAGCCGAGGTTTGGCCACCCTAAGCTAATGCCATAGTGAGGAACTGTTGGCCGCCAGCGGTTGTAATACCCTGGAGTGGAGGACGAGCCCCATGCCTATGGCTGTGATCGTCTCTAAAATGAGGATCTTCAACATATCATCCTTATCTAATTCTAAAGTGAGAACAACATTGCAAGGTAATTAAAACAGAACTGAGCTCTTTTTAAAAGTGGTATCATAAGTAGCCAGGTAACATATTGTCGATTTCATGAGGAAAGGGGTAATAGATAACACCAGCTGTACAACAAAAAGGCGAACGCCTAACTGATCTGTATGGCGAAGAGGCGAATAGGTCAAATTTGAGATTATTTACTCCTTTGTGGTCATCAACTATTGCAGGGGCGTGGGGGGGGGGGTGTTGGTGGTTACCCAACACGAGCAATTTGGTTTTTGTGTTCTATAGTATGTTGATAAGGCGAGAAATAGATGATGAGATTAGCACAGCATTATTTTTCAGTACGGAATTTCTCACAACACTGATTTGGGCGGACCGCCCCTTCCTCATACAGAATAGTTAAGCTTTTGCCTTTTCATTGTTCAGCTATTGGTATCTATTCGCCACTTCGTCATGAAACCGACGATATTATGGGCATGAATCCTTTATAGCATTATTTTATATTTAATGTGAGTCATTAATTTGATGCATACTTGCTGTACTTGTTCCTATCGCGCTATTATTATAATCAATTATTGACTATGCATTTCTGAAAGTTTTCATTGTATTTATGGTAAGCATATCATTATTTTAGAAGGCAAACAGGGAAAATAAATGTCCTTAAACAGCGTTGGCTAATCAGGCATGACATTGAGAGAATTCTGAAAACCAGATAATGCGCTCAGAATATGGAAAATATGATTCCTGACCTAGGTATAAAACGCTAATTATTTCCCGAATGTTGTTACAAGTATGTATGTGCCCCAAGTTTTTTTTTTACGCCATAATTAATTATCCTTTCTGATTTTCCCCTGAACAAAGAATATATAAGATCTGTAAGAAGTTTAAGGCTGTTGTCAAAGAAAACTAAAACTGAGCGCTATTTTAAATCGTTTATTCCATCATCAACTAGGATGTTACAATAATGTCGTCATCTTGATCGTAATCTGTGCACAGTTGAATTGTGTCCTGCGTGTCAGGTCAATGTGTTTTAGTTAGGGAAGCACATTGTGTGCACTGTTAATTTTGTTTATTTATTAGTGTGTGTGTATATATATGTGTGTGTGCGCGCTATATATCATACTTTCTGTTTCTGTAACTGTATTGTTATGTATTCAATGATCAAAACAAATTTCCTTGTACAAGGACGAATAAAATTTATCTTATCTTATCTTATCTTATCTTATCTTATCTTATCTTATCTTTTTGTTTTCCTCCTGTTTTTAGTGTTGTTGTTTGTTGTTGTTATTGTTGAAAGGGTATGGGGCACATGATGGTCATGGATTCGACAAGATTTAGGGCTGAGGATAAGGACGGGGTTAGTGATACATGCGTGTAACTAAGTGCTCCTAGTGCAAAACGCATGGGGACCGTACGTGCTAATAACAGCAGCCTTATTTCCCAGTAGTGTTTGACGTTCAGGCAATAAATGACTAAATATGGCAGGGTGGTATCGCTGTAAACGTTTCAAAAATGACTTCCTCAGGGCTATATTAATTTCATTATTATCTGGGTCTTGGCTATTATGGGGCTATAATGTAATAAACATAACAAGCCAATATCCCTCCAGCGGTGTAGGTAATTCAGCGTGAACATTGGTGATAGACCACTTTAGTGCTCGGGATGATTTGCTCCGATGGCTACCCGAGGCGATGACGAGTACTCCGGTCAGTGACACTTCCTAAATTGAGATCCAAACTCACAAATGATCTAAATGCATGGTCATCACTTTGTCTGCCTGTCACATTTAGTAGGAGAATGCAACCTTAAACCTACACTCATGTTAACTTGAGCGTACATATTAAAACATAATAAATACGCAACATTTTTTCACCTACATTTTCATATGAATTCTCGTGTCTCTCACGTTTAAAGCTAATTAAATACTCCTGGAAGACTTCAGGCTCGTCTTCAAAAACACGGAAGACAAAGACTGTCTTGCGATAGATCCCATCTAAATTTAGGCCTCTGAATGTCAGTATTACCTTAATGGTTTGTACTTGCGGACATTACCGGCAATAGTAATTTATAAAAGGTCATGAAATGTCCATCTGGTCTGAGTAACAGTGAATGCTCCAGAATCTGAGGTTTGTGAAAAGTAAGAGAGATTCACTGACAATTTCGTCGGGTATTTTGCCACAGTGTTGTATATACATTTTTGCCTTATCGAGAAATTGAGGATTGGAAGTTCGGTCGACAAAAAGGCTAAAACGCATAAAACATTACCTCACAAACACATATCTCGCAAAGTTTCTAACCGAGTGGAATGACACTTATTCATACATAATAAAAATAGAAGCGAGAGAACCGCTTTCATTACACAACAACATGGCAACTCCCCATCGATGTTTATCTAAGATCTTGGCTCTCAAACGGGCGGTACTTGGCTCCCAGGTTTATCTTCCCCGGGTCGGCTAGTAATAATAATAATAAGAAGAAGAATATGATTCAACCTGTCAACAAGGTCTTTTTCATGTGCAAAAATGAGGCACAACAAGCATTTTCATGTATTTTTATACCTTCTCAAATTTCGACCCCAACAGCTTTATTGAACCTCAATCGATCCCATAGGCCTGATCGATCTCCTGGATTGTCTTATCGACCCCCCTGAGGATCAATATCGACCAATTTGAGGGCAAACAATAATTCATGAAATGATTTTATTAACTAGCAACAGCGGAACTCATTACCGGCACTTTTACAGGTTGGAATGTCGGCATGGCAGGCGTTATACTGTATCTCATAGAAAAACAGGTGAAGGCGAGGGCCCTCGTAAGTTTTATCAGTGGTGTAGCGTGGGCCTCCAGCGCCAGGGGCACGGCAAGTATTGCGGCCCCTGACCAGTGGACTGTTAGCACTCCCTGAGCCCCTTCCACCAGTCCAGTATTGAACTTGTTAAACCCCCCCCCCTCCCCCCCAAATCAGACGGAATCTCACAGAAAAACAGGTGAAGGCGACGGCCCTCGTAAAAAACAAACAAAAAACGACTTATTATCGCCAACAGTGTTGCCCGGGGCAAGTCAAGTATTGCGGCCTCTGACCCTTGGACTGCTAGCACTCCCCGAGTCCCTTCCACCCGTCCAGTACTGAACTTGTTTACTCCCCCCCCCTCCCCCTCCCCCCACCCCCCACTTCCGCCCAAGCACATCTATTAAAAGAAAATACTGGAGTAATTCAAGTTAAATGTACTTAACGATGGCACTGTATACTCACATTTAATTGAAATCGCCTTTGTACAAACTTTTCAATAACCAGTATTGAAATTAATTTCTCTCATTTGACGATATTGCTAGATTAATCAGTCTTTCTTGGTTCACTGTACATAAATCTCTGATTCATTATGTTTTGATTAACTTAAGTTTTGGGAAACGCCCTTCACAATTGCAGGTTGAAACAACGATAGTTCTGAAATTCTGCGCCCCCAAAATATAATATGTAGGCCAGAGGCAATCGCCCTTGTGGAACCGCCTACGCCACGCCACTGGACATTATGGCCTGTTTACACTGGTAGATTTTAGGAATAGAAAAAAGCAACAGGGGACTGCGTGGGAAGAACTCTCCTGGCTTTCCGACTTTTGCTTTCCGATTTCCCCCTTCCAAACATGACCAAAATGCGCATCGTTTCTCACTCAGAAAACGGACCAGTGTTAACAAACAGCGTTTCGAAGGCGGAAATCGGAAAAGAAAAGACTGAAAGCCAGGAGAATTCTTCCCACACAGTCCCCCATTCCTTTTTTTCTGTTCCTAAAACCCACCAGTGTAAACAGGTCTCTCGACTGAATCTCACAGGAAAACAGATCAAGTTGAGAGCCCTCGTGAAAAAACAACAAAACCCACAACAACTATTATGACTGAATCTAAAAGGAGAACAGCAGGTAAAATTCAAAGCAATCATGAACGAATGATCTCATCTGACTGAATATCATAAGAAACAGAATGATGCTGGCACAATAAATCTGGATCAGCTGCTGCAGAAGAAAAAAACAAGTATAAATAGCCCTGACCTAATACAGTATAACAAAAAACAAAAAACGAAAAAGTAATGAAGGTGATCGTTTTAATAACCAAACCTTTAAAGCCCAGTGTCGCGTATTTGAAACATGTCGCGGTGTGCCCACAGCTGTACTGTCAGAACATTTTCTAATTCACTAACACATACAGAAACATTTAAAGGCGTGTCCATGTTTCGTACTTATTTGACCATTTTAAGATTAGTTTCGCGGGTTCCAAGAGTTTCGACTGATCTATTGTCACCAGGTTAACATGCTGGCCTGAGTCAGAGATAGACCAGACTTGCATTGACCCTTCCCACTCTGCTTGAGGGCAAGCCCAATACCGCCGTGCGAACGGGAAAAACAAACGGGCCAAACCCTAGCCGCTCAATTATGCATGGAACAGCCCACACAATGAGATAAATATTACAAAGATCACATAGACAACACAGTTTTATGCCCCTCTCCTAGACCTATGATATGTATAATATTATATCAGATACGCCATTACCTTAGTGCAGTGGCGACATGTGTGGGCGATGGGTGCAGTCAGGAAAGCAAAGCACTTTGATTAAATAATAGGTCTTGGAATTTTATCCACCCACCCGTCCATTTATCCATCCATCCGTCCATTCGTTCACCCGTCTGCCCATCCATCCACCCACCCACCCATCAATTCATCCATCCATCCATCCACCCACCCACCAATCCATCCATCCATCCATCTATCCATCCACCCATCCATCCATTCACCCACCCATCTCTCCATTCATCCACCCACCCACCCATCAATTCATCCATCCATCCACCCATTCATCTGTCCATCCACCCATTCATCTGTCCATCCATCCATTCATCCATCCATCAGTTTATCTATCTATCTATCTATCTATCTATCTATCTATCTATCTATCTATCTATCTATCTATCTATCTATCTATCTATCTATCTATCTATCTATCTATCTATCGTGCTTTTGCCGGCTTGATATGTATAATTCAGGTATTCCCTACAGAGTTCTGAAGGTGTTCAATATCCTTTTTGATAATTCCTCAATTACAAAAAACTTTCTGTCAATGCCTCTGAACGGAGTAGCACTGCTGGGAAAATTGAATAATCACCGATCTGAAGGTGCTAATTTCACGCAGAGTGAGTCTGGCAAGGGATTGTATTGAATGAAACGAATTTGCACACTCGAACGGAAAATCCAGAATCTGGTCATGCCCAGGCCGAGCACAAAGTGGTGTCTGAATGAACAAAAACAAAATGGCGCTGAAACACGCAAACATAAGATGCGATAAGATAAGATAGATAAGATAAAAAGCGTCCATGAGGGAAGTAAATTCTCTTTCACAGAGAGTTTAAGAGCATATACATGGCATGCACACTTATTACGCATCATTACATAAACAATCAGGTGATTCGTATCTTATCTTAGCTTATCTTAGCTTATAGAAAATAATAATAATTTATTCAACTTTTGAACTGGGAGAGAAGATAAAATAATTCAACAGGGTTATGCCATGAAGGTACGGGCCCAGGGACCGACATCAGGCCTCAAATAAAAAAAAATATTATTTAAAAGAAAAAGAAAATTAAAGTAAAAGAAAATGGTGACCGCCAGTTTACAACTATCACTACCACGTCTGCTACAAAGAACTATTACATAATCACCCAGCTATTTTAAGGCATGTCAATAGAGGACTTCAATTCACATTACTGTAATACTGTAGTAATACTGTGGCAACTAAACGGTATTAAATTACGTGTTGTCCTGACCATGCCGGGCAATAGTTTCGTTCCCCTGGCTCGGTGCCAGGTCTGCATATTGATAAGATCCTGTTAGATCACAAGTCATATACAGCTGTCATGGAGAATTATTTGTTAATGACTCACACGAGGCTAATGAAAACAAAGAATGCAACAACAATTTAATAGTAACAACAACAATATAAAGTCTGCCGTACGCAAATTCGCCGACTTTTTAGCTAGATGTACGTCATATTTCACGAAGGTTTCTTACCATATCACTTCATGTATGCTTGCTATTGAGTTAATTGAATTTTGATGAGTATATGTTTACGTAATGATGTGTAAGATGTATGTACCATGTATGTGCTCAAAATGCTGTGTGAAAGAGAATTTCCTTCGTGGAATAATAAAAGTGATTCCTATCTCATCTTATCTTATCTATTATAAAAAAAAATAGTGGCGGGAGTAATGCATTGTGGTACAATTTTAGCCCTTTTTTTGCTCAAAGCTGCAGCCTAAATGAAAGTTTCAAAAATTATGAAGTTAATTTTCGCAAGTGGCTTATAATCCAGTGCAATCGCTTTGGTATTGATCCATTGAGTTTATTCAAGTTTCAGACAGTCTTTTTAAAAATATGTAAAAATGTGAAATACAAGGACCCTCTTTTTGGCTCCCTTTGATAAACCCAGATTTATTCGCTGACCAGTCATATTTGCAACCAAGAAAAAAAAAAAAATTCAAAACCCCTAATATTTGCATCGAAGAAATAGACAAACAAAAACTATTCGATCAAAATTTCCTGTATAAATATCCCCGTTACAAAAATAAATAAGTCATCAAGAATCGCAACCCACAACAACAAGAACAAAAAAAACAAAACCAAAATCATCGTAGCACACTGCCAAATGTGGACAATCCCAATTTCTTGCAAACTTCCTGTCGATAAACGAGGCGGCCAGTCCAAACCATGCTACGAGTGTAGAGTGCCAAAATGCCCACCAGAGCAGAGCAAACGCGAAAAAGACGCCGACTACGTTATTCTGTCAATAATTTACATTTAGATCCACCTCAAGACCCAGATGTAGCTCTAAATCAAGGTGAGCCTGTAGAGCCGCATCATGTCCACACATTCTGGAACCACGTGTTTTAGATCCAGACAAAGACCCCGATGGCGATGCAGATCATGAGCACGTAGAACTTAATCATCTCGGAGCAATGACAAGGCCATGTCAGTTTTGCACAGCAAAGTTGTGGAAGGATGAAAGTAGTTCAATGTGCTGTGCTAATGGCCAGGTTATGCTTCCCCCTCTCCAGCCTCTCCCTGAGGAACTTATGAGGCTCTTTTACTTTACAGGAGACAGTGAAGAATCCAAAAATTTTCGACAGCGTATTCGTTCTTACAATTCTTCATTTGCATTTCCATCTCTAGGCGTCAACGAAGATGTGTTGCCAGCTGGAGTGTACTCATTTCGTATAAACGGTGCGGTATGCCACAGAATCGGACAGATACAACCAAGCCATCATCACCCTAAGTTTTCACAACTTTACATTCATGACACCCAAAATGAAATTGAAAACAGACTCCACTGGTTCAGTCACCTACAACAGAACATTGTCACCAAAATATCCACAATTCTTCATGACATCAATCCGTTCGTGAGAGTATATATAGGCTACCCTGCCACACGGATAATGTGGTGTATCATGCAGCACTGATCCAGTAGAAATGTTTGGTGAGTTCAGTATTCAAGATAACAGTCATGTTGTGCTTTTACTCTCTTTCTTCCTGCCTTTACCATTTTAACTGAGTCTTTTTGCCCGCGAAATCGCGGGCACTCTACTAGTCTTATAAAAATTAATACAAATTTTCTGTACCAGAATTAGCAACATCGGCACAAATTTGCATAAATATATAATTAATTTTTTTTTTGCGGGGTGGAAGGGGGAGGAAGAGATTGGTCGAAGGCCAATTTATTTACTTCGCAACTAACAGTTTGTCCAAAGTGATGTACTCTAAAATTCGCAACTAACAGTTTGTCCCAAGTGATATACTCTAAACTTCGCAACTAACAGTTTGTCCCAAGTGATATACTCTAAACTTCGCACCTAACAGTTTGTCCCAAGTGATATACTCTAAACTTAGCAACTAACAGTTTGTCCCAAGTGATATACTCTAAACTTCGTAACTACCGGTTTGTCCCAAGTGATGTACTCGAAACTTCGCAACTAACAGTTTGTCCCAAGTAATATACTCTAAAAGAAAAAAAAGGTTGACAAAAACAAAAAAGGTTACACCTTTACTCTGATCCGTGCCCTCAGTAACATCAAGCTTTAGCCACCTCACAGAACGCACACTTGCTGGAATAGAAATCCCGTACTAAATTTAAAAAAAACAACAGTTAAAAAAAAAAAAAAAGCTGCTCAGGTTGTCCCTGATTTCAAGTTTCATCATTTTTTTTTGTCTGACTCCATTAATATTGCTAGCATCAACACTTACCTGTCAGAGTGTCACTGCAACATTTCCATGATAAACAGCAAATATTTGTCTCTCAGTAAATGCAGAACGAACTCCCGTAGACCGGCATTATCCACAATAGGTTACAGCAATAGAAAACTTCCGTTTCTTTCTGATCGGGACACAATAGGAAAGTTCCAACCGAAGTTCAGAGAAGTTCGAAGAGAACAAAAAAAGTTCTGAAAATTGTCAGAAATATTTTTCTTAATCGATAACAGTACAAACACTCCAGGTCTAGATGTACGATCAGTAAAGCCAGAAATGTCCCTACAATTGAAAAGAAAAATTTACCCTCTGTCTACTATTTTTTTTATTTATCCAGTTCTCCCTCGGACTAATTCAGATTTCCCCCCCTTTTTTTTCCTTTTCAGTTTGGGAACTTTGAACTTTCACACGCGATGGAAGCACATCGTTAAGTCCTGATGAATCGTTTGCAGATATAATAACACCATATAGCACCGAGATGACTTTAACGCACGGCGAACGATACATTGAGAATGAATCGGCGTATTGCTACTCACGCTTGTATAGCTGACGGGGCGACCACAACGCAGCGGCCTGAGCTATAACTCGCACGCGATATCGGAATGATTCGCGGGCTGCTAGTTTTATCGTTGACGCTTCTCAATCTTCAATACCGCCGGATCTTTGGACTTGTCACAGTGTATGTTTCTCTCTCCGTCTCTGTCCCAACCTCCTCCGCCTCTTTAAGCTTTCTCTCTCTCTCTCTCTCTCTCTCTCCTCTCTCTCTCTCACTCACTCTCAAGCTCTCTCTCTCTCTCTCTCACTCTCAATCTATCTCTCTCTCTCTCTCTCCGTCTCTGTCCCAACCTTCTTCGCCTCTTTAAGCTTTCTTTCTCTCTCTCTCTCTCTCTCTCTCTCTCCGTCTCTGTCCCAACCTTCTTCGCCTCTTGAAGCTTTCTTTCTCTCTCTCTCTCTCTCTCTCTCTCTCTGTCTCTGTCCCAACCTTCTCCGCCTCTTTAAGCTCTCTCTCTCTCTCTCTCTCTCTCAATCTCTCTCTCTCAAGCTTTCTCTCTCTCTCTCTCTCTGTCTCTCTCTCTCTCTCCCCGCCTCTGTCCCAACCTTCTCCCTCTCTTTAAGCTCTCTCTCTCTCAATCTCTCTCTCTCTCAAACACATTTTCCCACGCTCTCTCCCATGCTCTGTCCCTTCCGCCTCTTTCAGCTTTCTCTCTATCTCTCCCTCAAGCTCTCTCTCTCTCTCTCTTATCTATCTCTATCTCTTTATCTCTCTCTCTCACTCTCAAACACACTCTCCCACGCTCTTTCTCTATCTATCTATCTATCTATCTATCTATCTATCTATCTATCTATCTATCTATCTATCTATCTATCTATCTATCTATCTATCTATCTATCTATCTATCTATCTGTCTATCTATCTATCTAAATATTTGTTTGTGCGTCCGCCCGTCTGACGGCAGCCTATGCCCGTCTGTCCACCCATCCACCCGCCAACCAAGCCACCCATTCATGCATGCACCCACACGTCCATTCACTCATCCATCCACCGATCCATCCCACACGACCGCCCGTCCGCCTACCTAGCCTAACGACTTATCTATCTATCTATCTTCGCAGGCAGCTCCATTCTGCTCTGTGGTTGACATGTTGTTTCTGTAAAGCGCATAGAGCATTTTAAATGGATATGCGCTATATAAATGCTATACATTATTATTATTATTATTATTATCTATCTATCTATCTATCTATCTATCTATCTATCTATCTATCTATCTATCTATCTATCTATCTATCTATTTGCAAAATTTACCGTGCTTTGGCCGACTTGTTATGTATAATCAGCTATTCCCTCCAGAGTTCTGAAGGTGTTCAATATTCTTTTTGATAATTCCTCAATTACAAAGAACATTCCGTCAATGCCACTGAACGGAGTAGCACTGCTGGGAAAATTGAATAATCACCGATCTATTTTTCTAACCATCCATCCAAATGTTTTTCAGCGTGTGTCTCAGTGTACATTTCACTGCCTACTTTAAGATATCCATGCCTCCACAATCCACCAATTTTTTAAACTAAATATCCATACTCTACCCATCTTTACTCCACCCATCATGAGCCAACTCCATAATTCTTGAAGTCTTTCATTTTAATCTGATCGACAAAAGTTTCACTTTGCCCGTGAGACGAAACGTAATCATATTTTGCAGATAATAAGTCCATTCGTGGTTTAAAAAAATGTATTTTCTTTGATGTCAATAATAATATTTTAAGCTGTGAACACATTTTTATTTTCTTCTTTCCATATTGTTTGCTTTAAATTAAGAAAGTATCTCTGGCAATTTTAATCATCGTCTTCAAAGCGTTTCGGCATGGGCCTTTATTACGCAGTTATAAAAAAAAATCCTTTTCACAAAAAGAAACATAAAACAGGAATTGTTCATACACCTTGACTGTTTGCCACAGCAGGCACGAGCTGCAACGCAAGTGTAAACATTATTGCTTTCGATTTGTGGATATTTTTACTGTCCGTTAAATACATAACATCAGCAGTTATTGCCGGACTTTGCTGTAAACACATCCTTGAAGATTAACTGTATGATCTTTAGTGCGTAAATCCTCGATCTATCTATCTATCTATCTATCTATCTATCTATCTATCTATCTATCTATCTATCTATCTATCTATCTATCTATCTATCTATCTATCTATCTATCTATCTGTCTATCTATCTATCTATCTATCTATCTATCTATCTATCTATCTATCTATCTATCTATCTATCTATCTATCTATCTATCTATCTATCTGTCTGTCCGTCTGTCTGTCTAACTATTTATCCAACCACCAGTGTTCATCCATCTACTTGCCTATCTAGCTACCTGCCCACCTACATACGAGCCTGCCTACCTACCTACCTACCTACCCACCTACCTACCTACCTACCTGCCTGCCTACCTACCGATCAACCTACCTACCTATTTTCTTGCCCACCTTATCTATTCTAAATACCTACCTACCTTTCTAAACACCTACCTGCCTGCCTACCTACCTTTGTAAATACCTACCTTCCTGCTCACTTACCTATCTAAATGTCTACCAACCATTTTAAATACCTACATACCTACCTATCTACCTACCCACGTACTACCTACCACCCCACCTGCCTACTTACCTACCAATCTACCTTTCTGCCTACCTACCCACTGACTGGCGTACCTGCCTACCTACCTGTAAGTTGTCTGCCTTTCTGTCTATCCTTCTATCTGATCTTATCTCATCGTATTCTATTGTATCTATTTACACTAAAGGACAAGTCATCATAACTTCAAAACATAAATAAAGATGACCACATTTCCTACGAATTCCATGCGCCGTAAGATTCTGATTTTCAACGTAAGATCCAAGTAGGAAATATTTTTTTTACGTTTATGAATGTATAAATATAATAGGTGTGTGTGAAAAAAATAAAGTGTGTCTATTTTCGCACACTGAAACTAGCTTGTCTGTCTCTCCAATGATAATACCAATCATCTTCCATAAACAGATGTTATTTTGGCATATTATGTACTGTAATCTTTATATAATTTCACTCGTCGGTTTGTTGTTGTTGTTGTTGTTTTCCCGTTTACTTTTGTTTCCCCGCGTGTGTACAGCTGGAGATAACACGTCGTGAAACAGTCAGTAAAACAACTCCGGTTATGACGGTTCTCAAGCCGTGGGACCCGTTGATCTAGAGGCAATCCGCCCGCCTCTCATTGTCGAAGGTACCGGCTTTGATCAATGCAGACATGTTAAATTTTTTAAATGTTTTTTGGGTGTGTGTAGCGGGGGGGGGGGGGCTGGGGGGGGGGGGAGAAAAAATTCCTATCCCTGATCCTATAGTAGATAGGATCGAACACCCCTAGTCTTCTCTGATAAGGACGAAAACTCGGAGAGCCCGTGCGCACGTTGAGCACGTTAAAGATACCTTGGCAGTTGGAGGTCGAGAAGAGCAGGCCTAACAGTCCAAGACCAGAAATGCCGGGGCAAAATTGTACACACAAAAAGCAAACAGAAACAAGAACAAGAAAAATAAAAACCAGAAAAATGAGGTGTAAATCCCAAGAACAGCAAAACTCCTAAAATAAAGATCTAAAGACGGCTCTCAAGCCGTGCCGACACTGAGCACTGTGTCAACGAGTTCTCCTGCATAAGGGTACAAACATAGAGGCCACCGAATTCTGTCACCGAGCCACTAGGCGCTTTAGGTGAGAAGAATTGCACTATATGAACGGATCGAATATAGGTGGCTCTATGTGCAGTTGTTGAAATTATATAATGCAATTCTTATAATGTAATAATGTATAGCATTTATATAGCGCATATCCATTTAAAATGCTCTTTGCGCTTTACAGAAACAACATGTCAACCACAGAGCAGAATGGAGCTGCCTGCGAAGCGCTCAACACACTGCACTGCTTCTTTCTCTCTCCCTGTCTCGCTCACTCTCTCTCTCTATCTCAGAGCAAATTGTAACGCAGCCTGTTAGGCGCAGTCCACAACTCGCAACAGTTCACAACTCACAGCAGTTCACAACTCACATCAGTTCACACAACACACAACTCAAATAATATTTGAATATTTATTAATAACAATATATATATGATTTTGTTGTTGCTGGTTGGGGGGGGGGGGGTGATATGGATAAATTTTAATCTATTAATTTCAATTCTTCTCACCTGAAGCGCCTAGTGGCTCGGTGACCGAATTCGGTGGCCTTTGTGTGGCTGCCCTAACCTGCCATAAATTTTAATGATACTGCTGATTTGTTTCTTTTCTTCTTTTCTTCTTTTTTTTTAATGTTTAATTCGCTCTCTCATAAAAATGCAATAAGTGCCGCCGTTCACAGGCAGCCTTGCCAATTCTTTAAATCAACTTTGCCACAATCGTTATAACAAAGAGCAAGTTCATTTTGAAAAAAAAAAAATAGAAAGAAAAAAAGGGTGTATTATACCTCTAATAACCTTCCTTTGGTGAATGCCAAAAAAAAAAAAAAAAATGTCTAGAAAATTCCAGAATCGCCGTATGAACAAAATGTGCTAGAATTCCTCAATTAATGAATTTGGCATGCTATAATGCCAAATGGCGAGACTATCAGTACTCTGTTAATTAATTAATTTCTGAAAAACAAACACTTATGACGCCACGACAATCTCTACCCCTCCCCCGTCAACTCCCAACCCCCAAGGTCTCTCCCTGACCCCCCCCCCCTCCCTAGCTCTTTTCTATTTCTCAGGCTCTCTCTCCCCCAACCCCCCCCCCCCTCCCCAACCCCACCCCCGGCATCCGTGTACCAGAGTCGTTCTTCCATTTTTTTTTCTTTCTATCATTTGCTTTGATACTTGCATTTTTTTTATACAACGTTTGTTTGTCCCTCTTCAAGTCTTTTTAAGCCCCCCCTCGCCCCTCCCCCATCCTCATTGATGCTCCTTTCCCCGACCACTGCCTGTATACAACGGAAGGCAGGAACCCCTTGGAAAATGTAAACATTTCCATCAAAACCTTCACGATTATTTACAGCGTTAGAGACAGCCACGTGCGGTACTTGAATGTTGCAGTTTTTGCACTTCAACAAACCATTAGCTCTGCACGGAGAAAGGCTGTATGTATGGCACAGACGTCCGTTTGAGTATCTTACTTATAATGGAGCTAGCTAGAGGATGAACATGTACGCAGCTAAAAATTCAGCACAACGTGACCAAAAAATTCTGAAACTCTGTGTACTGATTCACTTTTCTTTTTGACGATGAGTTACGTGGACAGATTCGTTTCGGACAAAAATCATTCTTTAATAATTCTTGTTTCTTTACAATTAATTTTCTTTTGAGTCGCGAAAACAGAAACGGATTTTCCTCAAAAAGAATTAAAAAGCATGACCGGAAATTTCGTCCGCCACCTTTCTTTTCATATTGAAAGAGCCAAACATGAACATTAATGTCACAATAATTATGATGCACGGGGCTGCTAGTTTAGAATGAAGTAGCAAGCATTAATGCGAGAAGGATTGAAGATTGGGCAGCATGCTAGCAGCGCACACATATAAACGGTGACTTTACTTATCAAAATAATAATCACCATAATAACACTAATGGTAAAATAACTAATGTACAAACATGCTGATATTAAAATCATAGCAACCACATGAAGACTGGTGATACTGATGATGCTATTATAATATTGATAATGATGATTTATGATAATAATAACAATGATGATTTCATAACAATAACAACAGTTATAGCAAGAGCAACAGCCATACTAACAGTAATAGCGATAACAGCAATATTGTTCATAAAACAGTGATATTGACAATATTGAAAATAGTAATTGTGATAATCTATCTATCTATCTATCTATCTATCTATCTATCTATCTATCTATCTATCTATCTATCTATCTATCTATCTATCTATCTATCTATCTATCTATCTATATGTGAGATTTTAGTTAAATCCTACCCCACTTTGATCTATTGTGTGAACAAAAAAACAGATTTGTTATCTCCAGACAAAAATATTCCCCCTCCACCCCCCCCCCACCCCCTTGAAAAATGTAAATGAAAAAAATGGTTAAGAACAAAAGACTAAATTCTTCTAATAAGCCGGAGCAGAACAACAATGATTAGAAAGGTTGATGAACAGGAATCATGTTCAGCTCCTGTACTATACGATGATCAACTTTAATTTGACCAAGGATGAAATAAGATATTAGAGTCGAAATCTTTCATATCACATAGCCGTGCCCAGATTGTTTGAGTTAGACTGAAATATACGTATCAAGTAATGATGGAAATTAATTACATTAAAAATATTAATTAAACTAATTATGAAGTAAAGCACACACTTCCTTCCACAATATCGAGAAAAGTAGCGATATTAAATACAAGCACATTTTATTAAGAAATAAACAAATTAGCCTGTCTGCACTCAGATTTAAATATGATTACCTTGGCATTAATTCGCAGTACTTTATACATCGTGAGCACATTCAGCCTGTGTTTAGCATACTGAAGGCTGCACGATTGTTGAATATAATGCATTCAGGTTGTTTCAAGGAGTGAAAGTGGCAGTCTGTACGACCAAATCTTTTATCAAGTCGCCTAAATGTGAGGAAAATTGAAGCAAATCTGTTGTTACATAATCTTTTAGAGAGCGGTGCAAAGAGAGAGAGAGAGAGCGAGAGAGAGAGAGAGAGAGGGAGAGAGAGAGAGAGAGGGAGAGAGTATGCCGACACGATAACGATCAAATTGCGCTAGGGGGGAAAAAAAAAGCAAAACGAAATTCAGCATATCTCAGAACGATAGGACTGACTAAGACCTTACCAGAAGCATCCACCAATCACCCGCGACAGAGGGAGAGAGAGAGAGAGAGAAAGACGAACAGACAGAGACAGACAAACCGACAGAAACACACAGAGACAGAAATTGACAGACAGGCGGACAGAGAGAACACATTTGATCCTAGGCAATGCCAACTAGCCCATTTAATGTACGAAAAAATGATATTGAAATAATTATTGTACTCATCCTTATCGAATAGAAAAATGTATTAATTAAGTAGCCCTTGAAGCGGTGTAAACAATATTGGTCAAAAAAGAGTTGTCATCTGCAGATGACCAGTACACTTGTGCGGCTCCATGATAGGGCCAACGAGGTTTAACAGGTTATTCACATTTCCGGGTGTACTGTGTTTTGTCGTGTGACGACAGCCTGATAGGCCTACCTGTGCGTGAGGCGCTTGGAGATTTTTGCGCTTGTGCCCCTTCTGGTGCGGCCCTGTACTAACATCCAACCGTATCTGGGTAACAGATGGAGAGTATCTCAGTGTGGATTGGCAAAGGGCATTAACAGCCATTGTGACTTAAGCCCGGGGTATCAACACAACAGGTCAATACGTTTCGATATGAAGACGAAAATAAGGTGTGGGGCTGGTGGCGGGGGGGGGGGGGGTTGGAGATAGTGAGGCATTGAGTCAGAGAAAACCACGGTTTGGGATTGCGTTTCTGTATGTGTGGTGATATTGGATGGTATGGCAGAGAAGAGATTATCAGTTGAATGAATTGCTGTCAATCATATTTAGAGAGAAATATCTGTGTTTTTTGAAGATGTATTGGTGGGGTGTGGGTGGAGGTATGTTATCAGTGGGAAAAAGTTGCCGTCAATCATTATTTACAGAGGAAAAAACGTGGTGTTATAAGGTGTGTGGAAGAGGGGGGGGGGGGCAGAGAGAGAATGTAATATATTCTATTTCAACAAGTGACTGAGTATAGCGTTTCCAATGATTGATCCTTTTTTTTTTCTTTTTTTGTGATTGTTGTTTTATTTTGTTTTCTGAAGACGGTCTCTGACTGAAATATTGACTTGATTTCACGTTTTCTTAGCGTTGTACTGCATCGTTTCGGTGTTATTTCTTATGCATGCGCTTACGATGCGCTTCGGGTGGCTTTCGATAAGTAACTTTAGGCCAACGTGATGCCCAGGCGCGGACTCTCTAATGACCTTGTCCGCATCCGCAATCCTAAATCTTATCGAATCCCTAACACTGCCTCTCACCTTTTCAACCCAACAAAGCAGAATGAAAACAAAACAAAACAAAAAAATCTGGGAGAATAATTAATTAAGACTGCTACATACAACTTTTTTTTTCTTTTTGCCATATTTCGACATGGTTTAAAGACTTGCTGCGATCCCACAGTTTTCCTGTGGTTTTTCATGATAGTTCGTCTAAGACAAACAGTGTAGCAGTGTTGTCGTCACGTGAAAACACAGGTCTATGGATCTCACAGTGGACAATACTTCGGCGCAGGCCAGGAAATTAGGAACCTCCGCGCTGGCGGTTAAGCGATCGTAGAGATTATAATTAAAGAAATGAAAGTGGGTATTAATATCATGCATGAACAGAAACGTCATTTTTCCACATGCTGCGGCCTAGTCGTCCAGAAAATTAGTTCGTCCGGTTGGCTTGTGTTACAAATACTGGCTGTCAGGGACAACAATGAAATAGTATTTATAAAACTGGTTGCGAAATCCCTTTTCCCCTCTCGTTTTTCTCTTTTCACTGTCTTGGAGTCCAATATGTTTCGTTTCGGTTTTGGTAAAAGCTGTTATTCTTCGTACGTACGTTACCGAAGCGTTTTGCGCTAAGGGCACGTATGTGTGCGTACCTATCTATAACCCCGCCCGTATCCTCAATCCTAAATCTTATCGAATCCCTAACGCTGCCTCTTACCCTTTCAACCAGAAAAAACAGGAGGAATTTAAAAAAAAAAAAATCAGGGAGAATAATTATAGACTGCTCTTAGGAGTATTTCTGAGGAGGGGGGGGGTGGGGGGGGGGGAGTTAGCTTTCTAGTTCTGAAGTCACAAAAGGCTTTAAAATACGTACTCCTGGAGCAAAAATTAATGCTTGGGATACGTACGTAACGATAACAACAATCTTGCAAAATCCATTCCGGCTTTGTTTTTTTTTTCTCTCTTCTCTGTCTTTAATTTTGATCTCTCTTTTGATCCCTTCTACTTTTGTCTGTTGTAAGGGCCGCTGGCGCATTGACACAAGTATGTTTTGTCTCGGTCTTGGTAAAGGTCAGTGGCGTGGCCTGGATTGCCAGCGCCTGGGCTAAGGCAAGTATTGCCCCCCCCCCCCCAACCCAATCCCATTACCATTAACAGGCGGCAAGGTTTATTTGCCACGTCGTATTGAAACACTGTAGTAGAATATTCGAACAATGGTAAATATTCTGTGTGAGGGGTGGGAGGAGGACGGTGTTCCTTCTTTTTTCTTTTCTCCAATTTATTGTTACTCATTTTGAAATGTTCCGCCCCTAAGAATTTTGAGCCCCGGGTATCCGCCCCTGTCGCACCGCCCAGGGGGCGCCACTAGTAAAAGATACGATTAACTTTGCGCAGGGGCAAAGACTGAAAAAAACATGTGTGTCAAAACTGTCTTGGGTCCGCTGTCGGAAAGAGATTCCTCACGCACTGCATCAAAAACAGTCGCAACGACAAGACTTGACACAGCGAGCCACCTGCCTAAGGGGTAAGCCAGACCAAGGTTGGCATAGGTTCCGCACTGGTGGATCACCACCTACTTATTGCGCATCACAGTAAAACACTACTCAGGCCTCTTTCACACACATCGACCAAACGCCGTCTGCCGTGCACTGGCGTACTTATATTATCTGTATCTGAAAAAAAAAAAAAAACGATGCCGAAGAACTCAATGGTTAATCCCCTAAACGGTGCAGTCTCACATTGGCTTTATTTGTAAATTTCCAGACTTTTGTCCCAAAGAACAGGTCTGTCATGTACTAATGTAATCAGAAGTTCTGTGTCTATGTCCTCCATGATAGGAAAAGTGCTCCCATGTGTTTAGTTATGAAGTGTGTGTGCGGGAACTGCGACGTGCCGTCCACGGCGGACGGCGAAAAGTCGATGTGTGTGAAAGAGCCCTCACTGTCCATATCGCCGCGTTGTGGCCGGTGCGTAGTGTTTTAGTGTCATGCACAGTAATTAGGTGGCAAACCACCAATCTGGGACCTACACCAGCCTTGGTCTGGCTTCCCTCTTAGGCCAGCTCTGTCTCTGTCTGAATGTTGACAGCATTTCTATTCCCTTTCCCAGGCCAATATGGAGATTATCTGTCATGTTAGTTGTGCCATTAAAGAGGAGATAGCACAAGAGAAATTGCAACTAAAATAACAACTACAACAGCAACAAAAACTTACTAAAACAATATCAGCGATAGCTTACGGGACAGCAACAACAACAAAAACAAAATAACATAAAAGTGTTATGATAAACGGCAAGAATAAGAATAATAGACTTCAAAGAGCGAGAAAGGGGAAGACACAATGAGAGGGGGGGGGGGGGAGAAAGAGAGAGAGAGAGAGCGAGAAAAGAAGAAAAACAAGAAGAAAAAGAAGAAGAAGACGGCCAACAACAACCACAAAAATATTGCGATAAACAGGAAAAAATAAGAATTTCAAAGAGAGAAAGAAAGAGAGAGAGAGAGAACGACAGATAGAGCGAGAGGGAGGGAGAGAGAGAGAGAGAGAAGATGAAGAAGACCAACAACAGCAAGAAAATAAATGACTCACCACGGACAAAAATCAGGAAGTTGTCACACAGGTATTGGAGAACCACGGATGCTGTGGACGAGAAGACAAAAGGTAATTATTGACATTGGAGGCAAACATTCTTTGGATAACGCGAATTCAAAATTAAAGGTGGAGTTAATGAGTGACAGGGATGAGAGGTGTGCCACGCTAAAGCCGGCGAACTGTTGGATTAAACTCGGTGATGAGCTCAGGATTCCATCTCTTTGACTTGTTGTTTCAGCTCTTTAGTTTAAGCAAGAGGTTCGCTGGTCTCAGTATTTACACCTCATTTTCTTGTTAATTTCGTCGTGGTGGGGATTAGTTTTTTGTTATTGTTTTAAATTTTGCCCAGGCAGTGGCCGTGCTAGGCATGCTGTTCTTGATTTCCAACTGCTAAGGTATCTTTAACGTGCGCAACATGCACACGGACCCTCAGAGTTTTTCGTCCTTCTCCGAGAATTCTAGGTGCTCGATCCTACCTACCACAGGATCAGGGACAGGAAATATCCATCCCCACCCCGCGACCCCCCCCCCCTCCCCCACCTCCAATTTCCAACATGCCTGCATCGACCGGGAATCGAACGCGGTACCTTTGCCATGAGAGGTGAGCACCTTGCCTCTAGACCATGTTGTCTCCAGCTCTTGCACTTGTGATATAAGGCAATAGTACTATCATTGTGCGTTGTTTTTTTTGTTTTTTTTAAAGAATAAGCGGAATCAACACCAGTTTTCTGGAAAACTCGCTACTTTAGTGGTTGTTTGTTCCAACTCCACATTTTCCACAATTGAGAAAATCGACGTTTACGGCTTTAGCATTTTGAAAAGGAGTTAGAATAAACCAGTGAAACAGCTTGATAAGTGCCACAACGCATTTTAAACAAATGTCAAAGTGTGCGTTTATTAAACCTGTTCTACATCCTCAAAGATGTCCAGTTTTTCAGAAAATGGAGATAGAACAAACAAGAACTGAGGTCGCCAACTGTTGGATTTATTTCAAATGTTCACACAAGGAAGACTGAGCTAGAGGAAAGAATCAGCGTGGTCACACTGATAACATCATCACTGGTCCTTGCGTAGGACATTAATCCAGTGTGGCAAAATAACTGGGTAATCGATGGCAATTTGTCATAACCAATCGTGCATTAACTTAAGGAAAAGAAACGTGGAAATAACCAGATTGTAGTTAAATGGGCAATTTTCGATGGCGCAAGATCGATAATTTTGTTATTTAGACCAGACATGGGCAACCTTTTTCAGTAGCAATCCGAGACCTGAACATTTTAAGGTTGCAATGGGCCAGACACTCTCACTTTACATTAAAGTCCTTCCATAAATCAGAATGACATGTTATTTATTTGGATAATGATAATTATTTAAAATACAATTCCTTCTTTATTTGGGGGGGGGGGGGGGGAGTGACAGTGTGTGTCTGTAAGGGGGGGGGGGTGGTTGTCAGTGTATTCGTGTGATATTGTATTTATGTTTTATAGCTCAGAGACTAGTGCCAATCGAAATTCTATTCAGCCTCGGGACTGGCCAAGATAATTGAATGGCGGGCAAAACATTGCCCGTGTCTGAGTTACTGCTCTTGTCCAGCACCCGCTCCGCTCCGCTATTTTGACGGACTATAATGCCGTAAAACTCTTCGTCTCCGTATACTTGTCCACAGCATCCATTCCGCTCCGCTCCGCTATTTTGACGGACTATAATGCCGTAAAACTCTTCGTCTCCGTATACTTGTCCACAGCATCCATTCCGCTCCGCTCCGCTATTTTGACGGACTATAATGCCGTAAAACTCTTCGTCTCCGTATACTTGTCCACAGCATCCATTCCGCTCCGCTCCGCTATTTTGACGGACTATAATGCCGTAAAACTCTTCGTCTCCGTATACTTGTCCACAGCATCCATTCCGCTCCGCACCTCGCGGCTGTAGAAGCAAAGGGACTTTCTCATACGTCATTTTTCAGTCAAAATAGCGCAGTGGATGCTGTAGACAAGACCACCTAAACGTTCCCAAACAGGTTACAATATGTAACACCTTGGCTGAAGGCTGGGGAAAGGAAAGGAAAGGAGACATGGGACGGGGGGGGGGGGGGTATAAACAATTTGAGAACACCTTTCTTTCGAAGCTGTGTACTCGAAAAATACAATGAACCTCCTGGGATATTGAAATTGCATGAGATTGTCAGAGGAGTTCAACTTTGAGTTAGAGTTTGGAGAAAGCAGGGAGGGAAGATAACCTGTTAGGTACGAGAGAGAGAGAGAGAGAGAGAGAGAGAGAGAGAGAGAGAGAGAGAGAGATACAGAGGGAGAGACAGAGAGAGAGAGACAGAGAGAGAGAGAGACAGAGAGAGAGAGAGAGAGAGAGACAGAGAGAGAGAGAGACAGAGAAAGAGAGAGAGAGAGACACAGAGAGAGACAGAGAGACAGAGAGAGAGACAGAGAGAGAGAGAGAGAGAGAGAGAGAGAGAGATAGAGAGACAGAGAGAGAGAGAGAGAGAGACAGAGAGAAAAAGAGAGGGAGAGAGAGACAGAGAGAGAGAGAGAGAGAGATCCGGTCTTTATAATGATAATGATGGTCTTTTAAAATGTAAAGATCTTCTGTTGTTGTTGTTGTTGTTGTTGAAGACATAGATTACAATCATATTTACACGTTGCATCGTCAAATAAATTATGTTTATATGGATAGAAAAATCTGTTTTTTTTCTCTTTTCGGTGACATGAAACTCTTTGTTATTATGCTGTAAACAAGCAAAGACGATAGACACAACACAGGAGAAATGCCATAAGGCAGACGGAGATCCTACCAGAGGCGCCCACCAACCATCCATGCACAGATCTTCGAAGATAACCCCCCCCCCCCCACCCCCGTCCCCCAAACCCCACTTTTATAATAATATAAGACAGTGTCAGGGCCGCACCGCATGCGCTATGTTTAGTCAATAAGTTATACTTGGTGAACTATGGACAGTTCAAGATTGAGTTTTTGAGTTTGGAGAAAGCACGACCACCCTGGAACGGTCACATCGTACGAGGGAGAAGCAGGACCGTAGACAGAATAATACAGAATGAGAGGACAGAAGGGGACTCTTCCAGAATCGCCCGCAAACAAACTGCTTATAAATTTCAAAATGTACCAAAGAAGGCGCTAGGTTCTCAAAAGTGGCAAAACACCACTGACCTAACGAAAAACTGTACTGGCCTGTAGTGTTTTGCTTCGTTTAGGGTTTTCAATGTTTTGTTTATTTTGTTTTTCCATCCTATTTTTCTCACCAATAATATTCTTTCAGGCACGGTCTAATAACACCGCCTTTTCTTTACAGCAATATTGTCGTCGAAAGGCAGAGCGACGTAAGTGACAGGATGGCCTTTTGCTTCTTTATTGTCTCTATGAACTTATCTCGCACTGCATTCTTTTATGTCAAAGGCAGAATGCAATTACGTATCCGCTACCGAAATAGTAGTTTCTAGTGTGGCTGACGCATAAATAGAAAAGTATTTATATAATTGCGTCACACCGTTTTTTTTTGTGTGTTTTTCTCAAAGGTAGGAAATTAGTAGATTCGTTTCTCTGCCTTTGCACGGCAGAATATCTGAGGGAAAAAAAAAATGGACCAAAAACGCAATGAATTTAACGTGCATAAAATAATGATTTCAATAACACTTTGGCCACATGTAGAGCTAACCGGCAATCTGGCCCTACATTTTGGATAAAACCACGCCAAGTTTCACAACAGTCTACCGATCAATAAATAATCACTGTATTGTAATGCACGGCTTTGTTTTCATTCACACCAATAACAAATTGACCTGATTGATCATGCATTGCATGTTCGACCTCCACCCCCTGTTCCCACACCGTCGCTGATATAATAGTCAACAGGAATCTCATAAAATCACGCGGCACGTGCGTTATTGTTCTTTGTAATGGCACGCAGTCTGCAGTGTCGATGGGTGACATTTCCGTTTTCAATCAAATTAGATCGATAAGATCTCTGTGTTATCACAAGACGTCGGATATCCATCTGCCGATCTCATAAATTAAAAAAAACAACAAAAAAGCAAAAAAATGGAGGCGACATGGTTCCTGTGAACTTTGAGCGAAAACATGCACTGGTTTTTGGACTCAGACTGTCAATTCTTTGACTACAGTGAATAGATTAGGTAGGAATTGTTGCACTGTAGTGAAATTGGTTGGGAACACTTTGTCTACAGGCAAGGTGCTCGCCTCTCATGCTGAAGGTATCGGGTTCGATCCTTGATCAGCGTAGGCATGTTGGAATGATTTGTAGGATGGAGGACCCAGTCTTCTCGGATGAAAAAATCGGATGGCCCATGTGCAGGTTGCGCACGTTAAAGACAACTTGGCATTTGGAAATGAGAAGGCCAGTCCTAACAAAGCCGATATCAGGGCAAAATTTAAAAAAAAAACAAAACCTAACACAAAACATAAAAGTGAGACGTAAATGCCAAGAGCATCGAACCTCTTGAAATAAAGACCATAAAGGAAAACATAATAAGCCACTAAAATTATTGAAAATCAAGCCCGTCTCACTGTTCAAACAGATGAGCTTTGGGTCTGAGTTTGGCCACGCGGACAAAAGCAAGACGATAGACAGAACAGTAGCAGAATGATAGGACAGGAAGGGACTCTACCAGAAGTGCTTAGCAACCACCCGTTGGCGTTAGTGTGGACATCGTCATTGGAAACAACATCAGTGAATAAACAGAGAAACTCACACGCACTCACACTCACACACATATTATACACATAACAACACAAGAAAATGAAGATTATTCGTTACATACGCCCGCGCTCACAAATACCAACACACAGGCGTACGCACACACATATAATATATACAGAAGTCAAAATTGGGCAAAAAGAAAAGGCTTTTGGCGGACGGACGTGCTTTGGTACTGCTAACGAAGCAAGAACTCGCAGCTAAGTAAACTGTTTCACTTCGTTCCTGTTGAAGTCTTTTATTGTTCATTTTTTTCACTTGACAAAGGCGAAAGCCGAAAATTTGTGTATTTTCTGTCTTCTCTTTAGTTTGCTTCGTATTGTTTGGGTTTTATTTCTCACGCGGGGCTTTTCAACATACAACCTTTTCTTTTTGCCCAATTTTGACTTTGCTTATAGCCCTGCTGCGACCCCACAGTTTTTCTGTGGTTTTTATGATATTTCGTGAATTTAATATATACAGAAGCCCCCTTGATGCCAAATCATTCACGCTAAGACAGAAATTAACAAATAATTACCCTGAAAAACGTAAGACAATTATAACATCCCGCCATAGCGATAGGGCATTCAGAGGCTTCCTGTTTATCACTGAACATGGACATTATCCTTCAGCCGTCATTGCATTTTTACATCAGGACAAGAACGGAAGGCCGATTGCATCTGGGTTATTTACGCGTTTCAACGCATTTTAGGGTTTGAGTTTGAGTTTAACGGCGCGTCGGCAGGATAATGGTCTCTTGGCGGCTTTCACGTTGCTGTTTTTGTTTTGTTTTATTACTTTGAACCCGTCCTAAATCCTCCGATTGCTATAAAAAAGATCAAATGAATGTGGAGTTTTAACAGGAAAAGACCTCTTACTGTAAAGTATATAATCTAAATGAACCCAGTAAGTATGATAAGAATAATAATGTTAAATCAACTAGTAGACCTCGGCCTTCTTCAAATACAGCATTTTAGGTAAGATAATTCAAAAAAATTGTTGTCCTCTAATGCATCGGTTCGACCTATATGAGAAATAGGAAATTTAGTTGTATATTGATTCTCCTGCCTTGGTCATTCCTTGGTATCATCGCCAAAAAAAACAATAACAAACAACTTACGATCTAAAGAAGATTTGTATCAAAATGTGATGATGTTATTTGGTACAGACAAACAGAAATTGGCATTTTTAGTAGTATATCGATTCTCCTCTCGTGCCTTTTCCTTACTATCAGTAACACAAAACAGAATCTGATGATTTAGACAAGATCTGTAGCAAAATGTGATATTTTTGTCGTCCCCAGCAGAAAATGACAACGTACGTTATTGTCTTCACGCCAAACATGCAAATACACCATCTGCCCTGCACTGTGGACACTTCCTGCTTGTCTGACTTGATCTATGGATGATGGCTTTTCTACCTTACTCCTCCCGCCCTAAACACGGAGGGAAAACAAGAAACGACAGAAGGTAATTATCCAGGAGGATGAATGATACAAGGAAAGGAAGGAACAGCTCGTATGTAAGCATGATATAATTACTGCCGAAACAATTTTTTTTTTTTTGGTCTTATAAAGGGAAGGGGGGGGGGGATTTTCGTCCAGTTTCAGCACAATGAGGTTATGTCAGAGACGAGAATCACAGCAACCGTTCGGTGAACAGATTACATGCCGTTGGATATTTTCAATATTGTTGTAAGTTTATTTTTGCCTTTTCGAGAAAATGAGGATTGAAGTTTGGTCAGCTATAGGACTAAAACGCATAAAACATGACGTCATCAACACATAATATCGGATAGTTTTTAACCAATTGGAATGACACTTACACAGTCATAATGAAATTTAGGATTGAGAAAACCACTTTCATGAACAAAACCTCAAACTTGGCAAAATGTCGCATACAGCAATATGGGAAATATCTCTTGATATCCTTTGTCCGGCTGGCACCTTCACAAAATGCCGTCAACTTCTTTCGGCCGTGCCCTAAAGAGGTCAAATGCGCAGCCATAGCCGGTATTTACATCCATGGCCCGGGCGTCGTTTGGCCGGGTGGGCTGCGTGTATTTCTCTTTCAAAATGTTATAATGTGACCTAGATAAGTTGTTGATTGTTCTATTTTCACTAAACCTGAAAAACGATATCTTTTAGTAAGTAACAGAGGTATAACAAGTGCGCACTTTGCCACCTGTTTAAAATGCACTGTGACGCTTATCAAGCTGTTTCCTATTTCAGACTTATTGTAACTCCTTAATCATAGTATTACGAGTACAGTCGCAAACGTTTGACGACGAATTTCTCAGTTGTGCCAAAAGTGGAGTTAGAACAAACAAGAACTTAGATCGCGATAACAGAATGTTATTTCTTCAATCAACCAGCAGTTAAATCTGGGCATGAGATAAAACTCGTGCTACCTACCAATGTGTAAATTCAAGCATATCATAAGCTTAATGGACACTTACGCACGAAGATTCAAAGTGGAAATTATAGTTTCTTACGGTACGACCACACACGACGGTGAGATGGGATTACGCTTTGTGCTGGTTTGGCCAAAGGATGCAACTACTTTAGTAAACACCGCCCCGAACGACGACCGATACACTTTTCCTGTTACAGCCAATGTTATCGCAAATAATTATAGTAAAGCTGGGCCGGTCTGCAAACTGGAATCAAATCCGCGATCTCTCACAACATGGCGGGGTGACCTAACCATGGGGACAGTGCAATGGCGGCTGAGTGGATTTGTGTTTAGAACTTTCGCTGCTCTTGGCATTTACACCTCACTTTTCTTCTTGTTGTTGTTGTTGTTTTTCTTGTTGTTTTTATGCTAGAGATTAGTTTTTTTTTTAAATTTTGCCAGGGCCGCCGACTTGTTCAGCCTGCTCTTCTCGTCTAAGATATCTTTAATGTGCGCAACGTGTACACGGGCCCTCCGAGATTTTCGTCCTTATCCGAGAACACGAGATGATCGATCCTACCTACCACAGGATCAATGGATTTGATTTCACCATTACTATGTAAGTCCATACTAATAATGTATTCGTTGTAGATGTTCCTATTGGAAAACATTTGGCAGGTAGTTACCACAGGATTCATGACAGATCAACAACTCACAAACACTGAAAAAGAGCTTTTAGTTGTTTTGGTCCGTGTGTGTGGAATTCTTTACCACAAGAGGTTCGAAATTCTGCCTCTCTAAACATATTTAAAAACAGGTTAAAAACATTTCTTTTTAAAAGCTGAATTTTATAGCTTGCTATGGATGTATAAAACTAGTTTGTCTGTGTGTATGTAAGTTTATTTGAATGTGCTTTTATGATTTTTTACTGTGTACAGCGCCTAGAGCTTTTAATGTTTTAGTCCTGGCGCTATATAAATTTATATATTATTATTATTATTATTAAAGCTCATGGCCACTCCAAAAACTATCAACAACAACTGCTACTACAACTACAACAGCCTCTGCTTTTTTAACAAAGTCTGGGGTTATTTATCGATAGAAAATTAAAGTATGTACGCTTGATTTCACCCCCACCCTCCGCCCCCCCCCCCCCAGTAAAAAAAATCCAGGCTTTTTATACACTTTCTTGATCTCAGCTCCCCCTTCCACCCTCCTCCCTCCTTGTACCAGGGCAAGGCCATCAGACTGTGGAATGTGGATGGCAGGAGCTTGATGTTTGAAAGCTTCCAGTAACAGTCGTTTAGCGTGAACTATTTGACTGCTTCATTAAAGACATGATTTTTAGTTAATGTTTTTTCTTTTTTCCTTTTAATCTAACAACTTAATTCGCTTGAAATAAAAGGATAGACAAAATCATTTTTAAAAAAAGACAAACCTTTATTACTTTTATTGAAAAGCATGCGTCCCCTCTCCAGATCCACTACCCTTTGCACTTTTCTTAGTGCGGAGGCAAACCTCCCACCCACCCACCCACTCCCCACCACCAATACTGGGGAGAGTACGTAGGCCCTACATAAAAAATGACTATAGTCCACAACCGGTCACAGTGTGACTGGCGTTAGTGACCAGCTCATTAACGGCCAGGCTATTGGATTTCCCCGCCTGCCTCTCCCTCCCTCTTCGAACACCCCCCTTCCCTTCTCCCCCTCCGTCACCCCTATCCCCTACGGCCTCTATATAGAATAGCTAGCCAATAGTTGTCTCCGACCGCTGAAATGGTCTCAGACGTAAGGTAAGAAACACGGGTATGTCTGGACACCAGAATTTCTCATCAACACTGAAGAAGACGGACGAGAATGGTCCAGAAATGGGAATTCCCTCTCATCAGCTCAAGAGGTTTCCCACAGACACACAGCAGAAAAGAGGTGAGCGTTCTCAATATCGTCACAATGCCCGAGAAATGGCCTAAGTCAGACTTCGGCCGAAATTACATTGATTTTTCATAAGGCCGGCCGCGCCCCAGCCAATTTGGATCGGCTGTCTCGTTGGATCTTGGCGTCAAGAATGTGAGTTTCTGTGAGATCCAACCAGTCCGCTAGTGCTCGGGGTCTCAGAGAAAATAAATGTCGTGACGTCTTTATCCAACTAATTGGCCTATCAAAATCGGCCAGTGTGAGGCGGGCCTAATAATTCTTTTTGATGTCAAGCGCCAACACTGCACTTAGTATTACTTTTTTTTATTCATAATTTGCTTTGTATAGAGCTAGAGATCAAATCCACAAAACATAATGTACTCTATAAAGCTGTTTTCATGTGTACAGAAACGGAAAAGTCAAAAACCTCTCCAGGAGTGAAATAGAGAGAATGTTTTGTGTACACATGAAAACACAGCTCCAAGCATTTGAACCAGCGAGTATGTATTTATAGAATGAAATCACTTCTGCCAAATCGCGAAATTAGGTCACGGCGGTAACAAGAATTGAAAGAGGCCGTCTGCACCAGAGACATTGTACATATCTGTTTGCTGTGGTTTATTTATATTTTTTGGTTGATGGAAACTATTTAGAGCCTTTTGTAAGCTCTTACTGCCCATCGGATATGCACAAACCGATATTGTTTACCGCCGCGACCTACTTTCCGCAACATGGTAACAGTGGTTTCGCGTAGCCTCCCGTGTCTCGTGGTGCAAATCGACCAATAGAGAAATCTCCCTGTCTATACATACTCTCTCTTTGAACTAAAATTAGAACAGAATTAACATAAGATTCACTCACACACATTAACAAACACTTAATCTACTCTCATCCTCAAACCTGTGAGACCAAAAAGGGACATCATTCACTTTCAAAGAAACAGTCCTAAACAACTGGTTTAAGTCTTTATTTTAGGAGGTTCGCTGCCTTTGGCATTTACACCTCACTTTTTTTTGTTTGTCTGTTTGTTGTTGTTTTTTTGTGGAAGAGATTAGTTTTTTTTTTTTTTATTTTTACCCGGGCAGCGCCTTGTATGGCCTGCTCTTCACGATTTCCACTGCCAAGATATTTTTAACGTGCTAAACATGCACACGGGCCCTCCGAATTTTTCGTCCTTATCCGAGAAGACTAGGTGCTCGATCCTATCTACCTTGGATCAGGGACAGGAAAATATGAGAAAAATTCCCAAATTCCAACATGCCTGCACCGGGCGGGATTTGAACCCGGTACTTTCGGCATGAGAGGGAGCACCATGCCTCTAGACCACCGTGTCCCCAGTCCTAAACAATTCAGTTTTGAGTGTATTTTTAAATGTGACGATGTTCTCACATTTCCTCGTGTCAACACTAATGATGTTCCACAATTCAGGCCCACCAAGAGAAAAGCGCCTTTTCACCAAGAGACAGTTTGACAGCGTGGGTCTCAAGAAACCTCATGTCCACTGATCTTAAAGTGTAATGGTTTATAATTATGATTCTATTGGCTCTGAAAGATATTTATACTGACAAGGGGAAGATTGAGGGAGGGAGCCAAGGAAAAGGAAAGAGAGAGAGGGGGTGGGCAAAGAGAGGAAAAAAGAGATTGACAGATAGATAGATAGATAGATAGATAGATAGATAGATAGATAGATAGATAGATAGATAGATAGATAGATAGATAGATAGATAGATAGATAGATAGATAGATAGATAGAGAGATAGATAGATATGTAAACAAAAAGGACAGAAAGTAAGATAAATAGATAGATAGACAGGGAGAGACAGAGAAAGAGATGGGAAGAGTCGAAGAGAGTTAACACATATGAGCCTTTTCCTCTTGCCGACACTCTTTCACTCTGCTCTCTTCTCTTCACACATACAAGAGCCCCTGAAGTGTTTCGTTTTCCAGTCTATCGTCTCCCACAGTAAGTGACGCGTTCAATCGGTTTCTGCCTTTCCAAGTAACAGTTTCTGTCTGAGAGTGTGAAAACCGAGAGGTCCAGTCCAGTGGACAACGGACAAAGCCAGACTTGTGGATGACCATCATTAACCCATGTGTGCTGTTGTTATTTTCTTCTTGCTTTAACCCTGCAACAGCCGGGGCAATATTGGCGATATCGAAAGTGGCCCGTCTCGAAAAGCCTATAATCATTTTCTCCCAGTCTGAACGAAATGTAGGCTTGGATGCAGGTCATATCCATCACTTATACACTCATGTTTGTTGGAAAACCAATTTGGAGTGAATAAAATATCAGTTCCCTAGTGGATTAGTCTATTCAAACATCCCATCTTTTAATGCAGTTTCGTTTTCCTATACCTCGCTCTAAATTTACTGGCAGAGACGTTGGTCTAGAGGAAAAGTGCTCGCCTCCCATGTCAAAGGTATCGGGTTCGATCCCCTGATGGCCTAGGCATGTTGGAATTTTCGGAGGGGGAAAAATGCCTGACCCTGATCTCATGCTTGGTAGGATCGAACACCTACTCTTCTTGGATAAGACGAAAAAACTCGGAGGGCCACTGTGCACGTTGCTCACGTTGGGGATACCTTGGCAAATTGAAAGTCGAGAAGAGCAGGCCAAAGGAGGCTGCTGCCCAGACAAAATTCTAGAAAAATACACCTATTCCGTACCACAAAAAAACACATAGAGACAAAAACACGAAAGGTAAAAAAACAAGAAACGTGAGCTGTAAATGCCAAGCGCAGCGAACCTTCTTAAATAAAGACCTAAACATAATTATAAATTAATATACTTGCATTTCCCACGGTATCCCAGCTACCACAAAGAGAAGAAAAGCTTTGTCGTCTAACTCACATACTGGCGTATTATGATCTATGCTTTTTTGGTGCGTGTGACTTACGGCTACCTTAGCACTGCTCATGGTGAGATCGACATTCTCACGAAGTGACCTATCGATATCTTTAACAGTTTGGGTTTGAGTCTGAGTTTAAACTGGCAGACAGCACATGGACACGATAACAGCCACATTGTGCTAAGAAAGAAGCCAAACAGTAGACAGAATATAGCAGAATGGTAGGAGAGAAGGAGACTCTACTAGTAGCGCCCACCAACTACCTGGTAACAGTTTGGAGATTATAAGTAGACACGTTTATGTCATATGCCTATCTGTATACAAGAAATCTCACTTTCACCGAAACTTTGAAAACGCACTTCTGTGAAATGGGAAAATACGAAAATTGGTTTACAGTGGTCAATATATATGGCCTTTAGCGTCTTTACAGACGGTCTTAGCAGCTAGAATATTCACTTTCATTTTGACTGACAGCTTCTCTCGTGGCTTATTCTACCAATGTTTGACCCGAGAGTGCGATGGCAGTGATTGCAGGTCAGTCTTTTGGGTTCACTTTGGCGAGTGTTTTCATTCCGCCTCTGTCGTTTTGTCAGGTATGTTTCTTTTGCCTTGAAGTCTATTGCGAGCGTGCCACTGCGCAATTTTTGTCTCCATCTGCTTCGATCATTTGCAAGGTTCTCCCATTCATTGGGGTCGATGTTGAATGCTTTCATCGTGACCTTGCAAGTGTCTTTGAATCGCAGATGTGGCCTACCTCTGGGTCGGTTGCCAGTAGCAAGTTCCCCGTAGAGAATTTGTCTGGGGATGCGATCATTTTCCATACGGTGGAGATGTCCAAGCCACCGCAGTCTTTTTTTGCCTAGGAGAGCCTGAGTTGATGGAATGTTGGCTCGGCTCAGAACTTCGATATTTGAGATCCTGTCTTGCCACTTGATCTTGAGAATTTTGCGTAGGCAGCGCAGGTGGAAGGAGTTGAGGGATCTTTCATGTTTGGAGTAGGTGGTCCATGTCTCTGAGCCATACAGCAGGGTGCTTAGGACGCAAGTTTGGTACACGAGTACCTTTGTTTTGATGGTCAGCTTGCTATTGTTCCACACCCTTTTTGAGAGTTTGCCAAAAGCTGTGGCCGCCTTTCCTATTCTGGCATTTATTTCAGTTGTTATGTCTGTGCTACCACTGATGGTTGAGCCTAGGTAGCAGAATTTTCCCACTTGCTCCAGAGGAGAGCCATTCAGCATGATTGGGTTGGGGTTTCTCAAGCCTTGTGTCAAAACTACAGTTTTTGAGACACTGATCTTTAGCATGAATTTGTCACAGGCTTTGGCAAGGCTATTGATGAGAGCCTGGAGCGTGGTTTCATCGTGGGCCACGATTGCAGCATCATCTGCGAAGAGGAGCTCTTGTAACATAATATGCTCTGTACGAGATTTTGCTTTTAGTCTGGCAACATTAAAAATGGAGCCGTCCACTCTGGTGTTAATAAGTACTCCACCTGAACATTGACCAAAGGCATTCTTGAGTAGGGCTGCAAAATATATACCAAATAAGGTAGGAGCAAGAACACATCCCTGCTTCACACCGCTGTTTACAGCAAATGAATTGGATGTGCAGCCCTCAAAGTTGACACATGCCCTCATGTCAGTGTGGAAGGATGCAATAAGTTTTAGCAATGTTGGTGGACAGCCTATGGATTTAAGGACTGCATACAGGCCAGATCGGCTTACGGTGTCGAAAGCCTTTGTTAGGTCCACAAAGCATGTTATAAGCGGCCTGTTTTGTTCTTTACATTTTTCTTGGATTTGCCGAAGTGCAAATATCATGTCAATAGTTGATCGTTTGCTTCGAAAGCAGATGTAGAGAACAAGACTTTCTGTAAAGGGCCTAGAGCGAAATATTTGGATTGGGCGCTATGTAAATGATCTTCATTACTATTGTTACTATTATTGACAGTGGTCAATATGTATTAAATAAATACATGAATAAATAGATAAATAAAATACCCGAAATTGGTATGAAAAAAAAAGGAGCAACTTCCGGTTCAAGTAAATGTATTGATGTTCACGGCATGTCTTATTAACCTTGTTGTGAATTTAAGACATTTAATAATAATAGTAACAATAGTAATGAAGATCATTTACATAGCGCCCAATCCAAATATTTCGCTCTAGGCACTTTACAGAAAGTCTTGTTCTCTACATCTGCAACTCACCCTCTCTCTCTCTTCTTCTTTCTACTTCTCCTCTCTATCTCTCTCTCTCTCTCTACTCAAATACAATCTATTTCTCACACTCTTATGCCAGACATTCATTGCATACATAGACACACACACGTAACATACTATACTATAAGGCAGAGATTAAACAGTAAAATAGCAAAAACAAAGTGAATTGAGAAAATAAATGGATTGGGACTGAGACTTCACAACAAAGTGTTTTTTACCTTTTAATGCACTGCAATATTAAAATTGAAGTGACAGGCATCAGCAGTGAGCCCGTCCCGAGCACTACACCTTGTATCTAGTCATCTTTCACACGGATGTACGGATGGGTCTATCTGACTCACAACTGGTTGAGTCGTGGCCACCCAGGTACACCTAATAAGCAGTGCCAGAAAGTTCCCACTGTCAAACACCCGACAGCATTACATGCCGGACACCTCATCACCTTTAGCCATCTACAAAATCTTACTTTCAACGATTGTTCACAGCTTCAGGTTCTCTTAGCGCGTAGCTGACCTGTCTGTACTGAAATCCGTCTTTCATATCCGGATACGTGTTTTTCATTGCCTTTCTGGAGAAAGAAAACCAAGTTTGGCTATCTACATGCCTTTCAAATAATTGAGAGCAGTGGGTTGACTGAAGACAAGCATGTCGTCAAAAGCTTCTCAGCAGGAAGAATGTACGGACTATTCGTATTTGTTTTGTTGTTGGTGGTGTTGTTTTCTTGCAGCCTAAATACTATCAATTACATGTTTTTAGACAACGTCTTTTATCTGATTTCCTCCACAGAAGAATAAGACTTGGAGCTGTTGATTTAAAGAGCCGAGACATGGTTCCTGACAGGAGATCCACAAACGCAAGTAAACCACTTTGCTACAACCTCAGGCAAACCTATTTGCCGTGCAGGTGTCGCTACTGGGAATTCCCTCAGTCAGACAGTTACAACGCGCCAAAGATGTCACGATACGATATTACGTATTACCACAACACCTAACCGCAAAGAATACGGTCTATTAAACAGGAAAACGGATTCTCGCTGATGGCACTCCAGAGGCTATTCTGTCTGGACCATCAGCCATTCCAACATTAATATCGACGCAACTGCTTCTTCATATTTTTTTTTTCTTTTTGTTTCTTTTAATTTCAAATTCGACTTATTGTGAGCACATAAAATCACCGAAAATCATTTCCTTTCCCTTGAGAGTTGGAAATCTAATGCCCTTTGCACTGTTTACGTACACAACACAATTCGATACCCAGCCGTGACTTGTACATATTCATAACAGAAAAGATACCGAGCTAACACTTGCGGCAGATTTCATTAATTTTTAGTTATTGGAAAAGAACGCGGGGCTTAACGGTGATATTCATTATTACTTTGTGTGCCACGGAGAAGATCTGCCTTTCTCCATGAAAACAAAGCCTGACAAGATTAAATTATATAGGGTTCTCGGTCAGCCTTTCTTGTCCAGTGAAGAACATCCGGTCCCACCAGGAAAAGAGCGTATCAGTCGTCGTTCGGCCGGCGTTTACTAAAATAGTTTGTATCATTGGGCCAAATCAGTACAAAGAGCAATCCCGTCTGGGGGTCGCTTGCGGCCGTATCGTAAGAAAGTGGAATGACCTATTTCCAATTTGAATGTTTGCGCGTGTCGATGGCACTATACAATGCGAATTTACACATGAAGATTTCGTACGTTTTATTTAATGCCCAGTTTCAAGTTCTGGCTGACTGAAGAAATAACATTCTGTCAGTGATCTTGTACATAGCATCCGCTCCGCTATGTTTGCAGAACATGACGTACGAAAAACTATTTGGCCTCTATAGCGGTGAGGAGCAGCGCGAAACGGATACTATGGACAAGTATACAGAGGCAAAGAGTGTTTTACTTTTTCATACCTCATCTTTCCGTAAGAAAAACAGCTGAGCGGAGAGGACGCTGAGGACAAGACGACTTACAAAGCTTTGAAAAGAGAAACACAGGCAACCCACCCGGCCAAACGACACCCAGTTCCTGGATGTAAAGCTATGGCAGTGCATTGTGGTTTTTCACGGTGTGGCCGAAAAAAAACAGTTGGCACTTTTTTTAAGGTGCTGGCCATACAAAGGCGAGTGTATCTTCAACTGTGAACAAATTAATACGCCATGAACACACACAGTGGCCTGGTGGCTTGACTTAGATGCTGGGTATGACTGTTCAAAATCTGGGCTTCTTTTCAGAATTTTTGAGGCTTCAGTTAATCATAGAGAAATCGTGTGCCAAGTTCAAGCCCCTTGCGACTGAGGGCTTTAAAAGAACGTCCCAAGAAAGTAGTTCGGTTCAAGGGCCACCCATCTTCACTCTGATCCTCTCCCCAACCCCTTCCCATTCCGCAACACCAGTGCTTCTATCCATACAATCGGAAAGGCATCATCTGTTCATGTTCAAGAAATAAAACAAACAGAGACGTGCAGGTGTGAACAAAAATGACATACGTTTTCCCCATTTCTTGGAAAAGAAAAACAGACTGGCGAAAAGAGTCTATTTCATACGGGAAGTTCTAAGCAAATAACACGGAAGTACTTTTGCTTATGTAATCAACGCCACGCGTTTTCTTCTGTAACAAGTGAGTTTCTCGACAGTTGATGACGAACGTGAGTGAGTGAGTGAGAATAGAGCCGTTTGCACGGCACTTTTTACCTGTTTCTCACAGAGTAGTCGGGTGTATGTTATTACAAATGCAGGCGCGGTTATGTTATCAGTCACATTCTAGTTGTGTGTGTGTTTTCTTTAACTTTTTCCTCCATTCCATTCTGTGAAAATGGATTTATAGTCTGAGAAATGTTTTTATGCCGGTTGAATGAGTGATTTGTCAGAGCCTCTCACGCAAGGCTTTGATAGATGGATGTGGGGGGGGGGGGGGGGGCGCACCTGCTCAGGTCATGAACTGTGCAGAATTTCCTCCTCTGTAACACCATTGAATGTCAATACATCAGCATTGTCGGTGAAGATTTCACAAAGTCCAAGAATCTCGTATAAAAATACCAAGATTCCAAATAAAAAAATACATTTAAATAAATTTACAATTTCGTTAGCAGTGCAGTCTTCTCACATAGGCAATCTGAATCTCTTTTTTTCTACAAAGAAATAATAACAAAAAAGAGGGTTTGCAATAACCTGGAAAATCCCAAGAGCTGTAAAAAAAAAAAAAAAGTCAAGATCCCAAATTGTAACCCCTTTAATCCCAAGATCTTGGGGAAAATCCCAAGGGCCAACAAAGCTCCTATACATATCTAAAAGCTGCTGATTCTAACAGAATCCCGTTGTCGAGGTGGGGTTTATGCTCTTTTCAGGAATAAAATATAGGTGGGCTTCTATTCAGGAATAGTGCTGTTGCGTGTTACAACGGGACTGATTTCTCATTAAAAAATAGATTGTGTTCGATGACTTTCCCGTTGCTTTGATAGTTATATCAAAGATCTTCAGATGCGAAGGGTAACGTAGGCCTACATTTACTGTCTGTGGTGAGCCCTGTATTACATGGGCTCAGAAAACGCCGGTGTTTGTACCAGTGGCCGTCGTTTTGATGGCATTCTTCATATCGTCGGGTGTTTGCCATAATGTTGTATGTGCATTTTTGCCTTTCCGAGAAATGAGTATTGAATTTTGATCAGCAAAAGGGCTAAAAGGTATAAAACATTATGTCACAAACACGTCTCAAAAAGTTTTTAAACGGATTGGAATAACACTTAATAACGTAATGAAATTAGGGGTGAGAGAACTATTTTCATGGCAAAACCTCAAAATCGGCAAAAGGTCGCATACAACAATATTGCAAATACCCTCGATATTATTATATTTGGACTGGTAGGGGTGTATGAGTGTCTAGGTGTAAGTATGTGTGTGCATATAATATGCAGTTTAAGGATAGCCCCTCAGACCACGCTCCAAACTGACACACACACACACACACATACACAAAGCATTCCACATCAATATCCAGCTGCACCGAATGCAAACCACCATTCACGATTCAAGCGGCCGTTTCTCTCATTTTCATTAGACCATTCACGAGAGCGAAGCTTACGCTTACTTTTCTCGCTCACTCCATTTGTAGAACTATTTCTTGAGACCAAGCTCCGGCGCTTACCCCAGTGTCAGTTCAAAGATTTTTATTTTCCAAATTGTTTCATGCTAACGGAAATGTGTCGGTGCTTTTTCAGTCTTCCTTCCCCCACCGTCCACCTCTCTCTCTCTATCTCTCACTCTCATTCTCTTTGTCTGTCTGTGTCTCTGTCTCTCTTGTTTGCATTTCTTTCCCTTTCATCAGTGGGCGGAATAGAGTTCTCAGATTTAAAAAAAAAACAAAACAGCCCAGTCTGCATTTCCAGTAGCAGAAAATCGAATCGCCAACGGTTTAATGAAATTAGGAAATGCAATTCCTTGTTTAAAATGTACAATGCAGAGGTGCTGCAAGGCTTGCAGAAGGATGTAAGACATTGACATCATCTGAGCTTAAGGGTGTTTGAAAGACTATTTATCTGCTAAATGCCAGAACAAAGGTGTTCCTCCTGGGCTTAATGATGCATCTTTCTCCCTACACCTTTTGGCAATAGCAGAGATTCGTAGTCTATTTTCTCACCTTTCTGTATCCCTATGCAACAGATAATGCCTTTCGTGGAAGGTAGCCAGACTATAAGTTTATCCTGAAAAATGCCGTATCACACTATCTCAAACATGAGCATCGCTTTACTGCCCGTTCAAATGATACCCGAGATAAAAAGGAACAATTCAATAAGTCCGAGAAAAGACAAAATCAATAGTTCACTTCGTCCTTGGCTGCAAATTTCGTTGCAAGATAGCTCACTTCTGAGGAAAGGCACTATATTCATTACGTCATTTAAAACGGCTATTTTTAACACATGTACTATTATAGAAGAAGTAGAGACAGCCATTAGATCACTGAAAAATGGAAAAGCAGCAGGAGTTGACAATATCCCTGCATAACTGACCAAACATAGCGGGGAGACAGTGGTGGACATCCTCACTAACATCTGTAATAAAATCTGGAAGACGGGAGAATGGCCCACACCTTGGACGCAATCTCTTATCATCACTCTCCCTACAGCTATGCCAAAATTATCGATCCATTAGCCTGATCAGTCATGTAAGCAAAGTGATGCTGAAAGTTTTACTGAACCGATTGAGACCTCAGGCTGAAGAAATAATCGCTGAAGAACAAGCCGGGTTCAGGCACGGAAGAAGTACAACAGAACAGATATTCAATCTCAGTCCTGTGTGAGAAATACTGCCAACATCAGCAGGACATCTTCCACGTGTTCGTGGATTTGAAAAAGGCCTTCGATCGCGTGTGGCATGATGCATTATGGGCAACAATGAAGAATTACAACATGGGCCAAAAGCTGATAGAGTCGATTCAACAGCTATAAGCAAAGCCACCAGCGCAGTCCTCGCCCAAGGGAAAATAGGAGAATGGTTCCACACTACCGTCGGGGTCCGCCAAGGTTGCTTGCTATCACCTACCTTGTTCAACATCTTCCTTGAGCAAATCATGACTGATGCCCTTGAAAATCACACGAGCACAGTCAGCATCGGTGGAAGAACAGTCACTAACCTTAGGTTTGCCGATGACATTGACGGCCTGGCAGGAAATGAAGAAGAGCTCGCCAGTCTGGTGAAACGACTGGATGAAACATCAACCCGATATGGCATGGAAATTAGTGCCGAGAAAACAAAGATGATGAGAAATAGCGACGAGCTCATCAAAACTAAAATCACGGTCAGTGGTCAACAGCTCGAAACAGTCGACCAGTTAAAGGTTCATTACTGAACTGGTGGAAGGGACTCGGGGGGTGCTATTGGTCCCCGGGTCGGGCGGTCCGATACTTGCCTTGCCCCGAGGGGCATGGCAACCCACGCTACGTCACTGGTTATAACGTCGCCTACCTCCCGTATTGACGTATGGATAATCTTGGTAGTTCTGAGTTATGGCTACACAGTCACTGCTCGTGGGTGAGATCTATTCTCACAAAGTGATGATTATATCGAGATCTTTAGTAATTTTGAAGTTATTAGCAGAAACAGTTTTGTCACATCCAAGATACGAAAGTGACCTAAAACTTTGAAACTTGCTCCTGTAAAGTGAGGAAACCGTTGATACGCCGATACGGTAGATGGGCTACAATAAGAAGCACTGCGACAGCACTTGGTCCAAAAATTCACAAAGAATTTATAGAATTTCCATAAGCGGTCTTGTCCACACAAGCCGCTCCACTGCATTTTATGGAAATGACGTATGCCAAAGCAAAACACTCTTTATCTCTGTATACTTGTCCACAGCATCCGTTTCGTTCCGCTCCTCACCGCGATAGAGGCAAAGAGTGTTTTACTTTGTCATATGTCATTTTCCGTAAAATAGCGGAGCGGAGCAGATGCTGTGAACAACACCACTAAAACTAAACCCTTATAAGACAAGATGAAGGTATGCTAACATTTTATCTAAAAGAATGGAATCATTTCTGACGTCTTCACTGCCGATCCTATCACTGGACTTCCAATACTAAGGCTCATTACAATTACAATCGGAGTCAAGTTTTGCGACTGTTTTGAGCAAGGTCTCTGTTTCCGCCATCTGATTCAAAGACAATTTTAATGCGTCTGAAGTAGCAAGACAAGACAGGTTTGTTTCAGTCTAGCCAACGCACAAAGTCAATTTTAACCTTTTGACTACTAACTCGGAGGAAGCTATATTTTCTGAAATCCAGTTTATATCAAGACCCACTTGTTTCAGTTATTTTGAATGGTGAATATGAATCTAAAACAGGCTACTGATCTGTATTTGACAGCTAGTAACGGAGGAACAAAACGTGAAACTGATGGAGCAGTACAGTTTCAGACTGTTTCAGTATTGAAAGGATTAATTTCCACATCTCACACTAATAACGGAGATAAAACATTCTTGACCAAGTGTGGCAACAGACAAAAGTTCATTAATCAAACACGTTTTTGGGAATTTTTTTTTTTTTTTAATCAATGGACCGATTGTTTCGAAACTTTGCACTTGGCCTAAAAACAATTTATTTTAATTACACAATTATGAATGTAATCTTCTAAGATTTGGCCCTTTTCATTCTCTTTGTTTATTATTATGTACATTAAATTCTCTGCAATGTCCGACCAATGTATGGCCGTATAAGATGTAACTCTTCCTGTCTCACCCCAAACTCCCTTTTCTCTTTCTGTTTCTCTCTTCATCCCTTTTTTTCCCTCCCTCTCCTGTCTGTCTGTCTCTCTTTCTCTCTCTCAGTCCCTCTTCTCCTATCTCTTTCTGCTACATTTCAACCCAACAGCTGTACCAGGCAAGACGAAGTCTTCTGCACCCGTTTCTGAATCCGACCAAGTGATGAAGTAATATCTCAAGGTGTAAGGTCAGGTGAGGAAAGCTGTGGGCGGTGCAGACACAACCGACCTTCAAGGATATTATTGATGATGGTGATCATGTGTACTGCGTAGGTACGTAGTCTGGTTCACCCCCAGCATCTGCCTGAACAGATCAGAATCACTGATGTAGTGAGCTTTTCCCCTTGTGTTTGAACAGATGCGAAGGCTAATGCAAGCCTACAGGTGTTGCCCTGTGGTGAGCCCTGCTTCACCTGGGCTCAGAAAGCGCCCCTGATGGCCTCTCTATATTTCAACAATTAGCACTGTTGCCATAATGACAATAAAGACCCCCCCCCTCCCGCCCCCTCCGGGACGATTTGCCATTAGAAATCATCCAGATCGAGAGGCATTTCCCATATTGCTGTATGCAACATTTTGCCGATGTTGAGCTTTTGTCATGAAAATGGTTCTCTCTCTCCTAATTTTATTATGTCATTCAGTGTCATTCCAATCATTTCTCAAAACTTTTCGAGATAATAACGTACTTGTGTCGTAATATCTTTTCGTGTTAGTCCTTTCGCCGACCAACTTCAATCCTAATTTTCTCGAAAAGGCAAAAATGCACAAATAACAATGGATTCTGGAGAGTGTACGTAAACTATGCTTTTCAATGGCGGTAATGAATGAATAGGTTTGGTTTTATTTACTTGGTTTTTTTGTTTCTTTTTTTTGTCACCAAATTAAATTGTTTGGCTGTATAAAAATCACGTTTGTTGTAAAGAAACAGCCGTAATAGTCCCTGTAAAATGTCACTTAAAAGTTCCAGGAAGCCAAGACCCCATCATGGGTAGTCACTACTGTTATGGCCCTGCGTGTGTACAGAGGGGAGGGGGACGAGCCTACGTGTGCGAAAAGTGTACAAGGGAGTAAGGGGGTGAGTGAAAAAAAACAAAAACCTACCAAAATCCATCATATGCACTTTTATGGGTGGCCTTGTGGCCTTTACTGATATTCTTAACAATAAATAATGCACCGTCCCACCGTTCTGTTTCATGTGCATAATAATAAACATTATGATTAGCCACCTAAACAAAAATGGCAGTTTAGTGGTAGTTAACTATCTACCATTATTTCAAACCTGTGCTTGGTAACCTGGATTACCTTGATTTGCCACGGAGGTTGTAAATATGGTATTTATACCGCTTTCTTTCTTTCTCTGGCTCGCCTCCTTCTGTCCTTCCCTCCCTCCTTCCAACTTTCTTTCTTTCCCCTATTCTCTCTCAATCCTTTTCCCTCTCCCTATCTCTCTTGATTCTCTCCTGTTTCTCTCTTCCAGCTCTCTCTCTCTTTCTCTCGTTGTGTGTGTGTCTCTCTCTCCGTCTCTCCCGCCTTCTCTGTCTGTCTTTCTCATCTTATTCTTACAAAGCAAGAAGAGCGAATGAGTTAAAATGAAAAAAACAAACAAGAGAGAGAGAGAGAAAACCAACCTATTCGGTCATCTTCTGTTCTACACAGCCTATTTACCAACATGACCGCGACTTTTGGGTGTCACTGTCAGACTATTTTGTTTGATGAACTGAATCTAAAGAGCTGACCAAAGTGTGAAAGCTTTTAGGCCCTCCCTGTAGACAAGATTAACGGGATTTGATTTCCAAACCTCACACATAGAGTTCAGTGACTTTCCTGACCTGGCCCCGAACTTTTCAGTTCGCATTTCTCGGAATCATTCATATCAAAGCAAATTAAAACTATGCAGCTCAGAAACACGAATTTCCCGATCATACTTTTGAATTCTAGTCTACATATAGATCTATGTCAATGGGCACCTATTTCTTGCGGCTAAAAAAAAAAAGTAAATAATAAAGACGGAACCTTTTTGTCCAAAATGGACGCGCCCACGTAACATGTCATGAAAAATTGAGGTAGTTCACAAAGTTTAATAAGTTTTTGGCCTCGCAGTAATTAGGTTTGGTCCTTACATGTTCATTTACTACCTCCATAGTATGGCAATGTTCGCCATTTGAAGGTCCCAAAGATTGAATTACACATTGGTGATTGAAACTCAGCCTTGGCTTAAAAATCACATCTGCGCATTTCCCCGAGTGCCAGCGGCCCAACTTGCTCTGATGAAAAATGAGAAAGGTTGAGATTCCAGAAAAATGATAGCAGATAAAAACTCCATATTTATCCAGACCGAACATGATTTCTTTCCCCATAAATTTCTCGATACAATAATAATATTTTGAGATGCACGAAATACGATTTCGCTTACGATGTCTGCACGCAAGCCACCGGAAGAGAATAACGGAATATAATCTATCATTTTGCTTCCGTGGGTGGCTCGGGCAAGCGAGTTCCAATGTATAATTTGGAATGTGCGGGAAAGATGGTGGTGTTTCATTTCTGTTTGATTGTCTGTTGCGGTATTTTTTTTCATGAGAATATTATCTTGCAAACAGAGAAATCAATATTTAGTATTGTAATTTCCTACCTGTGAAAATCATAGCCAGGCTTTGTTTTACAGTAAAATTATTATGTGAATAGAATACTAAGAAAACAATTGAGTGTGATCATGATACTGTTAATAACTATGACTGGAAGGATATTAAAATGAACCAGTTTATGTATGTATTTATGTATCTTTCGTTGGTGATGGGGTAGGGGTATAGGAGAGTGGGTGGACGAGAGGAATTGCCCCGCTGGGATTACACGGGGGAGAATACCCAAGGCCATTAAATAAGGGACACTACGTGTACTTGTGAAACTACAGAATGGGTTTTACTTTTCTTATTCCAGATTGTGTAGCACAGTTCGTGCTGATGACGTTTTACACACAATCCCCTGGCTTTAATTCCATTGACCCAAATTGGCGTATAGTTGTTGCTAAACCCGCAGAATCAATGTGTCCCCAAGGTACTCGCCTCTCATGCCAAAGGCAGCGCGTTCGATCCCCGGTCAGTGCAGGCATATTGGAATTTATTAGGGGGAAAAATCCCTGTCCCTGATGCCAAGGTAGGTAGATTAGAGCGCCCAGTCTTCTCGGATCAAGACGAAAAATTCGAAGGAACCGTGCGCACGCTGCGTGTTAAGGATACATTGACAGTTGAATGTTGAGAAGAGCAGGCCGAACAAGGTCGCTGCCCGGGCAAACTTCTAAAAAAAACTCATCCCTACCACAAAACACACAGAAACAAGAAGAAGAAAAAACAAAAACAAGAAACGTGAGGTGTAAATGGCAAGAGCAAGGAAACATCCGCAAATAAAGTCCTAAACACACAAATGTCTGTGGAATCAAATCAGAATTTGGGACTGGGGACTGGATAAAGCCACGAATCTCGAATGACGTTGAGTCTGAGTAAGAAAAAGAGCACGCTGACATGATAACGCTCATATTATGCGAGGAAAAAGTAAGATGACGGACGGATTTAATAACAGAATGATAGGACAGACGGAGGAGACCTTGTCAGAAGCGCCCGCCAACCACTCTCTGAGACATGAATGTTAGAAGAAGAACAGGCTTTAAAAGACAAAAAAAAAAAAAAACGCACCGTCCTAGATCTTAAGGCCCCATACATCAAATTATCAGCGCTCACATTTAGTCTCACCATAATTATGTGAAAAATATCCCATTAATGCTCATAATTTAGAGTTTTCATGATAGCGGGATTCGTTTTGAATAGGTGGAAAAACGGTTTAGACGAATACCAAAGCGTTATCCCAGTAATGCCCCCTGTTCGAAATGGCGACCTAAATGTCATGGCAATGGATATCTAAATCTATTTATCAGGCTAGGTTGTGAAATGACAAAGAAAACATCATCACAGATATTTTGTTAAAACGTGTACTCAAACAGAAATGTAACTGGGCAGGACACGTGTCTAGTATATTCTAAAGATAACAGGAGGACGAAAAGGTAACTTAATTGGCAATTGAGATCCAAAGGAACACCAGTGAGAAGATGGCAGGATGACATAAAAAAGTACGAGGGCACAACATGGTAGAGACAAGCAGAGGACAGAACCAGGTGGAAGAGATTTGAGGAAGGCTACATTCTGTGGTGGATGAACAATGCGTAGGAGAAATAGGAGAAAACTATATCAGGATCTCTCCGAGGAGCCTTTACAGGGATGCGCCTGTGCATTTTTTGTCTTTTCGTAAACTTAGCCTAATGAATTTCATGCTGTGGTCATGCGTAGCAAACTAACATTGCGGGGTTTATATTTCCTAGAACCTTTACAGGCAGACAAGGCCCAAATAATACCAGATTTCGTTTTTTGAAACTTTGTTTTTTTTTTTTTGGTTTTTATAAATATTTTCTGTCTATTCATCTAACACTTATCACATTTCTCTGATATTTTGGTGAAAAAAAACAACAACACGTGTTATGAAAAAAAACAAAAAAAACAATCGTGTAATTGTGTTATATTTAGTAACACTTATAGCGATAAATTCAGCTTTCAGCTGCATCCTAGCAGGGGGCGTAAGAGAGAATGTGTTAAAAGTAGAGAATGTGTTAAACTGTTTCATCCTCTTAATTAGCTTAATGAACTTCAAGAAATAAGAAGCTTAGGGGCGCACCAGCTGATTTTGCTCGGTCCTCTAGTTTAATGGTGACGACACGACAGTTAGTTTCAGTGAAACCTTGTCCACCAACCAACAATTTGGCTCTCAGTAAAACACAGCGTCGTGACGACACAATCCAACTGAAAGGCTGATGGAAATTGGCTAGTGCACACGACACTGATGGATAAGTAAAACTACCCAACATAATTATCAGCGGGATCAACCGTTCTCGTCAAGGGCGATCTACAGTTTTCTTTACTTCGGTTAAGCATGAAATTGAAATCAATTCTAAATGACTGCCCCCACCCCTTGTTCCATCTGATACTACGATCCCAAAGAAGTGAACGAATACTGAATTTAAAAACAGAGAGCGTTATAGGCCATCCGCCAGTCAAAGCAGTTGTGTTTCCCAATGTTGTATGTTGATGTGAGTTTTCCAAATGGATTGTTCTGATAGTGTGTGTGTGAGCAATGTTCTTATTTGCTGCTATTGTTGTATGAGTAATGTGCGTGTGTACAGTATACGTTAGAAGCGCGGCCTTTAAAATTGCATTTACTGTATAGTACTGTTAATGATGCTGTGACGACAGATTTCCCGATAAATGGATAATAAAGTTGTATCTTATCTTATCAATTTTATCTTATGAATCCTCTGTGAAAAAAGACTGAGATGGCTAGGACACGACAGGCGCATGGATAACAACTAAATCGAAAAACGACAGCTTTATGGTGAAATGGCCTAGGGTAGCAGACACAGAGGAAGACCAAAGCTGAGGCACAAAGACACCTGCAAAAACAGTCTGCTGAAGTGCGAGGTCAACATCCGATCTAGGGAAAGTTTGGCAGAAGACAGAACAGCACGGAAGTCAAGCATCAACAAAGGAGTGAAGCGGACTGAAGGCAGAAAGACGATCGGCTCTTCAGGCAAAATGTCAGCAAAGAAAAGACAATGAGCAAAGAAACGATAACCCACCAGAACATCTTGCATCTTCCTCAGATGCAGATACTGCAACAGAACGTGCCTGCCCAACATAGGTAGGTTTAGCCATGAGCTAAGCTGCAGAAGGAAGAACAGTCTAGATCATTGGTTCTCAACCTTTTTTCAGACAATCATCCCGCAGGCTCCAAATTTTCTTTCTTCTCCCTCACTTTTTCTCTCCTCACCTCTCCTTTTAAATCGCTCCTCAAATCCGACAGATGCATTTCAGAAGAAGACAGATTACACACAAATTATGATTTTAAGTTTTTCAGTTTTTTATTATCTATTATTATAAAAGTGTTAGCTTACTTCTTCGTTAATAATTAGCCCACACGCTTCAAATTTTACACACGTCGACAGTATCTACATACCCAGGTTTTAGTCACATAAAACATACGAAAACTCCTGTTCCCGAATTCATCAAAATAGATTTTTTCGGTCATTCTATTTTACTTCACCATTTTGAGTGAACCGGAAGAATGATACCATTGTCAGTGAACCGGAAGAGCGATCTGATTTTCAAAACGAGCACGGTTTGACGTGCCGACTGAACGCGGAAGCTCGGTTCCGCACCAAGAAACGAAACCGTGCGTAGACCGGGTAGGCCTAATATTATTAAATACAATAATTCTGTGTGAGATTGTGGTGTAACAGTAAGTTCTATTAGTCATAGCATGGAATCCAAATGCCTTTTTAATGTAGCCTAGATCTAGATATATACGGTTGCACTTAGTACATGAAAAATCTGCAAGATATATCTTGCGCGGGTCGGCTAGTTCATTATAAATCAGAAGGCATTCATTATCAAATGCACTTAAAAAACCAAACGTGTGCTGTTGAACAGGTCAGTGGTAGCTGTGTATTTGCACCCAAATCTTCCTCCTTTCATGTTTTCGCCCCTCGACATCGCCCCATTCATCATTTTTGCCCCCCTGTCGCTCTGTTCTTCGTTTTCGCCCCCCCCCCGGCCCCCCGCCCCACCTCCCAGGAAATCAAAATCAACCTACGATGGGGCGATACTGCCCACGTTGAGAACCACTGATCTAGATCAAACTGCTTAGACAGCTGTCAAGACGCAAAGAACCACATAATCAACTTAATTAAATAAATACGTAGAACTTAAAAATATACACCAGGATGTTCATCAATTCTATAGATCTTTACAGGTAACAAAAAAAAAAAAAAAAGGCATGCATATTTTTCATTCTGTTCGTTAACGTCTGTGGTAATTTTTCACGTTAATTACCCACTACCGTAATATCAGCTTTCATTTTTACCCCTTTGGTAATTTCAGCTTGAGCTTGAGTGTCACGAGCACATCATTATCTGCTCGATGACACAATTACACACAAGAAATAAAGAAAACCACGTGGCATTTCATTATCTAAACATCAGAACCTGTGATTTCAAATGCTAATAGTTTATTCAGATAACATTCACAGCGTCAAATGGCACCGATGACTTCATATATCTCGAGGGTAATTACATAAGGTAAAAATAGAAGCGAATAATAGCAAAAAAAACGAAGTCGCCTTTACGTATTTATGCCTGTCAGATCCCTTGCTGTGTCATGTGATTATATCTCTATACACGCCAGAGTATTTTACATGTTCCACTTAAGAATTGCAGTTTGGGACCTGTACAACTTTAGAGTATTTTTCACTGCATAATGAATTAGTTAATAAGTAACTTGATCGAGTTTTGCTGCATCGACACCACTTCGCCGACAATCCCAGGGAGATGCAGACAGATTAATCTAGAGGTATAACGGCAAATAGATAGCGCGATACATAGAAAGAAAAGCGGGCACGTGGGCAGAGAGTCAGACATAGGTAGGTAGACAGAATGATGCATAGACAACAATGGCAGACCTACAGACAACAGATTAGTCAGATCGACAGATAGATGGATTAGACAGGCAGAGAGACATACAAACAAACAGACAGATAGGGAGAGAGATTAGACAGACAGACAGACAGACAGACAGACAGACATATAGATAGATAGATAGATAGATAGATAGATAGATAGATAGATAGATAGATAGATAGATAGATAGATAAATAGAAAGATAGATAGATAGATAGATAGATAGATAGATAGATAGATAGATAGATAGATAGATAGATAGATAGATAGATGGATAGATGGATAGATAGATAGATAGATAGATAGATAGATAGATAGATAGATAGATAGATAGATAGATAGATAGATAGATAGATAGATAGATAGATAGATAAGTATTTAAATAACTTTAAGACACGAATACAGAGATTAAGATCTTAAGAAAAATCCAGAATACAGAGATCAAAAAGACGAACAAAGTAATGCTGATTGCTTGTTGAAAGATTCAGAAGATAAAACTGTGAGCCAAGCCCAAAAACGTATACCAGACCTTGATGCACATACCAGAAAACCCATTAACGTGCTTGCCTTTGACGCAGACACTAGCAACCTCTCAGCTGAGCGGCGTTTAAAATGTCAGAATGCCCTAGCCATATTTCGTTCAGTTTCGGTACTGGGGCCATTTTGTTAGGGTGGGGGGGGGGGGGGGCGGCTGATTGACTTGTGAATGAGTTACACGGAGGTTAAAATTAACTCTAAGAGTACAGACGCACGGTGTGAGACTGAGCGACAATATTGTCGTCTGGAGATGAAATATCACATGCAGAATGACATTTGACGTAAAAGTTTATAATACGATCGTTACTGCAGGAGTGGAATAAATAATCAGTTTATAAATCTGTCGATCCATTCATCCATCCGTCCAACAGTATCTTCTTTGGCCCGTCGGTGTAACTATTTATCAGTCCGGCTGTCGATCCGGCCGCTCGTCTGTCTGTCTGTCTGTCTGTCTGTCTGTCAGACATTCAGTCAGTCAGTTTATCTTTCTATCTATCTATCTATCTATCTATCTATCTATCTATCTATCTATCTATCTATCTATCTATCTATCTATCTATCTATCTATCTATCTATCTATCTATCTACATATCTATCTATCTATCTATCTATCTATCTATCTATCTATCTATCTATCTATCTATCTATCTATCTATCTATCTATCTATCTATCTATAATGGCAAGTACATATTTCATTTTCCATGTAAATAGACATAGAACATTCCGGAAAATGTTCTGGGGGGGGGGGGGGGTAAAAATATGAACATTTCGAAAAGACCACATCACCAGATACGTGGAAACTGAAACACGGACGTTCCCTACCATTCCCTCCCCCTTCCTCATCTCCCCCCCCCCCTCCGAAAAAAAAAAAAGCGCTGACCGGCGCTGCACTGTGGCGACGACGTGCCTGCTCCAATTATAACTGGGCTGCATTGGCACAAAGGCAAATTTCCCAAATGGGATTAAAGAGTTATATAAATACAAATACAAATACAAATAAAACTTAAAATGTAAAAATCCAATCTCTATATTAAAGTGTCATACTTCATTCATTTTTTTTTTATCATTTCCTCACTGTTCCCTAAAACTGCAGTACATCAAAAATTCGAAAAAAATGATTATTTTGTATTCAACTAGATCTACATTCAAAACCGCATCAGATGATCTTGGTTATTGGCACCTAAACCAAAAAATGATCGAATAGCAAATTTCAAAAATTCACCGTAACTAGATCAGTTGTGCTAAAATAAAACAGTCTTTGGGTGCTCCTGAGAAGTAGCCAAAGTCGATTACTGCAGTTTGGGGAACGATGACGATGTATCTCTCTGTTTGTCTCCGATCCTCCCCCCCCCCCCCCCCAACCGCCTCACCAACGCCCTGAATCCTCCGCCGATCTCCCGTTCACCTAGCAGCACTGAGCGCCGAATTTCCACCTTAGGATGCTGTATGCATTTTGCCGTACACAAATTTATCCAATTTCTCTGTGATATGTAATTATCTCAAAGGCGACGCCACTTTAAAAGTTCAAAGTACGGAGTTGCTATCTAAAGTATTGCAGTAACCGAGTAGAATTCAGGGGCGTAGAGTGGCGTGGGTTGCGAGCACCAGGGGCAAGACAAGTATGCCCCCAGCCCCTTCCCCCGTCTCGACCCGTGGGCTGTCGGTACGTGGCGACGTTTATTAATTGCCCCCTTCATGCTGAAAAACCTTGCAGAATGTTCGAACATGTAGTCTGGAGGTTTTCCGTGTATGTCTGTGTGTATGTGTGTATATTTATTTTTTTGGGGAGGCTTTTAAAAAAAGATATTAATTCTAATTTATTCTTTTTCTTTTGAATTTTTGCGCTCCTAAGAATTCTGCGCCCGGGTCAACGGTCCTGTGCCCCCCCCCCCCCCCCCCCCAAACGCTACGCCACTGATATATTGCAAAACATCGTAAAGCCGACGAAAAATATACATCCGTTTGTGGGGGGAGGGTCAGTTTGTCTTTGACCCACATCTCCCTGTTCTATTGGTCCAGTGATTTATTTTGATTGGGAAAGGAGAGGTCTAATTTACCTCTACCTTCGTTCCCTTCACAGACTTGAGGGTTGTCAGGTACTGATATATTTAATGCTTTGCCCGCGCTTGGATTTAACTTGGTTTAATTCCTTTGTCCTCTAAGACCCAAGTTCGATTACTCTGATTATAGTGGGTGGTCGGATTATCTCCCCATTCTCTTCTTTTGTTGGCTGAGATGGTTAAGGGAGGTAAGGTTTGTGCTCAAGACCTCACGACTTCCGTAGATCTAAATAACGATGGATGTGCCCAAAGTGTCTACTTGGCTTAGAGATATTTTTCTATATCTGTGTCGGCGATTTATAGGCTACGCCTTGTGTGTGTGTGTGGGTTTGTGTATGTGTGTGAGAGAGAGAGAGGCACACACACACAGAGGAGAAGGGGAGGGAGAGAGGGAGAGAGAAAGAAAGACAGAATGGTATAAACATTCTGAGATAAAGACAGAAAGAAAGACAGAAAGGTATATACATACTGAGATAAAGACAGAAAGAAAGACAAAAAGGTATATACATACTGAGATAAAGACAGAAAGACAAGCAGTTAAATAGATGGATAGACAAACGGACAGACAAATAGATAGATAGACAAATAGATAGATAGATAGATAGATAGATAGATAGATAGATAGATAGATAGATAGATAGATAGATAGATAGATAGATAGATAGATAGATAGATAGATAGATAGATAGATAGATAGATAGATGGACGGACGGATGGACGGACGGACGGACGGACGGATGGATGGATGGATAAACAGATAGATTCCTGGGAGGGGACATAATGACTTGGAATTTCGGCGAAGGGTGTCGTTTTGTGACCGTCAACCATTAGGCATTGTGGCGCAATCCATTTTGGTACAACGTAACACATTCGGACAAAATTAAATGTAGCTAAATAAGTAATTTAAAACAAACACATACACACACACACAGACACACATAATGGCCGCAATAGCAAAACCCTGCATTGGTGTATGAGTTAAAAAAAAAAAAAAAAAATCCTGTACGTCACGTATTTAGTTTCTATTTAGGAGACTCGCTGCTCTTGGCATTTACACCTCAGCTTTCTTGTTTCTATTTTTCTTCTTAATGTTTTTGCGTGTTTCTATGGTAGGGATTAGAATTTTGTCTGGGCCGCGTCCTTGTTCGGCCTGCTCTTCTCGACTTCCAATTGCCGAGGTGCACAACATGCCCACGGGCGCTCCGAGTTTTTCGTCCTCACCGGAGAGGATTATGTGCCAGATCCTATCTACCATAGAGTCAGGGACAGTTAGTAGTTCCACCCTCCCTCCCCCCCCCCCCCGAACAAAAAATTCCAATTATTATGCCTGCACCGACCGAAGATCGAACCCGATACCTTCTGCATGAGAGGGGAGCACCTTGACTCTAGACTGACCATCGTTTGCCCTTTGCATATCACGTGAAAACCACAATAAAGTTTTGAAGGACCACGCGGGGTTTTCATCTCTAGTAGGACCATCAGGGCTGAAAACAAAATGTATGATAAGAATGTCAATCGTTGTCAGTTCTGAGCAAATGTCGTTATGTTATAATCTATATATATATTTGAGGACCTGTATGCATTCCATGACCACAGCACACAGAGTTCTGAAATTTTTTGTGCTGATGCAGAGCAAAACGTACGAGGTTTTTAAGGAATACTTCTTGAAATTTGATGCTCTACTGATTTTAGAAAAATCAAACAAAAAAATCGGCCGGAAAAAAACTCCAGTAGCCTTTTTAAGCGCTTTCCTTCGTTTCACACTCACATCTATCTTTTTTACATTGATCTCTATCCTCTTCAAATTGAATGGACCGGAAACTCGGAAACACACTAGATCTAGATCTAGCATTTTGTGCAATCAATAGCCCTAGATGTAGAAATCTACCTCGATCTACTTAAAAATCAACTAAGCAGTGCATAGAATCTTCTTCCGTATAGCTCTAGATGTGTTTAGATCTGGAGTCTTGGCCTAGATCTATCTACTGTGTTTTTTGGCATTTTGTGCAATCAATAGTCCTAGATCTAGATGTAGAAATCTACCTCGATCTACTTAAAAATCAAATAAACAAAAATAAAATAAACAAATAGGAACAGACAAGATGAAGCAGGTCCATAATAACCACCCAGAACTGAAACTAATATTCAAACCGATTTATCCCGGGCAGGGCCGGGGACCTCAGCTAGTCTTTAATAAGACTCTCACTTTTGTTTCCGCACATTCTCTGTACATCCATTATTTTAAGACGAATCTATTTTTTGTTGAATAATGCTCCTCTATAAAAATCGCAGTGGAGAAAAAAATGAATTCTCACTATTCTCGGGCTCCATAGCCTATAGAAATAATTATTAGATTAAGCCAATTAAGGTATGCCCTTCTCCAGTGTAAATGAATTTCGCCTTGAAGTTCATTGTGCTACAGTAACTTCAGAAGAATATCATTTTGACTTTGTGCACCCTCAGCTGCCCTTCTGATTGGTTTGCATTCCTTCTGCTGGCGGGGCAAACCTTTCCCCAGAGTTGATTACTGGCTTAGTATCTTTTTTTTTTTTTGTCTGCTGTGATCTTTCAGAAGAATGGAATGAGGTTGCTGGAGTCAGCTGTACTGTCTGCTTCTTTTTGTTTTTGTCTGTAGTCTTTATTTCCACATTCATCGTCTTGCAGGGTGAGTTAAAAAAAAAAAGAAAATGAATGGAATGAAATTCCTGCAAGAAAGAGATTACAGTAGATCTTCAATAGGAGAGAACATAAATCGCAAAAAAATATGGCAAAAAGAAAAAGGTGTATATAATAGCAAAACCTCGCATAAGAAAAAATGCCGAAATTTTCTTTTTGCCATATTTTGAGTTTGCTTCAAGCCTTGCTGCGACCGTACAGTTTTTCTGTGCTTTTTATAGTCTTTCTTCAACAACAACTAGCGAGTTTCTCCCTACCCACTGTAGTTATGAAGGGAACGAGATCTTGCATATAAATTCAAAGGGAATGGATCCATTTGTCCATGTTGTCGAAGTGCTTTTTGGGTCTTAGGTGACATTGTGTGTTTGAATGTGAGTGGGTTCAAATGGAAGGATAATTACCATATTGTTGTATGCGACCTTTTGCCTACGCTGGAGTTTTGTGATGAACATGGTTCTCTCACTCCAAAGTTTCGCTATGTCTGTATAATGTGTCATTCCAATGGGTTAAAAACTTTTCGAGATATGTGTTGCTGACGTCATGTTTTATGCGTTTCATTCCTATAGGTAGAATGCGCATGACTTCACAGAGTTTTTGTTTTGTACTTCCGCCAAACAAGATGGCCGGTGGATCAGCTGATGAGTGTAACTTCGAGATGAGTCTAAGCAGTTAACATGCCTGTTGGTTGCATTGCAGTTGACTGTTGGGACAGGGGTGGAAAGGATGGATCCAAACTGGTCCGATTCCCTACCATCCATGTAAACAAGAGAAAGGAAGTGAAAGACTTGACCGAACGTCTCCCATGTGCGTATACACACGTGTCATTGTTTACAGTAGTGAACTTTTTTAAAACTCGCCGCCGATTGGTTCGCGTCGCCTTAAATGGGTCCGGACAGACAAGATGGTGGATATGCGCATTCTACCTATAGCTGACCAAACTTCAACCCTCATTTTCTCGAAAAGGCAAAAATGCACGAGATTATACGATCAGCCAAGCGGCGCGTTGTATGCGCTAGAACCTCGTTAAAGCTTTAGCGAGGTTCCAACAGCCGACTTCAGCGTGTTATAACCTCGTTAACTCGTTACGTAATTATAGTAGGGTTGCTGTCAAAATGCAATACGCGGTACAACTACTGGTCAAGAACGTGAGCTAGACACCAAGTTACAGTTCCCAATAACGAAAACTATGAGAGTTAAGCCGTTTTTTCTGTCTCCTGTAAAATTTTGATTTTCGACTTAACGAGGTTCCAACAGCCAACCGACGACATACAACAATGTGGCATATACCCGATTATTTATCCGTGTGTGGAATGAGTGCGTGTCGAGAGAACTACAGCAAGAATGATTCGCCGACCATCACAGATATTTGTTTATTACCGATTCTGGTGGCTTTGGGCTATGCCTACCTTATGAGGGCTCTGTTGAGATCTGAAGTCTCACAAAACCATACGTCTTTAATAATTTGAAGTCATAAGCAGACACTTTTTTTTTCTTTTTTACCACATTCAAGAACAACAAGTCGCTTAAAATTAGAATAAGGTTCTATCTCCACTTTCTGACTGAACTCAGTTACACACTACACACTACATCTGCAGGCCTAATCCATTGTGTGTCAAAATATCAGGCGGATTCGGGGTGCCAATTGTAAGTATTACTAAAAAGGAGTTAGAACCTTGTCATTGTAAGGAGACGATTTCAAACTCTCTCCCTTTAAAAATGATAAAAAGTATTGTTACACCCGGACGTCAGATGGATGACGAATTACTGTGATTTAGAAATGTAAGGGGAAAAAAATCAACGGCTGGATGTCATGTCATCTGTTAGCATTTTGTTTTGTAAGAACTGTTTTTCTGAAAATTATGATGGATTTCTCTTTCACGCATGCTGGATAAAAAAATGTTTAAAAAATGTTTGACATGGCGATAATTTCGTTCAGGCTAATTTTGTTCTCTCGTTTTTCTTCTTTAATTCCGTAGTCCACTTCATAATGTCAGAGTGGACACAAAATGACATTATTTTATCATAGCACAACTCGCGATGAAAATGGAATTCAAACGGATTAAGTATTTAAATGTAATGTCTTTTTAACTCAGCTCACAGCTACAGAAATGTTCTGGTAGCATTAATTTTACAGTGTGCTAAAACAGATTATGTATGTTTGGACAGAGAATTTCATAGAAGGTTTGAAATAATTTACATCAAAGACTGGAACGTAACAGACTGCCAGAAATGTCTCTCCCGCAGATCAAAGGGAGCAAGCCCGACTTTAATAACAAACGGGGCGGAATGCATGACGGATAATCAGTGCGGCAAACAGACAGACAGAATAATGTACATACATAATACATGAACATGTTGCAGTCCAACGGGTGCCGCCGGATAGATAATCAGGGAGATAGGAAGGTGTGTCTCCTTCAGTTGTTACTGCGCTGTAATGACACTACGGCAAAATTTCCCAAATGGGATCGAAGTCGTGTACAAAATACAAAAATACAAAATACAGTACAACACAAAATAACAGAGAGGTGCAGAGAGGGAAAGGGAGGGGGGGGGCGACTACGAGTTATGGACAGAAAAACAACAACAAACCAACGTAAATTAAGGAGGTGTGGGCAAAGAAAGTGCCAACATTCTTTCACACATAATGGTATACACAAAGAAACCGCGCGATTAAATACTTGTCGAGTAGCTCACAGTTCCAGCAGAACTCAGCAGATTGGTGGCTAAACTAAAAGAAACGCGGGTGTTCAAAGTAAGCGGGAGAGATCCCATGTTTAAATCACGGTCGGTTGTCGTAAGGGACCGTTCACATAATTATTATGTCATCACATAGAGGGGAGAGGGGGGGAGGGGAGGATCTCTTGAATAATGACAAGTAATGACATGGGGGAGGGGGGGGTGTTGAGTGAAATTAGTTCCGTGTATTCATTGAGGTCTACATGAAGGCTCTGCCCTGCTCTACTCTGCCCGCAGCATGTACACACAAGCTGTCTGCCCTGCCTTGTTCTGATCTTCTGGCGGTCTGTACGAGCCTTTATAGGCCATTTAGACGCAGGGATTTTTTCGGGGCATATCGCTGCGTTTTTGAAATCGTTCAAAAACCCGTGTGTGTAAATGACAAAACGCCCTGATATCAAGGGGGTGGGCGATTGATCGGCCCGACCAGCCTGAATTCAGGCAGTGCCTGATTTTCATCCGTGCGGTGTGCGATCGGTGGCGAACACCTGGCGATGAGTCATCTTTTTGGGCCTAATGGGGGGATTTTAAAATGAATTTACCCATATTTTCTTTGATTTTACAATTATTTTAACTTAAGATTTGATTTCAGCGACCTCAAAATAGGGGGGTCCTCGAGCAGAATTCTAAAATTCTGCATTTTAAAAGAGTTTGTAATTTTTTCTGTCACACATACACAATCACACGCAACCATACAAGCATACAGAAAGTGCAACTGAATTCTCGGAACCGAGTAACTACGTTTCTGCAAGCACGTCGACTTGGTCAAAAGAGAATATTTCAATTTTTTTTTTAAAATGTATGGTAACAGAGAATGTTTATGGAAAATTAAATCGAAATACTATTCAAACACATGTTTGAGAGAAAAGGCTTACGGAGAACTACTTCAATTCGTAAGCACATTTAATTTGAAGAAAATGCGGATAAAGAAACAGTTGTGAAGAAAATAAGCAATTTGTGAAACTGTTACAGAAAAGAAATGAAGAAAATTGAGCAATTAAAAGTATCTGGGGTTAGCTCAGAGTCAATATACTAACCCAAATTTTGGTACTTCCCTTTACTACATTTTTTGAAGGACCAAGAGACCCCGCGGCTTTCATGTTCAACTTGCCTAGAGTACACATCTTCATCCATGCGAAGAAAGTTTTTAAAATCTTCTGGATACAAGCTAATTTCTCTCATAATGTTAATATGAGACAGTTTATTTCTTTTCAACAACCACTGTTTAGCCCATATGGACCATGTGCGCCTTTTCCCCTGTGTTTTATTAAAACATACGCCGCCAAAATGTCGTCTAACACAGGACCCGCCATTACACACTAGTCGACGAGACCGGAAAACCCGTGTGTATCGTTGCGTCTAAATAACCAGAAAACGTTAGGTATAAACAACATCGAAAAGACCGATATGGGGGAAATCCAGCCGCACAGATATCCTTGAGACAAAATTTATCGCGACGTCTAAATGGCCTATTAGATCAGTGTTTCTCAGCCTTTTCTGTCTCACGCCTCGCTTCAATTAAAAAACATACAAACAAAAACGCGCGCGCCACCATGATCAGACAAATTTAGTGTACAATCAATACAAACAGAATTTAAAAAAGGTATATATAGATTCAGTATGTATACATTCAAAAGCAGTTTTAATTAAAACTTTATTTCAGGTTTTATTTACGTGTTTCTTCCTGCGATGTTTTAATCAGAGCAAAAATAGGAAACCACCAACAGGACATAAACAAATAACATTTATCTCACAGTTTCTCCGACTTATCAGTACAGTTACGATTTCTATGAAAAAATCCCCAAGCACCATTTTCAAGACCCACGCCCCACCAAAATACTGCCATGCCCAACCAGTGGACTCCACCTTCAGAAACATTGCTCTAGATAGAAGTGATGACAAAATGTCTAGTTATCGAATGACAAGGTCTCAGTTATTTTTTGCTCTATCTGAGGGAAAACAATCTTTAAACAAAAAGACATATAAACACTCTTCTCTGTCTCTTTCTCTTCTTGAAGTGCACTATGCCGCAAATATATTATCTTAATAACCACATGTTCAACAAAAGAAGGATTTCCACTCTGTCTTTCCCTTTATTCATGACAAGCAGGAGAGCCCAGTTCACGTCCGGGCTTCCAAAAATGTGCTTTTCTCATCAGCTTGATTGGCATCTGTAGAGACTGAAAGAAAATCTTCGGTGCACTTTCAACAGACGTGCACATAAGGACAGTTCAAGAAAGAACAATCATAAAAAAAAAATTTAAAAAATCATAAAACCTTAATATCTTGCCACTTTAGTTTTTGCCTGTTCCCATAGCACTTTTTGGCAGAACTAAGAAATTCGATGTTAAACGTTTGCGGCTTCAACAATATCATGATAAAGAGTTCGAATAAATCGGAACTGTAAAACAGCTTGACAAATGCTGCAATGCATTTTAGACAAGTAACAAAGTGTGTGCATTTGTTATACCTGTAGCTCTTTCTACACATTAAAAGATTTCCAGTTTTTTCCGAAAATGGCGACAGAACAAACAGGAACTAAGGTCGCCACCTGTCTTTTGACCCAACTAGCGGAGACTCCTGGTCACTCCATGATTGGTTTAGTGAATGCCACACCGGAAGAAGTAATTTTCGTCGTTGTTTGGTTGTTTTTTGTTGTTTTTTTTCTCTTTGCGAGCAGGAAAGGCTAGACCAGTGGTTCTCAATCTTTGTTGTCCCCACTACATTTTAAAAATTCTCACCAAAAAAAAACCCGCACAAACATTTTAATATAATTCTAGACAAAGATCTATAGATACTCAGCATGAATACATTCAAAAGAAGTTTTAATTAAAACTTTATTTCACGAACAAACAACAGTTTATCTACACAGTTGAGTAAAAATACGCTATGAAATTGAGATTCCACCAAAATTTTCTAGGCCCCGCTCTGAAGTCCCAAGCGAGACCAAAATATTGCCATATCCCACAGCACCATGAGAAACACTGTCCTAGCTTAAAAGCAAGGCACCTGGCGGCAATATCATTAGGCCGAGAAACCCTAGAAACAAAAGACCTTCAAGCCGGCTGGGTTCAGCTTCAAAAACTGTCTTTGCTGAGAGCCTAAACAGCCCCTGCAAAGTAACATTTCATAACAGTCGAAATTTCGCCATAAAGTGACCTAATGGGGATTAGAAAATGTTTTTGAAATCTTACTTTGGTGCATGAGTCGTTACATGCTAGTGAGACGGTGTTTAGAAATGGTTAGAGATGCACTTAGAATTATGTTAGAATTATGCACTTCTTAATGATGATTTTTTTAATTCAAATTATGGAACAATGCAGTAAAGGTATCATGAAAAGGGAAACCACACTGTTAATGGGCATCATATAATTCACCAATAAGAATTACATGAGGACAGTGTGGCTGTAATTTGCGAGAAAAATACAGTAAAATCGCAGGTGGCAAATGTTTCTTTGATTCCGTCATGTTGAAAATTTGTGCAAAATGTTCGAAAATTGGGAGAGTTTCTGTGTGAATGAGGAGGGCGCGCAATTTTCTTAAAGTATTTGCTAGCTGAGGCACCCGGCCTTGCCCGGGATAAATCTGTTTAACAGGTTCACTTATGGGTCATTATCATGGAGCTGCTTCAGCTCGCCTGTTCCTTTAGGTTTATTTTGGTTGTGGATGTTCTTGGTTTTTAGATAAGTCTAACTGCACCCCCTTTGCGTTAAATGCCATACACTCCCTGTCAGCATTCAAGAAACAACAATAATCAGGGCACTGGACAGTTTGTTTGATAGTGAACCACACATGACAGGAAGTGATGACGCGCTTGTGGAAGAGAAAGAATAGAACGGCGAGATTACTGACACAAAAGAAGCTAAAAAAAATAATTATACCTTCCCACCATTTCAAGCCTTCACATGTACACAAGAACCTTCTACAAGTCCACAGGAAGGCAGCTGTAAAATTTCAAGCTAATCTGAGCTGTATGAACGGCGGTAGGACTTGTTAAAAATAAAACTATCAGAGTTACCCGGTGTGACATCCTGGAATATCCCCCATCCTACTTTAACCCCGGGGGATAAACTGTTATAAGGGGGGATATTCTAGAAAATCCGGGGGGGGGGGGGATACACCAGAATGTTCCAGAATATCCGGGGGTTATTCTAAGATATCCTAAATTATCCGGGGATATTCTGAAATATCAGGGGGGGGGGTAGATTTGGGTGGGGGGGGGGGGATAATCTGGGATACCACACCGGCCCTGCCTAGGAGAAAGAGTTTTATTAAATCTAGTTTTAGTTTTGGGTGGTTATCACGGATCTGCTTCACCTTGCCTGTTCCTTTAGGTTTTACTTTTTTGTTGTTGTTAATGTGGTTAGAAATGTCATACTGCACCCCCATTGCGCGTTTATGCCCGGCGCTCTCTGTCAGATCCTCATGAAATGGCAATAATTTGCTCGCTGGTCAGTGTCTTTTTTAACGTTGATAATGAACACATCGCCGGAGGTGACAACGTCATGGATTGTGTTCATGGAAAAGAACGGATTGCAGGAGAAGTTACCGACACAATGCTGAAAAAAACACGTCCCCACTATTTCAAGTCTCCAAATCGAAAAAAAAAGAACTGCAAAAGCGATTAGTCCAAATTGTTTTTTCTTCTTTTTGTGCAAAATCTCAGCAGAATGCGTTGCCAAAAAAAGTCTGCACTCGTGTCTAAAGGTTTGTGTAATGATAAGATTTTGCGCAATTAATTAAGAAATTTGCTACCAGGGCAAACAGTCTATGTAACCCCACCTACGCTACGCCACTGCCAAGGTTTTGCAACGACGTATTTCACAGATTGTCCATGTGTGGGCGTGACACAGACAGGGAGAGACGTGTCATGAATAACGTGCAAGCAAAAAGAAAAAAAAAACAAAATAATAAAAGTGAAACCAGAAAAACAAATGCAGGTATGAAACAGACTCAAAAACGTAAATGGCACCAAATTGATTGTATCACTGAGGGAACAGGCGAGCTGGTAAACAAATTACTGAGTCAGATTTCCGGTAGTGCAAAATCTGTCTGTCTCTGTTAATTGGTTCTGCAATTATCTGGCAGTGTCATTATGGTAGACACTTTTTCCAAGGAATAAGGGTACTGCGTCAAAGTATGGAGTTTAACGGAACCTCGCACACTGAGCAGACAGAAATAAGACAGTGTTATTAGTCCAGGCACGTCAAAACTAAAACTGTCAAAAATTGTCGTGAATCAGCTGGTGGAAAGACAGATAATACGCATTGCGTTAAATAATGTAAAATAAGACAAAATGAGATTATATATAACTTTATTATCCTGTTGTCCGGAAATTTGTTGTTACAGCATCAGTAACAGTATATCAGTAAAAACAATAATTATCTAAGGCACACAGGTCTTTAACGCATACCGCACACAGCACACTGCTCATTACCAGCAAGTAAGAACATTGCTCACATACACACTGTCAGAACAACCCACAGACTAATAAATTAACCAGACTGGAAACACAAGCTCCGGGCTGTGTGATACCGACCGTATAACCAACATGACCGCCGCTCGGAAAATTCCGATTTTAGTTCTATTTGCAGTAGAATTTTCTTTTTATTTGTCAAGATTGGTTGTACATGTATTAATAATGCATTAACTTGCCTATCCTTTCATTTTATTGTCTACAACTGCCTTTTTTTAAAATTTGTTATAAATGATGGCCGTATGGACTTTTAGCGACCGCTACATTGTAGCTATGCTGAAGCGTCGGTTGCGACCGTAAACCTAAAATGGCGGACCTTTCGCTGTTTTGTGACGTCACACAATGGGATCATCCAGTCTGGGTATTTTATTAGTCTGTGGAACAATCCATCAGGAAAACTAACCACAGCATACTAAATCAGCATGATAAACCAGACGCAAAATGGGAATGGAACAAGTCTGTCTCATCAGTTAGGACGGGTTCAGATCTGTCTTGAGTCACCTCGCCGAAAGAGAGACGTAGCGCACTGCGTCAAATCAGACGCAAAGGCAGCATGGAAGAAGTCTTTCTCACCAAAGATACTAGAAGCGATAAGATAAGACACTGTCTTCTCCGCACCACTAAAAAAAAAATTAAAAACCGTGCACACAATTTGCGCGCTCATCGGGGGACATGACGCCTAGTATGAAAAGAATGCTAGATATAATGGTAAATTTATGATGCACAATTGTGACAGTGCTAATGCCACTTTAAAAAAAGGAAAAGTAGCCAGAGTTTTCCCACAATGATTGAAGTTATAATTCCACGATAGGTGACGTCACCAAGGTCTAGAGTGATAGCTGAACAGTGAACAAAATTCAGTTTTTTCCCTATTTGGCTTTGTAAAATACAGCACTTTTCATGACTTCCGCGGATTTGCCGGTAGGTGGCAGTGCAAAATCTGTGCACGCTAAAAGGACTGGTTCTCTTATCTTGTCAATTCTACTATCTTTGGTCTCACTAGTTCGGTCGCGTCGAACTGTCTTCAGCCAGCTGCCAAAAAGAGAGATCTCCGACAATAAGTCAAAACAGACGCACAATACACCTGATTCAATGCCCAACAGGCCTATGTCGCAAAGCATGAGTGTCGCTTACGTCTGTCTCCGTATCTACCAATTAAATAATACAACCTCTCAGATGTCACAGTCTATTGATTGGCGTGCTGTGGTCGGAGCATTGCGATAATCATGCAGGGGGCTGTTTTGATCTTAGCCAGCCGTGAACGAGAGAGACAATTGAATGTTAAGATATGGCTAAAGAGAGAGTATGCCAACAATTGAGATCGAAAGAGGAGGAGAGAAGTACATGAGAATGAGGGGAAATAGGAGAGATGAGAGAAATAAAAGGGAACAAGAGACAGAAAGAAAAGGAAAAAGGCTCAAGAAAGATAGACACATGGAGAAAGAAGAATGGAAGACGAGGTGAAAGGTATGGAATAAAAGACGAAGGAGAGCAAGTGTGTGTGTATATGAGAAAGTGAGAGTGCAAGGGAGAGGGGAGGGATGGAAAGACAGACACAATTAGGCATGGAAAGATATAATGGAGAGGGAGAAAGAAAGAGAGAAAACGTGACAGAGAGTAGGGGTGGGGGTAAAGAGAGAGAGGGAGGAAGGCAAAGTGGGGGGGGGGGAGAGGAGGCTGACAGAGCGAGACGGAAAGAGAGGCAGAGAGAGAAAGAGAGACAAACGTAGAGAGATACACACACATTCACACAGACAGGGAGGAATGAGAGAAGAGTGAGAGAGAGAAATACAGGCCGAGAAAGAGACAGAGAGAGAGAGAGAAAGAGACACACAGGTTGATACACAGGCACAGAGGGAGGAGGTTGGGGGGGGCAGGAGGGGGGGGGGCGGAGAGCGAGAAGAGACTGAGAGAAAGAGAGTGAAATAGAGAGCGATAGATAAATAGATAGATAGATAGAGAGCGAGGGGGGGAGAGAGAGAGAGAATGAGGCGGTGATGACAAAAAATGACATGTTCAATGCCCCACATTAAAGCTATTACTGCTGTCAGTTATACGAGTGTAAGAAGACTGTGAGTGAGCTGCGTAAATGGAACAACGAAGTGGTTATTTTCAAGGTATGCCTTGGAACAATCGTTCAAGAAGTGATAGAGACAGAAATTCTTCATAATTATGATAATGTTCGAGATTGATAACTGTGTTGGCCAAGGAGAAAACAACAAAAAACAATATTATGGTGACAAACAGTTCTGATTTTAAATGTTCAAAAGATGTGGGCTAGTTCTTTCCAGTTGGTGCCACTCTACGTCCATTCCTAGCCCTATTAGATTTGGGGGGATAGACCTGCTTTAGACTGTTCAACTTTTTCAGGTCACTATGTGCATAGCTCTGATCAAGAATATTAATCTTCTTGGTAAAATTTGTTTTTGCATACGCTCGAAGTGTGTCTGCCGTTGGACATAAACACTGAACAAATCCAGTGAATCAGCTCGTTTGGGACCCGTTGGTCCAGAGCTAGAGGCAAGGTGTTGGCCTCTGATGCGGAAGGTATCTCGTTCGATTCCTGGTCAGTGCCGGCATGTTCGAAGTTAGGGGAGAACATTCCTGTCCCTGATCCTATGATAGGTAGGACCGAACAACTAGTCTTGTCGGATAAGGATGAAAACTTCAGAGGGCCCGAGTGAACATTGCACGTCATGATTGTTGAAGACACCTTAGTAGTCAGAAATCGAGGCGAGAAGGCCTAACAAGGCCGCTGCCAGGGGCAAATTAAAAAAAAAAAAGTCCCTACCACAAAAACACAAAAATATTCGCCAGAAAAATAGAAACAAGAAAAGTGAGGTGTAAATGCGAAGAGCAGGGAACCTCCTAATTTTAAGACGTTAGGCAATACATCAGCTTGTGGTTGATAGTCTTTGATATCTAGATGTATGAGTTAACTCAGATCTCAGTACAAAAAGGTTAACTTGACAAATATATTATTTCAACATTTTTAGAATTGCAAATTGATGTCGATGTTTGCTGATAGAAATGCCAAACCCAAATCAATTTTTCTAGCCCGTTTTCATTGCCTCTTTTGAAATACTTCCTTATTATCTGTTAATCGTGTAAGTGCGATTGATGACATTGGAATGTAGATACTTATTGAAAACAGCGCCACTAGCAAAGCATATTTACCCTCGTGTATACGCTGTAAATAGCTCTTTTATTCTGCTTGAGTGGTATTTCATTACATTCAGTGTTATGGTTGCAATTTTTGATGTATGAAAAAAAATGTTATCTGCATTAATATCTTCGTTCAAATAGCGACAGCTCTGTAAATAGATTTACTAATCTTGATCCGTGGCTTGAATAACTGAATGTTTGAGTCATTGCCTGTTCTTAAGTTCGAAGTTCGGCTGTGCATTGTTATGTAAGGACATTTAAGTTTTTTGTACCAAACTCCTATGGCACAGCTGAACAAAGAAGAATGACATTTCATCCATTGGGTTTGCTGTGGAAACGGTTACTTTAATACCTCTTGTGCGTGTGTGTGTATATGCGTACGTATTGATTCCCTAAAATACATAGATAAATAAAATAAACACCTTTCATTACTTACTTCAGTGGCGGTCCAGACACAAAAGTACCTTTTTCTTTACTGAAGATTTAAGGTGGATTTTCTTTCAGACGGAAATGACAGTAAAGGATACGGCAAACCTTTGTCAAATTGTGAAATAGACAGAATGTTTTCATGTGCACAGTAACGCCATTTCCGTACGCATGGAAACTCTTTCTTTTCGCTACTTGGTGGATATTTGTCTTTTCCGGTGACGTTTCCGTTTCCGTAGACATGAAAACCCAGCTTTATTCTTTCCAACAGTACAGTTGCACAGTTTGAGATGTAACACATCTATCTATCTATCTATCTATCTATCTATCTATCTATCTATCTATCTATCTATCTATCTATCTATCTATCTATCTATCTATCTCTAGCTACCTATCTATCTATCTATCTATCTATCTATCTATCTATCTATCTATCTATCTATCTATCTATCTATCTAGCTAGCTATCTATCTATCTATCTATCTATCTATCTATCTATCTATCTATCTATCTATCTATCTATCTATCTATCTCTAGCTACCTATCTATCTATCTATCTATCTATCTATCTATCTATCTATCTATCTATCTATCTATCTATCTATCTATCTATCTATCTATCTACTTCTGCCATCCAATACCATCATTCCACATACGGGCAGTTCATTAGAATGCATAGGGGTCCCTCTCTTTGTCTCAGCCACAATATAAAAGAGCGTGATCATGCTGCCCTCACACACATGAGCCCTATCTGCATTGCTTAAGGCATCTCCACTGTGAGTAGAGAGTGCAGCTCACATTGAGGGTGCCTCAGATCTCACTGCACTCTCCATTCCTATGTCAATATTTGATTCACATTTTCCTATTTTCAGGAAGAAATAGAAAGAGAGAGGATGACGGAGACAGAGAGACAGGAAGAGAGGGGGGGGTTAGAGGGGGATAGAAAGAGAGAAAGAGGGAGGATGGGTGAATAAAACAGAGAAAAAAGTTAAACGGAGGACGGAGAAGAACAGAGCGCAAAAAAGGCCTTTGTGGCGGGAAGATGGAACAAAAAGATGGAAAGATAGGCGCACTCACACACACACACACACACAAACACACACACACACACACACACACACACACACACATCACACACAGAGCCACCACGATCAATAATCATTATGTACGATAGGAACTGGTTAAGGCCCCTGCAAACCGCCAGCAGAGAAGTACATTTGGGTATTCAGGCAGACCAGAGCACTCAATTTGGGGACACGTTGGTCAAGAGGCAAGGTGCTCACAGCTTATGCCAAAGGCACCTGGCTTGATCCCCTGTCGGTGCAGGCATGTTGGAATTTGGGGGGGGGGGGGGTGGGGGGGGATTCCTGTCCCTGATCCTGTGGTAGATAGGATTCAGCACCTAGTCTTCTTTCGGATAAACGCAAAACTCAGAGGACCCGTATGCACGTTGAGGACGTTATAGATACCTTGGCAGTTGAAAGTCGAGACAGGAGGCTGTTTGCTGAGTTACGTCAGTCTCTTCTTGTCGAAAAGCCGAGGAGATGTCAATACCTCTCAGAGGAGAACGGCGGAAAGCCGACCGCGAGAATCTTTTTTACACTGCGTTGCCGGAAAGGAGGTACTTCTTTGGAATCCCCGTGACTATTTATAATAACCGCACAGGCGATCATTACGTCACCGAATTCCTTGGGTAAAGCCTGTTAATTGGAATTGGGAGTCACCTCCCTTTAACATGGCTATATTTTTTTATAACAGCCGAACAACCGGTGAATTCCTTGGGTAATGCCCACTCTAATGTAATAGTCTGAAGAAATAGCCGCGAGAACGTGAAAACTTTCCTTGGTGGCAGAATGTTGTTGAACATACTCTTTGTGTCTCATCACTCGAGACCCGCTCTCACACATTGCTGTGGTTCCCACCTTTGTGTCATTAGATATCTCATCAGTCAATGCTCACACACCCTTATATCTGTGTGATAGAAATCTGGATCTAAATTTAATTATCATTAGGCTACGTATATCCCAGCACTCATGACTCACACTCTCCTGTTATGCAATATATACATCTAGATCCAGATTTAATTATCTTTACAAATTATATATCTCATGACTCAAGGCTAACACTGTCATATCTGTGTGATATAAATCTAGATCTAGATCTAGATTCAATTGTCATTCGATGTCTCATCACCCAAGGCTCACACTCTCATACCTGTATGGTACAAATCAAGATCTAGATTTAAATATCATTACACATATCCCATCACTCAAGGCTCACACTCTTATACCTGTATGGTATAAATCTAGATCTAGATTTAAATATCATTACATATCTCATGACTCAAGGCTCCCACTGTCATACCTGTGTGATATAAATCTAGATCTAGATTTAATTATCATTAAGTATCTCATGACTCAAGGCTCACACTCTCATATCTGTGTGATATAAATCTAGATCTAGATTTCATTATCATTACATATCTCATCACTCAAGCCTCACACTCTCATATCTGTGTGATATAAATCTAGATCTAGATTTAATTATCATTACATATTTCATCACTCAAGCCTCACACTCTCATATCTGTGTGGTATTGATATAGATTTAATTATCCTTATATATCTCAAGACTCACCCTCTCATATCTGTGTGATGCTGGCTAGATCTAAGCATAATTTTATCTTTCATCGCTCATGGCTCAATCTCTCATATTTATTGCTGCTGGTCAACAGCTCTGTGATAGGAGATTATATTTAATTAGGCCTATGATTTCATATTTTATTATTCATATCTGTGTAATACAGATACATTGAATTATTATGTTGTATCTCACAATCCAAGGCTCACTCTCTGTCTCTCATACTGCTGCAATTCAACATCTGTGTGATCAGATCTAGATCTAACTGTGATTCCATACCTCATCACTCAGGACTCACTTCCTCATACTAGATCTACTGCATTTTGGCTATCTCTGGTGAATTTTAATCAGTAGCCTATCTTGCCAGTGCATCATCTTCAATTCGTTGTAGGCCACAGTGTAAATAATCTAGAACTGCTGAAAAGCAAGTCAACAGGAAAGTTTTTAATTGTAACTGAGATTTATTAGTCGGTGACTTTATTGTGCGGTAAAAATGAAGATAACCGCATTCGCTAGACCTCTAATCCTCCAGCTCTAACTAGCCTGCAGAGTGGAGAAATGTAAATTGCACATATCTGATCTAGATCTAGATCTAATTCTTCTGTGACGGAAATGACGGGCTTACTTTCATCACGTTATTCATAAATTATTAAAACTGACAGCTACCGGAGATGAAGTGCTCGGCACAAACAGAATGGGTCGACTCACTTTTTTTAATGTCTAGATCTGCTGGTTGGCAGCTTTTCAACCATACCGCAGTCGAACGACGTTCGGTCAATTCTTTCACTTCCATTCCTTTGTTTACACGAATGGTGGGGAATCTGACCAACTTTTATCCATCCTTTCCACCCCTGTCGCGCGTAGCAATCAACGACAATGCAGCTAGTAGGCCTTTTAGTTAACAAAACCGCTTCGATATAATTATCTCTAAGTTACACTAATCAGTTGATCCACCGGCCAAACAAAAGCACAGTGTGACGTCATGCGCATTCTACCTATAAGTTAGCCTATAGTTGGCCGATGGCGGAGCGGGAAATGCCTCCTACTGCGCATGCGATATTTTATTATCGTCACAAAGGGTGAGGTGGTGACGTAGAGCTTTGTTTGGCTTTCCGGCAATGCAGTGTAAAAAAGATTCTCGAAAGCCGTCCCCACGCGCAAAATGAAATCTAAGCCGCGGTGTCTGGATTCCAAGCAGTGCAAGCTTTCAAAGTCGACCAAACCGAGAGAAATACGGCCGCATTACGAGATCAGAAGAATGAACCAAAAAACAATATTCTAAAGGAGATGCAAACAAAAAGTTTGGATTTGCATTTCAGTTTATTCTGTGTTCGATTTCCATTTTGTGAGCACGAAAAGTAACTGTTAGTCATTCAAATTTATAACCCGGATAGAGCACATATGATTGATATTCAAAATTAATCTGACTTAGATCGACACGTGTGGTCTTTAATGTAAAAGGGTAGGATAGTGGGGCTGATTTTGTACCACTTTGCTCGCAGTCTCAACACTTACTTTCGTGACGCTTAAGTCGCATGTAATATTTCATTTGTTCTACTATGCTCTCTGGATGGTCTCTATGGCCTTTTAGATGACGGGGCTTTGGCACTGTTAAAAAGTGCACAAAAGCTGACAATGTGGCTCTTAGGATAATGTTCAACCCAAGACATTATGATACCCAGATGAATCCACTTGCCGAATTCCGTCCTTCGATTTGCGCGCGTATCATCGGTGTCAAAAATTCAACAACACGCGTCACGAAAAACATTGGTACTCGGCAAATTTTATATATACAAAATTGTGTGGAGATTTATAGTGGGAGAAGGAATAGTTCATCTAGGTATTCTATATCTTGGGTTCAAGTAAATAGTATAAAAAAAAATAAAATAAAAACGCTTCACTTCTCCCAAGGTATTGTAAATGAGAAAACTGAAAAAAAAAAAAATGGACACTGGAAAGAGAGATAGAAAGGAGGATTCACGAAGATGCCTGAAGGGAAACAAGACTGCATAATGATAGGAAAAAAACACAAAGAGATGCACATTCGTTAACTACAGATCCAGGACAGAATGATGGGGAGAATGAGAATATACTTTAAAAAAGGAAAGGGCAACTGAGTGTTTTACTGTACGGCTGTATTTGGGGGTGGTCCAAAAAGTACATAAGGTCGTTTGGGCAATTTTTCAAACACCCCCACCCCCCCCTCTTCTTCTACGAGCCCACCGCCATTACAGTGCTGGTGTTCAAGAGACAGACCTTGATGTCCTGGACTACCTGGCATTTTGTATGCACTATGGGTTTGTTTCATAAAATACAGAGCCTGTGCTCCATTTTTATATACTCCTCTGTATCAATAATATATATATTCTGTATAAATAAACATTTTCCCTTATTACCGCAGTTGAAAACCCATACATACGCTCCTTCTGTCCGACCACTCTGTATGTATAAAGAGAAAGAGAATATTATCCTGTCCATCGTCTTGGTTTTTCCTAGCATAGTGATTGTGATGGTTATCGTGCTGGCGTGCTTTCTCCAAACTCAAACTCAAACTCCCCAGGACTCCTCTCCTCCCATGTACACTTTTAGTACTCTGCGAGCAACCCCCCACCTACCCCCTCCCCATCCCCTCCAAGGCTACGCCCTCTATCGATGGCCTCTAATCTTATCTTATATTATATTATTTTAAAAAAAAATAGTGGCGGGAGTAATTCATTGTGGTGCTATCTCGCCCCTTTTTTTTGCTCGACTCTACAGCCTGAATGATAGTTTCAAAAATTATAAAATTAATTTTCTTAAGTGTCAACTAATCCAGTCCATTCGCTTTTGTGTCGACCGATTGTGTTGATTCAAGTATCGAGTATTTTTAAATAAAAGTTGTAAAAATGTAAAATAGAATGATCTTTGTTTTGGCTTCCTGTAGTAAGCCCACCGCACCGGAGACAATGTGTTAATACGCATTCAGTTCCGTGCGTGCACTTTCCCTACCAGAAATGAGTGCGCATGAAATCTGTAGTAAGACTGTAGAGTATGGGAAGCTTTGTAGACCAAAAAAAAAAAAGAGAGAGAGAGAGATAGAATGGTGGGTTCACAGGTTTATCCCGGATAATGGCGGGAACTTCATCTAGTTATTTAAAAAAATAGTGGAGGGAGTAATTCATTGTGGTGCAATTTTGACCCTTTTTTTGCTCGACGCTACAGCCTAAATGACAGTTTCAAAAATTATAAAATTAATTTTTCAAAGTATCAACCAGTCCAGTCCAATCGCTTTTGTATCGACCGATTGTGGTGATTCAAGTTTCAGGTACATTTAAATAAAAAGTTGTAAAAATGTAAAATACAATAATCTTTGTTTTGGCTCCCTGTAGTAAGCCCACCGCACCGGAAACCATGTATTAATACGCGTTCATTTCCCTATGCGCAATTTCCCTGCCAGAAATGGGTGCCTGGTGCTCTGGTGCGCATGAAATCTGTAGTAAGACTAGAATATGGGAAGCTTTGTAGACCAAAAAGAGAGAGAGAGATGGAACCGTGGCTTTACGGGTGTATCCCGGATAATGCCGGGAACTTCATCTAGTTTAAAAAAAAAAAAAAAGCTAAAATCATGACTAAAAAGAAACCGTTTCCAATTTCCATTCGTTCCGACACCGCTAGCTCTCAGGAGATGTTTGTATTTGAATTTCATGGGGCATCGTCTTGAATTGCCCTTACATAAACTCTCATGTTTCCATTTTTTTTTTATGTATTACGTGATTCCACATTATGCATAAGCGCGCATACAATATTCATGCGTTCACTGAAGCCGTGCTCTAAGTGCTGCAGCGTTCATCGTGACACAATCATTATTACGGGAAAGGGCGTTCATTATGTTGCTGTCACATGCGCACTCCACAAAGCTGTTTTCATACTTCTCTGCGCCTTTTTAGTGTGAACTAGCCTGTCATTTACTCAAATCATATTCGTTCATAATATTTCCTGTGTCCTCATGCCCGCCTTCTCTCCACGTCACTTCTACGAAATTATTTTGTCAGAGTTGTAAACCATCTGCAGCATCTTCCGATACATTGCGCAGTCCACGAAGAAAACAACCACAGCCTTTGCTTTTAATCCTCTTTCTTTGCAAAATACACGCATCTGTTTCAACATTTCTTGCCATGTCTTAACACTGCGGTTTCTAAACATTCAAGGGTGGTCAAACCGGAGCTCGCGAGTCATACGCGGCTCTTTGACCTTCAATAAATTTTGCGGCTTGCGGTTTTATGTTTGGCAGTGTGATTTTGTTACTGAAATGCAGATTTGCACGTTTTTCTATGATGTTCTCGTAGTTCATCACCGTATTTAATACGTTCAGTATGGTTAAAACACCCATAAGTCAAGATTTTAAAAATATTTGATATATACATTATAGATGGGGGGGGGGGGGGGGGATTCCTGTCCCCGATCCTATGGTAGGTAGGATCGAGGACCCGGTCTGCTCGGATAAGGATGAAAGACTCGGAGGGCCATTGCTCACATTGGGCACCTCGGCAGTTGGAAGTCGAGGAGAGCAGGCCGAACAAGGCTGCTGCCCACACGAAATTCTAAAGAACTAATCCCCTACCACAAAAACACATAGACATAAAAACAAGAACGGTGCGGTGTAAATGCCAAGAGCAGGAACTCTCCTAAACTGAAGGCCTAAAAACAAACGGATTTTGCTTGAGTCTTTAGAAAGACACAAATTTTGTTTTCCATGGTTACAGTAGCTTTCCACAACTCGGGCGCATGTGCTCACTAAAATAGCAGGGGGCGAAGAGGGATCATTTAGGAATAATATAATAACGTTTCATTTCGTTACCACATGTCACTTCACGACTAAGATCTAGAAAGATCACAGGGAAACTTGCTGGAGTCACTGAAGAAACCCATTCGAGCGGAGATGATCAAGTCAACACACACACACACACAAATTGAAATCATAACTATGCATTTTATTTATGTGTTTGTTGGAGCAGACTCCCCCCCCCCCCCCCCCAACACCCCTGTTCATTGCTGTCAAATCTGAGGCTTGGAACCGTTTTCATTACCAAGGATGCTGTCAACCAAATAACATCTTTTTGTTCTGCTTCACCGATCAGTCGTCGCTCTACCTTCTAACCTCATATTATTGTCATTCTTCTTCTGTTTTCGTATTGTTATTTATCCTTCGGATGAGACATGATCATAATATACATAGAGGACAGAAGAAAATAAACAAACCCCTGCAGGTTCAACATGAACAATAATTAAGCAAAACACGAACATCCCAAAGACAGCAGGAATGGCAAAAATTGCAAAACGTACATGTAATATAATTTAGAAGGGAAAGTACAAACACAGCAGCAGACAGACAGGCACACAGTCAGACAGACAGACAGACAGACAGACAGACGGACGGACGGACGGAGAGACAGATAGATAGATAGATAGATAGATAGATAGATAGATAGATAGATAGATAGATAGATAGATAGATAGATAGATAGATAGATAGATAGATAGATAGATAGATAGATAGATAGATAGATAGATCGGCAGATAGATAGATAGATAGATATACATTAATATGGGCAGCTAGATATAGACAGATAGACACATAGATAGATAGATAGATAGATAGATAGATAGATATTTAGATAGACAGACAGACAGACAGACAGACAGACAGACAGACAGATAGATAGATAGATTAGATAGATAGATAGATAGATAGATAGATAGATAGATAGATAGATAGATAGATAGATAGACAGATAGATAGATTCCCATACTTCAGAGTAAATACAAAAAGTTCATTCCTCTAGTCCTACACTCTGCCCTGCCGTCCACGGCATGCCTGTATCGTCAACGCACCGCTGATCCCACCACGAAAAGCAGGCAAGAGCTCATACGTGACATAATATTCCATGGCAGGTCACAAAAGCATGGAGGTTAATTATTATCATGACGAACTGCAAGAGCGGTGGTTCTCAACGTGGGCGATGTCGCTCCCCAGGGGGCGATTTTGATTTCCCGGGCGGGGGGAGGTGGGGGTGAAAAGGAAGGAATGGGTAACAAGGAGGGTGGGGGGGGGGCGATGAAAGGGCGATGGAAGGTGTTAGATGACATGGAGTTCTTTGAGGGCAACTACATAGCAGTCACGACATATTGAAAAGCACATGTATAGAGGTATTGACACAAATGCCTATGTTTTTTGTCCTTCGATAAAGAATGCTTTCTGTTGTATAATGACTGATCAACACACCTATTGACACATGTGAAGCTTTGAGAAATTTAACATAAAAAATTGTGTGTTGTCTGTCTCCTTGTGAAATACATGTATATCCATTGCATTCTTCGCTTTTTTGGGGGGTTGGGGAGGGGGTGGGGGTGGGGGGGGGAGGGTAAGATGAACGAAAATTTGGAGACTAAGGGGGCAGTGGCTTGAAAAAAGAGAACCACTGCTCCAGGGCGAAAAAAGAAAAAAAAAAAACAACCTGCAGAAACTGATAGCTATGCAAGGAACTTCTGACAGGTCGATATGGCGGTGTCTTAACACATTTTCTTTTCCTGGTTTTTTTTTAAATTTTTATTTTAACGAGGCATCTTTCTCCAGCTACAAATACAATAGGCCTATCGGGCCAATGCATTCATTATCCTCTTGGCAAGAACAGCCTATCTCTTTCCATCGCTTGGCGTTTCTTGTTCCCGTTTTTAAGTGAGCTGACAATGTTCACGCCGATTAATGAGCTCATCAGCCAGGGAGCAGAAGAAGGAAAGAAGGGGAAAAAAAACCCAGTGTAATCTGTAAATGCTAGCTGTGGCTGTGATGGACAGATAGATATTACATACGGATGATGGGACAAACAGAAAAACAAACAAAGGAAGAGACAGATAGATGGAGATAAAAATTGCAGAGAAGGAAAGACAAACAGGCAGAGTTAAGGGCAGACCGAGAGCTAGGAGGGGATTAGATAGAAAGATAGATAAACATACAGACGGACAGGTACAGTTTTATTAGACGATAGATAGATAGATAGATAGATAGAAAGATAGAAAGATAGACAGATAGATAGACAGATAGGCAGATAGGTAGATAGATAGATAGATAGATAGATAGATAGATAGATAGATAGATAGATAGATAGATAATAGATAGATAGATAGATAGATAGATAGATAGATAGATAGATAGATAGATAGATAGATAGATAGATAGATAGATAGATAGATAGATAGATAGATAGATAGATGGACAGAAAGATAGATAGATAGATAGATAGATAGATAGATAGATAGATAGATAGATAGATAGATAGATAGATAGATAGATAGATAGATAGATAGATAGATAGATAGATAGATAGATAGATAGATAGATAGATAGATAGATAGATAGATAGATAAGCAGGCAATAGACAGAAAGACAGAATATCACATCGTCTATAAGGTAACAGATGGCAATACAACTTCAAGAGAGTTATGATCAATGATGTACATGCAAATGTAACAATATAGAATGATAGTACCTGCAGGAACATGTCAAATGCCTGCATGCTTAACATAAAGGTATAATGAACTGCCACGGGAAAAAAAAAACATTACCGAAGTTAAAAATGTTGGATGTAGGAAAAAAAAAGAGGGTATACAGTCTAGTATAGCAGTTAAAACCTGAAACTCAGTCTGTTAGGCAAATTGACAATCAGACACAGATCAAATTAAATGGATGTTGACAATGGCGTGAATGGGTGGGGCTGCAGTAGTGGCTGTCCCGGGCGCAAAACTCTTAGGGGTGCAAAATTTGAAAACTATCACTGTTACAGCTGACAGTTGTGAACGAAGTCTCTCAAAACTTAGATTAATCAAAACATATCAAAGGTCTACAGTGAACCAAGAATGACTGAGTAGCCTAGCAATACTACCAACTGAAAGAGATTTCAATGTATGTTTGAATATTCTAACTGCAAAACTTTGCACCAATTAAAACCGGCCTATTTCAAATATATTTGACTATAGGTAGAATGCGCATGACGTCACAGAGTTTTTGTTTTGTACTTCCGCCAAACAAGATGGCCGGTGGATCAGCTGATGAGTGTAACTTCGAGATGTGTCTAAGCAGTTAAAATGCTTGCTGGTTGCATTGCAGTTGACTGTTGTGACAGGGGTGGAAAGGATGTATCCAAACTGGTCCGATTCCCTACCATCCGTGTAAACAAGAGAAAGGAAGTGAAAGAACTGACCGAACTTCTCCCATGTGCGTATACACACGTGTCATTGTTTACAGTAGTGAACTCGCCGCCGATTGGTTCGCGACGCCTTAAGTGGGTCCGGACAGACAAGATGGTGGATATGCGCATTCTACCTATACTAGCATTAAAATGCATTTTGCTTTAATTTTCTTCCAGTACACGCGCTTAGAGGGTAGGGGGTTCAATACTGTGTTGGTAGAAGGGACTCAGGTCAGGGGACCCAATACTTGCCTTGCCCCGGGCGCTGGCAACCCACGCTACGCCATTGGATGTTGATGATGTAGCATAGGCGTTGAGCAAAAAAAATTGAGGCCTAAGCGCCATCCTCTGTTTGTAACGCATGGGACAGCGTGGCCACAGGGGTTTTTTAGTGGAAAAGACCCCGCCACCCAAAACAAGCGTGTGTTTCCGCCTTTGCCGTTGTAACATTTTGTGGGGTCAGGCCCCGATGTATCTGCAGTCTTTTGGATGGAATATCTATTATATATTTCAGTAACTTGCAACCTTTGGCATGACTAACTGACCAAACTATACATTCTTCAGGCCTTAGATTTGGCAGGAAGGTGGCAATTGAGATAGGGAAGATGATGGCTATAATTAAAAGTTGTTTACCTCAAGCATGTATTTTTAAAAAATAACAATGTTTATTGCTATGTAACATCTGTATTTTTGCATGTTTGTTTCGTAATATATAGTACCGTCCATGTCATAAAAAGTAACCGTATCAAACGTTCAGATTGGTGCGTTGTGTTGTGGTGCGTATGAGTTCTAAAGTAAGACTGTAGTTTATTACTTTTATTATGTGGGGGAGGGGGGGGGCACATGATTGTTTATTCCGGGCAAGGCCCGGTAGGTCATCTAGTCTATTATATATTTCAGTAACTTGCAACCTTTGGCATGACTAACTGACCAAACTATACATTCTTCAGGCCTTAAATTTGGCAGGAAGGTGGCAACCATAGATATACTAGATCTAGTATTGGCTAGATCGCGCGCTCAGCGGCTCTCACTCGCGGAAAGTGAGGCACGGAGGCAGACCGTCCGCCATCTTGAATGAATGGCAGGAAGTGGCTTTGTTTGTAAACACACATGGAAAGTGAAAGTCATGGACAACTGAACTTTGTTGAGACTGGCCGTCAAACTTTCATCATTTTGTGCAAGACCTTGTTAAAGAAAGGTAAGTCAGCTCACCTGTTGTTCAGTGGTGCTTTTGCAAAACAGCTAGACTAGTCTAAAATGACTAAGCTGAGAAAATAGATCTAGATCTAGACTAGTCTAGTTAGTGGAACTCAAAACTCAAGAAGTGCTGCATTCATCCATCTTCGTTCCGAGGTCTTTTCATCTGGTAGACTACATCTGAGGAGGTTGTTGCTTTTTATGGGTTGGATTTAAGGTGGTTTGTTGTTTTATTTTTTTCGGGGGGGGGGGGGGGGAGTTTGGTACTCAAGATAACTTATAAAATCAAAGAAACAACACAGTTGCTGAGTTGGGGGACTGTTGCTAATGGCATAAATCATTTTTGACTATTTTGAGCTATTAAGAAGAATGTCCAATTTCCAGCGTCAGTCCTGGAAATTTCAGATATTCCACGAAGAGTCAATAGTAAGCTATACAACGTGGAACAGAAGTTCCTACCTAGGCCTCAGTGGTGAGAACAGTGGAAATGTGAAACTGTTTTGTTGCAGTTTCGATCTTCACATTCATTCTTTGTTGACTTTTCCCCTACCAACACCCCCCTCCCCCCTCCTCCACCCGAAAAGAAAAAAACGAAAAAAGGCCGGCGCTGTATTGTTACGACGACGTGTCTGCTCCAGTTATGGGTTCTAACTGTGGGCTGCAATGATACTAAGGCAAGTTTACCAAAAATGATCTTAAAGAAGTTCACAAAATACAAAAACCAGAAATTACGTTTCCAGTTTTAGATGACTATAAGAAAAGACTGTTCCTACAAAATTATATGTCAGATATAAAGATAGATCGCATTTCACTCTATAAAAAAAGATAAGTGTTAATTAGTGAATCTGACTTAGACTGACATAATACGGTCTTTTTCCGCACCAAGGCAGCGTGCACAGTAACTAAAGAAAGACAAAATCTCTCGAGCTGTGTGAGGGATAAGATAACAAATAACAGTTACTTTAACATCTCCCGACGGAAATTCTCTTTCACAGAGCGTTTAAGAGCACATATGTGGTACACACATCAAAAGCATCATTATATAAACCAACGAACTCAGTAACAGGCATATTTGAAGTGACATGGTAAAGGACCTTAGTGAAATATGGCACACATCTAGTTAAAGCGTCTTGCTCAGGAGAAGTGCAGGGGGCAAAAACGACCTTCTGTATGTTTCTATCTTTACTTCCATGTACTATTCTGTTGCCCTTGGATGGCTGAGACTTCTTGTACGTTTGCAAGAAATTGGACGATTAAACTTTGATCTTCATGACTAAACCATTCACTTCATACGCATTAGAGCATCGAGGTGAGCAATCACTGATCTCTTCTCTGGGGAAGCAGCTTGCGTGGATCGAACTCGCTGTTAATTAGCCCGGTGGGATTAGTGGAGATTTGCTTCTGTGTGATTTTATCATCGTCCACACATCACAGAGGCGAAATTATCTCAACAGGAATAAGTAAAGCATTTCACTTCACTGGGCGCTTCTACCACATCCGCTTTATTGAAAAAGAGCATTTTACGACATTACAGCACGCCTTTCCATACCCCTCACTTAATAAGAGCAGTATACAGGAAAAACGTCCTCTCCTTCATCCTAAAGTAAGTAGGATGGAGCACCTAGTCTTGGAAAAACTCGGAGGGCCTGTGTGCGCGTTGCGCATGTTGAAGATACCTTGGCAATTGGAAGTCGAGAAGAGTAGACCGAACAAGGTCGTTGCCAGGGCAACTTTTTTTAAAACTCTGATCTCCACCACAAAAAACACATAGAAACAAGAACAAGAAAAATAAAGACAGAAAAGTGTGGTGTAAATGCCGAGAGCAGCTCGAACCTCCTAAAATAAAGACCTGAACACAAAAGCAATATAATCTTCATTATGTGATGGTGATAATCGTCCCCAGGAGGCCATTGCAAGAAATTCGTCCTAACATTAGAACTAAATAGTGAGGTCGTCCATTTATGGCGGCCACCGACAGCCACCGACTGCCACCCACTGCCATCGTCTGCGCCAGTGACATAATGACCAGACAAATGACATTTCCCAGCTGCACCATTTTGCAAAACGGAAGATGCCACAAATCTTTCTGGTTGAGGAAGTTGCCAACTGTCACAAACATAATTGTACACTCGATTATTATCATAATCAAATTACACCTGGTGTTGTTGGGGGAACGTAGCCTAATTATGAAGCGAAAGAGAGACAGGACTGAGTCGTGTTCACTGGTCATTTAGAGCTTACAATATACAATAGCACGGTCCTCTAACAACAGCTACCTTCTGCAAATGGAGCATAAACATGTAAGAAATTTGACAGATTTACCTAGATGAGACCCGACCTTACCCGAAATGAATCCGATTCTCTCTGTGTGTGTGTGTGTGTGTGTGTGTGTGTGTGTGTGTGTGTGTGTGTGTGTGTGTCTTTCTCCCCCCTCTCTCTCGGTCTTGCTCTCTCTCTCTGTCTCTCTCTCCGTCGCTCTTTCTATCTGTCTCTCTTTCTTTCTATCTGTCTCTCGTGCTGTCTCTCTCTTTTTCTCTCTCTTGTTCTGTCTCTCTCTCTCCCCTCTCTCTCGCTCTTTTTCTCTCTCTCTCTCTGTGTTGCTCTCTCTCCTCTTTCTCTCTCTCTCTCTGTCTCTCCCTCTTCTCTCTCTTGGTCTTTGTCTCTCTGCCTCATCTACTCCCTCTTTATCTGTCTTCCCCTCTCTCCTCTCTCTCTTTCTCTCTCTCAATCCCTAAGTCCCCCCCCCCCCCCCCGTGGAGGAGAGGAAGATCCCTGATTATTCCGCGATCAAACATCCAAGCACTATAAAATGCGCAAAATTTCAGTTCATCCCGGATATGGCGGATTGTAGTGACGATACTTCAACGATTCAGACTGACGATATTGTCAAAGTATCAACACGTAAGGAATCTCTGACTTCCCGTATAAATAATTAAGTGCACGTACACCGGCAAACTACTTGACGCCCATCTACCAATTTTCATAACATTATTTCTGGATGAGCAGTTTCGGAGCCTTTCAGCTACGCACATTTATGAACCTTGCGCCATTCTATTAAAAAGAATCTGTGCTTAGGGGCACGTAGTATTTTCCATTATAAGCCATTACTGAACAATGAACGTCAGTCGGTATTTTCTCTATTTAGCTTTGGAATTGGCCCACATACGCCTAACATCATTCCGTAGAAGATTGTTGGCGTGAAAACGGAGCAACTCCGAAGTCACCTGAGGTGGATATTTTGGGACATTATGTATTCTCACGCGTTAATAATTCAGACACAAGGGCGCCATGTTATAGTACATCAAAGACAATCACACGAATTGCACGCTTGATTTGCTGTTTGCAATAAATCCCTTTGTCTGAGGGACACAACCTGTTTCATCACTTTGATTTTCCCGTACAGGTGGCAAAGGGAATTAAGCTGAAGTCGAACGATTGATCGGTATGTCATCTCGCGATCATAAAGCGGTTAATATCAAATAACCCTTTAGTGCCCAGCAGTGCACCATATCTAAAAGAAAAAAACTCACTCGTTGTCAATTTTTTCTATATTTTGGACAATTTCTAATTTATCATAATATTTTTACTTGACATCATGGTGTTCTTTCTTTCTTTCTGTCTTCCATTCATTTTATATAATTATATCAAAGTAGGTTTCAAAATACGTGGACATTACACTTTATGCCTGGGTACGAGAGGGTTAAAAATAGATTATACTGGCCAAGGTCTCTCTCTCTATCCCTCCCTCTCTCCCTCTCTCTCTCTCTCTCTCTCTCTCTCTCTCTCTCTTTCTTTCTCTCTCTCTCTCTCTGTGCCTCTCTCTCTCCCTCTTTGTCTCCCTCTCTCTCCCTCTTTCTCTCTCTCTCTCTCTCACACACACACACACACACACATACACACATAATGGCAGGGGCAGGCAAACTACGGCCCGCCTTCGGAATGTATGCGGTTCGCAAGAGCTTGGCAAACACACTTTATCATGAAGTAAATTGAACAGATTTTTGTTACTTGTACTTACGTACCTCATGTGTTTTGCATTAGGGGTCCGTAATATAAAGCCTTTTGTGACTCCAGAGATAGAGAGCTCCTCCAGAAATACTCCTTACAACAGCCTGAATTAATCATTCTGTTAGATTTTCTTTTTGCTTTCCCTCGGGGTTTTTTTTTTTGTTAAAAGGGTAAGGGGCAGGGTTAAGAATTCGATAAGATTTAGTGTTGTTGATGAGAGTGGGGATAGGGACAGGTACGTGTACATACGATTTCCTAGCGCCAAACACTTGGGGTGCGTGCGTATTTATAACAACAGCCTTTAAATTTATCCGTTTTAAGTGCGGCCCACCTTACACAGGGCCGACACTGACGTGGCCTCCCATGGGAATAATCTGCCTATACCTGCCTATTTAGGACAGTGTCTGTGTAATTTTTGGACATGGTCAAACAGCTCCCAAATAATGCTGGGCACGATTCCGACTCTAGTGTCGATTCCTTGAGCACTGACCTTCATTTTACGACTCCGACACCAGAATGTGCTATCGGTACGTATCGGTAATTGCGCCGACATTGCAGCGGCTGTTTGGTTTTTCTTCTCTTTATCACTGTCTAAGTTATATTTAATATGTGTAAATATTACATTATATAGATTTTAAATATTTAGACAATTATTCCTGGGTTCCCCCGGCACTGCAGTACCACGTACGAGTGTCCCGCATTAGACAGGAGACAGCCAATTAAAGTTTGACCGTTCACATTATTTTTTCATCCTGCTAAGTCTCAGGGTCAACACCGGAGTAGGGGTCTCAGAGTCGTGCCGTCCCTTTTTACGTCAGTGTCGGGGTCAAAGTCGACACCAGTATCGGAACCTTTCAGCAAAAAGCCGTGACCTCATTGGACTAAGTATCGGTATCGTCTCATACGAGAAGTGTTGGTATCGGAACCTGGAATTGCAACACTGAGAAGGTGCTGGTGCCACCCAGCCCTACTACCAAAGCAATAACACTGCGTTTAACACTTACCACTTTCAAAGGGACTTCAAAATGACACAGCGTGACGATCAAAGAGATCTAGCTACAAGTCAAAAGACGGTTAATGGTCATCAAAAAAATGTCCTTAATAACATGATCAGAACAAATTTACCAAGAGAGAATTACTTAGGTGCAGTGGCCTAGTAGATACAACGTTTGACCTGACGCTGAGAGGTCTCAGGTTTGAATCCCCGGGATGAAAACAAAAAGACTGTTTTTCGGGGACTTTAGTATTATTACGCCGGAGAGAGAGAAACCAAAACATTGTTGTTAGGGAATCTTAGTATTACTGCAAAGTGAAAGCGAGAAAAACAAGACGACTTCTTAGGGAACTTTAGTATTACTGCAAAGTGAAAGCGAGAAAAACAAGACGACTTCTTAGGGAACTTTAGTATTACTGCAAAGTGAAAGCGAGAAAAACAAGACGACTTCTTAGGGAACTTTAGTATTACTGCAAAGTGAAAGCGAGAAAAACAAGACGACTTCTTAGGGAACTTTAGTATTACTGCAAAGTGAAAGCGAGAAAAACAAGACGACTTCTTAGGGAACTTTAGTATTACTGCAAAGTGAAAGCGAGAAAAACAAGACGACTTCTTAGGGAACTTTAGTATTACTGCAAAGTGAAAGCGAGAAAAACAAGACGACTTCTTAGGGAACTTTAGTATTACTGCAAAGTGAAAGCGAGAAAAACAAGACGACTTCTTAGGGAACTTTAGTATTACTGCAAAGTGAAAGCGAGAAAAACAAGACGACTTCTTAGGGAACTTTAGTATTACTGCAAAGTGAAAGCGAGAAAAACAAGACGACTTCTTAGGGAACTTTAGTATTACTGCAAAGTGAAAGCGAGAAAAACAAGACGACTTCTTAGGGAACTTTAGTATTACTGCAAAGTGAAAGCGAGAAAAACAAGACGACTTCTTAGGGAACTTTAGTATTACTGCAAAGTGAAAGCGAGAAAAACAAGACGACTTCTTAGGGAACTTTAGTATTACTGCAAAGTGAAAGCGAGAAAAACAAGACGACTTCTTAGGGAACTTTAGTATTACTGCAAAGTGAAAGCGAGAAAAACAAGACGACTTCTTAGGGAACTTTAGTATTACTGCAAAGTGAAAGCGAGAAAAACAAGACGACTTCTTAGGGAACTTTAGTATTACTGCAAAGTGAAAGCGAGAAAAACAAGACGACTTCTTAGGGAACTTTAGTATTACTGCAAAGTGAAAGCGAGAAAAACAAGACGACTTCTTAGGGAACTTTAGTATTACTGCAAAGTGAAAGCGAGAAAAACAAAAAGACTTCTTAGGGAACTTTAGTATTACTGCAAAGTGAAAGCGAGAAAAACAAGACGACTTCTTAGGGAACTTTAGTATTACTGCAAAGTGAAAGCGAGAAAAACAAGACGACTTCTTAGGGAACTTTAGTATTACTGCAAAGTGAAAGCGAGAAAAACAAGACGACTTCTTAGGGAACTTTAGTATTACTGCAAAGTGAAAGCGAGAAAAACAAGACGACTTCTTAGGGAACTTTAGTATTACTGCAAAGTGAAAGCGAGAAAAACAAGACGACTTCTTAGGGAACTTTAGTATTACTGCAAAGTGAAAGCGAGAAAAACAAGACGACTTCTTAGGGAACTTTAGTATTACTGCAAAGTGAAAGCGAGAAAAACAAGACGACTTCTTAGGGAACTTTAGTATTACTGCAAAGTGAAAGCGAGAAAAACAAGACGACTTCTTAGGGAACTTTAGTATTACTGCAAAGTGAAAGCGAGAAAAACAAGACGACTTCTTAGGGAACTTTAGTATTACTGCAAAGTGAAAGCGAGAAAAACAAGACGACTTCTTAGGGAACTTTAGTATTACTGCAAAGTGAAAGCGAGAAAAACAAGACGACTTCTTAGGGAACTTTAGTATTACTGCAAAGTGAAAGCGAGAAAAACAAGACGACTTCTTAGGGAACTTTAGTATTACTGCAAAGTGAAAGCGAGAAAAACAAGACGACTTCTTAGGGAACTTTAGTATTACTGCAAAGTGAAAGCGAGAAAAACAAGACGACTTCTTAGGGAACTTTAGTATTACTGCAAAGTGAAAGCGAGAAAAACAAGACGACTTCTTAGGGAACTTTAGTATTACTGCAAAGTGAAAGCGAGAAAAACAAGACGACTTCTTAGGGAACTTTAGTATTACTGCAAAGTGAAAGCGAGAAAAACAAGACGACTTCTTAGGGAACTTTAGTATTACTGCAAAGTGAAAGCGAGAAAAACAAGACGACTTCTTAGGGAACTTTAGTATTACTGCAAAGTGAAAGCGAGAAAAACAAGACGACTTCTTAGGGAACTTTAGTATTACTGCAAAGTGAAAGCGAGAAAAACAAGACGACTTCTTAGGGAACTTTAGTATTACTGCAAAGTGAAAGCGAGAAAAACAAGACGACTTCTTAGGGAACTTTAGTATTACTGCAAAGTGAAAGCGAGAAAAACAAGACGACTTCTTAGGGAACTTTAGTATTACTGCAAAGTGAAAGCGAGAAAAACAAGACGACTTCTTAGGGAACTTTAGTATTACTGCAAAGTGAAAGCGAGAAAAACAAGACGACTTCTTAGGGAACTTTAGTATTACTGCAAAGTGAAAGCGAGAAAAACAAGACGACTTCTTAGGGAACTTTAGTATTACTGCAAAGTGAAAGCGAGAAAAACAAGACGACTTCTTAGGGAACTTTAGTATTACTGCAAAGTGAAAGCGAGAAAAACAAGACGACTTCTTAGGGAACTTTAGTATTACTGCAAAGTGAAAGCGAGAAAAACAAGACGACTTCTTAGGGAACTTTAGTATTACTGCAAAGTGAAAGCGAGAAAAACAAGACGACTTCTTAGGGAACTTTAGTATTACTGCAAAGTGAAAGCGAGAAAAACAAGACGACTTCTTAGGGAACTTTAGTATTACTGCAAAGTGAAAGCGAGAAAAACAAGACGACTTCTTAGGGAACTTTAGTATTACTGCAAAGTGAAAGCGAGAAAAACAAGACGACTTCTTAGGGAACTTTAGTATTACTGCAAAGTGAAAGCGAGAAAAACAAGACGACTTCTTAGGGAACTTTAGTATTACTGCAAAGTGAAAGCGAGAAAAACAAGACGACTTCTTAGGGAACTTTAGTATTACTGCAAAGTGAAAGCGAGAAAAACAAGACGACTTCTTAGGGAACTTTAGTATTACTGCAAAGTGAAAGCGAGAAAAACAAGACGACTTCTTAGGGAACTTTAGTATTACTGCAAAGTGAAAGCGAGAAAAACAAGACGACTTCTTAGGGAACTTTAGTATTACTGCAAAGTGAAAGCGAGAAAAACAAGACGACTTCTTAGGGAACTTTAGTATTACTGCAAAGTGAAAGCGAGAAAAACAAGACGACTTCTTAGGGAACTTTAGTATTACTGCAAAGTGAAAGCGAGAAAAACAAGACGACTTCTTAGGGAACTTTAGTATTACTGCAAAGTGAAAGCGAGAAAAACAAGACGACTTCTTAGGGAACTTTAGTATTACTGCAAAGTGAAAGCGAGAAAAACAAGACGACTTCTTAGGGAACTTTAGTATTACTGCAAAGTGAAAGCGAGAAAAACAAGACGACTTCTTAGGGAACTTTAGTATTACTGCAAAGTGAAAGCGAGAAAAACAAGACGACTTCTTAGGGAACTTTAGTATTACTGCAAAGTGAAAGCGAGAAAAACAAGACGACTTCTTAGGGAACTTTAGTATTACTGCAAAGTGAAAGCGAGAAAAACAAGACGACTTCTTAGGGAACTTTAGTATTACTGCAAAGTGAAAGCGAGAAAAACAAGACGACTTCTTAGGGAACTTTAGTATTACTGCAAAGTGAAAGCGAGAAAAACAAGACGACTTCTTAGGGAACTTTAGTATTACTGCAAAGTGAAAGCGAGAAAAACAAGACGACTTCTTAGGGAACTTTAGTATTACTGCAAAGTGAAAGCGAGAAAAACAAGACGACTTCTTAGGGAACTTTAGTATTACTGCAAAGTGAAAGCGAGAAAAACAAGACGACTTCTTAGGGAACTTTAGTATTACTGCAAAGTGAAAGCGAGAAAAACAAGACGACTTCTTAGGGAACTTTAGTATTACTGCAAAGTGAAAGCGAGAAAAACAAGACGACTTCCTAGGGAACTTTAGTATTACTGCAAAGTGAAAGCGAGAAAAACAAGACGACTTCCTAGGGAACTTTAGTATTACTGCAAAGTGAAAGCGAGAAAAACAAGACGACTTCCTAGGGAACTTTAGTATTACTGCAAAGTGAAAGCGAGAAAAACAAGACGACTTCCCAGGGAACTTTAGTATTACTGCAAAGTGAAAGCGAGAAAAACAAGACGACTTCCCTAGGGAACTTTAGTATTACTGCAAAGTGAAAGCGAGAAAAACAAGACGACTTCCCAGGGAACTTTAGTATTACTGCAAAGTGAAAGCGAGAAAAACAAGACGACTTCTTAGGGAACTTTAGTATTACTGCAAAGTGAAAGCGAGAAAAACAAGACGACTTCTTAGGGAACTTTAGTATTACTGCAAAGTGAAAGCGAGAAAAACAAGACGACTTCTTAGGGAACTTTAGTATTACTGCAAAGTGAAAGCGAGAAAAACAAGACGACTTCTTAGGGAACTTTAGTATTACTGCAAAGTGAAAGCGAGAAAAACAAGACGACTTCTTAGGGAACTTTAGTATTACTGCAAAGTGAAAGCGAGAAAAACAAGACGACTTCTTAGGGAACTTTAGTATTACTGCAAAGTGAAAGCGAGAAAAACAAGACGACTTCTTAGGGAACTTTAGTATTACTGCAAAGTGAAAGCGAGAAAAACAAGACGACTTCTTAGGGAACTTTAGTATTACTGCAAAGTGAAAGCGAGAAAAACAAGACGACTTCTTAGGGAACTTTAGTATTACTGCAAAGTGAAAGCGAGAAAAACAAGACGACTTCTTAGGGAACTTTAGTATTACTGCAAAGTGAAAGCGAGAAAAACAAGACGACTTCTTAGGGAACTTTAGTATTACTGCAAAGTGAAAGCGAGAAAAACAAGACGACTTCTTAGGGAACTTTAGTATTACTGCAAAGTGAAAGCGAGAAAAACAAGACGACTTCTTAGGGAACTTTAGTATTACTGCAAAGTGAAAGCGAGAAAAACAAGACGACTTCTTAGGGAACTTTAGTATTACTGCAAAGTGAAAGCGAGAAAAACAAGACGACTTCTTAGGGAACTTTAGTATTACTGCAAAGTGAAAGCGAGAAAAACAAGACGACTTCTTAGGGAACTTTAGTATTACTGCAAAGTGAAAGCGAGAAAAACAAGACGACTTCTTAGGGAACTTTAGTATTACTGCAAAGTGAAAGCGAGAAAAACAAGACGACTTCTTAGGGAACTTTAGTATTACTGCAAAGTGAAAGCGAGAAAAACAAGACGACTTCTTAGGGAACTTTAGTATTACTGCAAAGTGAAAGCGAGAAAAACAAGACGACTTCTTAGGGAACTTTAGTATTACTGCAAAGTGAAAGCGAGAAAAACAAGACGACTTCTTAGGGAACTTTAGTATTACTGCAAAGTGAAAGCGAGAAAAACAAGACGACTTCTTAGGGAACTTTAGTATTACTGCAAAGTGAAAGCGAGAAAAACAAGACGACTTCTTAGGGAACTTTAGTATTACTGCAAAGTGAAAGCGAGAAAAACAAGACGACTTCTTAGGGAACTTTAGTATTACTGCAAAGTGAAAGCGAGAAAAACAAGACGACTTCTTAGGGAACTTTAGTATTACTGCAAAGTGAAAGCGAGAAAAACAAGACGACTTCTTAGGGAACTTTAGTATTACTGCAAAGTGAAAGCGAGAAAAACAAGACGACTTCTTAGGGAACTTTAGTATTACTGCAAAGTGAAAGCGAGAAAAACAAGACGACTTCTTAGGGAACTTTAGTATTACTGCAAAGTGAAAGCGAGAAAAACAAGACGACTTCTTAGGGAACTTTAGTATTACTGCAAAGTGAAAGCGAGAAAAACAAGACGACTTCTTAGGGAACTTTAGTATTACTGCAAAGTGAAAGCGAGAAAAACAAGACGACTTCTTAGGGAACTTTAGTATTACTGCAAAGTGAAAGCGAGAAAAACAAGACGACTTCTTAGGAACTTTAGTATTACTGCAAAGTGAAAGCGAGAAAAACAAGACGACTTCTTAGGGAACTTTAGTATTACTGCAAAGTGAAAGCGAGAAAAACAAGACGACTTCTTAGGGAACTTTAGTATTACTGCAAAGTGAAAGCGAGAAAAACAAGACGACTTCTTAGGGAACTTTAGTATTACTGCAAAGTGAAAGCGAGAAAAACAAGAAGACTTCTTAGGGAACTTTAGTATTACTGCAAAGTGAAAGCGAGAAAAACAAGACGACTTCTTAGGGAACTTTAGTATTACTGCAAAGTGAAAGCGAGAAAAACAAGACGACTTCTTAGGGAACTTTAGTATTACTGCAAAGTGAAAGCGAGAAAAACAAGACGACTTCTTAGGGAACTTTAGTATTACTGCAAAGTGAAAGCGAGAAAAACAAGACGACTTCTTAGGGAACTTTAGTATTACTGCAAAGTGAAAGCGAGAAAAACAAGACGACTTCTTACTGAACTTTAGTATTACTGCAAAGTGAAAGCGAGAAAAACAAGACGACTTCTTGGGAACTTTAGTATTACTGCAAAGTGAAAGCGAGAAAAACAAGACGACTTCTTAGGGAACTTTAGTATTACTGCAAAGTGAAAGCGAGAAAAACAAGACGACTTCTTAGGGAACTTTAGTATTACTGCAAAGTGAAAGCGAGAAAAACAAGACGACTTCTTAGGGAACTTTAGTATTACTGCAAAGTGAAAGCGAGAAAAACAAGACGACTTCCTAGGGAACTTTAGTATTACTGCAAAGTGAAAGCGAGAAAAACAAGACGACTTCCTAGGGAACTTTAGTATTACTGCAAAGTGAAAGCGAGAAAAACAAGACGACTTCCTAGGGAACTTTAGTATTACTGCAAAGTGAAAGCGAGAAAAACAAGACGACTTCCTAGGGAACTTTAGTATTACTGCAAAGTGAAAGCGAGAAAAACAAGACGACTTCCTAGGGAACTTTAGTATTACTGCAAAGTGAAAGCGAGAAAAACAAGACGACTTCCTAGGGAACTTTAGTATTACTGCAAAGTGAAAGCGAGAAAAACAAGACGACTTCCTAGGGAACTTTAGTATTACTGCAAAGTGAAAGCGAGAAAAACAAGACGACTTCCTTAGGGAACTTTAGTATTACTGCAAAGTGAAAGCGAGAAAAACAAGACGACTTCCTAGGGAACTTTAGTATTACTGCAAAGTGAAAGCGAGAAAAACAAGACGACTTCCTAGGGAACTTTAGTATTACTGCAAAGTGAAAGCGAGAAAAACAAGACGACTTCTTAGGGAACTTTAGTATTACTGCAAAGTGAAAGCGAGAAAAACAAGACGACTTCTTAGGGAACTTTAGTATTACTGCAAAGTGAAAGCGAGAAAAACAAGACGACTTCTTAGGGAACTTTAGTATTACTGCAAAGTGAAAGCGAGAAAAACAAGACGACTTCTTAGGGAACTTTAGTATTACTGCAAAGTGAAAGCGAGAAAAACAAGACGACTTCTTAGGGAACTTTAGTATTACTGCAAAGTGAAAGCGAGAAAAACAAGACGACTTCTTAGGGAACTTTAGTATTACTGCAAAGTGAAAGCGAGAAAAACAAGACGACTTCTTAGGGAACTTTAGTATTACTGCAAAGTGAAAGCGAGAAAAACAAGACGACTTCTTAGGGAACTTTAGTATTACTGCAAAGTGAAAGCGAGAAAAACAAGACGACTTCTTAGGGAACTTTAGTATTACTGCAAAGTGAAAGCGAGAAAAACAAGACGACTTCTTAGGGAACTTTAGTATTACTGCAAAGTGAAAGCGAGAAAAACAAGACGACTTCTTAGGGAACTTTAGTATTACTGCAAAGTGAAAGCGAGAAAAACAAGACGACTTCTTAGGGAACTTTAGTATTACTGCAAAGTGAAAGCGAGAAAAACAAGACGACTTCTTAGGGAACTTTAGTATTACTGCAAAGTGAAAGCGAGAAAAACAAGACGACTTCTTAGGGAACTTTAGTATTACTGCAAAGTGAAAGCGAGAAAAACAAGACGACTTCTTAGGGAACTTTAGTATTACTGCAAAGTGAAAGCGAGAAAAACAAGACGACTTCTTAGGGAACTTTAGTATTACTGCAAAGTGAAAGCGAGAAAAACAAGACGACTTCTTAGGGAACTTTAGTATTACTGCAAAGTGAAAGCGAGAAAAACAAGACGACTTCTTAGGGAACTTTAGTATTACTGCAAAGTGAAAGCGAGAAAAACAAGACGACTTCTTAGGGAACTTTAGTATTACTGCAAAGTGAAAGCGAGAAAAACAAGACGACTTCTTAGGGAACTTTAGTATTACTGCAAAGTGAAAGCGAGAAAAACAAGACGACTTCTTAGGGAACTTTAGTATTACTGCAAAGTGAAAGCGAGAAAAACAAGACGACTTCTTAGGGAACTTTAGTATTACTGCAAAGTGAAAGCGAGAAAAACAAGACGACTTCTTAGGGAACTTTAGTATTACTGCAAAGTGAAAGCGAGAAAAACAAGACGACTTCTTAGGGAACTTTAGTATTACTGCAAAGTGAAAGCGAGAAAAACAAGACGACTTCTTAGGGAACTTTAGTATTACTGCAAAGTGAAAGCGAGAAAAACAAGACGACTTCTTAGGGAACTTTAGTATTACTGCAAAGTGAAAGCGAGAAAAACAAGACGACTTCTTAGGGAACTTTAGTATTACTGCAAAGTGAAAGCGAGAAAAACAAGACGACTTCTTAGGGAACTTTAGTATTACTGCAAAGTGAAAGCGAGAAAAACAAGACGACTTCTTAGGGAACTTTAGTATTACTGCAAAGTGAAAGCGAGAAAAACAAGACGACTTCCTAGGGAACTTTAGTATTACTGCAAAGTGAAAGCGAGAAAAACAAGACGACTTCCTAGGGAACTTTAGTATTACTGCAAAGTGAAAGCGAGAAAAACAAGACGACTTCCTAGGGAACTTTAGTATTACTGCAAAGTGAAAGCGAGAAAAACAAGACGACTTCCTAGGGAACTTTAGTATTACTGCAAAGTGAAAGCGAGAAAAACAAGACGACTTCCTAGGGAACTTTAGTATTACTGCAAAGTGAAAGCGAGAAAAACAAGACGACTTCCTAGGGAACTTTAGTATTACTGCAAAGTGAAAGCGAGAAAAACAAGACGACTTCCTAGGGAACTTTAGTATTACTGCAAAGTGAAAGCGAGAAAAACAAGACGACTTCCTAGGGAACTTTAGTATTACTGCAAAGTGAAAGCGAGAAAAACAAGACGACTTCCTAGGGAACTTTAGTATTACTGCAAAGTGAAAGCGAGAAAAACAAGACGACTTCCTAGGGAACTTTAGTATTACTGCAAAGTGAAAGCGAGAAAAACAAGACGACTTCTTAGGGAACTTTAGTATTACTGCAAAGTGAAAGCGAGAAAAACAAGACGACTTCTTAGGGAACTTTAGTATTACTGCAAAGTGAAAGCGAGAAAAACAAGACGACTTCTTAGGGAACTTTAGTATTACTGCAAAGTGAAAGCGAGAAAAACAAGACGACTTCTTAGGGAACTTTAGTATTACTGCAAAGTGAAAGCGAGAAAAACAAGACGACTTCTTAGGGAACTTTAGTATTACTGCAAAGTGAAAGCGAGAAAAACAAGACGACTTCTTAGGGAACTTTAGTATTACTGCAAAGTGAAAGCGAGAAAAACAAGACGACTTCTTAGGGAACTTTAGTATTACTGCAAAGTGAAAGCGAGAAAAACAAGACGACTTCTTAGGGAACTTTAGTATTACTGCAAAGTGAAAGCGAGAAAAACAAGACGACTTCTTAGGGAACTTTAGTATTACTGCAAAGTGAAAGCGAGAAAAACAAGACGACTTCTTAGGGAACTTTAGTATTACTGCAAAGTGAAAGCGAGAAAAACAAGACGACTTCTTAGGGAACTTTAGTATTACTGCAAAGTGAAAGCGAGAAAAACAAGACGACTTCTTAGGGAACTTTAGTATTACTGCAAAGTGAAAGCGAGAAAAACAAGACGACTTCTTAGGGAACTTTAGTATTACTGCAAAGTGAAAGCGAGAAAAACAAGACGACTTCTTAGGGAACTTTAGTATTACTGCAAAGTGAAAGCGAGAAAAACAAGACGACTTCTTAGGGAACTTTAGTATTACTGCAAAGTGAAAGCGAGAAAAACAAGACGACTTCTTAGGGAACTTTAGTATTACTGCAAAGTGAAAGCGAGAAAAACAAGACGACTTCTTAGGGAACTTTAGTATTACTGCAAAGTGAAAGCGAGAAAAACAAGACGACTTCTTAGGGAACTTTAGTATTACTGCAAAGTGAAAGCGAGAAAAACAAGACGACTTCTTAGGGAACTTTAGTATTACTGCAAAGTGAAAGCGAGAAAAACAAGACGACTTCTTAGGGAACTTTAGTATTACTGCAAAGTGAAAGCGAGAAAAACAAGACGACTTCCTAGGGAACTTTAGTATTACTGCAAAGTGAAAGCGAGAAAAACAAGACGACTTCCTAGGGAACTTTAGTATTACTGCAAAGTGAAAGCGAGAAAAACAAGACGACTTCCTAGGGAACTTTAGTATTACTGCAAAGTGAAAGCGAGAAAAACAAGACGACTTCTTAGGGAACTTTAGTATTACTGCAAAGTGAAAGCGAGAAAAACAAGACGACTTCTTAGGGAACTTTAGTATTACTGCAAAGTGAAAGCGAGAAAAACAAGACGACTTCTTAGGGAACTTTAGTATTACTGCAAAGTGAAAGCGAGAAAAACAAGACGACTTCTTAGGGAACTTTAGTATTACTGCAAAGTGAAAGCGAGAAAAACAAGACGACTTCTTAGGGAACTTTAGTATTACTGCAAAGTGAAAGCGAGAAAAACAAGACGACTTCTTAGGGAACTTTAGTATTACTGCAAAGTGAAAGCGAGAAAAACAAGACGACTTCTTAGGGAACTTTAGTATTACTGCAAAGTGAAAGCGAGAAAAACAAGACGACTTCTTAGGGAACTTTAGTATTACTGCAAAGTGAAAGCGAGAAAAACAAGACGACTTCTTAGGGAACTTTAGTATTACTGCAAAGTGAAAGCGAGAAAAACAAGACGACTTCTTAGGGAACTTTAGTATTACTGCAAAGTGAAAGCGAGAAAAACAAGACGACTTCTTAGGGAACTTTAGTATTACTGCAAAGTGAAAGCGAGAAAAACAAGACGACTTCTTAGGGAACTTTAGTATTACTGCAAAGTGAAAGCGAGAAAAACAAGACGACTTCTTAGGGAACTTTAGTATTACTGCAAAGTGAAAGCGAGAAAAACAAGACGACTTCTTAGGGAACTTTAGTATTACTGCAAAGTGAAAGCGAGAAAAACAAGACGACTTCTTAGGGAACTTTAGTATTACTGCAAAGTGAAAGCGAGAAAAACAAGACGACTTCTTAGGGAACTTTAGTATTACTGCAAAGTGAAAGCGAGAAAAACAAGACGACTTCTTAGGGAACTTTAGTATTACTGCAAAGTGAAAGCGAGAAAAACAAGACGACTTCTTAGGGAACTTTAGTATTACTGCAAAGTGAAAGCGAGAAAAACAAGACGACTTCTTAGGGAACTTTAGTATTACTGCAAAGTGAAAGCGAGAAAAACAAGACGACTTCTTAGGGAACTTTAGTATTACTGCAAAGTGAAAGCGAGAAAAACAAGACGACTTCTTAGGGAACTTTAGTATTACTGCAAAGTGAAAGCGAGAAAAACAAGACGACTTCTTAGGGAACTTTAGTATTACTGCAAAGTGAAAGCGAGAAAAACAAGACGACTTCTTAGGGAACTTTAGTATTACTGCAAAGTGAAAGCGAGAAAAACAAGACGACTTCTTAGGGAACTTTAGTATTACTGCAAAGTGAAAGCGAGAAAAACAAGACGACTTCTTAGGGAACTTTAGTATTACTGCAAAGTGAAAGCGAGAAAAACAAGACGACTTCTTAGGGAACTTTAGTATTACTGCAAAGTGAAAGCGAGAAAAACAAGACGACTTCTTAGGGAACTTTAGTATTACTGCAAAGTGAAAGCGAGAAAAACAAGACGACTTCTTAGGGAACTTTAGTATTACTGCAAAGTGAAAGCGAGAAAAACAAGACGACTTCTTAGGGAACTTTAGTATTACTGCAAAGTGAAAGCGAGAAAAACAAGACGACTTCTTAGGGAACTTTAGTATTACTGCAAAGTGAAAGCGAGAAAAACAAGACGACTTCTTAGGGAACTTTAGTATTACTGCAAAGTGAAAGCGAGAAAAACAAGACGACTTCTTAGGGAACTTTAGTATTACTGCAAAGTGAAAGCGAGAAAAACAAGACGACTTCTTAGGGAACTTTAGTATTACTGCAAAGTGAAAGCGAGAAAAACAAGACGACTTCTTAGGGAACTTTAGTATTACTGCAAAGTGAAAGCGAGAAAAACAAGACGACTTCTTAGGGAACTTTAGTATTACTGCAAAGTGAAAGCGAGAAAAACAAGACGACTTCTTAGGGAACTTTAGTATTACTGCAAAGTGAAAGCGAGAAAAACAAGACGACTTCTTAGGGAACTTTAGTATTACTGCAAAGTGAAAGCGAGAAAAACAAGACGACTTCTTAGGGAACTTTAGTATTACTGCAAAGTGAAAGCGAGAAAAACAAGACGACTTCTTAGGGAACTTTAGTATTACTGCAAAGTGAAAGCGAGAAAAACAAGACGACTTCTTAGGGAACTTTAGTATTACTGCAAAGTGAAAGCGAGAAAAACAAGACGACTTCTTAGGGAACTTTAGTATTACTGCAAAGTGAAAGCGAGAAAAACAAGACGACTTCTTAGGGAACTTTAGTATTACTGCAAAGTGAAAGCGAGAAAAACAAGACGACTTCTTAGGGAACTTTAGTATTAACGTTCACCGCTCTTGGCACTTACACCTCATCTTTCTTGTTTGTTTTTTATTATATTTCTTGTTTTTGTTTCTGTATGTTTTCTCTCTGTGCTAGGTGTTAGGTTTTTGTTGTTTTTTTTTGTAGAATTTTGCACGATGCACCGGCCTTGTTCGGCCTACTCTTCTCGATATCGACCTGCTAAGTTATCTTTAACGCCCGCAAGTGCACACGGGCCCTACCAGTTTTTCGTCCCTACCCGAGAAGACCAGGTGCTCGAATCCCCCCCCCCCCCCCCAAAAAAAAAACAACAAAGAAATTCGAACATGCCTCCGCTGACCGGGGATCGAACCCGATACCTTCGGAATGAGATGCAAGCACCTTGCCTATAGCCCAAGATGTCCGGCTCAAATATTTTCTATCCGTGTTTTTAAGTCGGGAGGAACAGATTTCCATGTTGTTATAATAATGGTAATAGCTAATTGACCAAGTAATATTGGAGTGATTGTTGTTAGGAGACCGTAGTCTAATTACAAAGCCGTTATAGAGATCATAGTGAGCAGTGTTCACTGCTCGTCTACAGTTTACCCTGTAACATGCCACGGTCCCTTAAACAACAGCCAAGTTGGAAGTTTGTGTCGGACCCATATTTTCACTTCAATGCCCTTTTTCTTAAAATCAGCTCTGCCGACTTATTGTGGGTTTCATCGTGCACACTCACATATTGTGGTTGTTTTGCATCTTCCGTCATAGAATGCGAATTCATAATTTGGATGGAATTCACCAACTTCCGGTTTCTGACCAATCAGAGGATGTTCGTTTGGTTGACATCAGTCAGTGGTCGGGAAGTCAGTTAGATGAGGCCACAGACTAATAAAATACCCAGACTGGATGAGCCCATTGTGTGTCGACACAAAACAGCGAAAGGTCATGAACCATCCGCCACATTAGGTTTACGGTTGCGACCGACGCTTCAGCATAGCTACAATGCAGCGGTCGCTAAAAGTCCATACGGTCATCATTTATAACAAATTTTTAAAAAAAGGCAGCTGTAGACAATAAAATGAAAGGATAGGCAAGTTAATGCATTATTAATACATGTACAACCAATCTTGACAAATAAAAAGAAATTTCTACTGCAGATAGAACTAGAATCGGAATTTCCCGAGCGACGGCCACGTTGGTTATACGGCCGCATCTCATTAACTTCCGTAAAAAACGACACAGCCCGAAGCTTGTATTTCCAGTCTGGTTGATTTATTAGTCTGTGGATGAGGTTAAATTTGAAACAATGGTATGTTTTGATTTATTTCAGTAACTGGCGCCATAAAAGTTGCTTTCCTTTATTTATTTATATTTTGTTCCAAATCTATTTATTTAATATTTAATTTTACCGTTTAATTTTACGGCAAACGATCTACTATGATTACTTTTGCAATGTTACAAAAAGTCTGTCTGCTATCTCTGGGCACCAGTTTTTCTACTTTCTAAATGTATTATTACATTAACGTACTATCACTAATTTTGTGTGTGTAAATAACACATCACTACCACACATGGTAAAATTCACATGCTACATTAGATCAAAAGTGGAATTAGGCTGGATATGAGGGAATGGTGAATGACAATAAGTGGGCTTACGCTGCACTGAATGTCATGGCAACCACGGACAGGGGACAAACAGGAAGAAGATGGCAAGACGGCGTAAAACAGAGAGGAAGAACATCATGGATGCGGACAAACATCAGACAGAATCAATCACGGAGAGCTACATCCTCCGGTGGAAGAACAATGCCTATGTTTCACATAAAAATCATGTGCAATCATGTTTTTGTAAATAATTTGCTCCCCCCCTGCAAGAAACTATTTTTGACCAAAAAAAAAAAATGCTTTGTTTTATAGCCCAGAACTTGTGCTTCTCCTAATTTGTGGCAGCAGAGCAGTGCTTGAAGATTTAAACATCAGATGTGGTCAAGTTAATGAAACACACCAATAGAGCTGAAATATGACCGCGTCCGTGTTTGACTTGTGATGCCAACTTGACATGGGACCTTTTACGGAGTCTGGTAAACACAGCTTAATGGGTTAAAGCCAGACGTTTGCCAGCCCAGAGATAAGGTTCATCATGTCGTCATGACCTGGGTATGCTGGACCTAGCTGGAAACACCACCCAAGTGCGTGAGGGCGTAATTTTACAGAAGGGGGAAAAGGCTGTTTTATAAGACTAGTGCAAAGTACTTATTTTACAGGAGAGTGGAAAAATCCCTCTTTTACAGGTGCGAAGTATGTAATTTTACAAAAAAGAGGAAACACTGTTTTATGAGACTATTGGGAAGCAGGTAATTTTACAGAACAGGGGAAACAAGAGAGGAAAAAAAACCTATTTTATAAGCGAGACAGACTTAATTATTTTTACCGCAGAGGAAAACATAACTATTTTTGCAAAGTAAAAAGTACTTATTTTTACAGAATGGATGGAGTCCACCAACAGAACAACAAAAAAACAGCAATAACCTGTTTTACAAGTGCATGGTACTTAATTTCCCAGAAGAGGGGGAAAAACCTGTTTTACACGTTCATGGGACTTAATTTCACAGAAGGGGGGAAAAACCTTTTTACAAGTGCAGGTACCTAATTTCACAGAAGAGGGGGAAAAACCTGTTTTACAAGGGCAAGGTACTTAATTTCACAGAAGAGAGAAAAACAACACCTGTTTCTACAAGGCCGAGGTACTTAATTTTACAGTAAAAAGGTAAAAAAAATACTTTACAATTACGAGTCTTAATTTTACAGAAGAGAACAACAACAACAAAAACCTGTTTTATAAGTGCAAAGTGCGCATGTTCACAGAAGAGGAAGGGTACTTAATTTTTACGCAAGAGTGACTAGCAGTGCTTTACAACTGTGATAGACTTAATTTTTCAGAAGGGGGGGGGGGGGGGGACGCCAGTCCTGTTTTCCAGGAACGAAAGACTTGATTTCACAAAAGAGGAAACAGAAAAACGTTGAAGTACAAGTGCGCGGTACTTACTTTTACAGAGGAGGGAAACATTATGTTTCACAAATGCGAAGTACCTAATTTCGCAGAAGCGGAAAAACATGTTTTACAAGTGTGAAGCAATTATTCATGTTAAAACGAGGGACAAACTGTTTTACAAGTGCCAGAGGAAAACCAAACAACTGTTTCATTTGGAATGTCAAGTTCCTAATCTTAAAGATAGTTTTATCTGTATAAAACATCGTCATATTTAACAAAGTAACCTCGAAGCTGAATTGTTGAGGACTGTTTTCTTTGAAACTGAATGAGATCCCTTTTTTGGTCTCAGAGGTTTGGGGATGAGCGGAAGATTAGCTGTTTGTTTTAATGCGTGTGAAAAGGAGCATGGTGAATTGATCTTATGATAATCCTGTTTCTAATCTTAGTTCATGGCCTTAGACCACTTTTTGTGTGTGTGTGTGGATTTGAGCATTACACAAGTTAATCTATTATATATTTCAGTAACTTGCAACCTTTGGCATGACTAACTGACCAAACTATACACTCTTCAGGAATTAAATTTGGCAGGAAGGTGGCAATTGAGATAAGGAAGATGATGGCTATAATTAAAAGTTGTTTACTTCAAGTATGTATTTTCAGTAAATAACAAGGTTGAATACTATGTAACATCTGTATTTCTGCATGTTTGTTTCCTAATATATATAGTACCGTGCATGTCATAAAAAGTAACCGTATCAAGCGAGAGAGAGAGGGGGTGGGCGGGGTAGGGGGGTGGGGGGAAGCACGTGATTGTTTATTCCGGACAATGCCCGGTAGGTCATCTAGTTATTACTATTTGATTAAACATTTGAAATATATCCCCTCTTAAATAATAGAAAGAATACAGTTTCTCCAAGGAGGTCTTCAAGGAATGTTTGGCAAAGAACAAAAAAGTAATCCTGCACTTTGCCATTCCCTGATATGGCCAGCGAGTTGTGTGTTACAGGCAGGAATTGATGAGGGGTGGGAGGGGGGGGGGTGTGAGGGGACTCGGTAATATTTGCAGTGCTTTTAGAGCAAATCTGGTTTGTCCTTATCGGATTGGGCCCCCACTGGAAGAACAAAATCAGTGCAACTCGCACAGTGGCAGAAGCTGAGTTGGTTATTTTAAATTCCAGCAAAGGCCAGTATTTTAGGAGGTTCGCTGCTCTTGGCAGTTACACCTCACTTTTCTTATTAATGCTTTTTGCGTGTTTTTGTGGTATTGATGATCTTTTGTTTTCTTTTTAATTTTGCCCCGGCACCGACATTGATAGGCCTGCTCTTCTCGATGTCACAACTGCTGAGGTACCTTCAAAGTGCGCAACGTGCACACGGGCCCTTCGAGTTTTCGTCCTTATCCGACAAGACTAGATGCTCGATCCTACCTACCACAGGCTCAGGGACAGGAATCTTACCATAACATTCCAACATGCCTGCACCGATCGGGAATTGAACCCGATACCTTTGGCATACGAGGCGAGCACCTTGCCTCTAGACCAACGTGTCCCCGGTTAGTGTCAGAACTTGTCTATCATTATTTAAGTTATGTTTACGACAACAACAACAACAACAACAACAACTAAAATGCCCGCGCGTACAATTGAATATAAGACGCTAACTGTTAACATTGGCTCGCACCAGCTGATTTCGATCGTCCGATTAGTTGGATGGTGGCGTCACAACACTGAGTTTCAGTAAGATCAAACTAGTTGGTTGATGTGGGTGGTCTGTGAACTTCTTATGGCACACCTTACATTATAGATAGATGGATAGAAAGACATTCAGATAGGCACTAGCGGAGACAGATACGCACACATAGATAGATAGATAGATAGATAGATAGATAGATAGATAGATAGATAGATAGATAGATAGATAGATAGATAGACAGACAGACAGACAGACAGACAGACAGACAGACAGACAGACAGACAGACAGACAGACAGACAGACAGATAGATAGATAGATAGATAGATAGATAGATAGATAGATAGATAGATAGATAGATAGATAGATAGATAGATAGATAGATAGATAGATAGATAGATTTATAGATAGATAACCAGCAATCGTTGTCACGCGAGAGCTACACACAATTCTAAACACCAGTAATGAGAAAACACATGAATGCTACGAATGAGGCAGTTAACGCAATGATGTCATGGACAATTATTGTCCAATCTATGGTCTGAGCTGGAGAAATTTACCCTTTAATTGCAGTAAAACTGTTGTCAAATCCTTCATCAGAAACACGGTTTAAAGATAGGAGATGAGGAGTTAAGGTTGAAATGCTTGCAGCAGTGTTTCTAAAGGCGGGATATTTGGGTGGGATGTGGGACTTCAGAATGGATTGTACGGATACATACTGTGTTCTAACTTTGTCCAACGACGGTGGGGGAGAGAAACCCTGTCTTGAAGTGTGAATATAGGCGGCTACTGGACAATTTTGATTGGCGAACCAATTGAAGGGTGACTTCACGAAACTGAGTAACAGCAAAGATACTAGAAATGAGACGATAAGAGTCTGTCTTATTCGCACCACTAAGAAAAACCGTGCACTCAGTTTTGCGCGCTGATCGTGGGCGGGGCCCATGGCGCAGAGTGTGAAAAAAAAGTGCTTGATGGTAAATTTATGATGCAAAATTGTGACAGTGCTACTGCGACTAAAAAAAAAAAAAAGAAAAGAAAAAATAGCCATAGTTTTCCCACAGTCGTTGAGGTTATAACTCCATAATAAGTGACGTCATGATACCTCGTCAGTTGGAAATCGAAAAGAGCAGGCCGTAGAGGTCGCTGCCCGGGCAAAATTAAATAAAAATTCATCCCTACCATTCTCTCCCCCTCCCTACCTCATCTCCCCCCCCCCCCCCCCGCCGAAATAAACAAACGCCGACCGGCGCTGCACTGTGGCAACGACGTGCCTGCTCCAGTTGTAACTGGGCTGCAATGGCACAATGGTAAATTTCCCAAATTTGATTAAAGAAGTTTAGGCTACAAGTACAAATACAAATACAAAATCAATCAAGGCGATAGCTGAACAGTGAACAAAATTCAATAATTTTATCTTTCTTATTTGGCTTTTTACAATACGGCACTTTTCATGACTTCCGTGCGTTTGCCACTAAGTGGCGGTGCGAAATCTGCGCACGCTAAAAGCACTAGCTGTCTTATCTTGTCAATTCTAGAATCTTTGGTTACAGTAAGATCCAAACAGTTGGTGTGCGACTCAGTGGAACTCAATGTAGAGACGTCGCCATCCAATTCGCCGACCGATGAAAACATAGGCAAGTGCCCGCGTAGGTTAAAAGTCAAGATCATGACGTCACCATCCAACTACTGGGCCGATCAAAGTCGGCATATATGCTCGACTACGCTAAAACCAGAGAGTACGTATGTCTGGAGAGGTTTCACTATTGGTCGATTTGCACTGCGAGATACGGGAGGCGCCGCGAAACCACTGTTAGCATGGAGTGGAAAGTAGGTCACTGCGGTAAACAATACCCGCTTGTGCATTTCCACTGGGCGTAAAAAAGTACAAACGGCTCTAAATAGCTCCAATCAGCCCAAAAATGTGAGTTTGGTGAAGGCGGTCTCTTTCAATTTTTGTTTGCTGCAGCGACCTAGTTTCGCGATTCGGCGGAAGTGATATTTCTTTCTAAATACACACTCTCTGATGTTATATTAAATATCGTTGCGCGCGTGCATAGTTACGAACACTCGATCTCATCCAAAATGGCGCAGGCTAGTCAAAATTGATGACGTATTCCAGCCTTGGGTCGCTTCTGGCAGTATCTCTATTCTATGATTTTGATTGGCTCACTAGTTGGCTGGTGATGTCACAACATTGGGTTTCAATGAGATCTCGCGCACCAGTACTTAATACACTCTCTGCTAAACCTCAGTGTCGTGACGTACGTCGCCACCCACCTACTCAGCTGATCAAACTCGGCAGGTGCCAATGTGTGAATAGTATTGAAATGATGCCACATTTTTCATTGTTATAAAAAAACGAAAAAAAGGTTTATTAAAACTGTAAATTCCTAACATTGGATATTGCATGGCGTTAAAAAGAAAAAGATGCGAATGAACATCAAAAGCAACAACTGATAAGGACAAGCCAATTAATAGTTCTGGCTGGAAAAGTTCATTTCAGTTAATGACTACAAACTGAATAAAACACACAATAAAATAATGTTGTTGGTTTTAAAGAATTAACTTACAATTTGAAGATCCCAAATTCTGATGTGAGAGTGTTTATTTCCCGGCAAGCTGCTGGTGGCGGTAGATGTTGATGTAAGAGATGGTAGGTGTGTGCGGCTGTTGCTGTCGCAACCAAGTACTCCCCCGGGACAGGTAAATGTGTCGGCAATCGATTGAAGTTCTGGTAGGTTCTATTTCCTTACTCTTTCCCTTTCTGCGCTAACAACAAATTCCACTCTGTTGATAGAAAGGAAACAGAAATGAATAAACACAATTATTTATAGCTGTGCACAGTTTGTAGCACCCTGGCGCTGGATAGGGTATGGTGCACGGTGGTTAATATTGGCCAAGTAAGACATTTAGGAGCGGTTCTTAACCGCCTAGGCCCTATACTGTATCACCAGTGATACACAGAAATTTATCACACGACTGCAGTTCCCACAAGAGCTCAAGGCGAGAAAAGGTATGATTTACTACTGGTAATCTGTGCAACATAAATTGTATACATTAAATCCATCAAATAACGTCTTGATTATGTCCCTAAGCACAAATGCTCACAGGATCAGAATTCGCCCACAAGCAGAAATGAGGGCGAGGTCTAAAGGGTAAAAAGTTGCCAACCGTATTATTTTGTGGTCCTTGACGCTGGTCAACAAAAAGCATAATTATCAATGTATATTGGCCTACAGAAGGCAATATTGGGAATTATTCACAAAATTGACCCGTTCAGATAACTTCAGAAGCGAGTAATGGTGAAATGCAACATTATCCACGGTCCTTGACATTGGTCCACAGAAAGCATTATCAGGAACACTTCAAAGGAATGACCTATTAAGGCAACAATAGGAACTATTCATAAGACAGACCCATTAAGGCAACAGTAGGAACTATTCATAACACTGACCCATTTTGGCAACAGTAGGAACCATTCAAAACAGTCGCCCATTAAGGTAACATTAAGAATGACTCATAACATTGGCCTATTAAGGTAACATTGAGAACAATTCATACCATTGGCCCATTAAGGTAACATTAAGTATGACTCATAACATTGGCCTATTAAGGTAACATTAAGAATTACTCATAACATTGGCCCATTATGGTAACATTAAGAACAATTCATAACATTGGCCCATTAAGGTAACATTAAGAACTATTCCTAATATTGGCCCGTTACGGCAAAACTTAACACCGGTTGATAAAAAGCCAACATTTATCTATCAACTATTCATAACAGTGCCCCATTATATACATCCCAAGGGGCCGTTCATAACATTGGGGGAACTTTAAATAGCAGTCTTCAACACCAATTAAACTGTGTACAATGTCTTACGTAAATAAAATTAATCTCCATGTGGCAGTGACGAGACTGCACAAACGGATTTACAGACAAAGGTGTAGATGTATTAGGACCTCAAACTGGCAATATACAGACACCTTATTATCTCAGCGTATTCCCTCTTAAGTTTTACTAGTCCAAACATCAGACCACAGATCAGCAATGAGGACAAGAAGACAAAACCAAAATATTATTAGTTTGGCTCACGAGCCAGGTGCTCGCCTCTCTCGCCGAGGGTAACGGGCTCGAACCCCAGTTGGTGCAGGCATGCTGGCTGGAACTTTTCGATGGAAAAATTCCCGTCACTGATACTATGGTAGGTAGGATCGATCACCGAGTCTTCTCGGATAAGAACGAACAACTCGGATGTCCTGTGTGGATACTGCGCACATTAAACATACATTGGCAGTTGAAAGTCGAGAAGAGCAGGCCGAACAAGGCCGCTGCCCGGGCAAAATTCTAAAAAAAAAAAACGAATCCCCTACCACAAAAACACACAGAAACAAGTACAAGGAAAAAAGAAAAATGAGGTGTTTGCCAAGAGCTGTAAACCTGAAATAAATACCTGAAAGACAATAGTTTGAATTTGAGATAGAACGTCGACCCGAGAACAGACATTTATTTTGTGCTGGGGGGGGGGGGGGATGAGGGACGGAAGTGGGGGGGGGGGGGATGGTAGGGATGAATTTTTGTTTAATTTTGCCCGGGCAGCGACCTGTTCGGCCTGCTCTTTTCGATTTCCAACTGCCAAGGTATCATGATGTCACTTATTGTGGCAAGGAGATACAAAAATGGAACAGAATGAGAAGTCAGGAGGAAGTGCCGAAAATATGCCGAACGGATTAATAAGAAAATCTTCTGTTCCGGATATTATCTCTTTTAAACTTATTTTGCATCTAGATAATCTATTGTGGGTATCCCATGACGGGACGCTTTGTCATGCTGCCGAATGCTTAATAACGGCGACATTGACGAGAATGCCATTTTATGATGGTAAAGAAGAAGACGAAGAAGAATGGCCTTATTAATGAGGGTCTGGAATATACTGCGCATTTCATTCATTAGATCATTAACTTCAATTCTACGTCGGTTTATTCTGTCAAGGTACTGGACATTTTTCTGCCTTTTGTCCTGGGACATCACAGATTTATTATCATGCATGATAAAGGTTATGTTTGATAAAAGGGCAAGGATCTCTCGCTTCCTGATGGAACACAGACCAGAAAAAATCCCCGTGGATCTCTGAAAAACAGGCTCATTCTGGAGATGCCCCAGGAGATGGCCGATTGCATTTGGTTTTCAAATAATGTCTGCCGTGTGTCAAAGAAATGAATGGGTTTCAGTGTGTTTGCATGTACGTGTGTTGGGGAGTGGTTTGATATTTTGTGAATGCTAAAGAATGCTGTATTTTCTGTGTTGGTTGCATGAAATGTTATGTCCGTGCTGGGTAGGACGTTGAGAAATAATTGTTGAATAGCAAGCGGGGAGAGAGGCTTGGAAGCTTGGGAACAGGGGATAAAGGTGGAAATCGGTGGAGGGCGGGGGGGGGGGGTGGAAGGGGGGGGGGAGTTAAACAGAAGTTGGAAAGGCCGTTAAATCTGGTTCCAGGTGCCTGAGGGCTCTTGTAGCTTTTTCCTTCCACTGTGTGATGGTGTAACGTTATATAATCTGAGTGGATGTTTGTGGGAGATAATATGATTGTACTGTGTTATATTTATGCACGAGAATGGCCTGTGTGTGTGGAAGATGACAATGTATGATTGATATTGTTATGATGCATGTCTTTATGATAAAACTGTATGACTGTGTAATGTAATATGATATAGTCTGAGTGTCTGTGTGTGTTGTACTGGATAGTTGAGTAGCATGGTAATTTAATAGAGCAATGCTTTGGAAAAAGGTTTAGACACATAGGGAGACAGAGATAAAGAGAGAAGCGAGCGAGCGAGAGAGAGAGAGAGAGAGAGAGAGAGAGAGTCAGACAGACAAAGAGAGGCAAAAAGAGACACAGAAACAGAGAAAGAGAAAGAGGGGTAGACAGACTGGACAGACAGACAGATACAGAAAGAGAGAGAAAGAGTGGGGAACAAAAGAACAAAAGAGAAATAGCGAGACAGACCGACAGACAGAAACAGAGTGAGAGAGAGAGTGGAAGAGAAAGAGCAAGGCAGAGACAGAAAGAGAGAGACAGAGAGAGGGGCGCACACACAGACACAGAGAAAGAGAGAGAGAGAGAGGGAGATACAACTTCTAAACGTCTAACCCTATGTTTCAAGGCGGTTGAATACCTGAAATAATGGGGACGTGGACAGAGGCGATCCGGATCTATGGCAACCGACAGGATGAAGTCGCTGTTTCTCATGCCAGTGTCAAAATGAGGTCTCTGAAGACGACTTTGCTGACGACTGATAAGAATGAAAATGATAATTATGATTGTACACCTGAACCAGTTTGAGAAGGTTCTTGGCTGGAAACATTGCTAGCAGCGGCCTCCTCCACTAGAACTCAGGGCTGTCCTAGCAAAGCAACAGGCTGTGGCCCGCACAATACGCAACTCCTCAGATTAATTGGTTTTATTTCCCTTGTTCTTGTTTCTGAGTGTTTTTGTGATAGGGATTGGTTTTTAATTTTTTTTTTATTTTTCGACCGGGCACTGGCCTTGTTGGACCTGCTGATCGCGACTTTCAACTGCCGAGATAATTATCTTTAATGTGCGCAACGTGTACACGCCGCCTCCAATCCTCCCAGTTTTTCCATCCTTATCCAATAAGTCTAGGCAGCACTGTCGTACCTACCAGAGAATCAGGGACAGGAATACCCCCCCCCCCCCCCAATAAAACACAAAAATTCCAGCAAGCCTGCATCGACCGTGAATCGAACCCAGTGCCTCTATACCAACACGCGACCCCCCCCCCCTCCCCATCATCCCCAAAGGCAATTGCCCAGTATGCGCATGCGTTAGGACGGACCTGCTAGAACTATCAAATTACATACTGTAGCAGATACGTGGGCGAACATGGCGGAACACTGGTTTTCTAAATAAATTGTACAGAATTGTGCCAGAAGCGAAAATGATCCAAAAAGATGACAAGTTTGCCGAGTTCAATTTAGAATTTCAAAAGGCTTCGCTGATTTATAGTGTCATTATTCTGTTTGAGTCCATAGCCCTGGTGCACAAAAGCACAAATGGAACAGTTAATGATGTTTTTGCCTGACAATGTTGTATTCAACAATACGTGAACGTATTCACTTGTCAAAATAATAGCGTGTAAATGTGAGGGATAGCTTTAGGTCTATTTCCAGGCATTTACTACTTCGCACTTTGTATGTGTTTGAAACAGCCGCTATAATTTTACAATCTCGATTATTTTCACTTGTCCACAGAAAAAGGAATATGGAGTGTACGGTAGAAGATAGATAATATTATATAGATGGTAAAGGCAGCTGTCTTGGCCATGCATCATGCATACTGAGTAACTGTTGGCAAACAAGTCGACTATACATCAGACCTTTTTATGTCCTATTGTTTGAGATACATTTCCTTTTGTTTGTAATGCTTTACACTAGATTTACGGCCCTTTACAATGACGTTAAGGCTGACGACACATCGGGTCAAAGTCTGTTATGCATCATTTTTATTTTTTTTTGTTTATCATGTCAATCACCCATGTGCCCTAATCAACCATATAACTCCGTGTCACCAAAACTGTGAACAATATTATAAATATATACTGGAAATTGGAGTGGGGATGGCGTGAAAATGACAGATGCAGGCCGCAATCTTAGTTCTTAATGGTTCCAACTCCGCTTTCTGTACAACTGAGAAATTCGACCTTGAACGTTTGCGCCAGGCCGCCATTTTGAAACTGCTCTTTTTTTTTTTTTTTTTGTTTGTTCGTTCGTTTGGTTGGTTGGTTTTTGTTTTGTTTTGTTTAATATCGATATTCTATACCATCTCCAACGGAAAGTTACAATTACCATCAGTCTGGATCAGAAAAGAATGTAAAAGAAACATATTTACAGGCGGAATTCATGAATATCCTTTCGCCCAGACATAAAGAAAATGATTGAGGAATCTACTTATGTCGAGAACTGATATAGAACCGGGTAGTCCGTTTCCACATATTTTTGGCTCTGTCTCGAAAGTGCCGGGCGCGATATGTGGACCATTTAGATTCCACAGAACGCCTCACATATTATCGTTTGGAGCTTAACACAGTGTCAAATTATGCTATCACTGACCGGCTGAAGTACGGGGTGAAAGTTAAAACAACTGACAATACATTTTGTTAATTCACTGTGACACATTAGGCGACTTAGCGTAACTTCTAAGATACGGATACACAAAATCATACTGAAATATTAACAAAATAGTCATTTTGCAGGGAGTATCATGAAACTACGTTGCACATCTGTCTGTTGTCTCTATGTTTAACGTTTACTTCCCTGTCTGATTCTCTCTCTCTCTCTCTCTTTCTCTCCCTCCCCCCCCCCCCCCCCGCTCTCTCTCTGTTTACATGAAACCCTTTGCCTGTCTAGTTATTATCGGTGCTAATTTATCACACTGCATCGAGTATGTAATGCATGTTGCAGAAAGCTGATGTGGTTCATGGTTAAAAACATTGTGTTTATGTATCGTAAGATAATTATTATGGTTGAAGAATTTTACTTTACTCACTCTCGTATAGTTTTAACTTACTATGACAGAAGGTGTTGTTGTTGTTGTTTTTCTCAGAAATTGTTTCATCCTCTGCATTTCTCTGATTTCATCTTGAGAATTTATCAGGCCAATCTTGATGGCTTTTGGGGGTCACGAGAAAATAGGTCCGGCTACGAGACTACAGGGATCATTAATGGCAGCCCTGGTAATGCTAGAACTGGGTGAGGACTGATACGATAACTGATTGGTAACTAGTCACGTCAGACTAGTACACAGTCTCTACAACCCCCCCCCCCTTCCCTATAGTATGCGCTTGTTCTTCCACTGGTATGAGCAAGCGGAAGCGACTAAGACAATATTTGTCTATAATCTCTTCCCTCCGTAATTTTTCATCATTGTTCCGTTCAATGCAGCAGCAGCAAAACTTCCTGGTGTCCACAAATGTCAATAGGTTTTTAATGGCCCAGCCGATGTGTGGGTAGGTATTTCCCGGGAGAAGTTCTCTCTGTTCCCCTCAGGAATGACCTCAGTTCCCGATATAGATATCCGGTTTCTTGAACATTCATAGCCTGCTACAATTTTGAACTTTCAGGACAGAGGTTCTCAACCGTTTTCAGGCAATCGCCTCTTTAAGCTATACATTTTCTTTCACCTTCCCCCCCCCCCCCCAAAAAAAAACAACAACCTAACCTAAATCCAATAGATACATTTCACAAGAACACAAACCATTATAATGTTAACATTTTTAAAGCCTTATTACTGACCAGAAGCCTGTTGATTATTCATTACAAAACAATGCATTCTTTATCAAATGCACTAAAAAACAAAATAAGCTGGCCATTTCTACTCATGAAACCCATCTACGCTTGTTGTTGAACAAGTCAATGTATTTGCCCCCGAGCCACCCTCCATTCATGTTTTCCACTCCCTATTGCCTCCCTTCGTCGTTTTCGCCTCTCCGTCGCCCTTTTCTTCATTTTCGATTCCCCCCCCCCCCCACCCTCTCCGAAATCAAAATGCAGCCCCCTAAGGAGAGCGGGGGACCGATATCGTCCCCGTTTGAGAACCTCCGTTTTAAGGAATTTTCTCAAAATTAATGTCCTTTTTAAAGCGTAATGAGATGTTAAGAAGGATTTCGCCACGACCACGACAGCCAATGTTGACCCCGTCCAAGACACTGAAGGCTCCTCGGGGGGAGGGGTTCGGGTTGGGGCTGGGAATTATTTCCTGTTTCATCTCTGCAAAGAAACCGTCCATTTGACAATAACTGTCTTCCCGTTTTAAATATTAAGAAAATAGATCTATGTATAAAATACGAGCATTGGAATGGAAAATTCAATAGTTCTTGTCGTCGAAAATCCTTTCATTATCACTTCAGTTTTAGGCTAGTCAGTAATGATAATAATAATGGATGGCATTTGTATAGCGCATATCCATTTAAAATGCTCTATGCGCTTTGCAGAAGAAACCTGTCAACCACGGAGCAGAATGGAACGCCTGCGAAGCGCTCAACACACTGCACTGCTTTCTTTCTCTCTACCTGTCTCGCTCACTCTCTCTCTCTCTATCTCTCTCTATCTCAGAGCAAATTGTAACACAGCCTGTTAGGCGCAGTTCACAACTCGCAACAGTCCACAACTCTCAACTCAAATAATATTTGAATATTTATTAATAATAATATATAATTATTTTTAATAATGAATAATACATTTTGTTGTTGCTAGTGGGGGGATGATATGGATACATTTTAATTCATTAATTTCAATTTTGCCCGGGCTGCTCTTTACGATTTCCAGTTGCCAAGTTATCTTTAACGTGCGCAACGTGCACACGGACCCTCCGAATTTTTTGTCCTTATCCGAGGAGACTAGGTACTCGATCCTACATCCAAATAGGATCAGGGACTTGAAAATATGAGAAAAATCCCAATTTCCAACATGCCTGCACTGCCCGGACCCGGGACCCTTGGCATGAGAGGCGAGCACCTTGCCTCTAGACCATCTTGTCCCCATTAGCAGTCTAGTCTGTTTTGCCTTAGTCTTGAACTTCTTTTGAAGCAACTAGCAAGGCAGGCTTGCTTCGGTCTCATTAATGCACGAGGTCCCGTTGAACTGCATAGTCCACAAAACCTAGGCAATGCACACTTATCTCAGTGCCCTATGGGTTCAAAAATCACGTTCTCAATTCATAAAATATACAAAGATAGTATTTTTTTTTTTAATCTCTCCAGCTATTACCATAACGTCAACACCAATTCTTATCTATTATATATTTCAGTAACTTGCAACCTTTGCCATGACTAACTGACCAAACTATACACTCCTCAGGCCTTAAATTTGGCAGGAAAGTGGCAATTGAGATAAGGAAGATGATAGCTATAATAATTAAAAGTTGTTTACTCCAAGCGTGTATTTTTAAAAGATAACAATGTTTATTGCTATGTAACATCTGTATATTTGCATGTTTGTTTCGTAATATAATAGTACCGTACATGTCATAAAAAGTAACCGTATCAAGCGTTCAGTTTGGTGTGTAGTGTTCTGGTGCGCATAAGTTCTGAAGCAAGACTGTAGTTTATTAGTTTTATTGTACTAGGTGGGGGGGGGGGGGGGGGAATCACATGATTGTTTATTCTGTGCAATGCCCGGTAGCTCATCTAGTAAATTATAAGCCTCGAATGAAACAAACCGGGCAAACTCAGGAGTGAAACAGGTCAAGGCTGGTGTAGGCTCCAGGCCGGTGGCTAGCCCGCCCGTAAATTTTGCTTCACACTAGCACAACAGGCACTGCTCACCACTGTATCCTGCCGTGTCACGGTGTGGACACTGCCTATAATTGTGCTAGTGTGAAGCAGATTTTGTCGACTCCGAGCCACCGGTCTGACGCCTACGCCAGCCCCCGTCTGTTTCAGCCCTAACAGAATGTTGAAGACTACCAAATAAAAAATAAAAAAATGGTCTGTTGTCACAAAACGAAAATTTAGAGAAATTCGCATTTTAAAGTTCGAAAGTCCATAGGTTGAAAAGAGAATGTCTTATTTACATTAATTTTGATTCAATTGCTGGACAACAGTTAGTTGTTTTTTTCACTTAATCGGTATGGAAGGAACAAATCTAAAGGTATTAGCTAAGAGCTGAGGGAAGTAACCATAAAACTCGCATTTTGTGACAACTGACGTTCTTCCCTTGCAGTTTTCAGCTGCGATTCGCTGGTCTCAGGGAAAGCCTGATGAAAAGGCGAATTGTGGGATGGAATGTGAGAAAGCATCAGGGGTAGGGGGGGGGGTCGGGGGGGGGGGGTCTGTAACAAATTCCGTGCTTCGATGTCTTCTAAGGTCACGCCATGGCTAATAACAAGCCGGAAATCACTTGAGTGCAATGTAAATGTATCCTCTACTGAACCGAGCCCAGAGTCAAGAAAGACGCTTGGGAGGGGGGGGGGGGGATGAAACAAAAGCACCCACGCACGTTTTATATTATTTTCATTTCTTTTAAATATTTATTCTTCTTGTTGTTCTGTTCCTAGACCTAGAAAATCTGCATTACAGGCATGGGGAAATGAAATAAAAAGAGTGTTTTTGCCACCAACGCAAACACCTTCTCTCCGAATCGACAAACACTTTCAGCTGGCGACAGATGTCGCATGTCAGTGAAAACGTGGAAAGACGAAGAAATAAATTTGGTGACCGTAGTAGGGCTTGGCATGAATTAAGATGTGAGGGGGGGGGGGGGAAAGAAGAAAAACCCGTATTTCGCAAGTCTCCGCCACCCCCACCCCAACCCCCACACACACAGACTTTCAATGGATTCAAAACAAAACCTAAAAAGAAACGAGAAATAAAATGACTTATTTAATTCAAATTTAGAAATGATTTGATAAAATGTTTACCCACTGCTCCACTCACAGCCACTAACCTAGTTTTTCCAAGGAAGGCGTTATTTACAAGGCATACCTTGAAACTAACTCTAGCGTTATTTTCAAGGCATACCTTAACAGCTTCTGATTGGTCAATGAAACATGCCTTGAAAATAACGCTGGCGTTAGTTCCAAGGCATACCTTGAGTCCAATAAACAATACATAGCTACCCCGGCGGCTTTCCCTGATATGTCAATCTGACTACTACCCAGACCAACATCGGCCTACGGCCTCGATGATACAAACTGACTAGACCCTCACGTCGTTACATATCAGTCTGACAATGCACAGTCTAAGGCTCCTCGTTTAGAAATACTGAAACAGCTTCTGATTGGTCAGTGAAACATGCCTTGAAAGTAACGCTGGCGTTAGTTCCAAGGCATGCCTTGAAAATAACCACTTCGTTTTTCCAATGCCTGCCCTGATGAAAGTCCTTAGTGATCAAAGACAAGAATAATTTCTCTTTCTTTCGTTCTTTCAGAAGGTATAGTCATCGTTTGTTGCAGTTTCTTCTTTTTTGTATGTGTGTGTTGTTGTTTTTAGTACGGGGGGGGGGGGCATTTTTACAGTTAAGCAACGTACATGAATAGGTAACCTGAGCAACGTTGATACAGACCTGACCAAAACAAAACCAACCACAACCACAACAACAACGCCAGCAACAAATCGAGGAGCATTCCCACATTGCAGTATGGGAAATTTTGCAAATCTTGCGGTTTTGTCATGAAACTGGTTCTCTCACTCATAATTTCATTATGTATAAATGTCATTCCAATCGCTTAAAAATATAATGTCGAGATATAATAATATGTGTTTGTGGCGTAATGTTTTATTTGCTTTAGCCCTTTTGCCAACCAATCTTCAATCCTCATTTTCTTGAAAAGGCAAAAGTGCACATACAACAATATTATAGCAACGACCGGTGGGAATACTGACCATAGTTTTTTCTGTGTCTAATTCGTGGCCAACTTCCGTAGACACCAATAGGACAATTTCGCCAGTCTCAGTTGGAAAATCCGTTATCTCTTACCACAGGAGTTAACATTACTTATCACAACCGCCCGTTGCATGCAGCCTGGGCAGAGCAGATCACGCTTACAAGGCTGCTTCCATGAAAAGTGTTTGTTCTGGGCGTCTTTTCGACGAGCTTGTTCTTTCGAAAAGTGTTATATCTGAAAATTAGGCTTACGTGGGAACACCTACAACAAACATGACTGTGAACGACCGATTTTTAGAAAACAGGGGAGCAGCTTTTTTTTTGCGAGAAGTCAGCAAACTTCTGCCATTTGCTTACAGGAACAACATTTTAGCTAGATGTGAGCCACATTTCACCAAGGTTCCTTACCACGTCATTTCATTACCTGTTATTGAGTTTATTGATTTGTGATGTATGTTTCCGTAATGATGCGTAAGATGTGTGTACTATTTCTGTGCTCAAAAGGCTCTGTGGACGAGACTTTCCCTCATGGGATAATAAAGTGATTCTTATCTTATCTGATCTTATGTTCATGGTTACGGCATCGCCCTACCATCTGTTTGATGTAGCCATCCCACTAGTACATTAACGTACCAAACCTAAAAAAGTACTAAACAAATCTACGTTAGACTGACGTACGAACGCTGACTGTGAATGCAGCTGGTAATTAATTTGGCCTGACATTTGCAGTGCCGGAAGGGTAATGATTCTTTACGTGCAGCAGTGACAAGTACCTGGTGACAAGGTGACAGAACTCAAACGCTGATTTTTTTGTTATAGAATTTTGTAATTAAATTCCATTTGGCCCTCGGTAATATTCCTGCTGTATACAGTGATCTGGTGACACGTGCTTGTTTTTCTTTTTTTGACGCACAATTTAATTAATACTCTCTCTCTCTCTCTCTCTCTCTCTCTCTCTCTCTCTCTCTCTCTCTCTCTCCTTCCTTCTCAGTCTTGACTACCCCCTTCTCCTTCTCCCGTTCTCCCCCCCCTTTGTTCTTCCCTCTTTCCTTCTCGAGTACCTTCCTCTCCCTCCCTCCCTCCCTCCCTCCCCCTGCTCTTTCTCTCGACTCCCTCCTTCTCCCTTCTTCCCTCTTGACTCCCTCCTTCTCCCGCACGCTCCCTTATCTCCCTCTTCACTCCCAACTTCTCCCTTCTTCCCTCTTGACTCCCTATTTCTCCCTCCCGCCCTCTTCCCTCTCTCTTTATTCCCCGTTCCCCCTTTACTCAATCCGCCTCCCTCATTCTTGAGTAACTTGACCATGTGGTCGTGATATGGAATGAAGAAGTGACATCTGCCAGATTCATTTTCTGCACAAAGACCAGAAGTAAACCCGAACTTCTATTTTCCCTCATTGATTGGTTATACAATGTTCAGAATACTGTTTCTCAGCTACGAAACGCATTACCATAGAGATTCAAGTTTGTTTTGCGTCCATTTTGATTTAACATTAAACGCCAAGAGCGCCGAACCTCCTAAAATACAGTCCTAAATGTTGATGGCGGCCTAGCATAATCGTATCCTTTGCATAATTATGATGAATTGGCCACAGATATCATTGTTGTGGTTGCTGATTATGTAGAGTGATTGCCCTTATTCCAAGATAGTATGTAGAGTGATTGCCCTTGCTCCAAGGTGTCCTTCAACCGTCATGTAATACATTCATATAGGCCTAATTTTAACATGTTGGTAAAATTCTAAAAAGTCGTTTTGTATAGATCTGGAAAAAAGTTTTGTTTACGGGTATAAAAGTTATTAATGAAGTTGTAGATCTTAGCCTCTCTCAGGACAGGATGCGTTGCGGGTCCACGACAGAAAATAATTCTTTCATGGGTCCACAGGCATAGTGCCTTCTTCGGATATGGTGTAGTCTACACATTCAGTTAAAATATGTTTTATTGATAGCTGAACAATAAGCACATCACAGTCGCCGTTATATTCCTGCTACCTACTAATTTAACCGTTCCCAACGACTTGTCCAGCTGTTTAGTTCTATCTTCTCTTCGAATGGCCTTGGGAGAAATGAATGAGCCCAAGCAAGCAGGGTGGTCTTCCGAATTCCACAGATGATGGACTGTAAGGCAGGCGGGGAAATTATTAATTTAAAATAACCAGCTGCCACATGGGGGCACGTGCAGACCGTGAGTACAGAACTTTGTGACCAACGTGAGCATTATTACTGATGCTGTGGTGCGTCTCTCAGCAAAAAATGGAAGGTTGTTGTAGGAGTGGTATCAGCTGCAGTACAAAGATGGAATGTTGTTAGGGTCGGGTAGTCTGATTACAAGGCCAAACAGAGAAAAGAGTTGTATTCATTGTTCGGCAATGTTTTATAATGTAAAAATACTACGTGCCTCTAACAAGCCGTGGTAGAAGATGGGTTGGGGGTGGTATTCCGTCCGTCGACTTCCACGCACATCACCGATGTCAACAATGCAAGAGTTCGCACCACACCCCTTTATAATTGAACGAAAAAGTGTAGTACTCACCGTATTAAATTTTACAGATATCATTGCAAAACATGGAACGCATGCAATGTGTAGACCCATAGTGGGAGACGGAATGGTTCGTCCCAGTATTGTGTGTCTTTATTGGTACTATAGGTCTGTTAGATTGGTTACATTGATTACTACTGATGCAGTTTTAGCAGCACTGATGAGGGCAGGCGCTCACATGTGACATGATGTTGTGCTGCAATGGTGTATCAGTATTCTGTTCCGATCAACCGTGTCTCGCATAATTATTTCAAACATTTTTTTTTTTTTAATCAATGCAGCCCAATAAACTTAGTTATGGGACACGTTGGTCAGAGGGCGAGGTGCTCGCCTCTCATGCCGAAGGTACCGGGTTCGATTCCCAGGCGATGCAGACATGTTCTTCTTTTCGGGGAAGGCGGGGGGGGGGGGGTAAAAATTTCTGTCCCTGATCCTGTGATAAGTGGGATCGAGCACCCAGTCTTCTCTGACAAGGACAAAACACTCGTAGGGCCTGTGTGCACGTTGCGCACATTAAAGATGCCTTGGCAGTTGAAAATCGAGATGAGCAGGCCGCTACCCGGCAAACTTATTTTAAGAAAAAACTTTTCTCTACCACAAAAAACACACTGAAACAAGAGCAAGAAAATTCAAAAACAAGAAAAATGAGGTGTAAATGCCAAGAGCAGCGAAGTTGCTAAAATAAAGAGCTAAACACACAGTTTGATACAAGAGACAGCCACTGAACTACTCATAATAAAGAGCTCAACACACAGTTTGATACAAGAGACAGCCACTGAACTACTCATAATAAAGAGCTCAACACACAGTTTGATACAAGAGACAGCCACTGAACTACTCATAATAAAGAGCTAAACACAGTTTGATACAAGAGACAGCCACTGAACTACTCATAATAAAGAGCTAAACACAGTTTGATACAAGAGACAGCCACTGAACTACTCATAATAAAGAGCTAAACACAGTTTGATACAAGAGACAGCCACTGAACTACTCATAATAAAGAGCTCAACACACAGTTTGATACAAGAGACAGCCACTGAACTACTCATAATAAAGAGCTAAACACAGTTTGATACAAGAGACAGCCACTGAACTACTCATAATAAAGAGCTAAACACAGTTTGATACAAGAGACAGCCACTGAACTACTCATAATAAAGAGCTAAACACAGTTTGATACAAGAGACAGCCACTGAACTACTCATAATAAAGAGCTAAACACAGTTTGATACAAGAGACAGCCACTGAACTACTCATAATAAAGAGCTAAACACACAGTTTGATACAAGAGACAGCCACTGAACTACTCATAATAAAGAGCTCAACACACAGTTTGATACAAGAGACAGCCACTGAACTACTCATAATAAAGAGCTCAACACACAGTTTGATACAAGAGACAGCCACTGAACTACTCATAATAAAGAGCTCAACACACAGTTTGATACAAGAGACAGCCACTGAACTACTCATAATAAAGAGCTAAACACAGTTTGATACAAGAGACAGCCACTGAACTACTCATAATAAAGAGCTCAACACACAGTTTGATACAAGAGACAGCCACTGAACTACTCATAATAAAGAGCTCAACACACAGTTTGATACAAGAGACAGCCACTGAACTACTCATAATAAAGAGCTAAACACAGTTTGATACAAGAGACAGCCACTGAACTACTCATAATAAAGAGCTAAACACAGTTTGATACAAGAGACAGCCACTGAACTACTCATAATAAAGAGCTAAACACAGTTTGATACAAGAGACAGCCACTGAACTACTCATAATAAAGAGCTAAACACAGTTTGATACAAGAGACAGCCACTGAACTACTCATAATAAAGAGCTAAACACAGTTTGATACAAGAGACAGCCACTGAACTACTCATAATAAAGATCTCAACACACAGTTTGATACAAGAGACAGCCACTGAACTACTCATAATAAAGAGCTAAACACAGTTTGATACAAGAGACAGCCACTGAACTACTCATAATAAAGAGCTAAACACAGTTTGATACAAGAGACAGCCACTGAACTACTCATAATAAAGAGCTAAACACAGTTTGATACAAGAGACAGCCACTGAACTACTCATAATAAAGAGCTAAACACAGTTTGATACAAGAGACAGCCACTGAACTACTCATAATAAAGAGCTAAACACAGTTTGATACAAGAGACAGCCACTGAACTACTCATAATAAAGAGCTAAACACAGTTTGATACAAGAGACAGCCACTGAACTACTCATAATAAAGAGCTCAACACACAGTTTGATACAAGAGACAGCCACTGAACTACTCATAATAAAGAGCTAAACACAGTTTGATACAAGAGACAGCCACTGAACTACTCATAATAAAGAGCTAAACACAGTTTGATACAAGAGACAGCCACTGAACTACTCATAATAAAGAGCTAAACACAGTTTGATACAAGAGACAGCCACTGAACTACTCATAATAAAGAGCTAAACACAGTTTGATACAAGAGACAGCCACTGAACTACTCATAATAAAGAGCTCAACACACAGTTTGATACAAGAGACAGCCACTGAACTACTCATAATAAAGAGCTAAACACAGTTTGATACAAGAGACAGCCACTGAACTACTCATAATAAAGAGCTAAACACAGTTTGATACAAGAGACAGCCACTGAACTACTCATAATAAAGAGCTAAACACAGTTTGATACAAGAGACAGCCACTGAACTACTCATAATAAAGAGCTAAACACAGTTTGATACAAGAGACAGCCACTGAACTACTCATAATAAAGAGCTAAACACAGTTTGATACAAGAGACAGCCACTGAACTACTCATAATAAAGAGCTAAACACAGTTTGATACAAGAGACAGCCACTGAACTACTCATAATAAAGAGCTAAACACAGTTTGATACAAGAGACAGCCACTGAACTACTCATAATAAAGAGCTAAACACAGTTTGATACAAGAGACAGCCACTGAACTACTCATAATAAAGAGCTAAACACAGTTTGATACAAGAGACAGCCACTGAACTACTCATAATAAAGAGCTAAACACAGTTTGATACAAGAGACAGCCACTGAACTACTCATAATAAAGAGCTCAACACACAGTTTGATACAAGAGACAGCCACTGAACTACTCATAATAAAGAGCTAAACACAGTTTGATACAAGAGACAGCCACTGAACTACTCATAATAAAGAGCTAAACACAGTTTGATACAAGAGACAGCCACTGAACTACTCATAATAAAGAGCTAAACACAGTTTGATACAAGAGACAGCCACTGAACTACTCATAATAAAGAGCTAAACACAGTTTGATACAAGAGACAGCCACTGAACTACTCATAATAAAGAGCTAAACACAGTTTGATACAAGAGACAGCCACTGAACTACTCATAATAAACTGATGTGGATATTGTAGTTTTTAAGAAGAAGAAGGAAAATGTATCATTTAATTTCATGCTTGTTAATCAGACATCTGAACAGCAGCTGTCCAGGCTCTTTCTCGGACACCATCATTACAAATCATGGAACGAATCACTTTCTCATCCTGGTTGTAAGAAATATTGGCTTTTGGCTGCTCATAGAGCGAAAACACCGAGATTTCTTTATGTAACGCAATATCGATTGGCGAGCACCTCTGTTGTCCTCTTGAGTTCTGTCTTGTTGGTAGAGGTTTGTTTATATTCACTCTGCCAATTCTTCTGTCAAGTTTGATCCGATTACCCTTGGCGCTTTAAGACAGAAAACAAAGCTTTCGCCAATGAAAATAGCCATGCAATTTCTTGTCAGCCGTTAAGAAAGGGCCCAGTCGTATTCGTCCCCGATACAGAACAGCAGGTAGAAAAAGCTGATCAATGCAGGGAGACATCTTAACATAATTTACGAAGCAACGGCCTGGCGAATGTGCAAAATAATGTGATTCCTTGAGTGCTGAAGGACACGTTTTGTTAGATGTTAGATTTTTTTTTCTATCTGCGTTTCTACATTAAAGCTGTACAATTGTCAATATATGACAAACAGATCAGGTGACGAAACCTGACAGATAGATATCACGTGATGAAACCTGAAAAATAGATCGCGTGACGAAACCTGATAAACAGATTGTGTGACCAAACATGACAGAGTCCAAATGGATGCCGTGATGAAAAGTGAGAAATAGATCACGTGACGAAAAATTAACTAACAGGTCACGCGTCGAAACCTGACAAATAGATCGCGTGACGAAACCTGATAAACCGGGAAAAAGTGTTTAAAAAAAACGACAGTCATAAGCACCAACATTTTAATCACCATTCTAGTATTCAGTTCTACCAGGTGTTAAGACGGTAAGATGAAGCAAATAAGCACCAGGCAGATAGTTCAGTCTTGGTATAAACTGCTGGAGGAAACTTTCCTCACACCTTGAAGCAAACTACTTCTGATTAAACCTTGGAGGCCGACGATACACACAGCTGATGTAGAGTGCGGCGCAGCATTTCTGACGGTGGGGCATGGGACTTCAGAAAGTTTTCATTAAAACTTGGTGTGAGTGTATACATAGTGAAGATATGAGTTATTCTTTTGAATCTTTTTGTATGCGCATGCTCTTAAGTGCTATGTTAAAGTAAAGTTTCATCACGGATAATAAGGTGATTCTCATTAATTTTTATCTTATCTTCGAGGAATAACCAGAACAAAATGAAGAAAAAAAGTATTTCAGTGAAAACTGCAAACATAATTATTCCGGACTGGCAAACCAGTTGAAAACAGTCCAATAAGACCCGTATGAGAGTAAAATAAATCTGACGGAGCCATCCTGACGGAATCGATGCTGAGACCACTGAAGCCACGCATTAGTATGGAATCCCAAAATGTCATGTCCCATGTTGTAGGACACAGAGTCTGACAGCAATGCTGTATGCATTAGCATCTATCACGCTTAATCCAGATTTAAAGGGAGATGTTGTTCCTGTTGTTGTTGCTGTTGTTGTTGTTGTTGCTGTTGTTGTTGTGCTTTAACAGGGGAACTACTAAGATGTCTATTAGGTCAGATGTAAATTACATTAGAGCATAATTATAACATTATTGTCTCAACGAGTATTCGCTTACCGGTATAGGTTTTCCCGTTGTTTGTACGTGCAGCCAGAGATACAAATAGACAAACAGACAGACAGACAGGCAGACAGACAGGCAGGCAGACAGACAGATAGACAGATAGATAGACAGAAGATAGATAGCTGTATAGATAGATAGATAGATAGATAGATAGATAGATAGATAGATAGATAGATAGATAGATAGATAGATAGATAGATAGATAGATAGATAGATAGATAGATAAATAGATAGATAGATATATAGATAGATAGATAGATAGATAGATAGATAGATAGATAGATAGATAGATAGATAGATAGATAGATAGATAGATAGATAGATAGATAGATAGATAGATAGATATCCCAGAGAAAATCTACATTTTATAGAAACAGCAAAGTGCAGAGAAAACAACGGCATCAAAGGAAGGACATAAACACATTTATATTCAAATAAATTCTGACAACTGAGTTGGCCGACAATAAACAATCACTGTTTTATCTCTACAACTGCAAATCAAATATCAAGAATGAGCCCACGCAAAATGTCAAGTGGTACCTGACCTGGGAGAAACATTTTACAGAAAGCCAAAAAAAAAGAAGGAAAAAAAAAAATCTAATTGATTACTAAGGCCTGCACTTGCATTTTTGTGCCAGTCAGATTTCTGGCAGTTGATTATTAGCCATCATTTCATTGCCAAAATGACATTCCCTGCACTGCCGACGCTTTTCTGTTGCTGTTGTTGTGGTGGTGGCGGTAAGAGAAAGAGATCTACGTTAGGATAAAGATCCGGTTGAGGTGTTGGTGTTCATTGTATAAACAAATGTAAAACGATGATGATAAGGGTGATGATGCTGATAGTGACGATAATGGGTGATGATAATGAAGAAGAAGAAAAAAGTGACGATAACAATGGTGATATTGGTGATGATGATAATGATGATGATATTGGTGATGGTGATGGTGATGATAATGGTATTGGTGATGATACCGATGGTGATATTGGTGATGATGATGGTGAAGATGATTGGGTGATGAAACTTTGAAACGTAAAGATGGCGGACATAAAACCTGTGATGTGTTTGGACGTGCACTGGAAAGCACAAATAAATGTCTAGGAAGATAAAGTCAACGATAATGATACATGACAAGCCACCTATCCTAAGCCTGTATAAATCAGAGGTCATGCAAAACTGTGTGGAATAGTGCATTAAAATTTAACACTATCCAACAAATCCGAAAGCTGTTCCGAGCTAAGTCTGAATAATGGCCAATGCTCATCCTCTCTTGGGAAAGGATTGAGTGAGCTACATGCAGCCAATGTTTTCTTAAGAGAGCACGTAAGTTAGAGTTTTGTCGCACTCATCCATGACAAATTTCACAATGTTTGTACACACTCGGACAACGGTTATCAATAATAAACATCATACTAATACCTTCAGAGGATCTCTCTCCCGTGCAGGCAGTGAACCTTGGACCACGAAGCCCACAAAGGTTTTCAATTTCCTGAGGGGCCTGGCGCACTGCGTCAACTCTGTTTTGTTTCAGTTGTACTGCCAAACTTGGGCTTTGGAGTGAAAGGAAACCTCGTGCCACTTCACAGAGACTGAAACAAGTTTGTCTCGCTAACTGATTCAAAGGAAGACGTTCAACGCTGAGTGAAAACCTGGGACTAAACCGAGTTTGTCTCGCTAATTGATTTAAAGGAAGCTCAACGCTGAGTCAAAACCTGGAACTAAACCGAGTTTGTCTCGCTAATTGATTTAAAGGAAGTTCAACGCTGAGTCAAAACCTGAAACTAAACCGAGTTTGTCTCGCTAATTGATTTAAAGGCAGTTCAACGCTGAGTCAAAACCTGAAACTAAACCGAGTTTGTCTCGCTAATTGATTTAAAGGAAGTTCAACGCTGAGTCAAAACCTGAGACAGAAACAGGTTCGTCTCTCTAACTGATTCAAAGGAACTTTTACAGTGTTTCAAAACCGACGCGAAACAGACTTGTCTTACCTGTGGGCTATGGCTCAAATCCCCACCTTTTTATTCAGAGATTTGACCGTCCCATTTCTCCCATCTTTACACTTACAGCCATCTTACACCAACTAAAACCGAGGCAAAGGGGACTCCACCCAGGTCGTTAAGGCTCCTCATTGGCAAATGTTCTATACACAGCCAATCTGCTTCACTTGATATCGCGAAGGTTACCCCACTCATACCGTTCTTTAACCTCAAAGAGGCTATTGTGTTGACTAACAAGAGGGTCATTCATACAAGACCCTGAACAGCACTGTCAGCTGCTGGGAGACAAGAAGAGCACATCATAATTTCTTGTATTTTCTTAGTAAACCCAGGAAGACCCTATCATATGAAACCCATTCAGACACAGTCAGCTGCTGGGAGACAAGAAGTACACACAATAATTTCCTACACTTTCTGAGTAAACCCGGGAAGATCCTATCATACTGAGCCCGGTCAGACACTGACAGCTTCTGCCATTACTTTTTGAGTGTGCATTTTGCTGGCAGCAACTGGCTGTGATGATCCGGACACCAGATATGTCCATTACAACATTCTGAAACAGTATCGTGTGTTTGCTTGGCTGTTATTTATCCCATGATGATATTGTGTGTTTGGGTTTTGAGTTTGGAGAAATCACGTGGACACGATGCCAGCCATACTATGCAAGAGAAAAGCAAGACGATAGACAAAATATACCAGAATAGTAGGACAGAAGGAAACCGTACTAAAAACGCCCACCAATCGCCCACTCCACGGTATGGGAGAAACGTGTCTTAAAAGTACTTTCCCTGCCCGTATTTTCTAATGTTACATAAAATAGTATGGTTAGCACGGCGTAACTCTCCACCTCTAAATTATGGTGACGTAACTGAAACCAGCCAATAATGAGCACACAAGGAGGAGAGCAAGGCCTTGGATGACTATAAGGACAGTTCACTGAGAACATGTCCGGTCAGACTTCATTTTCGACTTCAGTTCTTGATTGTTCCAGCTCCACGTTTTTCGCATAACTATGAATCAGCTTGATAGGTGCCACAAGGCATTTTAAACAAGTGTCAAAGTGTGCATTTGTTATATCTCCTCTACATAACAGATCTCCAGTTTGTTTGTTTCATTAATTTTTTCAGAAAAGGGACACAGAACAAACAAGAACAAAAGTCTCGCACTGCCCTTGGTCACAGGGAACCTTCGATCCCCTACCCCCCCCCCCCGTCGATCTCCTTCTGTCACTGTCACTTGAATGGGATTCCCCGAGTGATGGGAAATAGGCGAGGGTAAAACTGTTGATCAGGTACTCTACGTAGGCCGATTGTCACAGTGATTAACTCCCCAACACCCAGAAGCGCATCAATCCGTACTAGCGACTCTTCTGAGTTTTGTCGCAATGGCCAGTCACTGTGATAGTAAACGCAGACTCACTAAGTACATTATCTTATCTATATTTTAATCTTGGAAATGCATGGCTTTTTTTCAAAAAATTGTTTGGAAATGCGTGGATTTTGAGTACAATACTTTGGAAATGCATGTGTTTTGAATTGAATAGAGTATTTAGTGAATGCCACGGTTTTTCAGATAATATTTTGGAAATGCAGGGGTTTTGAATCTATTTCGTAAATGCATGGGTTTTTAATGTAATACTTTGTAAATGCATGGCTTTTTCAAATAATATTTTGTAAACGCACGAGTTTTTCACATTATCATTTGGCTTCAATTTATTTCACGAATTATTTTGGAAATGTGTGTTTGCGATACACTCAGTACGTTGGAGATGCATGGATTTTTCTCCTACTATTTCGTTGGTTTTTTTTGGTTTTTTTCACATACTATTCGAAATGAGTGGGGTTTGCATTCAACACTGTGGAGATACGTGAATTTTCCACATACTCTTTTAGAAATGCATTGATACCATCATCTGTTTGATGATGCAGCAAACCTACCCAAGAAGCTGTACAAAGCATTATATTCTGACATCTATTAAAATACAATTGAAAAAAAAAAAGCGTACACAGGCTGTGCAAGATTTATACAAATGTTCAATAAATACCCCGGCTGTCTTTGCACAATGCTATAAATAAGTCAGATGAAATGTGAAAAGGATCTTTTGAATTCACCAGCACGGCTTCACACAAAAAGCCAGACTCCCTCCAGCAAAGTCATTATGGTGCCATTCCCCACAAGAGATATTCACTCACGCTCCCCATACTGTCGGCTGTTACACAATCAGAGACTACAAATTTTCGCTCCCAGCCATACACCCAGAACTGTTCAGAAATCTTGTTGAGAAATGGTGATGGAGGGAAACTAAGAAGGACAGTGGGCTTTCCTGGCCTGTGGAAGCAGAGATACCAGATTCAATAAGATGAAACAGCTAGCGCATTTAACGTGCGATAGATTTCGCACCGCTGCCTAGCGTCGAATGCGCGGGAGTCATAAACAATGCCGTACTGTACAAGCAAGAATGGGGAAAACATTGAATTTTTTTCACCATTCAGCTATGGCGGTGTACGCCTTGATTGAAGTCACTTATTTTGTAATTATAACTTCAATTGCGGTAGGAAAAACCAGTTGTTGTTGTTTTTTTTACTGTAACAATCCTGATCATTAATTCACCATTATACTAAGCATTCTCTTCATGCACTGCGCCATGGGCCCCCACCCTCGCTCAGGGAGCAAACTAGGTACACGATTTGTTTTTAGAGGGGCGATGAAGGGAATGTCTCATCTTACTGCATCTAGTATCCTTGGTTGAAGTGAGGAAAGACGATGAAAAGAACGGAGGTGGAAAAACATTATAAACAAGGGTATCAGTTTTGAATAATGAATGATTAAACAAGAGATCCTAATAGATCTTATTAAACGGACTTTATGCAAGTTGCAAGATGTCATAAGAGCTCCTAACTAGTTGATTACCATGTTTTAAAGGCAACGCAACACCTGAGATGAAGAAATATTATGCAAGTGTAAAGAAAGTTCTCTATTTATTAAACCTGTGTTTTTCTAAAGGTGGGAAGATTTTACACAATCATTATTTAATAGGCTTAAAACTGTTTCTGATCTTGATTTTGTTTGAGGAGTATGGATTTCAAAGGTTTTACTTGTTGAGACAGGATACAGAAAATAACAAAGAAGTACGTCATGTAAATGCTGCAAAGTAAAATCTTCATTAAAATTGTTTATAAACACACTTAAACACCAGACGAAAAAGCCAACCGGATTACCTCTCCAAAAGTTAATCCACCCTGCTCGTGTTCCATTCATGTCTGGTGTGTGCAAAAAAGCATCACCAATAGCAACAAAAAGAAAAAAAAAACAATCATTCTACCTGATGGCATTAGTTTATTGGAAAAGACACCACTCAAAGAAATGCCATATCAAAGCTGGAGTCTCAAGACGCCTTTAGGGCCGTGCATTCCATCCTCTTTTAAAGTGATATTAGTGTACACAGGTACAAGAATGCTCTTTATTAAATTCATTATTTATAAACTAAATATGGTGCCTTCTCTGTTGTTGTTTCTCTCTTGAATTGAACGTTTTCGTGTATGATCTGTAAATTGTGGTTGCTTTTCATACTAATTACCAGGCGTTAACGTTTTAGCATCGAGGCTAAAATGTGTGAAATGAAGAAAACAAATTATTGTTGTTTAATATCCTCCAAATGTAAACCATTTTGAGCAATTCTCTTTCATTTTGAGATCAAACATTGAATCCCACTGATAAAAACTCCACGTTCTTATAATTATGATTGTGGATCTTTCCTAATGTTGTTGTTATTCTGCGTTTGACACTTAAATTGAGATCAGGCAAAGGGAGTGATCATTGGATACATTGTCGTTAAAATGTGTCACTACATAATGCCCTTTACATGGTTCACTCTTCGGGTTAACTTGAAATGCGTTTCTTTGTCTGTTAAAATTTGTTACTCTTGGGTTCAAATGTATTACTTTCAGCTTTAATGTTTTTGTTTTCAAGTGGTAAGCCTTTCGTGTTAAAGGCTTCATTTAGGAGGTTCTCTGGCCTTGGTATTTACACCTCACTTTTCCTGTTTTTTTGTTATTATTATTATTTTTCTTGTTGTGGTGGGGATTCGTTTATTATACCAGATTCAATAAGATGAAACAGCTAGCGCATTTAACGTGCGATAGATTTCGCACCGCTGCCTAGCGTCGAATGCGCGGAAGTCATAAACAATGCCGTACTGTACAAGCAAGAATGGGGAAAACATTGAATTTTTTTCACCATTCAGCTATGGCGGTGTACGCCTTGTACGGCCTGTACGGCCTGTTCTTTTCGACTTCCAACTGCCGAGGTATCTTTGACGTGCGCAACGTGCATAAGGGCCCTCCAAATTTTTCGTCCTTATCTGAGAAGGCTATGTGCTCGGTCTTTCCTACCCTAGGATCAGGGACAGGAAAATATAAGAAAAATCCCTAAATTCCAACATTCGTGCACCGACCAGGATTCGAACCCGATACCTTCGCCACGACAGGAGAGCATCTTACCTCTAAGCCATAATGTAACCTAAAAACCACGTATCTGCGGTATTTCGTTTACAGAAAAATGGCCATTATTATCTGCCCAATCGTGAAACCGCGAACATTTGAATCGCCAAGTTTTATTCTTACAGAAGAAGTGGAAAGCAGAACTGTACTCCACTTATTTCTCCTTAATTCTATGGTATAGTTCGAGTCCTTCAAGAAATTCTCTCTCTTTCTGTCTGTCTGTCTGTCTGTCTGTCTCTCTCCCTCTCTCTCTCGTAGTCTGTCTGTCTTTCTCTCTGTCTGTCTGTCTGTCTCTCTGTTTTCTCCCCCTTCCCTCTCTCTCTCTCTCTCGATAGCTTTCTCTGCCTGTCCCCGGCTCTCTCCCTCCCTCCTCTTTCCCTTCGTCCTCTCTCTCTTTCCTCTCTTCCTCCTCCTCTCTCTCTCTTTTCTCTCTCCCTGTCTCGTTCTCTCTCTCTCTCTCCCTCACCTCCCCTGTCCTTTTTGCGTCTCCCTATCTCTCCCCCAACTATTCCTCTCTCTCCCTATGTGTGTTTAGAGTTTTGATTTTCCAATAGAAGTCTCTGTTGGGTCCGGGTTGGGCAACAATGCTATTAGCTACCACTTCATCAGCCCCGCTGGGTGATTGCTCGTCTCGATTACCTCCCCAGAGAATCACGGCAAGAACCATAACCCTGCTTAATTTATTCACCAAGGGACATAATCGGTTCAGTTCGACAACCTTTTCCCCCTGAAATAACATGACATTGCCAATGTAAACGAACCAGTGGCATAATTATCGAACAGAAACATGGAAATGTTAGCAAAAAGTACACACAATTTGCGGTGAAATTGAATTCATGAAAATATATTGTCTAACACTGGCTAAACGGATTAGCGGGAAAACCGCTTAATTGAAACAAGGTCAGCAAATAGTCTGACTCCGGCTAGCGACCTTTGCGTAGTTGTTATGCTGTGCAGACATTTTGATGAAATTAGCAGTGTGAGAATATTCCAAATTTCCCTTTCCTTTGCGAATAGGGTTATAGCTTTTCTCTGGATATTTGGTAATTATTTTTAAATATTCTATCAAAATCATTTCTACCGTGCGATTATTATTTTTTTTTCTTCAGTGAAATAAATTTTATTAATATTATTATATTATTATTTATTATTCCAAGTAGGGATTCATTGACCGTGGTTGACCTAGCAGCCGCACTAATACCTTTAGTGTTCACTGTGGTTTTTCATAAAACATTCTGCAAAAATGAATAATAATTTTAATACAAATTCGCTGGTCTTTTGGGAGTGGGGGCACCGCGGTGCGGGGGGAGGGGGGCGTGTTGTAGAAGGGACAGGTGAACGGGTAGTTTGCGGGTTTGAGTTTGAGTTTAACAGCGTCCGCATGATAACAATGACTTTGCGAGTTGCACTTCGTTTTTTGATGAGTTTTTTTTTTTAATTTTTCATGTTACTTTGGGTTAGTTTTCACTTTTCAGATTCTTACCAATAAGATCAAATAACATGAAATCCGAGACACAGGATACCGAGACGAACCAAGTGGCCAAATGCCGCCCATGGATTTGTGCGCGTATCATCAATTTCAACAAAGCAACCCGAGACGGACCAATTCATCATTTTTCGTCCGCCGGCTTGTGCGCGTACCATCCATGTCAACAATGCTACAGTTCGCACCACCCCCTTCATAACTGAATGAAAAAGACTAGTACCACAGAGCTCTCTGAATAGTACATGTACTCACCATGTTTATACGCCACAAGCTGTGGACATAATATTATAGTGAAAGAAAGAATGGTCCGTCTCGGTATTCGGATGCAACAATGCACATCACACCTGTTTATAACTGAACGAAAATGAACAGTGCTCACCGTATTTACACGCGCGCAATTTATGGACATATAGCGGTGGGGGGGGGGGGGGGGGGAGGAATTGTTCATCTCGGTGTTCTGTGTCTCAGGCGAAAGTAAAAATCCAACAGAGCGAATGCTAATTATTCATGATTCTCGACCTTATGGTTTTCCATCTCTCAGTTCACAGGTCGATGGCCCGACACAACGTGAAAGACAACTCTACACTGGATAGGCAAGCAGGAACAGTCATTACACTGGGAATGGTTAATACGTAAAGTTTAAGCAAAGGAGACGGAGGGAAGTCCCGTTGGAATAGTGTGTGGAGGAGGAGTTCTGAGTTAGAGTTTGCGTTTTATGGCGCGCCGGCACGATAAAGGCTCCTTTGCGCCTTCCACGGTCTGTTTGGATACTTGATTATGTTTGGTATTGAGTGCTTCTTCAATTTAAATTCCACACTAGAATAAAGTATTATATCCGTATAGATTTTATTGCTCGGGTAACATTCTCAGGAACTGTTTTGTATAGATCTGGCAGCAAATTTTGTAAATGTATGTAAAAGTCAATCAAGATGCAGGTCCCAGCCTCTTTCAGAAAGGGTAGTACGCGCAGTGGGTCCAGGCCAGAAAATAATTCTTTTATAGATCGGCAGACATAGTGCCTTCTTCGGTTATGCGCTAAATATTTACACATTCAGTTTAAGAATGGTTTATTGATGGAGGAAGAAAAGAGTGGAGGAATCTATGAACACATAAAAAAATTGAGTTAATTCTAAAAGCAAAGTTTCGTCTTCTTCTTCTTCTTCTTATGAAGTTGATTCGTCTATGTAAAAGACGATCCCTCAACTGCACCATATGCGACTCGACGTTGATCTTCTGAGGCTAAAACAGGGTAAAAGCCTTGCATATGTTAGGACCATTTAAAATATATTCATTGTGTAAATTCTTTTATATATTATATCTCTGGTATAAATATAAATATCTCTTGGTATCCAGATTGTGCACAGAAATAGACCCGCACTTTAGATACAATGGTAGCTGCAACGGATAATCATGTTCTTTAGTTCATTGTCAAAAGCCGTTGCAGACGATAGTTTCACCCTGAACGAGTGAGTAATTTTTGGAAAGTTGGTACATGTATAGCATCCATGTTTTCTACATCCTCCAAGTTTTCGACGGCTTGAAACGTACCATGTTACGTTAGCGGTTAGTTTTGATCAGAGGTTCTCAACCTTTTTCAGGCAATCGCCCGTTTAAGCCTCGAATTTTCTGTCATCCATCGTCCCCTCCCTCTCCCTCTGCTCCGAGCTCCTCCGAATCACAACTCTAACCCAACAGTTATATTTCAGAAGAAGCCATACGACAGACTACACACTAATTCTAATGTTAGGTTTTTCAAACACCTATTGGCGTGTTGATGATGATGATGATGACGCCCCCCCCCCCCCCAGGTTGAGAACCACTGCTTTAGATACAGAGAGCAAAAATGAAATAAAAAAAAAATACACGAATGGTTCTGCATACCTTGGTCTGCTTGTTTTGCTAAGCACCCGCCTATCAGTGAACACAAACCGAAATTTACATTATCGGGAACGACCGTTTATAAACACAGGAAATTGATGCATGGGGAAGAATTCCTGATAATTGGAAGTGCGAGTCCCATCGAGATTTGAACATAAAGAAACAAAAGACTCCAGTCTTGCCTAGGTTCAACGTGACCCGGGAATATCCGTAGGCTGTCATACAGAGCTAGCGACTGAACTCTTTTGTTTTTAAACTACATAAATATTAGAAAGCGTCAATGCTGCCACAAAATGTGTTCCAGCTGTTGTCATCATATAAATACCAGCGTTTTTTTGCGACAGATTTCGCATTTCTACGCCCCACATTGCCAAACAATCTGCGCATGCCAAGACTGTGTGTATTTTCTGAGACATCCTCTTTAAACTTTGAATAATGTACTGTGTTCTCTTTCTGACGGCTTCTGAACATTTCGGGGGACCTTACTGTTGGTGGAAACTTTTGAATTGTTTAATAATTGTTTTAAAGGAAGTCTTCGGTTTTACGTAAATTTATACGCGTATTTCTACAGTTGACGCGTTCTAAATACTTTGAAATCGTCTAAGATATTTTTTCTTTTCTTTTTTTTTTCATGTCATTACAAGAAACCAGGTCGCGGTGGGCTATGTTCTATTCAATATTAAAGAAGCGGGTGGATAGTGCGCGCTTCTGGTGAAGTCTCCCTCTGTCCAATCAGTTTGCTATATCCTGCCTCTCATCCTGCTTTCTCCTAGCGCAATACAGCCCTTAAAGCATGGGTCGGGTGTGCTCTCTCAACAAAAACTCAAATGATAATTTTAAACAAAAATGCTTTAAAATATCGTTGATTTACTATGTAATTCTGCTGTTGTTGTTTTAGTCTATAGGTTGATATCACTTGATGCCACTGGTTTTCAAATTACTTCTACTCAAACTAGTGGAGAAACATTGCTATGGCAGTTTATATTACAGTTTCGGTGTCGTAGAGTGTATAACATAGCAGTTGGGACAGAGCCCTTCCCCAGCGGGGAATATGTTGGTCTAGAAGCATGATCCTCGCCTCTCATGCCAGAGGTATGGTGTTCGATCCCTGGTCGGTGAATGCACGCATGCATGTTGCAATTTGGCGGAAAATATTCTTGTTCCTGATCCTTTGGTAGGTAGGATCGAGCACCTAGTCTTCTCGGATAAGGACGAAAAACTAGGTCAGCCCGTGTACACGTTGCACAAGTTAAAGAAAAATTGGCAGCTGAAAGCCGAAAAAAGCAAGCCGAACAAGGCCGCTGCCCGGACAAAATTCTAAAAAATTTATCCCTATCACAAAAAAAAAAAAAAAAGTAAGTTGAAAATACTGACAGCTGCAGTGAACCTCCCAAAATGAAGACCGAAAAACAATAGCCAGTAGCCACGCCCTGCCGCCATACTGACGCTCGCACTTCAGATCAGTAACATCTGTGTCCATATTGAGCAACCAATAATTATGACAACATTCATTTCCATCACATAGTAATTTGTTTACTACAACAGAACCGTCACGCTTTGTGTAACTAATCCTAATCATAGTGTCTGGCTGTCTCGAAGAGACAGACCAAACCACGTTCAGCTGCAGACATTTCATTGAATATAGGTTAACATTGTCATTTTGCAAAAATAACGACCCTCGAAAAGGGACAGTAAAATCCATTTTATAAAATAATACAGAATAGAAAATAAATGAATGTCTTCTAGTTTCGTTTGCACCACTGTGTGGATCTGCCAGATTGTTTCTTTTGAAAGTGAAAAATTACATAAAAATGAGATGTTACAGAAAACTTTGGTCTGTCTGAACCCATGAGGAAAAACAAAATTTTCCAAATTATTATGGAATCAAACATATGCCCAGGAAATCCCTTGAAATGAAACGTTCACAATGTGCCAATGTTTTAAAATTTTATTTTAAAATATGGCTTAATGCACCGGAAACAAGCAATACTGTAACAGCGACTGCTGTCCTCTTCATTTCCTGACAACTATTAATATTTGTGTATAAAAAGTCTAGTCCCTTTGCATAATGACACTCATTAGGCCATACCACGACAAAATTAGTCCTCTTGGAGGCTGGTAGGACATAAAGTCAAGGGTGATTTTTGTGTATGTTTTTAGTTCGTTCACGAGGTGTCTCTATCCACCAAGCTGAGTCAAGTCAGTTTTGATTACTTTAGATCTCGCCAGCGGGCGTCTTTGAAAGTTTCTCGCCAGTACGCGTGCCATTGGCATAAGCTGGCAGTGCTAAAAGTACCTTCTTATTTTTCAAGTTCATTACTGTTATTTTGTTGCTGTCGTTCGTAATGATGCACTCTAAACAAACAAAGAAATAAAGCAAAAAAAAAAAGAAAGAAAGAGCCCACATCGTCCATACCTACAGCTTGGTAAACGATCAGATTGTAAAACTTACACGTTTCTGATTCAATCAATTTGACACCATCCACCCCCCCCCTCCCCCCTCTTTTTTGTTTTTGTTTTACATTTACTTGCGCTGAAGGCTCAGGTCGACAGAATGATGGTTCAAAAGACCAGCACATCGAAGTCTTGTTCGTTTTCATATTTTGGTGGACAATGACACAATACTGGCTGGTGGTGTGCTGAGTCAAGCCTTTTTGTGTGGTGTGTGTGTGTGAAGTGTTAGTGTGACCCAAAAAAAAAAGAGGCCGGCCGAAAAACACCTGGCGCCGGGACCTGGAGGCAGACACCAAGAAGATGGGTCGCACCTGGGGACAGCTGGAACGGCTGGCCCAGGACCGGGATGCCTGGTGAGCTCTTGTCGGCGGAGAGATCGCAGGCGGAAGTGCAGTAAGTGAAGTTAGTGTGAAATATGGAATGTTAAGTGAAACGGGACCTCGCGCGATGGCGAGACCAAACCAGGCCAGTCTCATTTGAGTTCGGGCAAGCCAAAACTGTCCAGAGTAAGCTGACGGAGTGAAGCTGGGTTTTCATGGGCACTGAAAGGGAACCGGAAACGTCAGAAACACTTCAAGATGTGAACCAGAAATAATATTTTCATTTGTTAGGGATCGCCGTTTCCGTACACATGGAAACACTCTTTTTACTGGTTCATGGATCGTTGGTGTTTCCGTTTCCGTATACACGAAAACCAACCCTGAGATATTTCACGCATTGAGTGGAAAGAGGCACAACACAGACCCGGGTCATGGCGCCACCAGAATTCACTTGTCATTGTTTTTTTAACTCAGCCATGCCACCTACCCCCCCCCCCTTCCTTAATCTCACCCCGTCAAGATGTGAACTCCAAGTCTTCCGTTACCCGAGATTGCCAGGCTGACATCTTCACCTCTACAGCCCAGCATCTCTGAACTATGAAAATTAGATAACTCCCGGTCAGCACTCTGGGCTCCCCAAACGTGAATTTGTAACGCCAGGAGTGATCCAACTTCATGTATGGACAAACTGATTACCAGACGTTTTTTCATTATGTTTTCAAGCATTTTGCATTAAGGGTTAGATGGAGCGCCGGTATGAGATTCAGATTCTGACAGCCTCGCCAAAGATTGAAAGGGGAACACTCGGGGAGAGAGAATGGCGTGGTCCAGACGGAAGCTTTATTTTGCTGTATGATGTGTTTATCAAATAACACCTGTTTTGACGTCTTCCTCATCAATATTCATGAGAAAAGATAATGTTGCACGGAAGGCATCGGTTTTGACAGACATACTCTTTGACCACTCTTGACCTGACAAACGAGACCAGAACCAGAGCCGCGATGCAAATTTGTCCGCGGGCTGAAAAAAAACATAATGGAGACAGGAACAAAAAAGAAAGGAAAACGGCAGCAGCGTTATACCTTGGATGTACAGCGAAGCTGCACGAAATCTGGAGCCCCGGCGCAGGGAGTTGCGGCTGGTGACGCACTAACTCAAGTTTTGTTTTTTTAATTTCCGCTTTTGTGAGATGTGAGCCACGGATGTTATGATGTTTTAACTCTGTCATCAGTGAGATGCTTAATGAATGACATGTAAATTTCAGTTTTTGCAATGATTATACGCCATAATGTGATTTTGCATAAACCACTGCCATTTCACTATAGATAATGTCAAAATGCTTGAAATTTGGATATAAAATGGAGAAATGGAAGCACTTTGAAGAAATAATACAATTTCTACTGATACCCTTCCTCCCCCTTTTTTGTTTTCTTCATTGAGTTCATCATGGTGTTCCATTCTTGTGTGAAAATTCTATTTTTAGTAGCGCACTTTTCTGATTACATAACCATAACACCACACATCAACACTGTAAGCGCCATGCAGAGTCACCATTTCAGAATAAAATGATGCCACATAAGCCTGGTTAACTTCAGGCAGAGTTGTCCTAACACTTGAAATATTGAACTACCCTATGTGTTCACTAAAATAATCCAGAACATCAAGAAGTTTTGAGAGTTAAAACAGGATCTCGCGCACCAGTGAAACAGGTCTATCTCATTACGTGGCCTTAGTTATTGTCTGTTCTATCTCCATTCTCCGAAAAAAAAAACTGGAGAGCTTTTAGTGTGTAGAAGAGATATAATAAATGCACATTTCGAACTTGTTTATTATATTTTGTTTCACTTATCAAGCTGTTTCGTAGTTCCGATTCATGCTAAGTCCTTGTCATAATACGAAAGCCACAAAAGTATAGCAATCAAGTTCTTAGTTCTGCAAAACGTGGAAATGGAATAAATAAGAACTGAGGTCACCATTAGTTTCAACGTGTCAAAGCTGTGTTGAGTACGCCGGGGCAAGGGAGATCTCGCCCACTGAGTCAAAACAGCCTTGACTCAGTGTGCCACCAGTCTAGATAATGAATGCCATGGATGAATATAATATATATTTTTGTAATGAATAAAGAAACGGTCTTGCCCACAGCATCCGCTGAGTCCAACTATTTTTACAGAAAAATACGTATTAAAAATTAACCACACTTTGCCTCTATAACACTTGTCCACAGGATCCGCTCCGCTCCGCCCCTCACCGCTAGAGAGGTAAAAGGTGTTTTACTTTTTGATACTACATTTTCCGTGAAATAGCGGAGCGAAACGCATGCTGTGGACGAGACCGGTTACGTAGCAGATAACGCCTTAAAGGCATAGAAACTCAGAGCTCTCTGCTGAGAAACGAAACACCAACATTCACTACACACTGAAAAAAATAAACACACAAATAATACACAAGCGAGAGTTTAAATATTGAGCTCGAATGTATGACCGATGGCAAAAAAAAAAAAAATGCTCACTAGCACAAATGAAGGAGACAGTGAATTAAGTAAAATTATACAGAGTGGATAAAAAAAAAAAAAAGACATAAAATAAAGATATGAATACGTTACTTGATCAAGAGGCAAGGTGCTCGCCTGTCATACCGAAGGTAACGGGTTTGATCCCTAGTCGGTGTTGGCTTGTTGGATTTTTCTTTTTTTTTCAGGGGGGGGGGGGGCGGAGAATTTCCTGCCCCTGACCCTAAGGTCGGTAGATTGAGCACGTAGCCTTCTCCGATAACGACGAAAGACTCGCAGGACCCAATGTGTTCATTGCGCACGTTAAAGACGCCCCGACAGTTGAAAGTCGAGAAGAGCAGGCTTAGCAAAGGCCGGCTGCCCAGGCAAACTTCAACAGAACTAATTGCTACTACAAAAAGACACAGAAACATGAACAAGAAAAACAAAAAGAACAAGAAAAGTCAGGTGTAAATACCGACTTTGAACAAGACGAAAGTTCCTCAGTAACAGCTAAACAAGTGAGAATAATGGCTGCTATTACTATAATATCTCTTCCTAAAATAAAGACCTAAACACAGAGCGGATGAAAGGATAGGGGGATAGATGGAGTGCGAGACAGACAAAAAACAAACTCAGGGAAGAAGTTGCAGTGAATCAACTTGAAGAATTTCCGAGGGGCGGATGTCTCAGGCTGTGCTAAATGGAATAGCGGATCTCAATGCTGTCAGGAGACACAGTCCAGACATCCAGGGCTATGAAGTTTTACCCGTTCCATGAACCTCTGTGCTTTTGCTGGCATTTTCAATCAAGCCCTTCCAACCCACCCGCCCCACTCTCCTTCAGTTATTTATCATGGTGTGTAATGTGTGTCGCTTCTCTAAAATTAAACTGGGGTTTTGGCTACATTTTGTTTTCTATTATTTTACTTTCTAAAGAGTCAGCGCTACGTTCTTTTCGACTGGCACTTTTCAGATAAATAACAAACGATGGAATTTCTTCCATTTCAGTGATATTTTTCACGAACTACAAGAGAAAGCACCGCAAGAGGGGGTGTGGGGGAGGGGTGGAGTGGGCGGGGGAGAGAGAACGAGGGGGTGGGGGGGGGTGGAGTGGGCGGGGGAGAGAGAACGAGGGGGTGTGGGGGGGGGGGTGGAGTGAGCGGGGGAGAGAGAACGAGGGGGTGTGGGGGGGGGGTGGAGTGGGCGGGGGAGAGAGAACGAGGGGGTGTGGGGGGGGGGGGGTGGAGTGGGCGGGGGAGAGAGAACGAGGGGGTGGGAATAAAAAGGAGGGACGGGGGAATTTTTGTCCTCCAAATATAAAACAATGAACAAATATAAAACAATTAACAAATATAAAACAATGAACAAATATAAAACAATGAACAAATATAAAACAATGAACAAATATAAAACAATGAACAAATATAAAACAATGAACAAATATAAAACAATGAACAAATATAAAACAATGAACAAATATAAAACAATGAACAAATATAAAACAATGAACAAATATAAAACAATGAACAAATATAAAACAATGAACAAATATAAAACAATGAACAAATATAAAACAATGAACAAATATAAAACAATGAACAAATATAAAACAATTAACAAATATAAAACAATGAACAAATATAAAACAATGAACAAATATAAAACAATTAACAAATATAAAACAATTAACAAATATAAAACAATTAACAAATATAAAACAATTAACAAATATAAAACAATTAACAAATATAAAACACTTAACAAATATAAAACAATTAACAAATATAAAACAATTAACAAATATAAAACAATTAACAAATATAAAACAATTAACAAATATAAAACAATTAACAAATATAAAACAATTAACAAATATAAAACAATTACAAATATAAAACAATTAACAAATATAAAACAATTAACAAATATAAAACAATTAAAAAATATAAAACAATTAACAAATATAAAACAATTAACAAATATAAAACAATTAACAAATATAAAACAATTAACAAATATAAAACAATTAACAAATATAAAACAATTAACAAATACAAAAAATTATATATATTTATAACCCAACCGATTACAAATGAATGCTTTCCAGGTAAGGCACTCCAAACAAGAAAGAATGGGTCGTTGAAAAACAACAAAATTAAGACAGAATGTGTTGTTCAAAAACAACAAAATTTAGAAAGATAAACATTTCTGGACGCTAATATTTTCAAGTAAATTATGAGGCCCGAACTTTCTTTCCAATTATCATGTCAAAAATCCACAATAGGCACCTGAATATACTTTACACGATCACTATATCTTGTAGCAAAGCATTTAAAATAAAATACAGCTCTCATTATTGTTATTCAGAAGTTCTTGAGAAAATAAGATTAATTTGCTCTGTGGATGGGCATAAAGTAGATTGTTGCAACTTTTGTCTTTGCACTCTGGTTTACGGCCAGGTCGACACTGAAATTAGCATTGGCAAAACTAGGCAGGGTTGGCATGTTCATCAACACGAACGCCCCCCCCCCCTCCCCCCTCCCGGACCACGCCCGGTCATTTTACCAATACCCAACTAGATATTGAAATAACGACAGCAATCAAAAGTTCCGTTCTCCAACTACATTTTTAAAAAAACTTATAGTTCTGAACAAATTAATGTGAAGAAAACGTCAAGATCCAAATACATCACTTGCACCACCATTGATTTTAGTTTGATCTTGCCAAATTTGAACTTCACTCTGTGGAATTGTTCGATTTCAAGGAAATGTGACCAAAAAGGTCGTTTATGAGAACATACACGGTATACATATTTGACACATCATTACATAAACATATCATAACCCAGTAACAGGCATAATTACATGAAGTGACGTGGCATAGAACATCAGTAAAATAAGGCACACATGTAGCTATAAAGTTCTGTTAGGACAAATTGCTGTGGCAGAAATGAATATGGTGTGGGACTCCGAGAACCATCGGTCTAGCCGGTTTTTATTATTATTATTTATTCATCGCTGCCTCCAGCATGACTTGAAAAAGGTTTTTGTAGCCGCTGTCGCCTTGGGGACAAATAATATGACTATCTCATTTCCATTTGAGAAACAGTTTTGTCAATAGTTGTTATCGGAAACAGACGATTTGGATCAGTTTTGATTCTTCTCTTTTCTCCCTTGTTTCTGATTGTTGTCCATGATTTGCTGCTCTGTGACACTGGGGGTCACAACGATGTGGGAATCGTAGGTCTGAAAATATCAGCCAACACGCAATGCCAACTGGGACATCGTTTATCTTACAACTGCGTCCAATTACGACTGCAGCTGTCTGCAGGCTTAGATGAAAAGATCTTTCGTTTGTTTATGGGTCTTTTATCATTATTTCTGTTTGAAATGGAGTGCAGTTATCTCTCTCAAATAATAGCAAAGCTGACCAACTTGGGCCTCCATACATCATAGGGAAACCAGTGTCTCGGGGGAAACTAAATATTCTATAATGGATTCTATGTATTCTACAGGACAAAGCACTTGAATCCCACAAACTAGCACCATCACCTTTGCCAATATAAAAATATAGTAATAATAACGACAACAGCGATAGTAATAACTGATACGAATAAAAAAAAAATAAACGAATTAATATGAAATAAATTGCGCGCAAACCCGGAGTGTCTGCAAAACTCCCGATTTTTTTTCTTTTAAAATTATACTTGGTCTGTTCCGAAGGTTATAAATATAACGACTTAATCTGGCGAACTGTCACGAGTGGAGTGAGTGCAATTAAGGGGATTGCTACAGAGCGGGTGTAGAGTAAGAAGGGCTCACGGCAGACAAGTAGGGAAAGACGTGAAAGGAAGAGAGTAAAATTAACGCACGAAGACAAGTAAGGAAAGCGTGCATGTTATGAGTGGTGGGGGTCTGAATGAGGCGAAAGCGCTGTATTACTATCACTGCAAGTTAGAAGGTAATACTGAACGGACGCTAGTAAGAGCCCAGCGGGCGGACATAAGGGGAGCAGTCGAGAGACCAGTGAGAGAGTTTTTCCAGTGATGACTGGTAGCTGGAACGTTGATTGATAATTATGATTGATGTATTATATTATATTCGTCTATTACCATGATGTAAATAAGTATATGTGAGGAATGTGGAAGTCCTTGATATTGGATATAGCAATGTGCGCCATGAGCGATAGATGAAAGTGAGTTCATGGATTTGTAGCGCGAGTGAGTAGTGTGTACTCCGATGGAGGTGTGTTACCGTAAGATGTGTGGTGAGTGAAATGTGAACTATTGTGTGTACGCTTCATGGGTTGTAAGGAGAGGTGGAGTGAATAGAAATGGTAGGGTATTATACCAATGTAATGTTATTCTTGTAGGTGCCGAGGTCGGGCCAAAGAGCGCCGCCTACGGTGATAGGCCAGCATAGGGCCGGAGGCCACACATAGGCCAGAAGTGAGGCTGTCAGTGCAGGACAGTAGAGGCACATAAAGTCGTGGCAGTCAGGCCACGGACAGGGACGTAGATATGAGCGTGGATGTGATAATGTACTATTGCCATGTTGATGGGCTAGGAACTAATAATGTACTATTGCCATGTTGAGGGGCTATTGAAATGATAATGTGTTATTGCCCTGCTGAGGTGCTAGGGGAGTGCTAAGGTGTATGACAATAGGAAGGTGATATTGAGAGACTGCGGTGCCAGTGAATTATTAATGTGCTATTAAGACCCTGAGGGGAGAGGCTGAGGCCGAAGTGCCTTTAGGAGTAACTACCGGGTTGTGGATCCGAGGGAGAGTGTGTGTGAGAATAAGGCCGTTGTACGGCAGTTAATCCCAATAATATAATGTATGTAATTGCGCTATTATATGTATAATTATGTTTAATAAATGTGTGAGTCTGATGGATTGTTCTGTTAAGTGTTAAACTTGTTTGTTCGTGATTGTTGTCCTGTCATAAACTATTACATCTCCCAGTCTGGGATTTGTGACACGAACATTCCCATGAACTTTCCAGGATATGTGCAGGCTATAACAGAGAGAATTGCAGCAATAATAAATTTAGTCTCATCGCCGAATGATCTTAAACATGACCATAATCTTATCAGCCACAGATTTCTGTCTTTGCCTGCTTCTAAGGATGTACATGGCTGTATCCTAGGTCAATTCCAAGTAAATTTGTGCAGGGTTTTTTCGTAGAGTTGGCAAGGTTATCGAATGGGTGCGTTTCTTGGACCGCTGTCATTCTGATTAATTTTATGAGCAAACTTGAGGTCGATCCTAGGTAGTCTGAGTGACGAAGGGTTGCTGGTTGGATATGCCAGATAACAACAACAACAACAACAAAAATCTTTTCCCGCTCAAAACTGCTAAAAACATAATAAAGAAAGTACCTGTAAGGCCTCCAATGAAAGGCTTTGTAACCGCTGAGCCTTAAATTCTACAAAATATCATAATGTGCGTAGAAAGGCCTAATGTTGCACGTGGGCATATTTTAAAGGTCTCGAAGTTCGCTATATTTCCAAAACTTCAGTTGATTTTGAGCCACAACTGAGTTGAATAGATGAAAGTGTTCCGACATTTTGAGCCCGAAAAAAAGACGCGTTTCCTTCGGGTAGAATTAAAAAGTACAACAAAACATTTTGTTCTGCGCCACAATCTTTACATTGGTGATCGAAACTCGACTGTAAACGTCACATCTGTTTATTTCCCTAATACTAAAAATAAGGTTTCGCATAACATGGTTGAGTTTAGCTGAAATCAGGTCAATTATTATTATCGTCAGTAATAATTCTCGTCGTTATCATTGTTTGGAGGTATGCAATCGAAATCGTGGTCTCGCCCACTCTGCCCCTTCCATTTCTCTCACCCTTTCCCCTGAAACCAAACTCCAGACATGCCGGCAAATTATTAATTGCCCTGTGCCATTTTCGTTGTTACAAGGAAAATAAAAGAAAACCAAAAGCCACACGACTAAAAAAAAAAAAGAGAACAAAAACGCTTCACCAGGCAGTGACTTTGCTGGAAAAGAAAGAGATTATGGAAATGCACGGCCAAGAGTGTAAACAAACCCTTGTTGCTTCCTGTTATCCTGAAGTTTGCTCTCATTGCCCCACGGATTACGATAAAGCCATTACATGCACAATGCTGGTGACGTTTCCCTGAATGTGCTGGCAAGTTGTCAGCATATAAAACATAGGAGCATGAATAATTGCAAATCAAAGCCGCAAGCCGTCCGTTGACCCTACGTGGGAGGCAGAGATAGCGGCTCTAAGGAAACATGCCCACCCTACCCTATCCCAGCTTCTCCCGTGGAAAAGGCCCAGAATCCCAAGTCCCACCTCCCATACAGCTCCCCCCCCCCCCGCCCCCACACCCCATCCCCATCCACTTGCCCTGATAAGCAATCGCACTCAGCCTACATAACCATTATAGATAAGCCTTGCACTCCAGCAAAAGGACCTCGCCAAACGAGTGTCCAGTCAAAGACCTGATCTTTATAACTACTGTAAATTGATGCCGAAAGAGTTGTCACTGACAGGTTGGTGAGACTGAAACAAACAGGCTTGGAACGGGGCAGTTACGTCATTAGAGACTTCTGGTAAAGGACTACAGTCTTATTGCAAAACCAGATACGGAAAACACTGAGCCGTGTTCACTGCTTAACTAAAGCCTACAATGAAAAATACCACGGTCGCTTAACAAAAGGCCCGTAGGGTTTCTACCAACCCCCAGGTGCTGATTTGGTGAAAACTTCCATAACTCTAGTATGGGCCAATAGTAACTTTACCGCATATATATATTTATATATTCACATTCTTAACATTATTACAGTTCAACTAAACGAAGTGTACACTAATTATGTTATTTCAAAAGCATGAAGTGTACCTAATTATGTGAATATTAATAAACTAATTACGATTATAGTATGGTAACGTTTGTTCCACCTTCTAAGACATAGTGTCATTTTGTTTCAGGATGTGTAATCACGTGAATGTTTTGCTACCTGTGTACCCGCTGACTATTTCAATACTGACAAATTTATTCGAATGGCCATATTCTTTTTTTTTTTCTTAAATTGCTCAATCGTCGTTGGCCTGGGACAGAACATGAACAGACGGAAGATTTGTTACTATATGACCTTTGATGTGGAGTACCTCATATCATAACAACCACATAATATCATACTGCTACAAAGATCATCTCAAACTACATCAGCCTGGAGCCGTCAAGCACTCGGGGAAAATGTCAAAAGTGCGAGAGTTGCCCTCAGCATCTGTCTGCCAGAGCTGAAAAATAATTCCCCAAGGAAACATTTGGACACAGTAAATGCATAAAATTATATCGGAATGCTGATGTAAGAGAGTATTTAATCTGTACATCAACGCGAGTGAGAAGAGGAGACAAGAGCAGTAGGAGGAGAAGAAGGAACGGAAGAAGCAGATGGCAGAAACAATCCCGGAGCCGGTTGCCAAGACCTTCAAGTGCAACAACTGCAACAAAGCCTGCGGCTCAAGGATCGGACTGTACTGACACAGCAAGCGCTGCAGCCACCCGACCTGACACACACTGGGCGCTCAGTCCATTGTCTCTGGAGACAAAGGGGGGGGGGAGGGGGCAACAACAAGAACAACAATAATCTGTACAGAAAAGGATCATTCTGGAATATCCAGAGCGAGGACCCGCCGAGAACATCGGCTTAGAAAAGAGTTTTCAAAGTTGAAATCGACATTAAATACAGTTTCAGCATATCCAGAAGGATGAAAAGCGACTACACTGATCTGAAAGATTTGGAAGCATTGGAAATCAGCTCAGAAACAGCATTGTCATCAGCTTATAAGAGAGCTTTCAAAGTTACCATCGACATTAAAAACAGCATATCCAGTAGGATGAAAATCGACTACACTGATCTGAAAGATTTGGAAGCACTGGAAATCAGCTCAGAAAAGCATTGTCATCAGCTTATAAGAGAGCTTTCAAAGTTACCATCGACATTAAAAACAGCATATTATCCAGGAGGATGAAAAGCGTCTACACTGATCTGACAGATTTGGAAGCAATGGAAATCAGCCTAGAAACAGCGTTGACTGTACTTTTGTCAAGACTTACTTCTACATACTGTCCTATTCTGAACCGTGCTGGGTGAAGGGCTGTTAATTTTGTCAGACAACCCAGAATTGAGTCTAAGCAATGAAAGTAAAAAATAACGAAAACAAAACTCGGCAATCAGAATTCATATTTCATTATTGTAAATCTTATCGTAACCTACAGACGAGTTAATCCGTGTCCAGCAATAAAAGTTTTCTTAAAATAACAGTTTTGGGTTGAGTTACTGGATGGGGATAAGGAGACTTAAGAAAGGCAAAGGACTTAAGAAAGGAAACACCATTTCTGTACACAGGAAAACATCCTCTCTTCTAACACTTCATGGATTTTTGCTGTTTCCGTTTCGGTACACATGAAAACTCAGCTTAATCTGTGTAGCCTGAAAACGTGGGACTCCTCAACATTTTAGCCCTACTGCAGGACTTTGACTGGAAAGCCTTAAAAGGGCCAGATGTAATGTCAAGAACACAAACATCTCAACAAAACACGTAACTAAGCTAGGACAGGCAGCATTCCGAAAATCCAAGTTTGGCACTCGCAGCCAAGTACCGGCAATTGCATAACATTCTACGAGTTTATTTAACATTTTCGATTTTGTTCTCTGTTCAATGTTCTACCTTGATATGTCGATGGTGTTGTACTCTAACCGTGTAACTGGTTTGGGGATTGTTTTCCAGGAGACGAAAGAAACATCTTTTTGTGAGTTTTTTTTAATTTTTTTTATACAGGACTATATCTTTTTGGTCGTATTAATCAAACAAAACGTGTCTTTCTGTCGTAATAAACATTTTTTTTTAATGCAGGCCTTTAAGCCGGTTAATCCAGTTACGCGGTTATCATCACACAAAGTATGCACTTATGCAGTTAGAGATAAGCGACAAAATTCCGCCACAGAAATCAGTTACACGATTAGAACAGCCACATAAACGGTTAGAATTGTAACTCTTGACGGTTTCGAAGCCTTTTTTGCTATTTATAGTGCGTGTAGACTTCTCATTTGAATAGGGAACCCCCGGAAAGGCGTGGTGACAATTTTTAGCTAATTTTCCAGTTACACGGTTAGAGCACAACAGTATCGATATATATGTTTTTTCCTGAAAAAGATCAGTCGGTCGCAAGCTTGATTGGTCTTACCTTTTCTTTTCCGTTTTATATTATCGTCTCTGTATTATTCGTTACGCGAGTCTCTGCTGTGCATTTGTTTTTTCTTTTCGTCACATTTTGACTAGTTTACGAGCGATACCTAGAATTCCATTTTTATTCCCTTTGAACTGCTACAAAAAAGTAAAAGGAAAGGGATGAGACAATGCCGTGTTCTTAACAAAACCCCATGCGATACAGCTACAAAAATTGCAAGACGCTGTCTATAACATTATTCAAAAACCAATCCAAATAATAATGCACAGAACTATATTATTGTGTGTACACAAAGGGCAACAAAACAAGAACTGAGGGACATTTAATTATGGACGTCATTAATTTCTTGAATGAGTGCAACGATAGACTAGAGAATAATATAACCTTGGGACATCCATTTGCATGAAGAGGGAGAGACAAGAAAGAAAGATGAAAGTGAAAACGTAGAGAGAAACCAAAAAAACTAACCCACATTTATTATACACATACCCACAAATGCCCACACATACACACACACAAACACACACACAATTACCGTCCATCCAGACACGAAACAATAAAATATTCAATGACCACTCTAGTACCCATGATTGTCTTATGAGACTCCAAAACTGACTTACATGTAAAATGATATAATAATAATAGTAGTAAAGATTATCAATATGGAGCCCGGTCCAAATATTGCTCTAGATGTGCTACAGAAAGTCTGGTCCTTTCCATTTGCAATTGAAGAGCATTTTTCATAACTGGGTAATGAATATTTACACCGCGTCTTGCACTAATTTTGAATATCCGAATATCGTGCACAAATTAGTTTACCTAGTTTTGGAAAAAAATTGCTCTTCAATGCTCTCTTACTCTCTCTCTCTCTCTTTCTCTTTCTCTCTCTCTCTCTCTCTCTCTCTCTCTCTCTCCCTCTCTCCCTCTCTCTTTCTCCCTCTCTCTCTCTCTCTCTCTTTATCTCTCTTTATATCTCTCTCTCTCTCTCTTCCCCTCTCTCTCTTCCTCTCTCTCTCTCTCACGCACAATCTATCGCATACACTATTATGCTTTACATACACACATACATACACACATATCATACGCACATGGAGAAAAACAAGGCAGAAAAGTAATCAACAAACTTTTAAAACTGAAAAAGTCATAGAATTATAGAAAAAAAAAATTAACGTCTTACGTAAATTAGTTTATCGGAGCGTTTTGTTTTTTTTTTATTTGTTTTTCCAAACACAGAACATTGGTCAAAGGGTGATTTCTTTCAGATGGGCTGTATTATGGAACACCTCCAGGTGTCAGAGGAGCCACGAGGGACGCGTTAGTCCAGAGGCAAGGTGCTCGCCTGTCGAAGGTACCGGGTCGATTGCCTAGTCCAGAATAATTATAAGCTCAGACTTCAGAGACAACTGATCTACTCACCTTTTCTTGTGCTTTCAATGGCTGTTCCCTCCAAAACAACCTGTTTAAAAAAAAAATTTAAAGTTCTAATAAAAACAACATTAATCATCTATTTCCTCAAGTTGGGTCATGCTATCGCCGTCTAAATTCTTCTTTGTTTCAACTTCACGTTCTGCCCAATTGAGAGAGTCGATGTTCAACTTTTGCGGCTTTAATATTATGATACGGAGTTAGAAGAAATTGGAAGTGTCAAAACAACTTGATAAGTGCAACAACGCATTTTAAACAAGTGACAAAGCGTGCATTTGTTATACTTAATTTACATAATACAAAATCTCCAGGTTTTTTGTTTTTTTTTGGAAAATGGAGATAGAACAAACAAGAACTGGGGTCACAAAGTGTACATCAAAAGTAAAAAGAACAGTAGCTGTGATAATAAACATTTAGCACTCCCGTACATGTTGGCAAGTTTGGCAAAGTGACCCAGCACTTCCCTGTCATTTGGAATCAGATAATATTTCATTTCAGTGCCGTGTTCCCACAGCCAGAGAAAACGTCTTGGCAGAAGCATCACATCTAAACCATTGTTTCCCAACCCTTTTTTATTTGTGCCACGCCCCACGTCCATTTTCCTAAGGCTGTTGTTGCTTGTAGCCTACATGCGCACCCCAAGTATTTTGAGGTAGCGGCGCGTATGTAAACGTACCCATCCCTAACCCCTTCCTTATCCTTAACCCTAAATCTTATCGAATCCCTAACCCTGACCCTTACCTTTCAATAAAAAAAAAACAGGAGGAAAACAAAAAGAAATTCTGAAAAAATAATTAATTAAGGCTGTTGCTAGGAGTATTTTGGGAGGAACACTCTAGCTCTGTCAAAAAATAGGATTTAAAATATGTACCCCTAGCGCAAAATGCTTGGGGTACGTACGTTCACGTAACAACAATCTTTTCTTAAACAAACTTGCTCCATGGTCGGACAAAGTTACTACACAGTATATAAACCAAAATACTCATATTTTCAGCATGTATGCATTCGAAAGGAATTTTAACTGAAACTTTTTTTTTTCGAGGTTCGGTGGTTTAATCCTAGTTAAACAAACACGACATAAACAAACAAACAACAGATTATTCACACAGTTAAATTAAAATACACTGTGAAATTAAAATGTCTATGAAAAATCCCTACGCCCGTTTTGAAGTCCCACGTCCCACCAAAATATTGCCATGCCGCACCGGTGGGGTCTGCTCCCCACCTTGAGAACCACTGATCTTAGACGGACATGCTGTTTCCTAGTCTCTGGAACTCTCACGTTAAAATACGTCTCACCATTTTTGTAAATTTTACACTTTTTCTTTTAATACTCTTTCAGCTTTTTGCCCGAAGAAGGTATTTTTGACCGAAAGCTCGTCTTGCTTTTGTCTCCTTTTCCGTTGCGTTTTATTATATCGTTAATGTATTATTTCTTTCGTACAAGGCATTCCAACATACAGCCTGTTCTTTTGCCACTTTTCGACGTTGCAGAAACCATCGAGGGTTATCAAGCAGAACACATGTTATGTCCAGTTTTATTGATGGCTCTTAAATGCCTGTAGACATCCAAGACACAAGGTTAGTGACTTTATTTCATTACCCAAATAAAACCTATCCATACGCCTGTGTTGAAGTTATTGCAGTCGTTTGAATTTTATTTAAAATGAGAGATTTCAAACTCCATTTTCCCAGTTTGACGATATTGGACAAACATTCTGGCTGTCAACTCCCTATCAGGGTACTCATTGATACTTAGGTTCGTGAAGTCACCACCCAACAATATAAAGTTGTGTTTTCATGTGTTCTGTGAAGATATCCAGGTCAGTACGAGCACCAAATACCAAATTTATATGCAATTACAAAACATACAGAAAAAACGCCGAAAAATCCACAGCGCATGCGTCAGTCTCCGACAGTGAGGTTTCCAATGATCACAAGATGAATGGTTGATCTGACTGATAACATCAATGTTAATGGAAAAACACGCGGGGTAACGTCAGACACCGCTGACTTCTAACTTTTAGTCGCGACACTTGAAAAGAATTGGATATTTCTGTGATGTGAAATGGTGGGCCGAGTCACTGGTTAGATAACTGATTGTATTCGGTAAACCACGTCTGTTCAGAAACTGTATAAGGATTATTAGAGTGGTACATTAAATAGCAGGATAATTATGGTTGATCAATTCCTCTTCAACCATTCAAGTCTTTGCCGTTCTCTCATTAGAATAAGAGACAATAGACATTCTCGCACGCCAGCCTGTGCACCACACAACACCAACATTCTGGCTGCACAACACCAACATTCTGGCTATTTCTCTACTTTGTTCGGGGCTATTGATGTAATATAATATTAAGGTTCGTGTGTGTTTTGCTTATGTTTTAACTCTGTGTGCCAGGTCTCTCTTTCAGGTAGCTGACTCAAGATAGGGTTTGACACGCCCAAGTTAGCAAGACACACTAATTTCAGTCCCGCTAATGCGCAAGGTTTCCTTTAACCAGAGAGTATGTATGTTCAGAGAGGTTTCACTATTAGTCGATTTGCATTGCGAGACACGGGGGCATGGAGAGGAAAGTAGGTCGCTGAGGTAAACAATATCCGGTTTGGGCATTTCCACGAGGTGAAAGAGCTTACACACTGTTTTAAATAGTTTCAATCAGCCCAAAAACTATGAACACACCACAGTAAACAGGTACAGGTATGCACACTATCTAGCGAAGAAGGTCTCTTTCAATTCTTCAATTTCTTGTTCACCGCAGCGACCTAGTTTCGAGATTTGGCAGAAGTGAGATCTTTCTATAAATACATACTCTCTGCTCTAACTCCATAGCTCATATTTTCATGTGGCTCGAAAATCGAAATAAATCAAACGTGACTCAGTGCTTCGACAATCTCAAGCAGTAATGAACACATTCTGTTCTACACATTGTAGACATTCGTATAGTATGTATGACAACTATCACCGTTTATACTTTTTATATTATGAAAGGGATTTTACATTGTATTTGTTTTTTGTTTTTTTATTATTGTGAGTGAACGGTAGTCTAGTTACAAAGCCGCATAGAGAAAATACTGAGTCTGTCAGAGAGTATGACGTATGTACAGAGAGAAGTCACTATTGGCTGATTTGCGCCACGAGACACGGAAGCTCCGCGAAATCACTGTTAGCATTAAGCGGAAAGTAGGTCACGGGGATAAACAATACCCATTTGTGCATTTCCTTGGGGAGCCAGAGCCTACAAACGGCTCTAAATAGTTTCAATCAACCCAAAAATATAAAGAAACCACAGTAAACAGATATGCACACTGTCTTTGGTGAAGACGGTCTCCTTCAATACCTGTTCCCGCCGTGACCTAGTTTCGCGACTTGGCGCAAGTGATTCCTCTCTAGATATATACATACTCACTGGATGTGTTCACTGCTCATCTACATCTTACTCTGTAAACTACTACGGTCCCCTAACAATAGGGTTTTTGAAAGAAACTAACACTAGCTGTCTTTGGCCTCTGAGAACAACAAAAACAAAAATGTCGTTTATAGGTTTTCATCTGAAGTGTCTAAAATGAAAAGGAGGATAACGACTTTGGACTGACCATGAACTGGTGAGCTGTGTTGCAATAAACGAAGCAAGTCACATAAATGCTACTGTTTATTTGAGTTTGGGAAATTGCTTTGATGTAAACCACGGGCCGAACTTATTTGATGTGTACCCTGCACACGTGAGAATAGCTGTGGTTTGAGAGGCAGTTTATTGCAGGTATAGACAGATTCCCCCGCACTGCTCAGACAGCGCAGACATTCAGCAATAACACCATGGCATGTGACAGTAAACCTGTGTGTTCTGACATAAATAGAGCGTAAAGTTAGATTCCTTTGTTCAAGGCCGACCAGGTAGACTGGAAAGCAGAAAATGAAGGGAAAAAAATGGCATGCAACAGAATGGAGAAAAAAGGAAGGAAGATACATGTCACTAGTGTAAACAAAAGAACACAAGATAGTGGGGCTGCAAAAATACAAAAAGGCAAAAGGGACAGAGCATAAAACCAGATAAACATAAGCCGGTAATGCAAGAAGCAATAAAATCTTGGGATAGCATTATTCTTTGTATAAAAATCTTAAAACGCACCGATATGTACACAACGCTGAACATGTTTTACAAGTTTAGAATGATCTGTGAACATACCGTTTCGTACATAACTCCCAGTTATATTTAATAGTCTTTGAACGAAAATATCTGAACTCTCGGTTGAGTGCATAAGCCCTGTGACTATACTCGACTTGAGCATGCTGTTACTCGAGTTGTCCAGTACTGCGTGAAGTTTCAAGTTAAAAATTGCAAAAATTAACACCCTATAGATCGGTATTATCATGGGAGAAAAATATATTTATAAAAGCTTCTACGAAAAGGTGGGCGCATCTGAAACAGGGTGGCTTTTTAGATGTAATGCTTTTCTGTCTGTGAGTCGCTTCTAATGAAATACTTGTCCGACCAGTACACTCTCTCAGCCCCGGAGTGGACTAGCAAATTTTGATTGGCCGACCAGTCACAATGGTGAGTTTCAATGAGATCGAACTAGTTTGCTGGTGCGCGAGATCTCATTGAAACCCAATGTTGTCACGTCACCAGCCAACTAGTGAGCCAATGAAAATCACTGAATAGAGATACCACCAGAAGCGACACAAGGCAGGAAATTCGACATCAATTTTGACTAGCCTGCGCCATTTTGGAAAAGACTGATTGTTCGGAACTAGGCACGCGCGCAACGATGTTTACTCTAACATCAGAGAGTATGTATTTAGAGAAACAGAGAGAGAGAGAGAGAGAGATGTCTCACTTCCGCCAAATCGCGAAACCAGTCAACGGCGGTGACAAGTATTGAAAGAGACCATCTTCACCAAAGACAATGTGCGTATCTGTTTACTGTGGTATGTTCACATTTTTGGTTTGATTGAAACAATTTAGAGCCGTCTGTAAGCGCTTACTGCCCGCGGAAATTCACAAACGGGTATTGTTTACCGCCGATCAAGTCACGTGAAGTTACATTTCATCCAAAATGGGAGAGGGCATACTTCCTGTAGTCACAAAAAGTGGGATTCTTTCCCTTCTGGTAGTTCCCTATCCTGTGATCAAAATTTACTTGTGGGCGCTGGGCCTCAAGGTCACAAGAGCGATTGTTCAGTCATTCCAGGAAAGAACAAATTTTTAAAAAGCAACTTCTCAATACATTTGTGAAAACGTACGCTATACATTTTGTCTTCGTTTGACCCTTCACTTTCTCAACTATATGCTTTTAAGAAGTGACACAACACTGAACCTGAACATCTATCCTTGCCACTTCAGACAATTTCAAACCATAATACATCAATTTAGAGTTGCAACATTTGCTACGTGAGACACATTAATTAATTATCAGTCTATGGACTGGCTCCCGGTAAGTAAGACAAATCTGTCTACCGACAAAACTGACAGATTAGCGCGGAATCACATGGCTAATGCATGCAATGTTTGAGACATCACTTTTTAGAACTAAACACTAGTCCGCCTCACCAACTGACGTCTCAGCAAATGTTCCCAGTTTACAGGAGAGCGCTTCCAAGTTGTTGTTTTTTTTTTCTTACAGTGAAGCTGCGTTTCCATGTGTACGGGAACGGAAATGCCAACGGAAACCGTCAGAAAATCCATCGAGTAATAAAAAGAAGGAGTGTTTCAATGTATACAGAAACGAGGTTCTCGTACACATAAAATTATTCTTTCTATTTCACAACTTCAAAGGTTTTTGACGTTTCCGTTGCCGTTTCCGTTTCAGTACACACGGAAACACAGCGTTAAATTTCTTAGTCACAGGCAAGCATATCCTTATAATAAATTTCAAACACATATAAGATAACGATAAGCCGCATTCGAAAATATAAATCTCACCTTGAGCATGATAAATTAATGGTAACAAAATCACCAAAACCACCAATACGCCCGTGCGTGTGATAGACAAAGGAACATTCTGAGCCACATCGAGAAAGTATCAACCGCAAAAACTGTCTGAGTTCGCCGCCCCTACAAAAACATTGTTACATACGGCAGTACACTATGCAGGCAAAACAGCAGCTCAGCTGACAATATTGATGATACTCATAATTCCAGTACGCTCCGAATGGGCAATTACCACCCCAAAAAATTATGCTCTTCATACCCAGCACGATTATCGTTTAGTCTACATAATCACCCGCGTTTATTTACACGTGACTTGCATGTATGGGTCTATTTTAGCTCATCACAATTATCCATCTTGTCAGCGCGCATCAGTTTATGTGTGCATTGGCGCCCATTTGCGGGCCAACACCAATATCGATGTTTTATCGTAGACATGCTGTTGTGAAGTAGTTCACCACACTAAAAAAAAAAAGGAATAGAATAACAGGAGATCGTAAAAAAAAGAATGAAATAGGATCATGCGGGCATAACCATGTTTATATCTCGAAGAATTCCAGCCCTGGATTTTTTTTTACCTTTGTAATGGGCCTACAAGGGTTCTAAGACTTTGAAAAAGTAGGCCTCCTCGTGTCCCATAGGCTTAGGTGGTCAACTGTAGTTTAAGCTACACTGAGATCATATAAACAGACAGATAGATAGAAAGATAGACTGACTGATGGAAAGACGGACAGATTGAAGATGGTATGGCGAATGGAAAGCGAATTGACAGAAACAGATAGATAGAAGGATAAACTGACAGACACACAGACAGACCACTAGAGATAGATAGATAAATAGATAGATAGATAGATAGATAGATAGATAGATAGATAGATAGATAGATAGATAGATAGATAGATAGATAGATAGATAGATAGATAGATAGATAGATAGATAGATAGATAGATATAGATAGATAGATAGATAGATAAATAGATAGATAGATAGATAGATAGATAGATAGATAGATAGATAGATAGATAGATAGATAGATAGATAGATAGATAGATAGATAGATAGATATAGATAGATAGATAGATAGATAGATAGATAAATAGATAGATAGATAGATAGATAGATAGATAGATAGATAGATAGATAGATAGATAGATAGATAGATAGATAGATAGATAGATAGATAGATTATGAGAACTCGTTCAGATCAAATTAAATTCAAATAATAAAAATGCTCCCACAACATAACTTTTTCTTTATTCGTTCATTTCTGAGATGCAGCGTTGTTGTTGTTTTTTTTCCTCTCGGTCATGTGCTACCCTACAGTTTTACTGAGTGATAACCTCTGTCTTGTAGGGTGGCAGTTTGGGGGGCTTTGGTCAGTTCATGGCTATAAAATGGTTACTCATTCATCTCTCCCCCTCACTTTCAGGTTCCATTCCATTAAATTAATGGACTAATATAAAAATCATTGAAAGTTCAAGCCTAGATTCGCAGCTAAGTACTCATATCGTGTTTACCTCCTGCAATTCTGTTCTTTGTTCTGTTGTCTTTTTTGGTTCAAATTTTCACCCATATATACTATTTTTCCCCTTGAGAAAGGTAAGACATACTAAAATACATACCTTTGTGGTTTTATTGTATCATTTCTGTAGTGTTTCTTACACGAAGCCTAGCCACATACAACGTTTTCATTCTGCCACAACCATGATAGTGTTCCACCACGATAAAAGTCCAACGTGGCCGCCATTATAACTACATAATAGATGAACAAAAAACGTGTGTCCATTTCTCATGTCCTAGCAAGCCAGGACAGATGTATGGGGTGAAATCTGAAAGAAATTCAGAAATAGTGAAACTGCCCTTAAATTAGCAACTCAGGGCAGTGGAGTTTTAGAAAAATTGGATCCAGTGGAGAAATATTATGAACAATCTGGAATGACAGGAAAAATAAATGGGAGTCCCCCCTTTACCACTATAACTGTTAAGTGTTTAAGTCTTTATATCAGGAAGTTCGTTGCTCTTGGCATTTACATCCCATTTTTCTTGTTTTTAATTTCCTTGTTCTTAATTACTGTGTGTTTGTGTGGGAATGATTAGTTTGTTGGTTGTTGGTGTTTTTTTTTTTTATAATTTTGCCCTGGAAGAGCCTTGTTCGGCCTACCCATCTCTACTTTCATCTGCTAAGGTATCTTTAACTTGCGCAATGTGGACATGGGCTCTCTGAGTTTTTCGTCCTTGTCGTAGAAGACTAGGTGCTTTATCTTACCTATCATAGGACCAGGGACAGGAATGTTTCCCCTTAAAATATCACATCAGCCCCCCACCAGCAACAACAAAATTTATTATCCATTATTAAATATATATTATTATTAATAAATATTCAAATATTACTTGAGTTGTGATATAAAAATTATGTGATGTGAGTTGTGAACTGTTGTGAGTTGTGGACTGCACCTAACGGGCTGCTTTACAATTTGTTCTGAGATAGAGAGAGGTAGAGTAGAGAGAGAGAGAGAGTGAGCGAGACAGGGAGAGAGAAAGAAGCAGTGTAGTGTGTTGAGCGCTTCGCAGGCGCTCCATTCTGCTCTGTGGTTGACATGTTGCTTCTGTAAAGCGCATAGAGCATTTTAAATGGATATGCTATATATATATGCCATCTATCTATCTATCTATCTATATAAAAAATTCCAACAGGCCAGCACCGACCGGGGATCGAACCTGGCACCTTTGGCATGCGAGGCGAGCACCTTGCCTCTAGACCACTGTGCCCCCACTATAATTGTTGAAAGTCCCGCAAGTCTTTTTGACACATTTGTCTTTCCATTTCCACTATAATTGTTAAAGGTCCCGGGAGCCTTTTTTTTATTCAACTGTGGAAATGTAAAAATTGCTCCCGGGTAAGAACCACTGGTCTGGTAAAGTCTTCTGGTCCACACAGCGAGTGTGCAGAGATCTATTATCATGTAGTCGTGTAAACCAGTAGGATAATTGCCCTGCAGGAAAAATCACCCGGTATTATGAATGGCAGGTGTGTGATTATGTCTGGTCGGAATCGACATCATATTTACTGGTGCACATTGATTATCAACATGTCATTTTGTTAGTGAAACAGAATTCTAAAAACTAAAGAATGGCTGGAACTTTTTGGGGAGATTGGAATGACAGGAGATATGTTTAGAGGAACAAAGGTTTTTTAGTAGTTTTTTTATTTTAGCATGTGACATTCCGGCACTGGGTCACATCCAAATTTGCAGTCTCTGCAAAGTAGTTCAATCCAAACAATGGACATTTATAGTGCTGGGTCTTTTTTTAGAATGTCTGGAATCAACATAGATTTTCTCAGAAACTGTCTTTTAAATTTCGTTGAAATTTTACATTGGCTCATAATTATTTCACAGGAAATCTAATGGAATTGAGTCTGGTTTAGAGTTTCCTACTTAGAGCTTTACGAAACATGATTGACAAAGTTACCAATTATTTCAAACAGGCAAAAACCAACAAACATTTCTACAGTGCCAAACTTCAAGCTCGTCTCTCTCTCTGTCTTTCTTTTCTCTCTCTCTCTCTCTCTCTCTCTCTCTCTTTCTCTCTCTCTCTCTCTTTCTCTCTCTCTCTCTCTTTCTCTCTCTCTCTCTCTCTTCCTCTCTCTCTCTCTCTTAGCCTCACTTTCTATCTCTCCATCTCTCTTGGCTCTCTCCCTCTCTCACTCTCTCTCTCTCTTTTAGCTCTCTCTCTCTCTTGACTCTCTCACTCTCTCTCTTGGCTATCTCTCTCTCACTCTCTCTCTCTCTTAGCTATCTCTCTCTTGACTCTCTCACTCTCATTCTCTCTCTCTCTTAGCTACCCCTCTCTCTTTCTTGGCTCTCACCCTCTCTCACCCTGTCTCTTGTCTCTCTTTGTCTCTGTTTCTCTCTCTCTCTCTCCCCAGTTCTCGAGATTATATTTAGGCAAGGGTCACATTTGAGCTTAATTTTGTGTGCAGCCTTCAATTCCAGCCCTCAATGTTTATGTGTTCCCGTCTTAACGGCCTTAATAGTTTACTGCACTAAGGAACTTTCACGTCTCTTGAGGAAAAAATAAGTAAACAAAATGATGACATGGGGTTAGCTGGTTATTGGCCTGCATTCACGCTAGTCTAATGAAATAGCGTGGCTTTTGAGGAATTTCCCATGTTGACACAACGTCTATTGATTCTTCATTTCCTTGAGGCGGCTGATCAGCGAGTTAAAGTCGCTGCAGTGGGGCTGTAAGGTCAGACCTGATTTTGAACAGAAGAAAACAACTTGACGGACAAATTCTTCGGATTAAAATCTGTCGCGAAAATAGCGAGGGGGGGGGGGGGTTGGCGACAGCAATTATGTTTCTCCTTTGGGGGAATTTCTTGTTTTTGGTCAATGTTTTTAATTGTATGACTTATCTTGCAAATGAGTTCATGGGGGAAACATTTTATGTCCTGTCATGTTATTCCACATGGAAATAACTTCGTTGTATTTCAGGCGACACGAAATTTTTCGAGCAGATAAACAGATAGACAGACAGAATGACTGACGTACAGACAGATTGAAGATGATAAAACGGACGAAAAGGTGGAATGATAGAAACAGATAGATAGATAGATAGATAGATAGATAGATAGATAGATAGATAGATAGATAGATAGATAGATAGATAGAATAATAGATAGATAGATAGATAGATAGATAGATAGATAGATAGATAGATAGATAGATAGATAGATAGATAGATAGATAGATAGATAGATAGATAGATAGATAGATAGATAGATAGATAGATAGATAGATAGATACAGAGAGAGAGAGAGAGAGAGAGAGAGAGAGAGAGATAGACTGACATATAGATAGATAGATAGACTGACAGATATATAGATAGAGAGATTGATAGACAGATAAAGAGATACATAAATAGATAGATAGGGAGATAGATAGATAGATAGATAGATAGATAGATAGATAGATAGATAGATAGATAGATAGATAGATAGATAGATAGATAGATAGATAGATAGATAGATAGATAGATAGATAGATAGATAGATAGATAGATATATTTCTTTATTTGCTAAAAAAAAATAACACAATTCGGCATTTTTTAGACAAAGTATATGACTGGTTTTTTTTTTGTATATTAATTACACTCACGACTTGCCGAAAATTATATTATTTTGATTCTGACTCCAGGCGAGAAAACTAGCTCTTATTCTACTGCATCTCTTTAGTCTCAAACAACCTTCTTCCAATCCTTTGATTGTGGAAATATTACAAAAACCACAGGATGAGGGGGAGGGGGAGGGAATGGTAGGTAGGGATGAATTTTTTATTCAATTTTGCACGGGCAACGGTCTGTTCGGCCTGCTCGTTTCGAGTTCCAACTGCCAAAGTATCTTTAACGCGCGCAACGTGCACACGGGCCCTCCGACTTTTTCGTCTTTATCCGAGAAGTCTAGGTGTTCGGTCCTACCTCCCATAGGATCAGGGACAGGAAAATATGAAAAAAATCCCAAAATTCCAACATGCCTGCAACGATCGGGATTTGAACCCGGTACCTTCGGCATGAGAGGTGAGCACCTTGCCTCTAGACCACCGTGTCCCCAATATCGAGAAGAGGAGGCAGAACAAGGCTGTTGCCGGGCAAAGACTAAAAAAATAAGTAATCCCTATCACAAAAACACACAGAAACAAAAACACGAAAAATATAAACAAGAAAGGTCAGGTGTAAATGCCAACAGCAGCGAACCCCATATAATAAAGACCTAATCACAATGGCTATTGTACCGTCGCTTTAAGTAAAGACAAGTTAAATGAACTGACAATTAATGGAGAAGTATCAATCTATTAAATTTCAGAGACACAGAGATATAAACTAAAAGCGTTTGTTAGGGGAGCTTGGTATTTTACATTAGAAGCACCGCTGAACAATGAACATAAGTCAGTGTTTTATCTGTTTAGTTCTATAATTAGACCAAAGATAATAGAAACGATAAGATGAGACACTGTCTTCTTCGCACCACTAAAAAAATCGGTGTACACATCTTGCGCGCTGATCGGTGGCGGGGCCCATGGCGCATAGTATGAAAAGAATGCTTGATATAATGGTAAATTAATGATGCAAAATTGTGACAGTGATACTGTGACTTAAAAAAAAAAAAATTGCCAGAGTTTTCCCACAGCGGTTGGGGTTATAATTCCACAATAAGTAACGTCAATCAAGGCCTACAGTGATAGCTGAATTGAACAAAAATCAGTATTTTTCCTACTTGGCTTTGTAAAATACGGCACTGTTGATGACTTAAGTGCGTTCGCCGCTAGGCGGCGGTGCGAAATCTGTGCACGCTAAAAGCACTGGCTGTATTATCTTGTCAATTCTAGTATCTTTGATTAGACTACGCACATTCTTAAATAAATCGCTGATGGCTAAAGCTGGTGGCGCACAGACTGCTCTGTCTTGGCTTAGGACTATGAAACTAAAAACAGGAGCTCAAGCATTGGCCAGACCAAGACAAGTTCCATCGCGTCTAAACTATAAGGAGTCAGTGGGCGGAAAGATAAATGTCGTGCACTGAGTCAAAAGAGACGCAAAATAAGTCTTGGTTCATAGAGACCAAAGACCTAATCTGAACCTCAATGCATAGCGGTGAAACTCGCAAACCGTGTGTCCAAATTCCATTGTTTTGAGAAAATCGCAAATAAAGTACTAAACTTTGCAGTTCAAAATGGAATCTGAGAACCATTCAAGTTAAATGGCCAGCACATGTGACATATACAAGGGTTTCTATTGGTATTTTATTATCTAGAGGTACGCTGCTCGTCTCTCATGCCGAAGGTAACGGGTCCAATTCCCGGTCGGTGGAGACATGTTGGAATTTAGGGGGTGGGGGGAGGTGGATTCGTGTCCCTGATCCTATGGTAGGTAGGAGCCAACACCTAGTTTTCTCGGAAAAAAGGACGAAAACCTCGGACGGTCCGTGTACACGCTGCGCACGTTAAATATACTCCGGCAGTTGGAAATCGAGAAGAGCAGGCCGAACAAGGCCGCTGCCAGGACAAATTTAAAGAAAAACACACAAGAAACATCCACAAACATACAAGAAAAACACACACACAAAAATCGGCAACAAAAATAAAAACAAGAAAAGTAAGGCGTAAGCACCAAGAGCAGCGAACCTCCTAAAATGAAGACCTAAAACCAACAACAATAATGGACATAGAGTCCAGATCTCTCACAATATTTCACCTGGGATAGACTTAAAAGAATAATAAATTCTTTCTTTCTTTCTTTCCTTCTTTGTATTTTTCTCTTTTCTCTGTGTCTCTCTTCCCCTTTTCATTCTTTTTTTTTCTCGTTCTTTCTTTCTATTTAAATATTCAATGAGAAGATTCGTTGTCCTATTTTCAGCCCATCAAATCTAGCTCTCACATTTCAGTTATTGAATTGAACTAAAACCTTTAACTTTATGCAACAACAGCAATTTAATGTCGAGAATTTATTTCCATTTTCTAAGTTCGTTTCCTTCGTTTGTATAATAAATCTAAACGTTTCCTGTCATATTAGATGTGCATAATTATTTATTGATGAAGACCCGTTTGTGTTGCACGATTCTCCCTTCGAACGGTCGTGAGACGTTAGTAATTACAAGTAATCCAAGTGCAAACTGGTGTACATTAAATTTTTAGAGTAGAGAACTGAACTGGAAACCCAATATGAGATTGTATCCCTACACCTAAAGAATGGTTACTGTCTGTCTGACTGGCGTATTCCTGTGATATAGAAACATAATACCAGATCGAATCTTTACACCAGACTGGTAACTTTCTGTCTGACTAGTGTTTTCGTGTGATAACTATCGATACTGTCCATGTACTGGTACCAGTCTGCCTGACTGATTTGCTGCATAGATAACACTGTTACTATCAATGCTGTCTGTAACGTTATATTATAAAAACCACAGAAAAACTGTAGGGTCCCAGCAGGGCTTAAAGCAAAGTCAAAATGTGGCAAAAAGAAAAACTGTACGTGGCAAAGCCTCCTGTAAGAAATTATACCCAAACGACACAATAAAACGCAAAGAAATCGATTTGTCTTCACTTTTCCTTGGCGTTTTATTGTATCGTTTCGGTATCAGTTCTTACGCGAGGCTTTGCTACATACAACTTTTTCTTTGTTTTTGCCATATTTTCACTGTATCTGTAATGTTAGTCTCATGGTTTGGTGTCTAACTGTGCTAATCACCCACTGCACTCTGTTATCCCTGACGCTGCCGTTGCTGCTACTATTGATTCAGTACCGCTGTGCAAATCACTATCGTCATCAACATCATCAGCTTCATCTACATTCATCATCTTGATAGTCACCATCATTATCATCATCACGCAGGCCCAAATCCGTCTCATGAGAGGCAAACCAGACTGTACATTTCAAAATCGGGATCATTCCATTGATACAAATCACTATTCTTTCTTTTATAAGCCTTTAACGCCAACAATATTAAATGCGTCTCCATAAGTTTCAAGGCAGGAACACGCCCCTGAACAATGTTTATTCTCATTTCTTAAGCATGTGTGCACTGTAAACCTTAACATCGCTTGGATGTAGCCATAAAATGATAACTAACTGGTCTTGTCCACAGCTCCGCTAATTTTATGGAAATGACGTATGAAGAACTCTCTTTGCCTCTATAACGGTGAGGAGCTGAGCGGAACGGATGCTGTGGACAAGACTATACAGAGGAAAAGAGTGTTTTACTTTTTCATACGTAAAAATAGCAGAGCGGAGCGGATGCTATGGGCAGGATCACTAACAAAGGGAAAGAAAGAAATAATTCACTTTATTCATGGACTTTCTTTAAGTAAAAAATACATTCCTTAACATAAAGTAAAAAAGACAAAGTAAAAGCATATGCAGCATTTCATAGACATCTGTCAGTTTCGGTGAAAATTGATGACAATGTTGCCCACAGAAAGTTTGAGTGACCTCTCACTGACGGCCCACTCCGGTTCAGCATTATCAGAAAATGGAGATGGGGCAAACAAGAGCAAAGGTAGCGCTAGCGATTTGACAACTGCTCACACACGGCCAGCAGTTCATACAAGGGCATCACATACGAGCAATTCCATTGGGCTACTGGTGAGCCCCAGTGGAATGTAAAACAAATATGAATGGATGGACCTGGTGCAGCCAACAGAACGCTATCATTGTGGTCGGGATGAAGTGACAAGAGATGGGATAATCTGAATCAAGGGAGATACTTGTCACAGCCTCATCAAAATGATAGACAGGTTATCGTTCCTTGCTGGTGAGATTAACGAGGAACAAAGAGGAGGAAAAGAAGGAGGATTCTATGACAGGATCGTAAATTGGACCTGTCATGTTACTGGAGTCTTGGGCAAAGAGAACTTTTCATAGTAACTTGTAAATAGAATGTGTCACCTGAAAACAGGAAGCAAAAGTGATGATCGTCTTTAGAAACATCTTGATTTCTTATTTTTCATCTTCTCCTTCTTTACATTATCATTAGTAGCAGTAGTAGTAGTAGTAGTTTTAGCAGTAGTCTTTTTAATGTTCTTTTGTGTTTAGTTCTATATTTTGGGAGGTTTCGCTGCTCTTGGCATTTACACCTCACTTTTCTTGTTTTTATGTTATCAATTTTGCCCAGGACGCGGCCTTGCTCGGCTTGCTATTTTTTGTTTTTCAATTGCCGAGGTACCTTCAACGTGCGCAACGTACACACGGGGACTCCGAGTTTTTGTCCTTATCCGAGAAGACTAGGCGGTGACTCCTGGTGTTCTTAGTTCTACTCATTAGCAGCCGAATTCATTATAATGCATTCAATTTGCCAGCAAAACCTTGCGTTGTTTTTTTTTTTCTTTTTGTCTCGACGTTCGTTTTTGTTTGTTCCGACTCTGCGTTTTGCACGACTGAGAAATTCGACGTTAAATGTTTGCCGATTTAGCTTTATGATAAGGAAGTAGAATGAATCGGTACTATGAAAAAGCCTGGTACGCACCGTAAGGCCTTTTAAATACGTGTCAAGCTGTCCAGACCTCTTTACATAACAAAAGATCTCCAGCTTTTCAGGAAATAGAGATAGAAAAACATGAACTTAGGTCGAGCTTTTTTTTCTTTTCATTTCCAATTCTTTTGTGAATTATCATAAAATTTCTTTATTGTTTGTTTCCAACTTTTTTCTTTTTTTTTTCATTTTACCTTAATTTCGTTCGTCACTACGCCGAAATCTGACGAGCCCTATTCCGTGGTTTGCGGACAATGGCCCTCTATGAGCGCCCAAGGGCCTCAAGACGACCCTTCAAAAACGAGTGATCCAGATCAGATGTCCTCACGCCATCAACTTACCGGATATTACCCGTTCTGCCGAGACGCCTCCTTTTGACGTCACTTCCTGTTTAGCCGTGGAGATAATTCACGCCTAGTGGATGCTTATCTCCCCTTTAACCGAGCTTGAGTAGTGGACCGCAACCGTCAATCAGGCAACCGGACTTGACTGACAAGGACGAAAATCAATAAACGAAGACGGTGCACGTAACAAAGTCAACTCAATGACCGCTGCATTTTGTTTTGCTTTGTTTTCATTGCCATTTTCAGCACGGTGAAGTTGTAATTATCGAAGATAATAGGATACGATAAGATCGGCACTTCCGGTGAATGGCGGATCGAGGTCGGTCACGCTGATTTTGTTGCTGCAAAACAATTGGATTGTTGGCAATCTATGTGTTCTGTGTACGCGTGGTGGTGTTAGATTTCTCTTTTGTGGATTGAAATTCGCAGTTGGTAAGGTTTTGTGAATTGTAAGGTAAGTCTTTACTATTCCTTTTCATTTTTTCGTGCGCCGTAAACCCGTGCTCGTTAACCCACGGCTCTGTTAGAAAATGGCGACCGCAAGTACTGTATCAGCCTGCTTTATTCTCGATAAGGCAATAATCCCGGATACCAACAAACCGGTCGGGGGCCTAGAAATTTGTCAGGCATGCGAGGACGTCGCCGGGGAAAGATCAATTCATGGGGCCCAAAAAATATCGGGGTTGTGGAGAATCTACCCTCTGTCTATAGACGCGAGGAGATTACTGCTTATTGAAGGGATTGAACTGAGGGGACAATCTTTAACTGTCCTGGACAAAAATCCCTTCATCGTGTCTGGTGGAGGAGAGAAGCCGACAACGAAACTTATAATCGGTAATGTGCCAATTTCAGTCGCAAACAGCGAAATTGAAAGCACATTGAAAAGGCTGGCTGTTAGTACGCGATCACAGCTGAAAGAAGAAAACTATAGGGACGAACAGGGCGGCTTGACCCGTTTTAAAACCGGCAGGAGGTTTGTTTACATTGACCTCCCAGCCTCGTCTCTACCAAAAACAGCTAAGGTGGGGAATCATTTCTTGGCCTTTCTCTACTATAGAGAGCAAGAGCGGGGGGTGAAAACAAAAGTAGCAGATACTAAACAGGTAGAGGTGGAGACGGAAAGAACGTCTGACACAGAAAACTCAGAAAACGTGAAAATAAATGAAACACAAACAAAGCAAAAGAACGTAGAGGTCGAGCCTGAGGGTGAGAGTGAGAGAACAGAGGCAATAGAGAGAGCAAGAAATGTGCTCACAAAAAAACAAAGTACCCTGGATCTTTTTAGAGCGGGAGTAAGAAGGCCACGATCAGCGGACGGTAACACCAAGAGACAGCGCAATGCCAGCTCGGAGAGAGCAGGCGAAAAGAGAAAAAAGGGCGAGAGAGTACCTGGTGATAGAGGGAGTGATGGGGGGAATGAACGGGAGGGGGGAGGTAGGAAAATGACTGGGGCAGGAGAACAACAGGCTGAAAAACAACAACAAAACAACGTCGATTGGTTTGAGCAGGGAAACAGTGAAACTTAATCAGTCACCATAGAGGAGTGTTTCGATTCACGGACTTGGCCTGTTCACGGACTTCGTTTTTTTTTTGGACTCTGATCTCTACCCACGCCTGCCCTTGTAGGTGTTCCGTCTTTATCTCTCTCGCGCGCTCTTTCTTTCTTTCTTTCTTCCCCTGTCTCTTTATCTATCTCTTTCTTAGACATTGTCCATGAAAATAGTGTCCCTTAATTGTCGGGGCCTTCACGGACAATTAAAACGCCGATTATTATTTAAGACATTTCAGCAGTATGAAGCGAAAGCGACTGAATGGATGAGAGAATGGACGGGTGAATTTTTTTTCTGCCCTGATACTAATAGGAGCAAAGGCCAGATCATACTAGTGAACAGAATGTATCATGTTGACAAGTTAAAATTCCTGACATTTGATACTCGATGTATAGGAATTGAGTTCGAAAGACAAAATAAACTGTACACGATATTAAACTGTTATGGTCCAGCAAAGCCGCAGGAACGTGAAAGCTTTATAGAGCGGCTGAGTGACATCATGAGTGAGATAGACCGGAGCAGTCTGATAGTCTGTGGAGATTTTAATATGATCTTAAACAATGATTTAGATATAATTTCTGGCGCACCGCATGGAAAAAAAGAAGTAGAAATGTTTTCAAAGTTTGTACAGACATGGAATCTAGATGACTGTTGGAGGGAATTAAACAAAGGCACAAAAGAATTTACATGGTCTAGGAAAGAACCTTTCGTGGCCAGAAGACTCGACTATATTTTTTGCGATAAAGAACTAATGCCATGTGTAACAAATACTGAAATTAAATATTTTTCGTCCACAGACCATCGCGCAGTCACTATAGAATTTCTAGAACACAATTTCCCGCGAGGCTCTTCGAGGTGGCAGTTTAATGCTTCATACATCAATAATAATCGTTTTTTAAAACATATGAATATATTTATATCCGATTTTATAGTAGATAAAGAACTGGATAATTTAGATTATCGAACAAAATGGGAACTGCTGAAAGCAGCAATACGCCTAGAATGTATACAATACAGTAAAAGTCACCCAGTCAATAAATCTAACAATAGTAAATTGGAAGAAGAAGTCAATGCTATGTCGAAGCGTATTGCACATTCCCCAAATGATATACATTTACAGGAAGAATATGAAAATATGAAAAAGAAATTAGAAGTTGAACAGCTTGCAAAAACTAGAGGAGCAATAATTAGATCCCGAGTCAAATGGATTGAGGATGGAGAAAAAAACACAAAGTTCTTCTTAAATTTGGAAAAAGCCAGAGGGACGTGTAATATAATAAAACAGGTTAAAAATGCGAATGGTGAAATAGTTAGAGACCCGTCAGGTATTTTGGAAGAAACACAAAAATATTATGAAAAACTTTATACTAAAGAAGCATCAGTGACAGCAGTTGGTAATAAATTAGATAATTTCCTAGACAGTATAACTTATGACAGATTAACAGAGGAAGACAAAGAATGGTGTGATCTGGATATTAATATGGAGGAAATGGGGAAAGCATTACAGTTACTTAATAATGACTCGGCTCCAGGATCCGATGGAATTACGGCTTGTTTTTATAAAGTGTTTTGGCGTCTGTTAAAGAAACCTCTACATAATAGTTATAAAGAATCGATAGAGCATGGGGAACTTTCGGTTAGTCAGAGGCGGGGAATAATAACTATGCTACATAAAGGCAACAATAGCAATCGAGAAGATCTCACTAACTGGCGACCCATAACATTAACAAATGTTGACTACAAGATTTTTACAAAAGTGTTGGCGTCGAGACTGCAGAAAGTAATAAAAAATATTGTGCATAACAACCAAAGTGGATTTATTAAAGGACGGGCAATTACGTCACATATTAGACTGATTGATGACGTCATAAACTATGCAGACAAAGAAGGTGTGGGAGGCTTGATTGTGTCATTGGACTACCAAAAAGCCTTCGACACAGTAGATAAAGAGACAATATTGGAAGCTCTTGATAGATTTAATTTTGGTCCCAAATTTATACATTATATTAAAACCATAATAACAAATACGCAGAGTGCTGTAAAGAATGGAGGGTGGATCTCTAAATGGTTTAAAACAGAGCGAGGCGTTAGACAAGGATGCTGTGTTAGCCCTCTCCTTTTTATTTTGGTCGTAGAAATGCTAGCAATAAAACTTAGGAATAATGAACAGATAAAAGGTATTATGACTCAAGGAAATATGAAAGATAATCTGAAACTCCTGCAATATGCAGATGACATGACTTTACTCTTAAAAGATAAACCGGATCTCTGTAGAGCATTGACAGCAATTGAACAATTTACAAATATCTCGGGGCTAAAACTTAACAGAAAAAAATCAGTGGGAATATGGGTGGGAAGTTATAAACAAAGGGAGGAAAGAGGGGAAGGTATAACGTGGGTAGAAAAGGGAGGCAATATAAAAATATTAGGCATATATTTTAACGCGACAGTGGAAGCATCTAACATCTCAAAAAACTGGATGGAAAAAATAGACAGTATTAAAACTCTGATTCAGAGATGGTCCAAAAGAAATATGTCATTGTATGGAAAAACTATAATAGCCAAAACTTTTTTACTGTCAAAGATAAACTATACTATCCAGGCCTTATCTCTACCACAGAAAGCATTATTTGAAGTGGACCGAATTATATTCAAGTTTCTGTGGCAAAAAAAGTACTCAAATAAAAAGGCTTTCGAAAAAGTTAAGAGACACACTTTATGTAGAGAACCAACTGAGGGGGGTTTAGGAGTAATAAGTATAAAGGACCAGCAAAATGTCTTTCTTATAAAGTGGTTTAAAGAAATATGTTTACAGAAGTCATACCCCAAAACAGGAGTAAAATTAGCTAGTTATCTCTGCAAAAACTTAGTAAGCTTACCCTATTTAACAAAATCGAATGTGAAAGCAAAAGAAGTAAAAGCAATAGGATCAATAAACTCAGTTTTTTGGCAGAATGTAGTCAAAATTTGGTTAGACCTGGAAAAAAAGGATGGGGCAAAAGAAACTGATATTGATGCAAATAGTATAGGTGGACAAGCTATATTCAATAACAATGACATTAGATATAAAAATAAGCCACTGTGGATAGATAAATGGGTGAGAGCGGGTATTAAATATGTATGTCAGATGTTTAAAGAAAATGACTGGAAAACTTTGCAAGATATTGCCCAGATAACTGGACACTATCCCGGAATTTACTTTGATTATTGGGCAATTACAAATGCAATAAAAAAAGAATGGAAGGAAATTTTTGTTAAAGTCAAAGCGGAAGACAGACCTGTGTTAAATACAGAAGACGAGATAGATGAAAAGGCAAAAGATATCTTTAAGTTAACGAATAAAGAAATAAGAAAGAAGTTAATAAACAATAAAAACTCCGCGATTTGCAGCATTGGATTCTGGAAACGGAAATATGATATTGACATACAACCTTACTTTGGTTCTGGTTTTAAAGCTTGCAAAGAATCCAGACTGAGGCTCCTGCACTTTAAGATTTTACATAACATTTACCCAACTAATATTCTCTTACAAAAAATGAAAATAAAGGAAAGTAATAAATGCGAACACTGCAAAACACCAGATTTCATTGAGCATTTCTTTTTTCACTGTGAAAAACTGAAAGAGTATTGGCCCTGTGTGGCTCAATACATCTTAGGTAAAACTGGGGAAAAAATTGAAATAAATGAGAGAACTGCGCTATTTGGAATTATACGTGAAGATTTCGACCACTTTGTAAACAAAAATACCGTTAATGATATAAACTCTATACTACTGGTTGCCAAAATGTGCATCAGTAAAATAAAATATGGGAAATCAATTAATCTGAAATTTGCTTTTGAGTCAGAAATGCAAATAAGAGAAAAGTACCTTATGTCGACAATGGATAAATAAACAAAGCATGAAAGATGACTGGAACGCATGAAAGAATGAGTGAGGAAAAAAAAAAAAAAAAAAAAAAGGCAATGACGAAAAGATGAAAATGCAAAAACTGGTACATGTATTTCAAAGTGCATGAAGTAAAGCTAATGTACACTCAGATCATAGTCTACTATTATTATGTTACTGCTGATACTGTATTATCATTATTTGGTAAGAAAATATTAACAGCGACCAGTAATTACATTCTGACATCGCTTGTGGCCTCCTCCTCTATATAATGTTTTCTCTCTCTTACCATGTAGTTATCTGTCTAGTTATTTATCTGTCTAATTATCTATTTATTTATTTAGTTTATTGTCAATAGCCTTGGTTTATATATTTTTTTTTTTTTTTTTTTAAATTCTCATTAATTTTTATTTATTTTTTAATTTTTTAAATTATTTCGTGCTTCAATATTGAACTGTAAAACAAGTCAGCTGATAATGAGAAGACCTGAAAGGTTCGAGAACAGCTGACAACTCAGAGTTCAATAGTTGAGAGTTCTGGGATATAAAAGACTTCGGAGGAGTCCGACCCCCAGGACATCCCCTATGGACAGCTATATTGTTAAGCACTTATTTATCAACTTGTTTATCTTATGTCACACTTATACATACTTATTTATTATCTTTCAGATTATACTTTTCGGATTCCACTACTCCATATCTAACTATGAAGATAATTTTTTTTTTTTTTTTTTTTTAATTCTCATTAATTTTTATTTATTTTTTAATTTTTAAATTATTTCGTGCTTCAATACTGAACTGTAAAACAAGTCAGCTGATAATGAGAAGACCTGAAAGGTTCGAGAACAGCTGACAACTCAGAGTTCAATAGTTGAGAGTTCTGGGATATAAAAGACTTCGGAGGAGTCCGACCCCCAGGACATCCCCTATGGACAGCTATATCGTTAAGCACTTATTTATCAACTTGTTTATCTTATGCCACACTTATACATACTTATTTATTATCTTTCAGATTATACTTTTCGGATTCCACTACTCCATATCTAACTATGAAGATCATTTGTATATGTATGCTCAAGTATATAGCTATATTTCACTTTCAGATATAAGTATTTAATTATTGGCAATCACTGAGTCATGCACAAAATGAATACAGTACAGATCGCATTTCAATCTGAGCCAAAAAAAAAAAAAACGATAAGATATTACAGCTTGGGCGTTTTGCGTTCACGGCTTTAGCAACGTCACCTAGCGGCGAATGCGTAGAAGACAAACAGTCCTGGCGAGAAGAAGATACCGTTGACGGACACGTTGGTATAAAGGCAAAGTGCTCGCCTGTTGTGCCGAAGGTACCGGGTTCAAACCCTGGTCGATGCAGGCATGGTGGAAGTTTTTGGGGGGAAAATTCCTGTTTTTGATCCTAAGCTAGGTATGCGCGAGCACCTAGTCTTCTTGGACAAGGACAAAAACTTGGAGGGCCCGTGAACACGTTGCCCACGTTAAAGATACCTTGGCCGTTGGAAATCGAGAAGAGCAGGCCTAACAAAGCTGTTGCCCGGGCAACATTCTCAAAAATTAATTCCTACCGCTAAAACACACACAAACAACGACAAAAGAATTAAAACAAGAAAAATGAAGTATAAATTCCACCAGCAGCAAAAGTCCTAAAATAAAGACCTTAACACAGAAGACACTATTCCATCTGAGCAAACTCTACGGTCTATGGTTATAATATTACAGTCGGACATGAGCTGCTGTTGAATGAGTGCCTTACACAAAATCATTAGAAACCGCCCAAATGTGGCAAAAATAAAAGTTGTATAGTACAACAAGGACTCGCGTAAGAACGAATACATAAACGACAGAATCAAGGGCAAAGAACACTTCAGTACAAAAAAAGTAACAGAATAAAAATGCACCACAATTTAATTTCTTTCTTGCCACATTTTTTACTTTGCCACATTTTTACTGAAGCCTTTGCTGGAACTCAGACGGATTTCTTTGTGTGTGTTTTAAAAAAAAATATTTTACCACTAGAAATGTATTGCGTTGGATCCCAGACTCGGTTGAATTTGAACTTGAGACCCCTCGTACTTCTATCAAGCGCTCTGGTCACTGGGCCACTCCGCTGGCAGCACTGACACACACATACACACACACACACACACACCAAGGATAAACTGTTTTAGAGAGAGGAGGACTGGGAAAGGGGCACCTTGCAGTATTCTGAACGACCTCTTTTATACCTCATGAATCCTTCCGCGGGATTGGTTCAGTTGTATATTACCTCATTCGCTACGGTAAGCCGAATACTTGGCTCGCAGATGTTCTCTTCGCTACGGAAAACCGATTTTCCAACACAAATCTCTAAGCCAACTTCTCAGAGTATTGAATCCCATCCTGGTCCATCGATTTCCCTTTACTTTAATGCGTAATGTATTATATCTTGTGTTTATAGTGAGTGAAAGAACACACATTTTTGAAATGTGTCTAAATTTCAAACTGGATAGAGTTGAGAGTTTCCGTCCACACCCACAAAAGTTACCGTTGGGAATGACTTTATCTATCAATTTGAAAGCTTTAGCTCCATGCAATGCCCACGTCCATCATGGCTTCAGAACGATGAGCATATTTCCACAGGTATTTGTTATATTGTTGTACGCCGATATTTTACAGAGTTTGAGTTGTTTTTTTCATGAAAATAATTCTCTCAGTCCTAATTCCATTATGTATAAGTGTCATTCCGGTAGGTCCAAATTGACAGAGATATATTTTTGTGATGTAATGGTTTATGCGTCACAGTCCTTTTGCCGACCAAACTTCAATCCTCAATTTCTGGAAAAAGGACAAACTACACCTACAACAATTTGGCAAATACAGGACGATGTATACATGGTGATAGGCGAGAACACTCTGTGCAAAGGGTATGAACACAGGACTTTATTATGTGAGGCAGCTTGAAAGAGCTGAGATTTTGAGAGACTTGCCATTTTCGATAAACACTTTTCAGCTCAATATGTACATTAATTTTGAGCGGTTTGTGAATTCAGCATCATTTATTTGTACCTGCATACTTCTTTAATTCCATTTGGAAATTTTGCCTTAGTGTCTTTGTAGCCCAGTTACAACTGACGTTTTTTGCTGTTTTTTGTGTTGTTGTTGTTGTTTCTGCGGGAGAGAGGAGTGCCATATTTTTGCTTTCTGTTTAATTTTGACCGGGCATCGGCATACCTGCTCTTCTGGATTTCGAACTACCAAGGTATCTTTAACGTGCGCAACGTGTACACGGGCCCTCCGAGTTTTTCGTCTTTATACCTTATCCTAAAAGGTTATGTGTTCGATCCTACCTACCGTAGGATCAGGGACAGGAATATATGAGAAAAAACCCAAAATACCAACATGCCTGCACCGACCGGAAATCGAATCGGGTACCTTCGGCGTGAGAGGCGAGCACGTTGAATCTATATTAACGTATCCCATATTGGACTAAGCATGTCAATTCGGTCTATAACACTGTTGTCGGATCCACTAATTTACTTTTTATAAAATACAACTGAACGAGGGGTTCCAACTAGGTGGCAGGGAGTTTCAAGCCTGAACAGGCATAAAAGGGCTCTTCACATCGGTACTTGAAATAATAGCAAATAGAGCAGGGACTAGATTTGCAAACAATCCGGGGTTTTTAACATGAAATTTGCAGCCAGCGCTAGATCCAAACTGTGCTCAAAATTGTTAAATGACCCTGTGAACACCACTGTGATCTAGAGCCAAGCGTCTCGCTAACCACATATTATTTTTCTCACGAATGTCGTATGTGTTCCCGGGTATCCCCGATCAATCACGCTCTTCACCCACCCGATTGTGGAACAGTCAGGACGCTGGCCCCTGGACACGAGAGGGAGGGTAGGGTGTTGATTGGTTAAGTGGAGGCGAACAGGAGACGAATGGGAAAAGGAGCACCAAGTCACGCAGGCAGAAATTCACTTTACAAGCATAAAAACACATCTAGAAATTAACTTATCGCTTGTGAAGCTTCACCGTTAAACAACACACGCAACACGTTGACCCTTCTTACCCTCTGATAAATGACACATGTACAGACTGATACACACGCACACAGATACACATGCAAAAAACACGTCTTCCGTGTCTCCGGTCGATATTTATGCACATCACCTTGTCTTTGTCTGTCTGTCTGTCTGTCTGCTTATCTGTCTCTCTCTCTCTCTCTCTCAATCTGTGTGTGTGTGGATCTCTCTCTCCCTCTCTCTTTCTTTTTGTGTCTCACTTTGTCTGTTTCTCCAGGTGTCTCTGTCTCTGAGTTTCTCTCTGCCTCTCTCTCTGTGTCTCTGTCCCACTCTCGCTGTGTTTCTGCCCCAGTCTGTCTTTTTCTCTCGCTCTGTCCCTCCCCTCTCTCCACACACACACACACACACACACACACACACACACACACACACACACACACAGAGACTCACACATACACAACACACACTTCTTGTTCTTGTTTTTTTTAAAATTATAATTGTATTTGTATTTTGTATACTCTCTTGTTTGATCCCATTTGGGCATTTGGGAGGGAGGGGGGGTGGGGCTGAAAAGTGGTAGGGGATAAATTAGTTGTTGTTTTTTATTTTGCCAGCGCAGTCGCCCTTGTTAGGTGTGCTCTTCTCGTTTTTCAACTGCTAAGGTATCTTTAACGTGTGCAAACGCCCACACGGACCATCCTAGTTTTTCGTCGTTATCCCAGAGGACTAGGTGCTCGATCCTACTTACCACAGGATCAGGGGTAGGACATTCCCCCAAATGTTCAACATGCCTACACTGACCGAGAATCGAACCCGATGCCTTCGGGATGAGAGGCGAGCACCTTGCGTCTAGACCACCGTATCCCCGAGCCCCCACACCAGTCCTTATGTCCTATCGTACTGTGATAACTATTCTGTCTCTCGCCTTGCCTGTTGCCAATACAATGTGACCATTATTGTGTCGATGTGCTCTCACCTAACTCTATCTCAAACTTCAAACCCAAACTGGGGAAGAATTCAATGTATCTATCTATCTATCTATCTATCTATCTATCTATCTATCTATCTATCTATCTATCTATCTATCTATCTATCTATCTATCTATCTATCCTTTCATTTATCTATCTATCTATCTATCTATCTAGCTATCTATCTATCTATCTATCTATCTATCTATATATCTATCTACCTATCTATCTATCCTTTCATCTATCTATCTATCTATCTATCTATCTATCTATCTATCTATCTATCTATCTATCTATCTATCTATCTCTCTATCTATCTATCTATCTATCTATCTATCTATCTATCTATCCATCTATCCATCAATCCATCCATCCATCCATCCATCCATCCGTCATCTATCTATCTATCTATCTATCTATCTATCTATCTATCTATCTATCTATCTATCTATCTATCTATCTATCTATCTATCTATCTACCTATCTACTGTGCCTGTATCTGCCGTGATCTGTCTGTGTGTCTATCAATCTATTGAATCAAATACCAGTATCAACTGTAAGGGCGATCACGAATTAACAGTTCACAAAAACTGCTGTTCGGAGTCTGAATCCTGTGTGAGGCTATTCAGTTCATGGGTTTCGAAAAACATTCTCATGTTAGTATAACGCTTTGGTGGCGTTTGATAACTATGGACATTACAAGTTCCATTACTCGTAGTCCAAGTAGACTTTCATCATCTTTACAAAATCCATATCACAGACAGACACGTTTTAAAGTGCAGGGCTTTTCCCGCTAGATTTTTAATTTCACTTTTGTTTAATATTTTACAGTGCGCACCATTCCCTTAGATTTTTAACTTCGCTTCTATTTGATCTTATTTAGAAAAATCTCAAAGCTGAGAACTAACCCAAAGTAAAATAACAACAATATTGTGTCGATGCGCCGTTAGTGTGTGTGTGTGTGTGTGGGTGGGGGGGGGGGAGGGAGGGGGGGGGAGGGAGGGATCCTGAAGGCGAATTTTGTTATTATGCGAAATAGACAATTTTAACTATTATAATCGAATTCAGGATGTCTGAATTAGTAGAAAAAAAAATGTTTGTCATATGGTTGCCATCTTGGATTTTGAGTCCCCAGAAAGTACCAAATTCAATATAGATAGACTTCGCCAAATTTTACTGGATTTTTTTGAAACTTCTGTTATGTCTTATTCAATCCAATTAAACACTTTATACAGAAGGGAATTTTGATATCTCTGACAGATCTTTTGTTATAAATTTATGAAAATGGTATGTAGCGGAATTCCATTTTTTCTTATTTTCTATCACAAAGAAATTCAACCAAAAAAAATATTTAAAAGTTACACAAATTTCCTTTTGTACGAATTTTTTTATTTGTTCAAACATGTAGTTAGCCAAATTTTATACCAATTGTTCAATAAATAAAAAAACTAGTTCGCAAATCACTGATCAAAAGTGCAATTTCGAGAAAATCGCATTTGAAAGTTTTTTTCAATAAAAATGTTATTGAGACGTGTTACACATGGCTAAAGTCATCATTACTGGTGTGCTGAGCCTCAACAATGATTTCCAAACCACCAAAGGCTTATGACAGATGTGTACGGAGGAGTAGGGGTTTTGATAGCGACACTAAGATGTTATTTAGGGATAATTTTGCGGCACAATGGCATGATTCTTGTGCCTTTTTCTGGATCCCCCACCTCATTAAAGACATATTTCAGGGTTATAAACACTCAAAATTGACATTTGGTTAGTAAAATAGTGTTCCTAAATGGATAAACTAACCGAAAAGTACAAAATCGCGATATCGATATTTTGAAGCCTAATTTCGATTTCAGGACCCGCCCCCCCCCCCCCTTAAACTCAAACTCAAACTCAATCCAATTTTATTTTTAATGACTACAGAAGTGAACTGCTGAAACATTGTTATTAAATTTTAATGACAGTTCGTCGCTGTCCAGTAAAATTTAGTAATTGGTTTTTGGCTATTTTTCAGAAGCAAAGAAAAAAACGTTTTATTTCAGCGCCACTGGTCTAATTACGTGGAATGTCTGAAAGTTTTTGCTATTCGATCTTAGGAGACTTTCACGAAGATCATTCGATGCTGCTTTGAAGGTAATTGAATATAAATCGGTTTTTAGGAATGTTTGAGTTGCTACTTTTAGGTCTTTATTTTAGTGGGTTCTCTGCTTTTGGTGGCAGTTCTACCTCATTTTTTTTTAACTGTTAATTTTGGTGTGTGCCTGTGTTGTGGTAGGGTTGTAATTTTACCCCTGCAACGGCCTTGTTCGGCCTGCCCTTCTCGACTCACAACTGCCAAGATATCTTAAACGTGCGCAACGTGCACACGGGCCATCCGTGTTTTTCGTCTTTATTGGACAAGACTAGGTGCTCGATCCTACCTACCATAGCATCAGGGACAGGAATTTTTCCATAAAAATCCCTGCACCGACCGGGTACCTTCGGCACGAGAGGCGAGCACCTTGCCCCTAGACCAACGTATCTCCTAGATACAGTTTTGGGGAACGGTGGCCGTTCAAAATTCGGGAAGAATTACCGAAACCTAGTGTCGGAAGAGAGGAATGCAGCATGTGACTCCCACGAACACTGCCTGATAAGGTTTTAATGTGTCGAACGGAGTGAACGAGTGACGAGCACTGACCAGATCAGAAGGGTGAGTGAGTGGCTTATCTGAGTTGTGGCTCATGCCTGCCCCTGGCTACCCTAGGTCTGAATCTACGGTTCTGGGTCAGGCCCTAGGCCATGCTCCTCATGTTCTGTCCCTCTCCAGCTCACCTCTCTCTCTCTCTCTCTCTCTCTCTCTCTCTCTCTCTCTCTCTCTCTCTCTCTCTCTATTAGTGTGGTGCCTTATGTCTGCGTTTTTCTTCCTTTCCGAATTTCTCCTCCCTCATAATCTATCTCCTAGATAATCACCCCCCCCCCCCACCCGTTTTTCTTTAATTTGCGGATGGTAGATGGGAGGGAGTTTGAGGAAGGTAGTGACTGAGGAGGGAAGGGCTATTAGCTCCCCGATCGCATTGGCGTCCACATGACTATAAGGTCTATCTATCTGTCTATCTATCTATCTATCTATCTATCTATCTATCTATCTATCTATCTATCTATCTATCTATCTATCTATCTATCTATCTATCTATCTGTCTATCTATCTATCTATCTATCTATCTATCTATCTATCTATCTATCTATCTATCTGTCTATCTATCTATCTATCTATCTATCTATCTATCTGTCTGTCTATCTATCTATCTATCTATCTATCTGTCTATCTATCTATCTATCTATCTATCTATCTATCTATCTATCTATCTGTCTATCTATCTATCTATCTATCTATCTATCTATCTATCTATCTATCTATCTATCTATATATCTATCTGTCTGTCTATCTATCTATCTATCTATCTATCTATCTATCTATCTATCTATCTATCTATCTATCTATCTATCTATCTATCTATCTATCTATCTGTCTGTCTATCTATCTATCTGTCTATCTATCTATCTATCTATCTATCTATCTATCTATCTATCTATCTATCTATCTATCTGTCTATCTATCTATCTATCTATCTATCTATCTATCTATCTATTTATCTATCTATGTATCTATCTATCTATCTATCTATCTATCTATCTATCTATCTATCTATGTATCTATCTATCTTTCTCTCTCTCTCTCTATCTATCTATCTATCTATCTATCTATCTATTTATCTACCTACCTATCTGTCAGTCCGTGGTGGTTGGGGGGGGGGGGGGGAAGCACGAGCTGCGATCACATGGGCTCCACGCCAGCCACGGAACAATCGTCCATTATATATTGCATGTCAGTGAGGGCCTGCCCAGCTTAGATAACAGCGAGCGATAAATTACGCCCTTAATGTCCGTGCGATAACCGACTGCCCGCAATGTTTAATCAATATATTTCATGGTTCATTGGGCAAAATTGATTTGATAACTTGATTAGATAATGTTTATCCCACAGATTAGATAATAATTTGTGTGGTCTACTAATGAATGAAATAATAATATAGGTGATTTATGGATTAATCGAATGATGAAAATAAAGAGTCTGGTTGGTCAATCAATATGGTTTTGTGCATATTTCTCCTTAACAAAGAGCAATGGCTGACAGAATTATCTGAATGGAAATTGTTCATAGTGTTAGTTATTCATGTACTAGAATGGAACTCGTTCACATGGACGGGCACTTACATAATCTTATAATAGTGTGAAAATAGAGTTAACAAAGCAAATTAATATATGACTTTGTGGTGCTGTTCATTTATGACCAGCCAACACCTGCTGCAGTAGCATGCAGTTTTACAACCAACAAATCGGCCTGCGCATCGTCTTCGTCCTATCCTCCAGTCCACCAAAAAACAAAATCTTCTCTCGTTCGTACCAACCAACTGACCTATTCAAAGGGGTAGGGGCGAGTGCTCAATTAATTATGTAACAGAGGGAGCCGAGTAGACCTAATGTAACAGTACACATTTTGGGACTGTCTACCAACAGGAAGTGGTGACGTCACGGGCTCATGCGTTCGTGAAAAGGGGTGTGGGGAGGGGGGGGGGCGAAATCAGCGACACAAAGACAACTGAAAATAAAACTTCTCCATACCTTTCCAATTCTAACATCTCAAAAGGAAACCTCTAAAGGTAGAAAGGAAAGCACTTGCAAATTGCATGCAAATCCTAGCTTAAGAGCGGCGATAGGAGTTATTAAAGTGAGGCGCGTTTTTTCTTTCTTTTTAATAAAATAAATTTTTCTCTCTTTCTTTTGATTTGTGTTTCCAGTCTGGTTAATGTATTAGTCTGTGGTGTGCAATTTGTAGGTACTAACGAAAAGAAAGTAAGTCGTGCCCCTAAAAGCTTTCAGCACCTAAAACTCCAATCGTTAATCTCTCAGAAGTTGATGGAAGGTAGTTAGAACCTTGGCTTTTCTAAGGGGATGAATAGCTGGAATAAATAAGTTTCGCCCTACCTGCCGTGTAATTACCAGTACAATTAATCTAAGTAAACCCCTTTGAATCCTCAAATAATTCAGGAACAATGAATTATCCTAGCAAATATAAATAGAAGAACGGCTGAATCAAAGCAACCATTTTTTGTTCTTGTTTTGTCTGTTTATTTACGGCACAGACGCGATTAAACCCCCGTCCCCTATAACCACGGTGTCCGGATTACTAGCCCACAAAACCTGAGTCCCAGAACTAAGCTTTTGGGGACTTTGATTACCCAGGCAAGCTTCGATTACACAGTTAAGCAAGTGACGGTCAGGTCCTATTATATCACATGACATGAAACTTCTGTAAGATATTTACATGTGGGCTATTGGGAGTCCCGTACTCGATACTTTTGAAAGAGAATGATTAGACTATAATTACCTCGCGCACAAGGTGTTGTATAATTCCTTGCTGAGCTTTATGGTAATGTGGGCTTTGTTTCCTGATACCTGTATTTAAATAAAACTTTTATGATTTGCCCCTTTTGCTGTAGTATTTTCAGATTTTCTTGACTGTTTACCTTACGGCTGATAATAATTATCATAAAATTTCACAAGTGTCAAGAATATTAACTTTACAAGATAGTCAAAGAAAACTGTTTGATATTACAGTCACATAGTCCTTGTTCTAAATACATTTTAATTATGTAAAGAAACATTTAATTTATTGTCCTCCCATTTCACTAATTCGTGTATATAAACCTAATCCATCATGCAGTTGATGGGATACTCGGCAGAAGAGAATAATGTCATTTGCACTTACATGAATACACTTAACACGGTTTCTTATGATACAGTCAGCGTATCTATCTGTTTCGCGATAACCGTATTTAGTTTGCCCCAGTGCACAGAACTCGATTCTGTCATTCACTAAAAAGTCAAACGTGCCGCAGACTCCATCAAAGAGTCCTGATAAACTGGAAGAAAAGAAAAACCTGGCTAGTCATAAACAACCTGGCAACACCCTTTCATTGATGATAATCGGGTGGGTCATTCAGATCACGTGCTCAGTGTTTGTTTGATGTGCCGCCGTTTCCTGGCCTGTGGTTCTGACGCGACCACAGTGGACCTCAACTCTTTTTCAGACAACTGCCTCCTTCGGCTGCAAATTTGTGTTCATCATCACCACCCCCCCCTTTAGTCCCCACCCCCCCCCCCACACACACACCCCAAAATCCCTAGTCAACCCCAATAGATACAGTTCACAAGAAGAGAGACAAAATTATGATGTTCAGTTTTTCAAAGCCTTCTTAATGACAATGGGCGCGTTCACTTTTCATTATGAGGCAGTAAACAAAAATAGGCTATTTCTAATCATAAACCCCACCTGCACGAGCTGTTAAACAAGTCAGTGATTGACCCAAATCGCCGCCCCCCCCCCCCCCCTCTTCATCGTTTTCGCCCCATTTGTCGACTTTTTCTTTGCTTTCGAACCCCCGGAAATCAAAATTGCTCCCCCCCCCCTGGGAGCGATATCGCCCACGTTGAGAACCACTGCGTGCGCCATTATGCTGGTAGCGGCTACCAGGATAAGCAAGGCAGGATGGCGCAAAAAGAAAAAAAAGTCAGAGAAAAGTTGAACTCTTTGATACACCGAATGTTTGCCTTCCCTCACGACAGTCACGGTGCAATATGCTTGCATGTGGAATGAAAGGAATGCCCTTGTGGTATTTTTCTGTGTGAATATCAACATCAAACAGCTTAGGGGATAGAGTTGAACAAGCCTGTTTTGTACGTATTTATAAACGGATGCATTGCGAGTTCAAAGATTTGTGTTGCATTCTGTTCATGTAGACAGGTCGGATTTCCAGCACAAACATCAAACACTGAAAATCACTGATGAGTTTGTTATCATAATCTAATGTGAACCATTTTCACATTCACCATACTGTGACCTCAGTTCTTGTTTGTTGTCTCTCCATTTTCTGAAAAACTAGAGATCTTTTAGTATGTAAAAACAGGTATAACAAATGACACTTTTAAAATGCACTGTGACATTTATCAAGCTGTTTCACAGTTCCGATTTATTCTAACTCTTTATCATAGTACTAAGACGCAAACGTTTTACATGAAATTTCTCAACTGTGCAAAAAGTGGAGTTGGAACAAACAAGTTCTGAGGTCACTTCGTGCAGACAGGTCGGATTTCCAGCACAAATACAGAACGCTGAAAATCTCAGATGATTTTGTTATCATGACAACCCTTTAATCTGATGTGAATCATTTTCACATTCGCCATACACAAGTGCCAAAAGAGTTATTCGTTTTTGACATCATGGTTATTTGTAGTGTCAGTTTATATTGAGCTATGATATAATGTTTATGTGATGATGCGCAAGATGTGTTACGCTGTTTTCGCTCTTAAAAGTTCCGTGAGAGAGAATTTCCCTCACGGGAGAATAAAGTGATTCTAATCTATTTTATCTTCTAGACATGGTTCGTAGACGATTAAAACCTGTTTCCTCTTATATTCATGACTCGTGGGTTGACACCCACTCCCCACTCCCCACTCCCCAGTCAACATTTCAGGTTCAGTTCCCCAGACCTGGCAACATTGACCGAACAGCTAAATTGACCCGTTTACTACGCTGTAGATTTACGTCCTAAAGTAGACAGTGCTTTTGGCGCTATGGATGTAGTATAACGTACGTGCTAATGTCCATAGTGAGTGTGTTATTCATTATTCAGCAATGTCTTATAATGTAATATACCACGTTCTCCCAATAAGAACATCTTCATCATAATTACCCCCCCCCCCTTCCCTTCCCCGCCAAACCGAATGTAAAATAGCTAGCAAGTTTTTCTTCTGCCGAGATGATGAGACGATCTAAAGTGCTCCAGAATGATGTGTGAAAGTTTAGCCAAAGAAGGAATAGCTCCTACAGAGTGTACTGAAAGGCACGACAGGGAGAAACAAAGAGAGAGAGAGAGAAAGACAGCAAGAACACGACTATGCCTCCAGGGTGGTCTCTCATATTAATAGCTAACTTTTACCCAAATAGCTGATTTGCTTAGAGAGTAAACATGCCCTATCAGGGCGTTGCTGCCCTGAAATGCATCGTCCCTTTAAACATAGATCGTTAACACCCCAGTTGGTCAGGATACCTCCAGGCTTCTCCTTGGAGCAAGACAGAATTCGGCACGAACTCCTTAATAATGCAGGTGTAAAAAAGAAACAACTCTGTCTGTCTGTTTTGCCAGCGCGAATGGCTTTCTTTTTATTTTACCTACCTACCTACCTACCTACCTACCTACCCAACAACCTGCTTACCATTACACTCGCCCATCTGTCATCTATCTATTATATCTATCTATTCTATCTATCTATCTATCTATCTATCTATCTATCTATCTATCTATCTATCTATCTATCTATCTATTTATCTATCTATTTCTCTGTCTATCTTTCTGTCTATATCTATACCTCTCTATCTGTCTATCTATCTATCTATCTATCTGTCTAGATAAGATAAGATAAGATAAGAGATAAGAATCACTTTATTATCCCATATGGGAAATTCGTTTTCACAGAGTGTTTAACAGCACACATGTGGTACATACATCTCACGTATCATTATAAATAAACAAACTCAATAAGTCAATAACAGACACACATGGGGTGACATGGAAAGAACCTTAATGAAATGTGGCACACATCTATCTATAAGATGACTTGCTGAGGCGAATTGCTGAAGGCAAGAATGATCTTCTGTATCTTTCCCTGTTTGCTTTCATGTGTATTATTCTGTTGCTCTTGGATGATCTAGAAACCTGATGAAACAGGGGATGGTGGCTGTCATTTAAGATGGACATGAATTTCTTCACACAAGCATTTGAGTATAGATGATTAAAACTGAAAAATGCCGTGTCTGTCATGTTGCATACTTTCTTGATGATTGTGTTGTTAAGTTTATGCTTGTCACTTTCTCTTGCATTGCCTCCCCATGCTGTAATACAATAAGTTATTATACTTTCGATGGCAGCTTTGTAGAACAGGGAAAGCAGTGTTTTATCAACATTAAAAGATCTTAATTTTCGTAAAAAGTACATTCTCTGGCTGGCTCTTGAATGGACATTTGAAATATGTGTATGCCAGTCTAGATTGTGGTGGATATATATACCCAAATATTTGTAACATTCAACTCGCTCAACCTCTTCATGATCAATGCTTAATGGTGGTAAAGGTGCCGTATTTGTCCTCAAATCAATTACAATATCTTTTGTTTTCTTCACATTCAAAACAAGAAAAGGATCATGGCACCACTGTACAAATCTGGCTATTTCTGTAATATAGGCATCTTCATCGACTGACTTCTTGATAAGACCTTGGATGGTAGTGTCATCTGCAAATTTGATTATATGAACATTGTCAGACTCACTTCTACATTGACTGGTATAAATGGTGAAGAGGACAGGAGATAAAACGCAGCCTTGTGGCGCTCCTGTGTTCGTATAGAGAGTTGGTGACGTAAAAATACTCTGTCCAACATTTAAACTTACATACTGGGGTCGATTAGTAAGGAAATCTAGTACCCACGATACAATATGTTTGTTGACATTCATTTCCAACAGTTTTGAAACAAGGAGATGTGGTTGAATGGTATTGAAGGCGCTGGAAAAGTCTACGAAAAGGATTCGCGCATAGTTTTTTGGAATGTCGAGATGTTTGTAGACGTTGTCAAGAAAGTATAAGATGGCATCTTCCACACCCCGTTTCTCTCGGTAAGCAAATTGCATCGGATCTTGGTGACATTCTAAAAGGGGCAATAATCGTGTCAGAACAATTCTCTCCAAGCATTTCATTACAACAGACGTTAGTGCAATCGGCCTTAAATCATTCATTTCTACTACTTTGTTCTTTTTCGGTACAGGTATTATCTGAGATGTTTTCCAGCACAGGGGAATTACATGGCTGCTTAGTGATAAGTTAAAAATAGGCGTAAAGGCTTTTGCTAGTTGTTGTGAACACATTTTTAGAGTCTTACACTTTATACCATCAGGCCCACAACTTTTGTTGACATTCATTGTTGTGAACTGTTTTACGAGGTCTTGTTCACTGACAATAATAGAATCTTCATTGACAAAATCATTTAAAAAAGCATGGTTCAAATCACATATGTCAGCAGAGAAATCATGAATGTCAAAACGGGCATAATAACCATTCAGATCATTTACATTGGCATTTGGTACGTCAATTGATGTTTGTTTTGGTGAATACCCAACAATCTTTTTCATACAGTCCCATACCTGTCTGGTTTTGTGTGATTTAAATTGCTGCTGTAATTTATTCTTGTACTCATTTCTGCATTCTTCTATCTTTTTCCTTAATTTTCTTTGGGTTTCCTCCTTTTTCATTTCATCTTTTCGTTGGTATGCTCTTTTCTTTTCGTTTAAAAGTAGTTTTAATTCTTTGCTGACCCAGGGCTTATTATTTTGGAAACACACTACTTCTTTCTTTTTAGATGTGTGTGTATGTCTGTCTGTTTACTTGTCTGTCTGTCTACCTATCTTATCAGGTTTTTTCTCAGTTTTTTCCTTCGGTATGATCACAAGGCATGCAGATGTAAAAAGACCACATCACTAAAATGTGTCTAAAAACTGCACTCTTGACAGAAAGGTAGCAAGCCGCAGTTTAATTCCGTTTCTTAACTTCGAAAAGGTCCCGCTTCATGTTGCACAATCCCATGCAATAAAAGGATCTCCTTGATCAATTTTTACTGTCAGTCCACGCTATTTTCAACTTTAATGTTCAGAATTGACAAAATTTGCTCATCGTTTCCTTCTTTATCAGAGAAGGGGAGAAAATGACAATAAAGCAGAACTACATTAAAAATAGTGTATGGAAGCTCTAAATATAGAACATCAAATAGAAATTCTAAAAGTGCCTGCAGAGACAAAATGAAATGCGCCCAAATCCACATGATGTAAACTGTGTTTTCACCATTACATATATTTTCTATCTCTTTACCCCTCTCTCTCTCTCTCTCTCTTTCTCTCTCTCTCTCTCTCTCTCTCTCTCTCTCTCTCTCTCTCTCTCCTTCTCTCTCTTTGTTTTTCTATCTTTTGCTCTATATGTGTGTGCGTCCAGCTACTTCTCTCTCCCGTCTCTCTCTCTTTCTCTCTCTCTCTCTTTTTCTCCCCCGTCCCTTTCTCTCTCACTCTCTCTTCTTCTCTTTCTCTCATCTCAAACGTCAATGTTAATGGCAAGCATTACTATATGAAAACCATTATTACTACATCATATGATATGTGAACGCAATACCACTGTGTCTTCTAGTCACTGAATCGTTTGATCTCGGATCCAACCCATTATTCAAGATAAGATCAGATAAGATATAACTTTACTTTTCCTGTTGTCAGGAAATTTGTTGTCACAGCATCAGTAACAGTTCTACATTAAATATAATATCAAACGCACGCAGATCCCTTATGCATACCGCACACACGCACATTGGTCACATGATAATACCACCAAATGATTGTAAAAATGTAAAATAAATGAAAGCGCATACAACGCACACAATTCGATGACGTAGAACACACACCGGAATACTAAATTACTGACCTTGTTAATTTGCATAGTTTTTTTAAAAATATGAATCGGCCTGGTAGCAAAACAATCCGACTTCTGCTCGGAGATTGCGTGATCTGCGCTAATAATATACTTGAGTGTATGTCGATCACCAATGGCTACCCAACCCCTTTTCGCCTGATTAGTCAATCTGGCTACCGCCCATTGATACAAACTGACTAGATCCTCACGGCCCCAGGTCCATCTGACTATTCCATGTGTTGTTACTTTAAATTCGTGAACACCATACCAAGTTTTGTTTCAGCAATCCTTCACCAGTCGCGCTTTTGGTAAATATATTGTACGGATATGCACTGTCCATGTCCATACAACATGTTGTACTGATCGGATATACACTTCCAAAATAAATAGATTTTAAAAAATAATTTACTTTAAAAATGAAAACAAATCATATTTCTTTTAAAGAGGCGGTGGGAAAGACCACCTAACAATATTAAGAGCTCGTTATTACAAATTATATGGCACAAAGGAAAAATATACACAGGTTCAAATGACGTGCTGTCCATTGTGTCAACGCTCTTTGATCATGCCACGAACTATAACTCTTTAATTAGAAGGTAATAGCAGTGGCTTCCCCTGAGACGTCATAGCTTCCCTTGACCTGTGAACTCTCATCCCACTCGTCGTCCTTCGTCACATTAACGAGGATTGAATTATTTATCTAATGGGTCAAAAGGCCAAACCAACAAGAAAGATCAGAATCGTGTCAATATTGGTGTCGAATTTTTGCCATAATCAAATTTGATGTAACGTTTCATGTTCACAGTAAAAACTTTTTGCAAGAGCAGTTTCTGATTTATTTATTTTTTTTGTATATTATTTAGTTTGGAGAAAAAGGGATGTCCTGACCACTTTGAACCATCGCTGTCGTTCTTTGCCCATCAAAACTGAAAACTGACCATCACTGCCACTGCCACTTGATCTTTTGCTCTCATCATAAGAAAGAAAGAAAGAATGGAAAATCAGTGGGACTAAGTAGCTGGACTTTTAAAAATATAATATAATTATACATTATATTTCCGCTAATTTTTCCACTTGTTAGCCCATTGTGTTTGCATCTTTCAGGAGGTTTCACAACTCTTGTCGTTTACACCTCACGTTTGTTGATTTTACTTTTTCTTGTTCTTATTTTTGTGGTAGGGATTATTTTTTTTTAGAATTTTGCAGGGGGCAACGGCCTTGTTCGGCCTGCTCTTCTCGGTTTCCAACTGCCAGGGTATCTTTAACGTGCGCAACGTGCACACGACGTCATGCCCTCCGAAGTTTTCGTCCTTACTCGTGAAGTCTAGGTGCTCGATTCTACCTACCTACCATAAGACCAAGGAGAGGAACTCCCCCCCCCCCCCCACAAAAAAAAAAATTCCAACATGTCTGCACTGTCTGGGGATCGAACCCGATACCTTCCGCATGAGAGGCGAGCACTTTGCCTCTAGACCAACCTATCCCCAAGAGCGATACAAGAGCCGTATGTAAGCCCGGTGGAGGTCACCAGTGAATTAAATCTAGCGTAATTTATTTCTTATCTTTTCTATTACACAGAATTTATTGTAGCCTTGTCGTGTGCCTCTGTCATGTGCTTTGTGAAATACAACATTTCTGTTTGAGTTTGCTACACATTATTATGTCGCTTCCTTTTACTGCTCTCTTAGTTTACAACGACATTTTTTAAAACGTGTTTTGTAAACGGTTATCTTCTACCTTTCTTTTTGCATCTCTTTCCTTATCATTTACGTAAAGACACATGTCGCTGTTCATTGAAGTATGAAGGACTGACTTTTAAAGGAGAACTTAAAGAACAAGTTTTTGCGGAATATAACGTGTTCCCTGGTTTTAAATTTTACGATATATTTACTGAGGTACCCGGAGCAATAGGTTGTTTTGTTGTTTGTTTGTTTGTCTTTCGATAGAAACGCCATTCTCCGCTCCCTTTTGGCTTATTATGCCCTAGGCACGCAGTCAGCATTCGAGATGAAGACTGTCAAGAAATGACACTACTTGGCGCACGGATCATTAAGTTTAACAGTCAAGACATCGTACGAAGTGATAACGCTAAATGTATCCGTGCAAAAGAAAGGCTTGAGGTAGACAATTAGCGAGGCAAAGCAAATTCAAAAATATACTTCCCACTTATTCAAGTCTCCATATTATCCAAAAAAGAACCTTCAGCAAGTCAAAAGGAAGGCACCTGTAAAATTTCAGGCAAATCCGATTTGTCTGAGCGGCGGGAGGTGTTGTTACAAATCGGGAGAGTTTTGTTTTTATTATATAAGATTTTCACCTATGTAAATATAAATAAACATTTCAAGCATACGTATGTTGTGTTCCCCATTCAAAAACAATCTTTAAGGAGGTCATAGAATATATGGCAAAAAAAAGAGTTGTTATGTGCAGTTATAAGGATTCGTTTAGCCGTTTCATCACCACGTCAATGGCTTCAGCAAATTTTAATCCCATCCGCAAATTAGGGCGTGCGGGGGTAACCTTTTTCTGTACGTGAGTGTGCGTGTGTGTGCGGGTGTGTATGTGTGGGTACATGACTGCGTGTATGCTGTGTACGTTTGTTTGTGTACGTGTGTGAGAGAGACGGAGACAGAGAGAGAGACACACAGAGAGAGAGAGAGAGAGAGAGAGAGGGAGAGAGAGAGAGAGAGAGAAAGAGCCAGGAAGTGAAAAAGAGACAGAGACAGAGGGACAGTGAGGCAGGCGTATACACAGAGAAAGAAACAGCGAGACATAGACAGGCAGGCAGACATGGACAGAGAATATATGGGAGAGAGAGGGCAAGAGGGGAGAGTGGGAGAGAGAGAGAGAGAGAGAGAAAGAGAGAGAGCGAGAAAGAGAGAGATAGGCAAAGAGAAAGAGCCATTAACTTTCCTATTAAACATTTTCTTATAAAAGCCATTCTATTCCTGTTTGTGCTTGCCTACAGGGCTTATAAACATAATTATCTTTCTTTTGAGCAGATCACAACATTGTACGCAAACTTACCTCTTTTTATAAAAATGGCATTATGTTTTTTTCCATTAATGATTAATTTGTTTGTCAACATTTTGGGTTTATCTTGGACTTAAATTCAGTTTCCTTTCTTTTTTTTTCTGTTTTGTTTTTTTTTTAAATTAAGGTCTTGCGTGTATAATGCGTGGTAAAAAAAAAACAGCTATGCTGCTCCTCATGTAAAGGAATATCGAAAATTCCAGTAACAAGAATAATATAAAAACAAACCAGACTGTTCTTATAAGTACGTACGTGCCCCAAGCATTTTGCTCTGTCGGGCGCTTACGTATACGTGCCTATCCCTAATCCCGTCCTCATCCTTAACCCTAAATCTTACCGAATCCCTAACCCTGTCACTTAACCCTTTCAACAGCAACGAAAAAAAAACAGGAGGAAAACAAAAAGAAAATCTGAAAGAATAATCAATTAAGGCTGTTGTTGGGAGCATTTTTGAGAGGAGCTCTCCAGCTCTGAAGTAATAAAAGGCTTTAAATACGTACCCCTAACGTAAACAACTTGGAGTCGTATGTGTTAGTAACAACATTCATTGGCTAAATCTCCCTCAGGGTGGCAAAAGCAAAATTAATCTAGCAGTTAATAAAACTATCAGTTTAGGAAACAATGCAAGGCATGCCTGGCAAACTGACATTATTTATATCCATGTAGCAGTAAATTCTTGTTTTACAAATTTTGCTGTTCTTGTTTTTTTCATACACTGGCTAATGGCGCACTGAAAAATGGCTATTTAGGTTTTGTCCACCCCCACCTCCCCCCGCTCCGATTTTTTTTTTGTCGGAAAATGTCGCAGGAAAAAGTAAAACACTGTTTGCCTCTGCATACTTGTCCACAGAATCCCTTCCGCTTCGCTCCGATCCTCTCGGCTATGATGGCAAAGAGAGTTTCTCATACGTTATTTTCCGTAAAATAAGCGGAGCAGATGCGTTGGACAAGACCACTCAGCGTGAGGTCCAGTCTGCAGGATTCAGTGGGACCTTACGCATTGATCAGACTGAAACAAATCTGATTCACTAATTTGGGCGCATCAAAAATGTTTCGATCCAACTTACGGAAAGAGCGATCTCACACTAATACCGAGACAAAGCAGATTTGACACCGTGCGCCATCAGCCTTAAAAACTAAACGAAACGACATAAAGATAAAATGTATAGGCCATGCAATAATACTTTCAATATGAATTACAACGTTGTCTGGAAAATGAAATTGAAAACGATCTCAAGCTGGGTTTCCGTGTGTAAAGAAACAGAAACCGCAAAAGTCCATCAAGTAGTAAAAAGAAAGAGGGTTTCCATGCTGTTTCCGAAGGCATGAAAATATTCTTTCTGTTTCATTACTCATAGGGTTTTGGACGTTTCCGTTGCCGTTTCGGTTTCCGTGCATATGAAAACCTAGCTTTATGCTTTGCTTGGCCTGAAAAGGGGGAAAAAAAAACGAAGAACGAAAATCGGACAAGAAAAAAAAAAAAATGAATGGAGATATGACAAAGCGGGGAATAATTTTATACTGGAAGAAATTATCCAAAAAATTACCGATACTGCCTTTGAATGCAGTAAATTTGCAAGCCAGGCCATTCTCCTTGCTATGGTTATTGTCAGACGACCGTAATGCAATAGCATAACCGAATAGAATAAAATAATACTAAACTGTGTCCACAGTGGATCTATAGCTTACTGTGTAAAATATCACTGTCCCGAAACAACAGTTTTTCGGTGTACGTACATTAAAATTTCTATATAGCTGCTCTACATCAAAATTGCTTGCATTCATCCATGATGACCTGACCCGTATCGGGTCGTACAAACGGTTTTAAACCTTTACCCTCTTAATTAGAAATGGTTGAATGGATACAGATTTATAAGACAGTGGACCACAGAAAGTTTAAAATATGCAAAGGGCTGTTGTTAGAGGCGCGTAGCGCGTAGTATTTTTCATTATGAGCCGTTGCTGAACAATGAACACGAGTCATATTTTCTCTCTTTCGACCGGCGCTGCACTGTGGCGACGACGTGCCTGCTCCAGTTGTAACTGGGCTACAATGGCACAAAGGCAAATTTCCCAAATGGGATTAAAGAGTTATACAAATACAAATACAAAAAAATAAATAGACTATGCCCCCCTAAAAACATTCTTAAGCAAAAAGCAGACTGAATCAGGTCTGTGTTACGATTGTTTTGATGCACTGCGCGGGGTATCTCTCCCGTCAGCTAACTCAAGACAGTTTTGACACTCGGCAAAGAGTGAGACAAGACGTATTTCGCTCCCGCCAGCTGTCTCAAGGTCCCTTTTAACTTCATAGTCCACGTCTCACACTAAGTGGTCTTGTCCATAGCATCCGCTCCGATCTGCTTTTTTCCGTAAAATATCGGAGCGGAGTGGATGCTGTGGGTAAGACCACTAAAACCGAAGCAAAAAAGACTTGTCTCGACTACTCGTCAGATTTACACGTACACTCCATTCCTGCTTGGTTCCCAGAAGTTGAATGGGCATTGATAGGCAATGGGCCACAGAAGGGCTGAGGGAAAGTTGCACTGGAACATTTAACCTGGTTAATCAACATATTAATAATTATGTTCAGTATATCAATTTGTCGATTCATCTGTCCATTCACCAATCTATCCATTTACACGCACGGCCTTTTATATCATACATAATTATTTCCTATATTTAACGTCAGCATAGCCCAGAGTGCCATATATGGCACATCGGTAATACCGTGTCACCAAAGCCCGATGGCACACAGTGTTGCGTAATAACCATTTTACCATAGAGATGAATTTCAACTGGAAACCTCTTTTCTAACATGTAAAGATGAGTGTGCGTAAAGGTTCAAGAAGGTTAATGTGTATGTGTCTGAAGAAACCACAGAAAGACGAAATATTATGTCTTAACTAATTTTGTCTGTGACAGTCTTCATTTAATTGTAATTTACCCGTCCATTGCCGTAGGGCTCCGCAAAATAATCTTTCTTTTTCCAAGACTGCTTTCCAATGAGAATGATTATGTTCCAAATCTGACTTCCATGGGCATCAGCTATGGCAATGAAATAGTCGAGAGGGAATAATTAGTACTGCATGTTACAGCAGTGAATAGCCGAAAGGAAATAATTAGTTCTGCATGTTACAGCAGTGAATAGTAGAAAGGAAATAATTAGTTCTGCATGTTACGGCAGTGAACAGCCGAAAGGAAATAATTAGTTCTGCATGTTACAGCAGTGAATAGTAGAAAGGAAATAATTAGTTCTGCATGTTATGGCAGTGAACAGCCGAAAGGAAATAATTAGTTCTGCATGTTACAGCAGTGAATAGTAGAAAGGAAATAATTAGTTCTGCATGTTATGGCAGTGAACAGCCGAAAGGAAATAATTAGTTCTGCATGTTATGGCAGTGAACAGCCGAAAGGAAATAATTAGTTCTGCATGTTATGGCAGTGAACAGCCGAAAGGAAATAATTAGTTCTGCATGTTACAGCAGTGAATAGTAGAAAGGAAATAATTAGTTCTGCATGTTATGGCAGTGAACAGCCGAAAGGAAATAATTAGTTCTGCATGTTATGGCAGTGAACAGCCGAAAGGAAATAATTAGTTCTGCATGTTATGGCAGTGAATAGTAGAAAGGAAATAATTAGTTCTGCATGTTACAGCAGTGAACAGCCGAAAGGAAATAATTAGTTCTGCATGTTACAGCAGTGAATAGTAGAAAGGAAATAATTAGTTCTGCATGTTATGGCAGTGAACAGCCGAAAGGAAATAATTAGTTCTGCATGTTATGGCAGTGAACAGCCGAAAGGAAATAATTAGTTCTGCATGTTATGGCAGTGAACAGCCGAAAGGAAATAATTAGTTCTGCATGTTACAGCAGTGAACAGCCGAAAGGAAATAATTAGTTCTGCATGTTACAGCAGTGAATAGTAGAAAGGAAATAATTAGTTCTGCATGTTACAGCAGTGAACAGCCGAAAGGAAATAATTAGTTCTGCATGTTACAGCAGTGAATAGTAGAAAGGAAATAATTAGTTCTGCATGTTATGGCAGTGAACAGCCGAAAGGAAATAATTAGTTCTGCATGTTACAGCAGTGAATAGTAGAAAGGAAATAATTAGTTCTGCATGTTATGGCAGTGAACAGCCGAAAGGAAATAATTAGTTCTGCATGTTATGGCAGTGAACAGCCGAAAGGAAATAATTAGTTCTGCATGTTATGGCAGTGAACAGCCGAAAGGAAATAATTAGTTCTGCATGTTACAGCAGTGAATAGTAGAAAGGAAATAATTAGTTCTGCATGTTATGGCAGTGAACAGCCGAAAGGAAATAATTAGTTCTGCATGTTATGGCAGTGAACAGCCGAAAGGAAATAATTAGTTCTGCATGTTATGGCAGTGAATAGTAGAAAGGAAATAATTAGTTCTGCATGTTACAGCAGTGAACAGCCGAAAGGAAATAATTAGTTCTGCATGTTACAGCAGTGAATAGTAGAAAGGAAATAATTAGTTCTGCATGTTATGGCAGTGAACAGCCGAAAGGAAATAATTAGTTCTGCATGTTATGGCAGTGAACAGCCGAAAGGAAATAATTAGTTCTGCATGTTATGGCAGTGAACAGCCGAAAGGAAATAATTAGTTCTGCATGTTACAGCAGTGAACAGCCGAAAGGAAATAATTAGTTCTGCATGTTACAGCAGTGAATAGTAGAAAGGAAATAATTAGTTCTGCATGTTACAGCAGTGAACAGCCGAAAGGAAATAATTAGTTTTGCATGTTACAGCAGTGAATAGTAGAAAGGAAATAATTAGTTCTGCATGTTATGGCAGTGAACAGCCGAAAGGAAATAATTAGTTCTGCATGTTACAGCAGTGAATAGTAGAAAGGAAATAATTAGTTCTGCATGTTACAGCAGTGAACAGCCGAAAGGAAATAATTAGTTCTGCATGTTACAGCAGTGAATAGTAGAAAGGAAATAATTAGTTCTGCATGTTATGGCAGTGAACAGCCGAAAGGAAATAATTAGTTCTGCATGTTATGGCAGTGAACAGCCGAAAGGAAATAATTAGTTCTGCATTTTATGGCAGTGAACAGCCGAAAGGAAATAATTAGTTCTGCATGTTACAGCAGTGAATAGTAGAAAGGAAATAATTAGTTCTGCATGTTATGGCAGTGAACAGCCGAAAGAAAATAATTAGTTCTGCATGTTATGGCAGTGAACAGCCGAAAGGAAATAATTAGTTCTGCATGTTATGGCAGTGAATAGTAGAAAGGAAATAATTAGTTCTGCATGTTACAGCAGTGAACAGCCGAAAGGAAATAATCAGTTCTGCATGTTACAGCAGTGAATAGTAGAAAGGAAATAATTAGTTCTGCATGTTATGGCAGTGAACAGCCGAAAGGAAATAATTAGTTCTGCATGTTATGGCAGTGAACAGCCGAAAGGAAATAATTAGTTCTGCATGTTATGGCAGTGAACAGCCGAAAGGAAATAATTAGTTCTGCATGTTACAGCAGTGAACAGCCGAAAGGAAATAATTAGTTCTGCATGTTACAGCAGTGAATAGTAGAAAGGAAATAATTAGTTCTGCATGTTACAGCAGTGAACAGCCGAAAGGAAATAATTAGTTCTGCATGTTACAGCAGTGAATAGTAGAAAGGAAATAATTAGTTCTGCATGTTATGGCAGTGAACAGCCGAAAGGAAATAATTAGTTCTGCATGTTACAGCAGTGAATAGTAGAAAGGAAATAATTAGTTCTGCATGTTACAGCAGTGAACAGCCGAAAGGAAATAATTAGTTCTGCATGTTACAGCAGTGAATAGTAGAAAGGAAATAATTAGTTCTGCATGTTATGGCAGTGAACAGCCGAAAGGAAATAATTAGTTCTGCATGTTACAGCAGTGAATAGTAGAAAGGAAATAATTAGTTCTGCATGTTATGGCAGTGAACAGCCGAAAGGAAATAATTAGTTCTGCATGTTATGGCAGTGAACAGCCGAAAGGAAATAATTAGTTCTGCATGTTATGGCAGTGAATAGTAGAAAGGAAATAATTAGTTCTGCATGTTACAGCAGTGAACAGCCGAAAGGAAATAATTAGTTCTGCATGTTACAGCAGTGAATAGTAGAAAGGAAATAATTAGTTCTGCATGTTATGGCAGTGAACAGCCGAAAGGAAATAATTAGTTCTGCATGTTATGGCAGTGAACAGCCGAAAGGAAATAATTAGTTCTGCATGTTATGGCAGTGAACAGCCGAAAGGAAATAATTAGTTCTGCATGTTACAGCAGTGAACAGCCGAAAGGAAATAATTAGTTCTGCATGTTACAGCAGTGAATAGTAGAAAGGAAATAATTAGTTCTGCATGTTACAGCAGTGAACAGCCGAAAGGAAATAATTAGTTCTGCATGTTACAGCAGTGAATAGTAGAAAGGAAATAATTAGTTCTGCATGTTATGGCAGTGAACAGCCGAAAGGAAATAATTAGTTCTGCATGTTACAGCAGTGAATAGTAGAAAGGAAATAATTAGTTCTGCATGTTACAGCAGTGAACAGCCGAAAGGAAATAATTAGTTCTGCATGTTACAGCAGTGAATAGTAGAAAGGAAATAATTAGTTCTGCATGTTATGGCAGTGAACAGCCGAAAGGAAATAATTAGTTCTGCATATTACAGCAGTGAATAGTAGAAAGGAAATAATTAGTTCTGCATGTTATGGCAGTGAACAGCCGAAAGGAAATAATTAGTTCTGCATGTTATGGCAGTGAATAGTAGAAAGGAAATAATTAGTTCTGCATGTTATAGCAGTGAATAGTAGAAAGGAAATAATTAGTTCTGAATGTTACAGCAGTGAACAGCCGAAAGGAAATAATTAGTTCTGCATGTTATGGCAGTGAACAGCCGAAAGGAAATAATTAGTTCTGCATGTTACAGCAGTGAACAGCCGAAAGGAAATAATTAGTTCTGCATGTTACAGCAGTGAACAGCCGAAAGGAAATAATTAGTTCTGCATGTTACAGCAGTGAACAGCCGAAAGGAAATAATTAGTTCTGCATGTTACAGCAGTGAACAGCCGAAAGGAAATAATTAGTTCTGCATGTTACAGCAGTGAACAGCCGAAAGGAAATAATTAGTTCTGCATGTTACAGCAGTGAATAGTAGAAAGGAAATAATTAGTTCTGCATGTTACAGCAGTGAATAGTAGAAAGGAAATAATTAGTTCTGCATGTTACAGCAGTGAATAGTAGAAAGGAAATAATTAGTTCTGCATGTTACAGCAGTGAACAGCCGAAAGGAAATAATTAGTTCTGCATGTTACAGCAGTGAATAGTAGAAAGGAAATAATTAGTTCTGCATGTTATGGCAGTGAACAGCCGAAAGGAAATAATTAGTTCTGCATGTTACAGCAGTGAATAGTAGAAAGGAAATAATTAGTTCTGCATGTTATGGCAGTGAACAGCCGAAAGGAAATAATTAGTTCTGCATGTTATGGCAGTGAATAGTAGAAAGGAAATAATTAGTTCTGCATGTTACAGCAGTGAATAGTAGAAAGGAAATAATTAGTTCTGAATGTTACAGCAGTGAACAGCCGAAAGGAAATAATTAGTTCTGCATGTTATGGCAGTGAACAGCCGAAAGGAAATAATTAGTTCTGCATGTTACAGCAGTGAACAGCCGAAAGGAAATAATTAGTTCTGCATGTTACAGCAGTGAACAGCCGAAAGGAAATAATTAGTTCTGCATGTTACAGCAGTGAACAGCCGAAAGGAAATAATTAGTTCTGCATGTTACAGCAGTGAACAGCCGAAAGGAAATAATTAGTTCTGCATGTTACAGCAGTGAACAGCCGAAAGGAAATAATTAGTTCTGCATGTTACAGCAGTGAATAGTAGAAAGGAAATAATTAGTTCTGCATGTTACAGCAGTGAATAGTAGAAAGGAAATAATTAGTTCTGCATGTTACAGCAGTGAATAGTAGAAAGGAAATAATTAGTTCTGCATGTTACAGCAGTGAATAGTTTAAAAGAGATGATTTGTTATTAATGCCCGTTCCCTGATATTCTGTGGAACAGATTGTTCTCTTTGTGGTATAAGGGCAGCTTGTGGAAATATGGAATTAAGCCACGTTTGTCATAATTATGTACGGAAACAGAAACAGCAGCGGAAAAATTCAACTATCCGTCAAATAACAAAAAAATGTTTCCATGTGCACGGAAATGGCATTTACGTACCTGGTCTATGAAAACATTATTTCTTTCTATTTCACTACTTGAAGGGTTTTTGACGTTCCCGTTGTCGTTTCCGTTTCGATGCACATGAAAACCCAGTATTATTAGTTGCAGTAACTTTATTATACAAATATATACATATCTGGATATTTACATGAAATGGCATAGTGTACAAATAAACTCATACTTAGCAGAAGCCAGTGATGTAAATATGAAAAATTTGATAATTTAAAAATAGACATGGAAAGATAAAAATTAATCGTATTAGTGGTAAAACAGACATCTTATGAATAAGGACTACAATGAAGTGTACGAATTAGGATTCATTCCAATTGGAAACAAAAATATAAAAATTGAAATACTGTGGTGACAAAAAATAAAACGGTAATATTTATTATTTCAAAGCTCAGGTGCCGGTGTGTAAAAGTATTTTTTTTTTCAATCAACCGTTGCAGGCCGGCCAAACTTGCTTGGCGGGTCAGGCCGGGGCTGTTGGTTGCCCATGCAGCGTAGCCGGTCCTTGGGATTTTCTCCAAGATCTTGGGATTTCAGAGGTTGCATTTTGGGACCGTAGCATTTTTTGTTGTTTTTTTGTTTACATCTGCAGGGATTTCTCAGGCTACTGTAGACTCTATATTTTACTAGGCCCACACCCCCCCCCCCTACTATTTCTTTCTAAATAGAAAAAAAAAAAAAATTACAAAATTTCACGTCAATTTGGGATTTAAGGATCGGTGTGTGATTGCCTGTGTGACACGATAGTTTGCGTGGCCTGCGAACTAATCACTGGCATGCCTGGTTTAAATCAACCGAGTTGTAGATTTTACATGTGTATTTTCTGGGTTGGAAAAAAAACAAAAAAAACGACTTTTTTACCGGATCTTGGAATGATTTATACCAGATTTTTTGGGATTCTTGAAAATCTTCACCGGCACCGCCATGCCCATGTCTAATTTGTTATCATTCTCATATAGCATACTGATGAAGCAGAAGGGGCAAAAACATGACATGTGGAGTTGAAAAACAAAGTGGGAATGAAGGGAAAGGGAAACAGAGCGATGGCAATTTGGAGTTAGAACATGTTTATTTATAATTAAATGAACAACCACTGTGTCATTCTGATGGGATGCCTTGAAAATCAACGCCGTGTAATCCCATATGGATTGATTCGGGATATGTTGCATTATTCTTGCACATGTACTCATAACCGCCGCAAAGAATTAATTGTGACTCCGTAGGGTTTAAACGTTGGGAAGGAATACAGCAGGGACTGCGTGGGGGTGGGTGGGGTGGGGAGGGGGCGAGGAGAGAAGAGAGAGAAGCTAGAGAGGGAAGAGGGGAGAGATGAAGGGGAGGGAGGGGGAGATGGGACAGATAGAGAGAGAAAGAGAAGGGGGAGACAGGAAGAGAAAGGCGGAGTACCTAGAGAGGAAGGGAGGGAGAGAGAGAGATGAGAAGAACACATAACCGTGGGAAAGACTAACTGGATAAGACACATACGAGTCTGTGCTTACAAGAAAAACACAGAGTATAATTATTATTAACGTAACGCAACGTATCTTCTGAGTGCGCGTAACATACAATGACATACTCACACGCCAACTCCCGACAGAATTATCAATCACAGCCAAACTAAAGGCGAAATTAGTTCTTGTATAATATTCTATCTCCATTTTCTGAAAAAGTGAAGATCGTTTAGTGTGCAGAAAAGAAATAACAAATGGACACTTTGACGCTTGTTTAGGCGCGTTGTGACACTCATCTAACACTTTTTCCCCCAGTTCCGATTTATTCTAACTCCTTTTCATAATACTAACGCCTGCAAAAAGTGGAGTTGGAACAAATAAGAACTAAAGTTGCGAAGTTTTAAAATACACATGTAAAGAATCACCCATAATCAGCAAATCAGCTGTAAACCTATCTCGGCAATTAGTAGGAGTGCGCGGGCACTTCAACGTAATTGAAAAGAAGCAACAGCCATAACAACAGAAAGTATTGGACAGGATCGCGGAGTCTGTGGCAGTAAAGAAATTGTACCCAACCACCTATTTACACCAAAGTTCTTAAGTTTGTATCAGGCGAATGAACTCATTACTTTCCCAAGATGCAATGAATTAGCACCGCCTTAAGCAATATTAAATATAGACAGATTTATCCACGGCACCGGTATTCAAAAGATGCCATTGAATTAATGGTAAATGAAACTTGCTTCATCTATGATTAATAATAATATGCTCTGTCACAAGCCCTTACATATGGATGCTTGTAAATGACATGCATGCATAACACTATTTCTATGTGAAGTACAGCCGTGACAGGCTGTCGTTTCGGTTTTGCATGAAGAAGCAAAACACGACCTTATTTTTCATTTATTCTATCTCCATTTTCTGAAACTGTGGAGATTTTCTAGTGTATAGAAGAGGTATAACAAATGCACACCTTGACACTTGTTTAAAATGTCTTGTGGCACTTATCACGTTGTGTCACAGTTCCGATTTATTCTGACTACTTATCGTATTACAATAACCGCAAAGGTTTAGTGTCGACTTTTTCACATGTGCAAAAAGTGGAGTTGGAACAAACAAGTGCTGCGGTCGCGAAACCATTTCGTGATAGTCATGCTTTTAATTGCAGTTTAATAATTAATACTGTGTGATTTGAAGATCCGTTGATCATTTAGTGGGTGAGTCTAATAATAATAATAACAATTATAATAATGATAATAATAATAACAACAACTCTGCACGGCAATTGCAGAATAGAGAAGAACACGGATGGCCTTATAAAAGTTGAAAAGAAAATGAATACAGCAATTAAATGAGCCTTAGCAACAAATTCAATATGGCACAATGTTACACTTGAGATGAATTAAAAACCAAAACAGCAAAAAATGTCCAGATTGCGTGAGAAAATAGTAACACTGTGGTCAGACTGAAGGACGTGTGAACGTAGCCAGTTTTTATGCAGCTGCTACTAGGGGACCGTGGTCCAATCAAAGATACTAGAAACGATAAGATGAGACACTGTCTTCTTCACACCACTAAAAAAACCGTGCACACAATTTGCGGGCTGATTGGGGGCGGGGCCCACGGCGAATAGTATGAAAATAATCCTTGATATAATGGTAAATTTATGATGCAAAATTGTGACGGTGCTACTGTGACTAAAAATAAGAAAAAATAGCCAGAGTTTTCCCACAGCGACTGAGGTTATAATTCCACAATATGTGACGCCAATCAAGGCCTATAGCGATAGCTGAACAGTGAACAAAATTCAATAATTTCTCTATTTGGCTTTGTAAAATACGTCACTTTTCATGACTTCGGCGCTTTTGCCGCTAGGTGGCGGTGCAAAATCCGTGCACGCTAAAAGCACTAGCTGGATTAGCCTGTCAATTCTAGTATCTTTGGTCTAACTACAAAGCCAAACACAGAAAATACATAGTTGTGTTAACCGTTCTTCTAAAGCTTACCTTGTATGTAAAACACGATAGCCCTCTAATATCAATAACAGCTTTTCTTTTTTTTTTCGTACTTACCATTTAGACTTCTCTGCCTTTGTCTCCGGTGGTTTCCGTACGTGTCAAAGTCACCTGGAAAACAAAATAATAGTGTCTACATAAAGGTTCTTGCATGAAGAACTCTTAATCTTACACTCAAAAAAGGAATTATAGACGATTTTTCCTTGACGTTATTGAATAGTTTAGGTTTTGTGTGCAGTGACCAAGTTGTGGTTGGTGGGCTCATCTGGTAAGGTCTCCTTTGGCTCTATCGTGCTGTTCTAGAAAACTACTTCCCCACCATTTCAAGTCTCCAGATCCAAATAAAAACCTTCCACAGGTTAAAAGGAAGGCACCTGTAAAATTTCATACAAAGTCCGAGCTGTATGACCGGCGGTAGGACTTATTACAAATCCCGCGATTTTTTTTTATTTTTTTTTTATAAGGTGTTGTATATGTACCGCCTCAATGTTTAACAATAGGTTACATGCATACATCCATGTTGGACACATTTCAGTGCCACAAAAAAAAAAAATTAAAAATCACGCATTTTCATGTAGCAGAATGCAAAAAAATGTAATCGGAAGTTTTCTTCTAACTCTGTGACCAGCGTTCCACTAATGGCACTTCTGCTGGTTGTTTTAATCATTGAAGAAATTGCGCTATCACTCTTCCTACAATAAATCGGTTAGAATAATAACGTTTTGTGGGAATAAAAAGGCCACCCGTTTTCTGTTTAATTGATTATTTTTTTTTTAGGATTAAAATTAAGTTTTTGGGACAGAATAAGATTTTCAGCCCGCAATACATCATTGGAGAGTTAGTTTGTTTGTTTTTTTTTTTTTTGCTTTTTTTTTTTTGTCTAGTTAATTTTAGTTTAAAGAACCAAGCTTTCTTCTTTTTATAGTAATGCGCTAGATCGACCCCCTGGAACTATAAAGGCCACACATCCATAATAAACCTCTCCCAAATGACAAGTGTATACATGACGGCAGACACGACACATACATTAGTCTGTAATTAAAAGTGTTTATTGCTTGGTTATTTGTCGGGTAATTATTATTGCCTTGCGCAATACTACGTTTAATATTTCATCGATTGCCTCCTTTTTCCTGCCACCGCTCGTAGAGAATTCGGGGTGGGGAAGGGGTGGGTAGCCGTAAAGGGAGGGGGGGGGGAGAGAGAAAAGTTGAGTAGTGGCTGGGGTAATAGGGGGGGGGGGGGACGGGACAAGTATTGAAAAGTAAATTACGCCATCCCGTCTGTCATTGTCTGGTTTAACGGTAGCCGTGAGTAGACTGTGGCGAGACGGTATTGACGGCCGGCGGATGCTGTGGGAAAACAGCCTGAGTGGCACCAGACTCACCAACACGGGATTACATTTCGCTGGCACCCAATTCCTGCCGAGTAGTTTTACGGTCTGGTAAGTGATAGATAATAACAAAATCCGTGAGGATGAAATGTAAGGAAAACATGGAGAGAGAGAGAGAGAGAGAGAGAGAGGGGGGGGGGGGAGAAAGAGAAAGACAGTCCCGAGTGAGACAGAGAGAGAATGAGCGAGAGAAAGGGGCAGACAGAAAGAGAAATACAGTCCCGAGAGAGACAGAGATAGAGAGAGAGACAGACAGGCATTCTGACTGATCGGCAGACAGACAGATAGACAAACAGGCAGATAGACGGACAGGCAGACAGAGAAATACAGAAAGTTCTCGAGAGACTGACAAATAGAAGTGCACAAAAAATCCTCAAGAGTAAGACATGTAGAGCTGAAAGAGAGAGATAGAGAGAGCGAGGGACAGAAGAGAAATAAAGAAACACTCCTCAGGTGAAAAAGAAATGTGACAGGAGCGAAGGGATTGATTGAGACGAGAACATGGGAGGGGTTTAAGAGTTGAGAAGAGATTTCATGAACGTGCAAAGTTAATCAATCAACGTAGTTTACAGAGCAATTTTTCTTAATAAATGTTTAACGTTTCATGCTCATCTTGGTTTTTACCAATCTTACATAATAAAAAAACTAATGGGATTTTTAACAAGCCCTACCAGCGCTCACACACCTCGGATTTGCGTGAAATATTACAATTGCCTTCCACTTGACCAACAGAAGGTTTATTTTTTTTTTAGATTTGGAGATTTGAGATGGTGGGGAAGTATTTTGTTAATTTGCTTTGTATCGCTGATTTTGCCCCCGGTTCCTCCTTTCCGCTTACACATGAACCCGTGATGTCATCGTTTTCTTCCGCTGGACCATCCACCCTGATTCTGCACGCTTTCGTGAACACACATCAGGTCTACTTTCATTCATTCGCTACACAACAGACTACAGCGCCTTGAACTCCCCTTCCTTAAACGCTCATCGCTAAGTCAGGCTTACGCCAAAACAGAATGTACCTGTTACGTCATTGCCCTATCCATGGTGCATCTATTAATGTAAAAATCATTCAAAAGTGCCAAGCCATTATCCTGAAAATAAAACTTCCTGTAATGACCTCTCATTCATAGACGTAGGCCATTTTGGTTCTGGGGTTGTTTCAGCCATCGTGGATGATGGCCACTTTCACCTAGAGTCACTTTGGCCTAAGTCTGACTGCATTGCAAAAGGAAAAATAGGGGTTTTTTTTTGTTGCAATTTTCTCAGAATTGCAAAAAATGACTTAAGCCAAACGTTCAGCGCCATGACGTCATGTTGTTGGTAGGGACAAGACAGGGGATAAGGTGAGGGATGGTCTCAATCCAGGATTGAAACTAATAAACAATTTATCCCGGACAGTGCCGGACCACCGCTGGTACAGTAAAGAATATTCGGCAGACCAACAGACTTAAATGGCAAGCTAAAATACCAGACAACTGTCTGACAGCTATCCAGAACTGTCTGAATATAACTTCAACTGGTCGAACAGTTCTGCTAAAAATATGTATCAATTAACAACTTCATTAGTTATCGCTAAGCAGGGATTTGCTCTCAATATCAGAAACTGATAATGTAACGAAAACACACCGCCGAAAGGAATTATAAAGAGAAAGGAATGAAGAAACAGGGCAGGCAGAAGGGATAATTCTAACTGTAAGGAAGACAAATTAGGTGCTTGACCGTGAAAAAAGTGTTTTGTCGAATTTTTGAGTTACTTCTATCTTAGGCGATGGTAATGACTTGGTCACTCTCTGTTTTGCGTTACACGTTCCTATGCCTGTCTATAGTCGTAGGGCCCAGCAAATACTACTGTTGATGTTGTTGTTGTTTGTTTTTGCCATTTTATTTTGGCCATCGTTCTAGTAAAAATACAGCACTTGGAGGAAGGCAATTAAGTTAATCTTCAGGAGCAGTTCACAAAATGACCCACAGGTAATTATTTCACAATTGAATTAACGCCTCAACCAGTTTCTTGGGGTGTTGAGGAAACACCTGCAATCATTCTGTCGTAGATCAAGACATTAGCAAACCGGAAAAACAACTTGAGCTGGCTGGGGATCTGCGTCCACTCTAGCACCAGGGCAATAATAGATCACTTTGGAAATAAACTTAACACCCAGGAACTTCCTACTTGAAGAGAAATTATTTCGCATTCAACATTGATTAACTTGTATAGATAGAACTTCTCCATGCCATTCCCTTCAGAAAAAAAAAAAGAAACAAATACAAAAAATGAGCAAAATACATTTTTTTAACCAATCCAAAACATCAACAAAAAAGTCCCAAACATAATCATCATTTCCGTATTAACTCGTACTAGGAATCATCTTTAAACCCAGATAATAATTATAAGATAAGATAAAAAAAAAAAAAGATAAAAATCACTTTCCTTCTAAAGTGATTCTTATCTTATCTTATCTTATCTTATCTACGGAAGGAAATCCTCTTTCACACAGCGTTAAAGAACACATTCACACAGTCACCGTACATACAATTACGTGAACATGGCATAATATTAGCCAATCTGAAAAACGAAATTTCCTATCAAAAAGTTTGAGCCTACGTCTCATTTTTGCTGCTAAAAATTAAAAAAAACACGCACTAAATTAACAATCCCAAAGATTGGATTTTGTCCCGAACGGTTAAGTCTACGTAGGTCATCGTCAAAAATTGAGGCGATACACAGTTTCAAAGTTTTCAGCCGTGTAGTCACGAAGCTTTAGATGCTTACATATTCACTCCCTAGCTCCACTAAACTATGATAGGGCACGGAATGCGCTAGAGTGGGCTGTGGAGGCGAAATGCAGATGGTAAAAAACAACCATCATTATTAGTTAAATTGCCAGGCGCCCATAATATTTGCTCTTCAATCAGAGTCAATAATTAAATAACATTAGGGGGACCACACAGAGAAAACTTCTCCAAGCCGTACTTTTAACAGCCGCGCTTTCAACCGCTTAAGCTTTGGAAAGTGCCTGCTTGACCCCACATAGAGAACGCTGTTATACGAGGCCGTTTATTACAGTTGGCTCTGAAAGCTACTAGAGATTAGTGTTTATGAAAATGGATTCGTCATCTGACGAAGAGTTCTTTCTAATGGACAGTCTGTTTCCTAAATTAATCAGCCAAAAAACTAGGTGTGGAGTTCACAACATCAACAAAGAGCGGGCATCTCTTGGTGAATACATTTTGTTCAGACAACATAAGTCCTACCCTGATGGGTTTTATGCCTACATGAGGATGACCATGGAAACATTTGTACGCATCTTTACATAATAAAAAAAAATTCGGGGGATTTTCAACAAGACCTGCCAGATTCTCACATGGCTCGGACGAGCGGGAGATTTTTACCTGTGCCTTCCTTTTGACCTGCAGAATGTTCTCATTTTATTTTAGACTTGGAAATATGAAATAGTAGGGAAATATTTTTTTGAGTTTGCTTTGTGTCGCTAATTGACCACCTCCGATCCTTTATTTTCACGAACACATGAGCCCATGACACTTCCTGAAAAGTTCTCTGCGCACACCACTGCACAGCATGTACTGTCCTATCTGTCTGATAATCGCTGAGTTTTGTGGATGACACTACGCAACTCGACATCAATGTTTTTGTAGACAGAAATGGTGTCCTTTGTTACTGTTTTTTACCATTCGAGGAATGGGGCATTTACTAGTATATAAAAACAAAACAATGCACCAGAATTATTATGCGAAACGAAACAGCCCCATATATCATGCGACCTCGCAATCCATCATTCATTAAGAGATGCCAAATGTATGTATTTCCGATTTCCTGACTTGCTGTCACCTGCCAGGTATGAAAAAAAGGCCGGGCAGACAAACACAATTTTCATTAGGTAAACAAACATAAGGAAGGTAAAGTCTGCACTACAAAAAAAAAAAAAAATAATGAACATGACAAGATTAACTGACGTGACTGACATTTTAAGCCAATGCCCATATATGGCAAGCCGGAAAAGATTGGTTAATGGAAGATCACGCCGAACAAAGGCAGAGAGTAATTTCCCCTAGGTAAACACACTGCTGCAATATGGCATCATAAAGGCCTATTCATCTCCTCTGTCTCTCTGTGTGGCTCTCTCCGCGTCTCTCTCTCTCTCTCTCCCTCAGTCTTTCTCACTGTCACTCTTCCCCTGTCTCTTTCTGCCTCCATCTGTCTGTCCCCTCGCTCTACCTTTCTCTCCCCCCCCCCCCGTCTCTCTGCCTCTATCTGCCTGCCCCATTCCCCCCTCTCCCTCAACCCCCTCCCCCTCTCTCTCTCCCTTTGTCTGTCCTCCCTCTCTCATTCTGCCACTATCTGTCTGCTCCCTCCCCCTCTTTCTCTCTCTCTCTTTGTCTCTCCTCCCACTCTCTCCATTTCTCTCTCTCTCTCTCTCTCTCTCTCTCTCTCTCTCTCTCTCTCTCTCTCTCTCTCTCTCTCTCTCTCTCTCTCTCTCTCTCCCTGATATACATATACATACATGTAGACGGAGAGACATACATAATATTCCCTGTACAGCATAACAAGTGCAGCATAATGATGACATTTCCACTTGAACATTCATTTGATCATCACAGAGAGCAATAACATTTTTTAATGACATGAAAAATGTGTGAATTTTTAGGATTTATCGATTTTGCAATTAGTAAGCTTCTTCATTGAATATTCCTCTTCATGTTACAAAATTTCCACATACTCAGCCAATTCTTACGTCAGACACGCGCACACACACACACATACACACACATACACATATACTCTGACATACATAACAGACATACATTCAGATATTACTGGCACACTAAGCCATGTCACACTGACCAGCTGGAGAAGCGCCCGAGTTGATTGATGTATGGAATGAATGTGGACAACTCAACCAAATGGAATAGGTGCCGGCGAGCAAAATTTGATGAGTTCCTTTCACTTATGTACAATAGACATACATGTACTATTCAGATGTCGCCGGCACACTCGGCTGTGTCATAACGGTCGCAGAAATGCCCGAGTTTATGTCTCCGAATGAATAGGTGCTAGCGAGCAAAATTTGACGAGTTCCGCCAGAAGATAATACAGACACATAACCATGCACACACAATAGACGAGCATTATTTATAAATTATTCAGATATCACTTGCACATTTAGTCATGTCAAAGTTATCGTAGAAACGTCCGAGTTGCTGTTTGCGAATGAACTGGACAATTCAAAGTCAATGGAACAAGTGCTAGCGATCAAAATTTGATAAGTTACATTGGGACATGTAGACGTACACATTCACGCCCATACAACAGGCACATAAATTATTGACACATCACCGGCACATTGAGCTATGTCAAACTGATCGTAAAACCGTCCATGTTCATGTCTGAGAGTGAATTGGACAACTCAGCCGAACGGAACAAGTGCCAGCGAGCAAAATTTCACAAGTTCCGTTGGAAGACATAATGTTCACACATTCCTGCACATACAGCGGACAGATAAAAGTCTTCAGATATCATTAACTTACTAAGCTATGTCAAACTGGTTGTAGAAACTTTCAATTTCATGTCTGCGAGTGAACTGGACAACTCAACCCAGTGGAACTGCTGCCAGTAATAAGTTACAGTGGGTTCGGTTTAGTGGTCCCATTTCATTCGCCCGTCAAAAACTCGCGCATTTGTGCGACCAGTGTAATATACAATGTAGCTCTAGTCAGACATAACAGACACAGCACAGATCTCATCGAGCACGGTTGCTGACCACAGGTCAGCCAAGACGCCTCAGTAGACTTTACTCTGGCCACGCTGGAAATAATACCCGAATTATAGACTTCTTACTCGCTCCTGTTTCTGTCCGTGCTTTCCCCCGGGGGGGGGGGTAGGATGGAGAGGGGAGGGTGGGGGAGGGGGAGGGGGCGTGGGAATACTCTCAGAACCAGCTTAACTCTATAACTGCCACGAACCGATTAAAACTGTTCATTTTTCAATGACATACTGCCAAAGCAAAAGAAAATGTAGGTTTTCCGGAAATAAATACCGTGTTAGTCAAACTATGGTCAGTTCCTGATCGAGACCAGCTCCAAATGAACTCCATTTACAAAACAGTATAAGAAAAAAATTAGAAAGAAAATCCGTTGGGTCGTAGCAAGGCTTGGGGCAAAGACAAAATGTGGCAAAAAAGAAAAAGTTGTATGTAGTAAAGCCTTGCGTAAGAAATGATACGTAAACGATACAATAGAACACAAATGACCACTTGTAGTTCAAAAAACAGTCGTTAATATTATTACGAACACTCAGTATGTTTACCAGTATGTTTGCATCTATATTGTTTGTAACGGAAGATCCATATTTTTATTTACAGTGGGCATGGCAGGGGAAACGAATAACAAATTACCTGCAGGCACTCGCTTATATACGTCTATCCGTATCTGAGGTGTTCCAGAAAAAAGACCTTTATACAAGAAATGCCAATGTAGAACAAATTCCCTTTTCAATATCTTGTCATGACACTAAAAGTGTTCCATCTTTCTGTCTGGGTTACAACCTTCAACAAAGAAAATTTCTCTTGGCCATCACTAATTAGAAATTGAGCAAAGAATACAGCGATATAATTATATTTTATTAGTAATATTATTATTAATACTAGATTAGGTACCCGGCATTGGCCGGAATAAATCATTCTGTGTTCCACCTCTCTCTCTCTCTCTCTCTCTCTCTCTCTCTCTCTCTCTCTCTCTCTCTTATGATCCACAACAGTCTTGCCTCGGAACTCTTTCGCGCCAAAAAACTACGCACC